>JAQGDQ010000041.1:0-609568 GCA_030141605.1 Tubiluchus corallicola
AACTTATTAAATGTTGCTACCAGCAAACGGAAGGTTGCTGTATCAGATGTAAAAGTATCCAAACTCTTCCAGCCTGAGTCAAACGGTGATGGTAAAGTGTAAGGCCGGGATCAATGCCTGGTCCCATCAGTTCTGCTTGATGGGATATACACAATATATGATATCCTTGGCATATATGATATCCTATACACAATATACTTGATATACACAACGGTGATGACAAAATTTCGACCTATTTTGCATATGCTATTCTCCGACCAAATACTACAAAAAAACACCAAAAACGGTTTTCTTGCAATTTTAGGGGCAATTTTGCAAACTGACCCTAGTATTATTATCGAGATGAAGAACATGATGTGCATGTGCATATAATGTTGATATATTGATCAACATTTTTCATATTTACCGGTTTTCAGAAGTAGCAATATGCGGCGGATTATATGACACCGTATTCAGATGTATGCGAGTTTTTTAATTCCTTAACCTTGCGTTATTATTACTGGGACTTATATATTTTATTAATCTTGTTTACAGATAATGCAGACGAATGTGCCCTCGGTTTGGATAACTGCCTCTTAGAAGCCACCTGCACAGATACCGTTGGCAGTTATTTTTGTATAGAACCGGGTAAGCTATGAAACATCTGAACGTCGTAATGCAAGTCATACAAACTTGCAAAAATCGAATAATAATTCAGTAGAACTTGTAAAACAAATTAGACTTCAAGTAAACACTTCTCAATTTAGGCAAACTGGCCTTACAACAATAATTTCACAAAAAGCTAGATAGTTATAACATAACGTAAAATTTTTGAAACCAACTGACAGACATTATTATGGCAACTCTCTGTTTTAAACAATAGAAAAGACACAAAAGATAAAATTCAAGACAAATCAGTACGAAAACTGCACAACTGCAGCATTAGGAAAAGAGCAAAATGCTTAAAAGACAAAAAATTACATAGAGGCTGTAACATAACCTTTTGCCAGCCAGGGAAAAATCAATGAGTAATAGTACATAACAGCTTACTATATCTTTTTATTGAGAACCTCTCACACCCTCCATATTTACTGTTGAAGTCTTATTAATTTACGTGTCCAGAAAACACTGCAACCTTAAGGCCTATTGCTGGAAATTCAAAAAAGATCATGGTCGCATTTAAAGAAAACCCAGACCTAATCTTAAACTGTAGGTCTAGATCTAAAAACTAAATATGTACACTTATTGGTTCATCTGTTTATGCTTATTTGTTTTTACACGTATTTTGTTCAATGTACCATACACAAAGTGTCAGAAAATGACAGCCTCACTATACATAAAAGTAATCACAAGTAGATGTAAACATATTGTTAATATGTTTATCATTATAATATTTTCTTTAATATGTTTTCTAAGCTTTTATCACTAACTATTGTCAGAAATCAAAACTTAAAAGATGGAGAAAAAACAAGTAATGACACCATTCCAATTGAGAAACCAACGTGTTCATTTTCGGCACTCACTGCTGCGAATAACGGATATTAAAATAAGTGTTTTCCACTCAAATCTAAATGCTCTTTATTATAGTTTTAGCCGTTGTTATGTATATTTTTGTGTTTTTCTGCACTGGGAACAATACCAAATTACTCTAATACTAATCAGAGTCCTTTAGTAGATTTGTTTTTAGACTTCTATTCGATTTTTGAATGATACTATGGCAATAAGGTGACTCTAGAGCTTCTAAATCCATATATTTTATATATAACATCTCCAATGTAATTTTGCTCACATTCACAAGTAAAGCTACCATCAGTATTCTGGCAATTCCCATGCTCTTCATCACAGTTGTGCATGCTGGTTGTGCATTCATCTATGTCTGATTAAGTAAATAATACCATTTTATTTCAGGCTAATATTTTATATTTTACAGTAGCTGCAGTTCCGCATTTTTTGCTTATTAAGTTAGATTGTGTATCAAAACAGCAACTGAGTTTTTGAGAGATTATTGTTATGCCACATGCCCAGTAACATATTTGCAAGACAATACCTTATTTTGGTTGCAAGGAGTAAAAATGCAAACAGATGTCAAATGAGCAAGCAAATAAATGAACAAATGAAAAAACATGCAAACTAACAGACAGGCAAGCAATCAATTAATTAAACAAACAAGTACACAGATACATAAACAAGTAGTTACCAAATGTGCTATCTGATATATACATTTTATCTGAAAAAAAGTTATGTATATTTGAACTACAGAAAGTAATTGCTTACCTACACACACAATTCCATCTCCAACATAATTTTGCTCACATTCACAAGTAAAGCTACCATCAGTATTTTGACAAACCCCATGTGCTTCGTCACAGTTATGGGAACTAGTTGAGCATTCATCTTTGTCTGTGCCAGAAAAATGATAAAACTATGAAATGCTACCTGATAACTACATTTTATCTGAAATGCCACTCTATTATGCCAAGCTGAACCACAGAAAGTAAATGCTTACCTGCACACACAATTCCATCTCCAACATAATTTTGCTCACATTCACAAGTAAAGCTACCATCAGTATTCTGGCAATTCCCATGCTCTTCATCACAGTTGTGAATGCCGGTTGTGCATTCATCTTTGTCTGTGCCAGAAAAAAGATAAAACTATGAAATGCTACCTGATAACTACATTTTATCTGAAATGCCACTCTATTATACGAAGCTGAACCACAGAAAGTAAGTGCTTACCTGCACACACAATTCCATCTCCAATGTAATTTTGCTCACATTCACAAGTAAAGCTACCATCAGTATTCTGGCAATTCCCATGCTCTTCATCACAGTTGTGAATGCCGGTTGTGCATTCATCTATGTCTGATTAAGTAAACAGTGCCATTCAATTTCAGGTTAATATTTTACAATAGAAGGTATGACTGAAGACATCTATCTCTTTTTACGAAAAGCAAATCTTATGTGCTAAATTGCAGTAAACATTTGTTTACCTATGTATGCAGCTTTATCTCAGACATAATTTTGTCAATACTTTGTCATTTACTATTAAGCTAAATCAAACTTATAAAATAATTATCATTTGAATATTCGCATTTAGCTGATTTAAGAAATATCAAGCAAATTTTAGAATGTTATTTGGTGACTATAGCGATGTGTTGCAAAAACTACTCCTTGCCCCAGAAAGCATATGCATACCTATACAAGTGATTCCATCACCCATGTAATTCTGCTCGCACTCGCAACTGAAACTGCCATCAGTATTTTGACAAACCCCATGTGCTTCGTCACAGTTATGGGAACTAGTTGAGCATTCATCTTTGTCTGTGCCAGAAAAATGATAAAACTATGAAATGCTACCTGATAACTACATTTTATCTGAAATGCCACTCTATTATGCCAAGCTGAACCACAGAAAGTAAGTGCTTACCTGCACACACAATTCCATCTCCAATGTAATTTTGCTCACATTCACAAGTAAAGCTACCATCAGTATTCTGGCAATTCCCATGCTCTCCATCACAGTTGTGAATGCCGGTTGTGCATTCATCTATGTCTGATTAAGTAAATAATGTCATTCAATTTCAGGCTAATATTTTATATTTTACAATAGGTCCAGTTCTGCATTTTTTGCTTATTAAGTTAGTCTCTATGGCAACAGCAACTGAGTTTTTGGGAGATTATTGTTACGTCACATACCCAGTTACATATTTGCAAAACAATACCTTATTCTGGTTGCAAAGAGTAAAGATGCAAACAGATGTCAATCTGAACCATGAAAAATAAATGCTTACCTACACACACAATTCCATCTCCAATGTAATTTTGCTCACATTCACAAGTAAAGCTACCATCAATAATCTGACAATTCCCATGCTCTCCATCACAGTTGTGTATGCTGGTTGTGCATTCATCATTATTTGATTTATAATTATTGCCATTCAGTTTTAGATTAACAACTTACAGTAAATGCAGGCCTGTATTTTTGATCAATTAAGAGTCAAATTAGTATTTCGGAGAATGTAAATGTAAATTTTCTCGCACATCGCTCTGTACTGTACCATTTACTGTAAAGATTTGGTGTTGTTTAACTTTGATCGCTAAGTAAGCACATGCCCTTTACCTGTAATTAATACCCTCGCCCCAAAAAACCTGAAAAGTATATTTGGATATGTGAAGAGAGTGTGTGTTCATTACAGAAAAGCTAGATAAATTATTTGTTTTCTCTGTTTTTGCATCTGCACATTGCTTTCTCTATTCATTAAATAAATTTAGATTGACAGTCCACCTTAAATTCTAAATTGTTAACTTTAACAATTTTATATAATAGTCAAGTGGCAATTGTGCAAAATGTGCAACATTCTGGCACCCCATGTTAAGTTTTTCACACAGTGGTTTCGAAGGCAGGAGTCTATAGTTTTAAAAAATTAGGATGGCTTTTTTTAACTGAGGCTTAAGACAGTTTCAAAGTCTTTAAAATAAAATGCCTAGAATGAGATGTTATATATAAAATATATGGATTTAGAAGCTCTAGAGTCACCTTATTGCCATAGTATCATTCAAAAATCGAATAGAAGTCTAAAAACAAATCTACTAAAGGACTCTGATTAGTATTAGAGTAATTTGGTATTGTTCCCAGTGCAGAAAAACACAAAAATATACATAACAACGGCTAAAACTATAAAAAAAGAGCATTTAGATTTGAGTGGAAAACACTTATTTTAATATCCGTTATTCGCAGCAGTGAGTGCCGAAAATGAACACGTTGGTTTCTCAATTGGAATGGTGTCATTACTTGTTTTTTCTCCATCTTTTAAGTTTTGATTTCTGACAATAGTTAGTGATAAAAGCTTAGAAAACATATTAAAGAAAATATTATAATGATAAACATATTAACAATATGTTTACATCTACTTGTGATTACTTTTATGTATAGTGAGGCTGTCATTTTCTGACACTTTGTGTATGGTACATTGAACAAAATACGTGTAAAAACAAATAAGCATAAACAGATGAACCAATAAGTGTACATATTTAGTTTTTAGATCTAGACCTACAGTTTAAGATTAGGTCTGGGTTTTCTTTAAATGCGACCATGATCTTTTTTGAATTTCCAGCAATAGGCCTTAAGGTTGCAGTGTTTTCTGGACACGTAAATTAATAAGACTTCAACAGTAAATATGGAGGGTGTGAGAGGTTCTCAATAAAAAGATATAGTAAGCTGTTATGTACTATTACTCATTGATTTTTCCCTGGCTGGCAAAAGGTTATGTTACAGCCTCTATGTAATTTTTTGTCTTTTAAGCATTTTGCTCTTTTCCTAATGCTGCAGTTGTGCAGTTTTCGTACTGATTTGTCTTGAATTTTATCTTTTGTGTCTTTTCTATTGTTTAAAACAGAGAGTTGCCATAATAATGTCTGTCAGTTGGTTTCAAAAATTTTACGTTATGTTATAACTATCTAGCTTTTTGTGAAATTATTGTTGTAAGGCCAGTTTGCCTAAATTGAGAAGTGTTTACTTGAAGTCTAATTTGTTTTACAAGTTCTACTGAATTATTATTCGATTTTTGCAAGTTTGTATGACTTGCATTACGACGTTCAGATGTTTCATAGCTTACCCGGTTCTATACAAAAATAACTGCCAACGGTATCTGTGCAGGTGGCTTCTAAGAGGCAGTTATCCAAACCGAGGGCACATTCGTCTGCATTATCTGTAAACAAGATTAATAAAATATATAAGTCCCAGTAATAATAACGCAAGGTTAAGGAATTAAAAAACTCGCATACATCTGAATACGGTGTCATATAATCCGCCGCATATTGCTACTTCTGAAAACCGGTAAATATGAAAAATGTTGATCAATATATCAACATTATATGCACATGCACATCATGTTCTTCATCTCGATAATAATACTAGGGTCAGTTTGCAAAATTGCCCCTAAAATTGCAAGAAAACCGTTTTTGGTGTTTTTTTGTAGTATTTGGTCGGAGAATAGCATATGCAAAATAGGTCGAAATTTTGTCATCACCGTTGTGTATATCAAGTATATTGTGTATAGGATATCATATATGCCAAGGATATCATATATTGTGTATATCCCATCAAGCAGAACTGATGGGACCAGGCATTGATCCCGGCCTTACACTTTACCATCACCGTTTGACTCAGGCTGGAAGAGTTTGGATACTTTTACATCTGATACAGCAACCTTCCGTTTGCTGGTAGCAACATTTAATAAGTTGTTGACACTCTTTTGGTGCTTTACAATACACAGTTTAGTGTGATTTCTTGGCAATTCAGTAAAACTTTTTCAGCCTGAGTCGAATGTAGTAAAGTTCAGGGCAGGGATTCATTCCCAGTCCCGACAAGTTCTGCTTAATGCGCAACCCGTTCGGTATGCTCCAGCATTGCAGCCAATAACACTCTTTTTCTTGTGGACAAGTATTTGGTATGTGCTTTATTTATTCATTTAAAAGTTTATCTAAATTATTAAAAACAATTGGTTTATAATTATGCAAAAACCAAGATTTTGAGCAAATTAGCAGGTCAAAATAATGAATCATAAAAATAGTAAGCTTAACATTTGATGAGTTTGGTGACCAAGGAGCCTAATGTATTATAAAGGCCACCGATAATGAACTATATAAAACGACAATGAAACGTATTAATATCCACATATTAAACATGTTGGTATAGTGGTAGCACCTTTAACGGTAGTATATTAAAAGGAAAGAAAAAGAACAAAGGGATGCATTACAAAAAAAACATTATGCATATTTACAATTCAAGCAATATATAAAGTTGTTCATTGAAATCTAAGAAAATAACAAAATGGTTTCATCAATTGTATTGCTAGAGTAAAAAGTATATATACACTCATGTACATGTAGAGACGGAAGACAAATCACCGATACCAGGTTTAGTATAGTTCTACAACAGAGCCGCGGTATTTATAAGAAAATTTCCGTAGATAAGTAATTTATTATTACATTTAATGGTGTGGTAGTTAAGCTTATTACGAGTGTGGTATTTATGAAGTTTTGCTCAAAATAGTGATCAAATAACGATGGAAGTAAATTGTGGTGGTACTCGTACACAAAAACAGCAGTTTCAAGTTTATTTATATCTTAAACACTTAAAAAGTCTAGATGCTTAAACAATGGTGCAGCATATTTTTACTAGGTTGGAATAATATTGTTCCAACAATGTGTTTTTGAAGAAGATAAAGCTTAGACAGGCTCGATGAATAATTGCAATGCCAAACAATGTTGCAGTATTGCTATTTGGGTGGAAAATGTCTTATAAATTAGTCATAGATTTTTTGTTGTGATTTTATGAGCTATTAATTTAAGGTGGCCTTTTCAGTTCAATTTTTCGCTGAAGGACAACTGTTACAGTGATACATGTGTTGACTTTGTCAAACTAGAGTGCAGCAAAACGTTCAAGCAGAACCAAGAGGCAAGCCAGCTACTTACTCTAGGAATAATGCATAGAGATACCAGATTCATCTGCTGCCTCTTCAACACTAACTCTGTAGACCAGGCTATCTTTTCCTCTCTTGGCAAAATCGGAATTTCTCTGGTCGCAACCAGTAAAAGGCAACAGAACAGAAAGCGGAAAAGCTTTCCAGAGCCTACGACATGTGCAATTTCTCGAAACAAACAGAGTGTAGCAACGTGCCTAATGTATTATACAATACTGTACATTTAATATTCATTCGAGGAAAGGTACCAGCTGTCAAACATAATGTTGCTACGTGGTCAAAACAGATAGACTTTTTTCACAACTACTAAAAGATATGGCCCTTATGAGCTGGCAATGCCACATTGTCTGCCATCTTAAATCCTGTGGCCATATTGGATTCTAATATATTGGTCTTTTTTTTAGGTCATTTAGGTCATTTGTATGTTATTTTTCTAATCATATTGTATGTTGATGTACTGTATATGTATCGCTGGAGTGAAATAAACTGTTTTGATGTGATCTTGAAAAACGCGGCCAGATTGGGCAAAATATGATAGTGGTTGTAACTAATTTATAATTACAGCAACCCCGACGTCCATGCACATGCGCACTGTACGAAACCCCGCCTTCGAAATTTCGGTGTAAATTCAGCCCTTTTGCGAAAAGACGATAAAGCAGCTTTCATATGTAACTGCTTCCACGTACATTACAGTGCACAAAATCGACCTAAAGATTAAACAAAAGCTGTAAAATCTCTTTGGTCACGCACAACTGTCTTACTATATTGAGGGAAAAATATTGAGTCAATTATGCGGAGTTATTTGTGTCAATTGCCCACGATTTTTATGAAAATTTGAATAGAAGCGGCCCGTACCAGACTCTTTTGAGTCAATTAACTGAGTCTAATAAGCGGCGCCTACTGTACTTCTGCTACTATTGCTGCTGCTACTGCTGCTGGTGCTGCTGCTGCTACTATTACTGCTACTGCTACTACCACTACTACTACTACTACTACTACTACTACTACTACTACTACTACTACTACTACTACTACTACTACTACTACTACTACTACTACTACTACTTATTTACCCTGTTTGTCTGAATCTGCCACGGCAAACAAGTTTATGAATGAACATGCAAACCTGTAGGGAAAGCAGTATTTGGCATCGTGCCCAATTGCCTTTAATCTCGCCTTTGTTCTCGAATAGTAAAATCAAAAAGCATAAAAACCCCAAAGTTGCTGACTACTACTACTGCTACTGCTACTACCACCATACCACTACTACTATTACTACGGTACTACCACCGCCGACACTGATGATGCCTTTTGAACTTTTACATTGACTTGAATTCTGACCTCTCTGAATTCTGGTTTGACCCTGGCTTTGTTACCCATTTTTTAAACATTTGAAAATTCAATTAAAAAAATCTGGGTAACTGACCGTTTAATGTGTATTCAGCAGAGTAGCCTCTTTCAACTACACTATAATCCGAGGCAAATTTGAGCAGCATGGGACCATTAGTGATATATGGTCCAGGTAATGACGATGTATGGTCACCAGTCAAATTTGTGAGTAATTCTCCCTCCTCATCTGTGCCTTTAAATACGCTTAGATAATCGTATTTTCCTGCAAAATTAACATTTAAAAAACTAGGTAAAGTTCTTTGACTCGTGGTCATTTGTCCGATAATACTTTGACCGCCCTCGTGCAAGTACAATTTTTGCAAAAAACGGGTTAAATTAATGAGCGCACCATGGAGTGCTTACAAATAAATGTAAGACGTCTACATCCTAGAAACGGGTCATTATATACGGACAAGCAAGATTATCATATCTAAAACTGCACTCCTTAGAAGAGAGGAGAATTATTCTTGACTTAAAATTATCAACAAAATATGCAACTTTATAGTGGATTTAGACTTTAACGTTTTTTTCACCTTATCACTGTGTCGGGGTTTAAGAGGTCACTGTTGAATTCTATTTGGTAATTTTGCAAGATTAGATGTATGTAAATTTTCATTTGGAAATCGTATTGTAAAGATGTGGAATTTATTAACAGACGAAACAGGAAACAGTGATAACTACAACTTTTCAATCGTAGATCAAACATTTTCAACTTGCGTAATTTTTGTACTTTGACGAATTTCTGCTCGATGCTGTTTTGTAAACAAATGTTCTAGTCCTCTGTAAGTGCCCTACGCTTAGTGGACTTTTCTTTTCTCTAGTCATGCACAAAATTTTTGAAATGCAACTTATATAATCATTTTAAGTAATGCTTAGTTTTTTTATGTCAAATTTTTATATCAAATATGTATTTTTGTACAGTGTTGTATGTAATTTTGTGTGTATGTGGAGAATGAATAAAAGTATATTGCTTAGTTTAGTTTATTAGACACCCATAAAATAATACAATAAAATGAATAAAAATACTAAATTTATGTCAATAAAAATATTTGGAAAAGACGCACAGAGATACAATGCTTAAGTGCGTCTGATAACATGATATACAACATTTCAAAATATTCTAAATAAAGTAAAATTAAAAAATGCAATTTGTTTACATGTGCCTATCGTAATACAAATACTGATTTCAATCCAAGGTGTTTAAACGTTTCTGAAATAATTTGGCATTCATTGCAGTAACCAAAGGATGTCAATTTATAAGTGATGGTAGGGAATTCCATATTGGCACTACACGATTTGAGAAGAAATTAGCAAAACTAGTTTTGGAAACACGTCTCACATATAATTTTAGCGGATGATTCCGCCTCGTGTTATCGGTTATTGCAAGGCTAAAAAACATGTTAGAGTCTAAATCCACTTCTTTGTGTATGATATTATAACACATGACTAAATCGCTTTTAGACGTCTAAGCGATTCTAAGAGATTCTAAGCCTAGTAACTTAAGCCTCTCAGGGTAAGATACGTAGTTTAAATTATATCTATAGAAGACTCTACGTGTGAAATACCTTTGGACATTTTCCGGCATATCTATTTCGCCATTATGGGATGGAGACCAAGCATAGGAGCAATATTCTTTAATAGGCCTGCCGTATGCCTTATAGGCTATCAGAAGTGCATTAACATTTCTAGTTTCGTATATTCTAAATAACGTAATTTACAATTATTGTTTGTAATTGGCTCTCTGGTATTTGTTGATTTGAAAATTTCTTTGTAAGGTTTTCTTACCTCGATTGGGGCTGTTGGAGGATAAATGTTGGAACAAAGTTTATAGATTTCTTCTAAATAGATTGTAATCACATTCGTATTTGTTTCAATAACATATGCTCATGCAGAAATGCCCAAATGTGTGCCATAAACATTGTGTGATTTTTTTACCTTCTATCACAAAATCCGTGAAAGTTAACGTAACTTGTCTCCCCGGCTCCACATCAATAAGATAATAACATTCAAGATAGTTTTCGTACTCGCTTGGGTAATTGGGGGATGTGATTGTTCCGCTTCCGGTAAATCCGCCACAGTCACCTGCTTCATTAGATTCTTTATTAGAACATTTAAATTTTAACGTTGATAATATACACATTACTGTTACCAGTACATCTACTGCAATATCAATGTTATTATAATTCGTATAAACAGTGTGTCAAATATGATGTATGTAAAGGCCATATGAATGCCCTCATGGGAGCTGATAGGTTTATACGACCAAGCCTGGTGTACCGAGTGCGTATTTAAAACTATGAAGCAGGGTTGACTGGAAGAGGATATATATTCGCATATATAAGCTTAGTCCCAGTCGCCCGTTTGTTCACTTATTTGTTACTAAATTCGGTGGATCAGTCTATTTCACAAATTGCAGATACTTCCAGTCTCAGGTTTTACTCATGCGGCTGCAACCACTCTTATCCCGATAATATAATCAACGTGTTATTCATTGTGTAAGCTTATTATGGCCCTCCGCTATTGCTGCGAGTTTTAGGTACCGTGCAGACATGGAATTTTCAGTCACGCAACTAAAAGTTGCAAAATCTGTAAACAACCAAATGAAAAAAATCCACAATCTGGGCTCAGACTTTTAGATGCGCAACTGTTTTGTAATGTACTGTTTTCAGTGAGATCACGCAGAACATGCCATGTACAGTTGCACAACTTTTAGCAAAACACAATGGTTAAGCGTAAGAAGAAGGGCACTATTAAATTTTCACCAGTGGTACAGTTCGCCACCAGTACAATTCGCCAGTGGTACGGTTTGCCACTAGTACATTTCAGCAGTAAAATTACTCTACTATGTCAATACCATAAACAACCATTATCCATAAATTGTTTTTGTTCACCAGTGGTACGGTTCACCACTAGTGTGGTTAGCCAGTAGTACGATTCGTCACCAATACAGTTTATTGAAAAAAAATCTCTATTATGTTTTTACCTTATTACTTTTAACAAAATATTTCAGTTTGCCAGTGGTATATTTCACCAAAAAGATTTTTTTACTGTGTTAATAATGTAAACAAATTGCTTTTTGTTCGTCAGTCTTACTGGGCGCCACTGGCTGGCACAGTGCGACACTAATACAGTTCGACAGTGTAATTTCTCTGTTATGTCACATTATTATGTTGAGGACATCCATTACTATCCATTTTGTGCGGTGTTGGTGGCGCCTACACTGCTCGTACGTTTGAAATCGCATCAATCAAGTTATATTTCTGCGGGGCCGGTTCTGCCACTAGGCAGTTGCCTAGGGCGCCACATTTTTTTGGATGGGGGCCGCGGCAAATTCTGAAAGTATTTTTTAAATTTTTAAATTTAGCTTAAGTTATAACATCAGGTGAAAATTCTTAAGTGTACTATACTTTAATTAAATGAAACGAACCACTTGCGTTATTTTTCTGTCAAACGTACAATGCATCGACAATAACATGGAGGTGTCTTTCGGGTCTTGCAGGAAAACACTCTTAACTTACTTTTGCTTTACCTAGCTTCCCAAGAAAACATCATTTTATACAGATATTACTCATTACACTTCTTTTGCCCACAGTTTATATTGTATGCATCAGAGCAGCATACTTACGACTCCTTTCGATAATAAGATAATAAGAAAAAGTTCCTTGCAATAGCATTTACTTAATTATGACAAATAAGCTTAGAAGAATCGAACTCTAATACAAGAAACGAAAAGTAAAAAGTCTGGCGGACGTTGGACAGCAAAAAATTTGCTAATGAACTATTGGCAACTAGATCACAGTTGCGGTAGTGAAGAAAATAAGACTAGTGAAATGGATATACGTGAAAAGAGAAGTTAGGATTTCAAATATCGTCTGACGAAAAGGCTGAGGGAAGTTCTTGTCAAGAATGTGACACGAAGGCGGTACCGTACAGGGGGGGGGGTTGTTGTGCACTAAAGATACTTTTGCGTAGAGCGTAAAAACTACGTAGAGCCAGCCAGTCTTTCTTTGACTTAGTAACTGTAATTTCTATATTGTGATATTTACAAATTTAAGCTAAATCAATTTTCTTTAAACTGTTTAAAGGACTAAAGACTAAAGAATACTATTTACTAGTAACTATATTAATTCGTTATAATGAACATTATATTAATGTCGAAATAATGTTCTAAAGAGCAGAAAAAAGTTTTTGATTTGTAAATTCAAATGCCCCGTGCATAAATTAGGTCAAAATTTTTAACTAGCATTCAATATACTTTCATTTGAAAAAATTCTTTGGTCTCGACATTTTTATGCACTATTTTGCTCAAATATTCAACGACAGCAAAAACCGAAACCACATGGCTTCATATAGACAAAACTTACTAGCCGTTTTACAAGTTACAGCGTTAGAAAATTTGATACTTTTACATAGAAACAAAGCCTATAACATCAACATACGCACATTCACACGTGCACACACGCGCACACACGCATGCACGCACGCACACACGCACGCACACACACACACACACACACACACACACACACACACACACACATATGGGCTTTCGTAAATTTAGGTCAATATTAAATGTAACGTAATGGGACGATTGCAAGATAAACTTGTTAACAGCATAAACTATCCCATAATCTATGAAAAGCACTGACTACAAAATTAGCAAACAAAATTCTCTGACCAGCAATTCAGCCTGTCAAATTTCATCTATAAAAACGTATACGATAATTATCCTAAGCGATGCCGGTGATAAAGTTTGCGTGAAATAAAATTTGCCACCAGCTTTTATATCTATTAAGTATAAAAGTTAATTTATTGGGGGGGGGGGCTTTAAAACTAGACGATAAATAAGACGAAGCGCATATAGAGTCATTTCTGCCGAAATAATCTGCTGCCTATTATAATCATAACATAGCACAAAAATTCACTTGCATGCCAAAAACAATTTATAGATAAGGTATAAACAAAGTAAGAAACTTTTAATGGCGAATTGTACTAGTGGCGAACTGTACTACTGTTGAACCGTTCAACTGGCGAACTGCGCTAGTGGTGAACCGTACCACAGGCAAACTGGACCAGTGGCGAACCGTGCACTGGCGAAGTGTGCACTGGCGAGATGATGTACAATCATTCTGACATAATACTGTAAACAAATAAATAAACTTTCCTTCACTGTAAACGGCTGAAAAACCACTACGACCATTAGCACTAGCAGATGTAAACTCGATCTGTACTGGTAGAGTCAAGGTTAAAGGATCAGGTTGGGTTTGCCATTCTGAATTCAGTTGTAAAGGCATGCCATTGTAAATCCTTACGAAGTCACAGCATGCTGTAACAAAAATCAGCATTAAAAAGTAATACAAATAAAGTAATAAAAATAATAATTATAGCAGGAACTGTCAAATTGTGTTTGTTGTATTTTTTATATTCTCTTTGTCATGTGGCTGTACATAATATTGTTCGATATCTAGCCAATTCAGTTTTTGTTCTTTGTTTAATGATGACCATCCAGTACTGGACATCGAATCCAACAAAGGTTTTTGTTCCCAAAATACGGAAACAGAGTCTTTGTTCATCAACTATTGTTCGTGGATTGATTAATTGTATTGAAAGAATTCCTGTAGCTTTTTCCAGAATTTCAAGTCGTCGGAAGATGCAGACTTTGTTGACACTTGTTTTAGCGATTTTAGAAGGTTTCGTCAGTAGAAATCACTTATACTATAGCTTTAGCGTAAACAAAATTTTACAAATAATAATCAATTAGTGATCATAGATGAATTAGATTTTTTAATTTCGTTCAGCTCGACTTGTTGTAATAGCATTAATTACTGCAGTAATGCAACGTACAATTTATGTCGAATGTTTCAAATATCAGGACAATTTCATTTGTTGCAGGTGCGTCAATATTGTAATAACACTCCATATTGTCCTCATACGAGGCAGGATAATGTGGTGAAGTAAACAGTCCATCCATTGTGTTATAAGTGCCTATGCCAGTACATCCACCTATTAAAAATAAGCAAGTGACATTTTTTTTCAAATTATTGTTCCGGCTCCCTTAACCTGCCACATTGTAACAGACTTCACTCTCTGGCATTTCGAAGTCAAATTGCAGTTTTGTTGCACTGGAATAAAGGTCAAATGGCTCAGGAAAATGATACAAATGGAAAAGTAGAAGAAATGGCACATAACGTTATTTTGTTGCAGTTGGTTTCTAGAATACGCTCAGTAGGAAGCCGGTCTCGGTCAAGGTCCTTAAACTCTTAAACATGTTCGGCTGATTCTTTTGATGAAAAAACACAAAACAAAGATAAACAAGCAAACATACAAAAATATATCTGTATATATAAGTATTATACAGAGTATCAAAGACTCAAAATATTTTGCTCATTAAATAGAATTAGAATCAATCATGTACGAGCATTGTACATAGTGTTTGCCTACATTTTTAACCATTTGTGGCGATGGTAATAGACTGAGAGATATAGGCAAATACACACTAAGGCGGCTTATAAAGCTATATGCACGCGTAAGCGAAGGTTATAGACAGTGTACACAGGTTTTCCTCTTCAGAAAGAGCTATGACCATCCCTCTGAATGGCTCATGAAGTGCTTCGTGAACGTTTTTTGTACGTGGTGTTCGCCCATTTTCACCCCTTCCCCCTATATAGGAATCTGCATCAAAATGCATTTTGCTTGCTCCTTACCTACCTTTTCAACACAGTTTCGTGGAAATCTGTTACGAAGTTTTTGCGTAATACGCTTACTGCTATATATATAACAGATAAAAAACAACCAATCAAACAAACAAAAGTGGTGGAGATAACTTCCTTGTCAGAAGCAAAAATAATTTAAATAATTATCCCACATTTTTCCTATTTTTCCATTTGTGCCCTTTCCCCCCCCCCCCTTGCCATTGTTACGTTACCTTTTACTTTTGCGTTACCTGTGCTATTAACGTACACCGCTGCACTGCATTTAAAATACCAAAGTAACTGTGGTATTTCTATTTGCCAAATAAATATTTAAAGTATAAGCATTAACATAACAAGCTTTCAGTTCACTGACTCATCCTCACCCAACTTCTCAGGTAAGTGAGAATCTGTTGAAAAATTTATTTAATTATCTATATAATTTTATGCAGGCCTAATTTAATTAAATTTAATGTATTGAATTTTAACAGATTGATTCCATTAAATGTGATTTATTTTAAGTTACTTCATTTCACTCAGCTGCGCTTCACTTGACTTAATTTAATTAATTCAAATGTATTTTTATGCAATGCAATAAAATTCAGTTTAGGTCGTATTAACTTACTTCAACTCACTTAAATCGATTTAATATAGACTTTCTTTTTTACACTTATTTGGTTTAATCAAATTTATTATTTTGCTACTCTTTCCTCTCTCCGTCTCCCACTCTTCTTCCCCTCATCACACTCTCTCTCTCTTTCTCTCGTTGCTTCGTCCTCCTTTCTCCTTCTTTTCAAATCTCTCGTTCTCTCACATCCGTCTATTCTCTAAAAACATTTTATTCACAAATTCATTATACATACCGAAGCACTGCAATACGTTTTCTGTTAAGATGACCCCTGCGATCACCAGGTAAACACCAAGCATTTTTCGCTCTCTTCAATTCGAATCATGTATTTCATCTAGTCTTAGGTCATACCATTTTAACCCATAATTACAATCTGAACGTACCTAAGCTAGTTGCATTTCCGACGTGAACTTCATCACATATTACAATTAGTAACCATGCAACTGCAAAGTACTCTTAAATGCAATAGCTAATAATAAAAGAGTTTTCAATATGTTTAATATAACGCCTGCACGGAACTACATTAGCAACCATGGAACTGCAAAGTACTCTTAAATGCAATAGCTAATAAAAGAGTTTTCAATATGGTCAATATAACGCCTGCACGGAACTACATTTATTATTGCATTGTATTGCAATTTCCGGTAGGTACCTGCAATGCAGTTGTTATTATCACATAATAAAGGTACTACATTGTATTATAGATTCTGGATAAGCATCAGTGATGCAGTTCTTATTAATCACATAGAAAAGGTATACGTGATAGCTAACAATCACGTGGAACAGGCTAAAGCATTAGATCTCCGCACGTACTCAACAGTAACGATAGTTGATCAGGAGAGCTCCCCACTTTTTCATATAATTTTTAATCACTCCTGCAAAATACTTTTCTCGCTGTTAAATTTTTTATCGAATAATTATATCATTTTATTGATATGTAAAATTGATATCATCAAAAATGATTTTTATGTCCCTTTCAGTATTTTTAATTCTCAATGCAAAAAATATTAATTATTATACGCCAAGCAACGCCAGTTAGCGACAATTTTAACTACATTGAGCTTGTTTAGTTTGTTTATTTATTTATTTGTTAAATATGTTGGTGACGTGATGAATGAGCAAGTAATAAGGGAATAAATAAATTCTTAGACAATACACAGATAAAGTTAATGTAAATAAATAAAATATGATTCTATGAATGAATAAACGAATAAACGATTGAAATGATCAAACAAATAAAAGATGTATAAACTGATAGTTAAGTAAATAAATAATACAAAGAAATAGACAAACGAAAACACTGCTGATGACAATAATAATAATGATGATGATGATGATGATGATGATGATGATGATGATGATGATGATGATGATGATAATAATAATAATAATAATAATACACAAACAAACACACCCTCCCTGACACACGCACGCACGCACGCACGCACGCACGCACGCACGCACGCACACACACACACACACACACACACACACACACTGATCTCATGTAAACTAAACTTGGTTCATATACACTCTTTCGTTGGAGAATGGTGTTGAGATGTTGACTAGTGATTTTTTATGATTTTCTGTGTTGAATATCAAACTATCCTTTCTTCTGTTCAGCTTACAGAACTTTCAGAATAGAGCCAGAATATTTTATATGTGGCATGATGGAGCTTAACAGGTTTCCAATTTGGGTTTCTGCAAATACAATAAGTCCTCACTTAACAATGCTAATGCATGTTAACAAAGCTATACCTACCACAGAAAGTTATGCGAATGTAAGGAAATGGGTTCTTGGAACAAAACTTATGAATAGCTGAAATATTTTATTATGTTCCACTTCTTAAACTTTCTGCGCTTGCCTTAATTTTTTAACTTGTTTGAATCATGTTTACAGCAGATTTTCATTCATTAAGAAGACTTTTATGACACTGAATCATCTTGAAATGTTTTTTTTATGTGTACTAAACTAAGTAGCAGAAAAATGTTTTTCAGTGTTGTTTCTCCAACTGTAAAAGTGCAGCGTAAATGACTTAGCAGTGTCACTGCAACTATTAATCCTACACGGACACTTTGCATGTAACTTAGTGATGCATGCAGACATGCACACTGGCCCTGCCATCTGCCTTTGAATTAATATGAAAATGTCTGCACAGTTACTTATAGGAGTTCTGACTTCTTTATAAAATGTCTATGTAAAAGTAAACTTTCAGTTCTTGATATAAGACCTTGGATGGGAAATATGTGTCGTTAAGAAAAAAGATTGTAAAAGTTCCTAGTCAATAAGAAGAGTCAAGCCATTCTTAGGCGACGACTTATTGGTAACCTTAAGTTTGTCCAGGAGTGCAGTACAGCTGGATCTAACAAACAAAAAGCAAAAATAAACAAGCAGGGAATTTGCTTATTTACTGTACAGTTTTTAAATAATCTTTCTCTAGACTTCTACCTTTCTCTAGATTTTTTCAGGATAATATTAAAGTGCCATCAGGTGACTACATTTTGAAACAGTTATCAATAAATGAATAACTGTGCAATGTGCATACTGGCAAAATTAGTCATGTTAAACCATATTTTATGTTAATATTTGGCATGTAGGTAGGCCCTGGCATTTAGATTGTGACTACTAAAGCAAATTTAATTAAGTTTTCTCCCTAACAACCCATGGTTTCTAAGCAAACAAGTACGTTACCCTTTACATTGAATGTATATAAGTGTATGTCAAAGTGTATTCATGCTTTTCTAACTAACGTGTACGACTATGCGTACATGCGAGTCTATTATTGCTAGTGCTTGACTGAGTGCTTGGGCATTTTAACAAATGAAGTGAGCAAAACCCAAACTACTTTGACAAACATCAAACTAGTAGCACTTTATGTTCCTCTGCAACATAAACTATATGAAAATTGTTTGTAGTGTATTAAAAACATATATTACTATTACCATAAACATACTGGTTCTGCTTCATTAGACTACAGCGACAAAAACTCAAAAATTTAATAAAATGGTTCATTATTGTGGATGGGATATGATAACTTTGCTCTTTCTTGTCTTAATGCTTATACTTTTGTAGATATTAACGAACCATTGTTTGGAAACAGGCTTAATGTGTTTTTTGTAAGTGAGAGTGGCCCTCATTATTTTTATGTTAATTCTTTTTTTCAGTGGTTTTTGGCCGTTATCATGTACATCTGAATTAATCTTAAAAAACTGCAGTCTTTACATCTGTTTAAGTGTATTTTTGCTTTTTGTAACATTTTATAGAAGTATTGCCATTTCAGAAGCAGATGCTGCTGGTAATGCAGACTAATAATCTGACTGAATATGTAACTATATTTGTCTGTCTATTACTACCGCCAAATGATTAAAGAAATGTAGACAAACACTATGCCGCCGAATATTCGGGAGTTATTGGTTATAATTCTATTTAACGAACAAAGCATGTTGTGAATCTCTTGCCAGTCTGTATAAACCACTATAGATACGTTTTTGTATGTTTGTTTGTTTTTCTTTCTTTTACATCGTTTTTTAATAAAAAGAATCAAACGAATAAGTTTTTCCAAGCCTTTCTGTTCAATTGTTAATGTTACATTTCCTGATACAAGCGCATCAATTAATTAGTTAGTTATTATTAATACTATTTCTGGAAAGTAGCTGACCTTGACAACTCATAGCACTTTCACTTCCCTTTCGCATCTCAATTCAATAACTACTTGTGCACGTTTCTAATGTCGTTAAAGCTGTACAAAATTATAAATTTTAGTTAAAATAAACTATATTAGTTAATATAAACTAACTTATTTTGTTAATATAAATGATGGCAAATATACTCAGTCACTCACTTACTTACCTATTATTTAATTATAAAGTGACTGTAAATTTTCATTGCTGTCAAAGTGACTTCATTTTATTTTAAGTGATTGCTAACATCTATAATGTGGAACAGAGGTGTAGAAATGTGATAAACAGTATTATAATGATTGTTAAAACGTTAAATTGTAATGGTTAATTTTTAGAATGTTTGTTCACCGCGAGAGAAAGACCCACGCTCTACCCCAACACTTCTAGCTCGGGTCTTTGTTCCTCGTACATCAATCGCACTAGTTCAGTGATGGTACAATCCAAAGAGAGTACCCATTTCAATTTTGCTTTTGCGACTTCATAATTATTGCGATTTCCTTTTATTTTCGAATTTCCTTTTTATTTTGAAACGTCCTCAAAGTAAATTAGTTTACAGCTTAATTTTGTTGCAACTCGCGATCTGCCATCTAGTTTACGAAAAAGAAACAAGGGAATTTTGACCGTTTTATCATTATTTATTATGGCCGTTTAAGCTATTTTATTTTGAATTTTTAAATGCGGTCTAGCATTGACTAAGGGTCCATGATTGATCACGTCCAAGACTGCTCCTCGATTGCATGTAAATCCATCCCCATTCAAAAAGTATTGTCCAAATCTCTCTAATCTTGCTAGTTTTTTTGTTACACCAGTTACAAAGTTATTATTAATTATCATCAAAGCTGCACTTGTGGTTTTAGCTCTCACTTCATCAGATTTGTACCACTGACCACTTTGAATTACAGTTGGCGGCAACATTAGCACCTTGATGTCGCTGTAACCTACATTAATCAGTTCAGAGAGCAGTTCTTGGTCAATATCTGTGGTCATCTGATCATTGTCTTGATGTTGCAGTTCTTCTACTTGGTCTCTCATTCGTTTAGTTTTCTCCTCCCAGAAGTCTTTTGTTCTCTTTGTAGGTTTTAGATAAAGAAAGTTCCCTGCTACTTTTCCTTCTCTGTCCCATGAAGCAATAATGTCCACATTTGAATTGTATTTCGGTAACTCCTGTAACGGATTTTTCAACCAAAGGGCGTCAGTTTCAAACAGTAACAATGTAAAGTCACTCTGCAGCGCATTGTTGATCAGCTCAGTTCTTTTTATCATGAATTTTTCATATCCTACTCGGTTAAACTTCTGCTCAGCCATTAGCTCGTCATCAAGTTTGTACAATATGATGTTCAATTTTGGCCAGTGAAAACGCATTTTATCATACGCACGTGTATCCGTGGCAACCAAAACAATGCTGTCGAGAATACCCAATGATTCGGCGTTGCATAACCAGTTTAAGGTCAGTATAACAAATGCATCGTTAACAAGTGTAAACGTGACCACTTTTCCTTGAGCCTGCATGGTGGTGGCAATTTCGTAGAATCCCTCCCAGCCGCCATCGTCATCGTCTTCCTGGCCAACACTGTAGTTATTTCCACGAAATATTTTCAAGCTGACTAGCGACAAAAGAAATAGAGCTAGCAGAAATTTCACTACCCTGACAACCTTCCACTGAACCCTAAACATTTCAGCTTCAAAAGCGTCACATTCTGTTAATCAATTTTTATACTTTAAACAGTGATTTTTGCGATTTTACACGGCATATACAACGTTCTTTAAAATAACTTCATAACAGAATCTTACAAGCGTTGAACCAGCTTGGATCTACAGCTTACGTATTAAAATTGCAGGTAAGGGAGCAAAGGCACAAAAGATATCAACGCAGTCACCTTGTTGATGTTGGCTCCAACAGAGCCACGCTTACAACAACAACAAAAAAAAACAGTGTCTCTGATTTGCATTTTTACGTCGTATAATGATGTCCACAACTATTCCGCTTTAGAGGAATACTATCATTTCAGAAAAGGCTTTATTTTACTAGATCCATTTCACAGATACGCCCCGTTCTGTGAACCTGAACATGTTTTGATGCGGAAAGTACATTGACTCCAAGAAGATTATAGCCGCAGTTTCATGTCTCGTCCAGCACTATTACTGGTTATCTGTAAACTAACTCCCAGCTAACAACGTTCCCTTATTATAAGCATAACTGGGCGTGCATTTCTGAGATCATTTTTAATCTTTTTTGTTTTTAATCACTAGTAGTAAGCGTTTTAAAATTAGTCCCTACAGACTCTAATGTTTAAGACACCTCAGGTGTTTCGGAAGATTATATGGTAAACCTACATTAAAAGTCATTTTGTTTCTTGAAATCAGTAATCATAATAAATTTTGGTAATTTACTGCAGCGGATTAGCATTCATTCATTTATTAGAGTTACCGCAGCCTTCGAATTTCGAGTTGAAATGGGTTGATTGGGCATTTCTACACGATAGACGACCTAATTATTCTGAAGTGAAACAACTTCGCAATTGTCTAAATACGAAACTTTTTTTGCTCATTTTACACGCACGTATGTGATCCAGTTGGGACACATATTTTAAAGGAAAAACCCCGTGAACAAAATGTAACACAACTTATACACACATCTAAAAGAAACTGGGTCAAATATCAAAACTATATAATCGCATTAATAGATGACTGATTGCATATATTATCTGTAAAAACACGGCAGTTGAAAACTAGGTCAATCAAACTGGACTTAGGAAACAGAGAACAACGTGCATGTCTTTTCCAACTGGTTCATCCCGCTAAGAGACAATTCTCCAAGGATAATTTAAGTTCCCTCGTTATTTTGTATTTAAATCTATTTTAGACAGAAACACATTTATCTGTTCGATCGTTATTCTGCGAAATGCTAGAAATAAATAAATAAACATGTCTGCATTAAAATATACAATCTTTTATTTACAATTGTTCGAAACACATAGTCAGACACATGCATACAGTCCATAAGTAAAAAAATATGCAAAATGACTTTCTAAACTTTTTTTATTGAAAATCGTGCAACGAACTTGCAATTTCTGTCTATATTGCGATTTCTATATCTTATAAATGAGTTGCCACAGTGTGTGCTTTGCATTGTAGACAGCAAGCTGGTTGGAAAGTTAATGGGTGACCACCAAAAAAAAAAAACTGTGCCTAGACTGCTTCATTTTCCAAACTGATTTTTGTTATATTTCTCGACAACAGACGATGTACATACTCATCTTAACAGGCTAAGACACAACTGCCTGTTCTGTGCCTCGTGTGAGAAAAGTATCTTGGCATTGTGCTATGTTCCAATCCATCAGGACCACCACAATCAACTTGCTCGTATGCTCGATTCTAGCTTTAAATGCGCCAAACGATACAAAAAAGGTAAAAATAAAGGTGGCCAAGCTTCAACGAAAAATATATTAAAAAAGAATAGTTCACAATTTGCAGCGGGCGTGCGAAGTAGTAACGTCTAAAATGTTACAAATTGAGAGGTCTTCAAGTAAGCTGCCGATCATGGATCAAAAAATCTTTATTGATAATATGGCGTACCACGAAAAAGACTTAATGCAATGTGAATTTATGTTATGGCAAAAAATAATGAATAATGAATGATGTTTTTATAATAATGGTGAAATTAGAATGAATTACTATAGCAAAATCCGAATACGATGAATACTACCTGCATGCAATAAAAACAATAAACATTTCTCTAAAAATACAACTGAAAATATCAGCTGCATACGTAGGCCATATCGCGTAACAATATGTCACAAATAATAAAATTATTATTAACTCACGCTTTTCGAAACTGAATAGCAATTTTTTGCGCAAAATATATCACCGATAGACAGTTATCATAGTCAGCTTCGGTTCTTTTCAGTATGTCAAACATTAACAATTTCTAACTGATCACCAAGAGACTTCTGTAGCAACAATCCAACTTGTCGCAAACCAATTAGAATACATGTATTACACGCACGCACGCACGCACGCGCGCGTACACACACGTTTTTAAATAACGCAATAATGAAACTGTGAGACTATAATAAGCTTGTCAGGCTTCTTGCTATTTCAGTTGTAATCAGTTAAGATTAAATATTAGAAATAATAGAAACAACCACTTTAGTGGAAACAGGTCGGGTAAATCTTTCCAGTGTGAATAAGCTAAGTAAAGCGTTTCGTTGTGCAATGCGCATAGAATTAATAAAATAAATGAAAAGGCCATCACAACGCGAAAACCTGCATAAACCTCATAATATGAGGATTGAGTAAATCAGCTGTATGTTGCAGGGTGAGTGAACAATCTCAGTGTTTCAACACGAAAGTAGTTATTTTTATGTGAAAATGTTAAAGTGGCTAACTAAACAGGAATGAGCTGAGTAAACCGTTTTAGTGTGAATAAAATAAGGAATGTTTTACAGTGACTATTCTACGTATGTCATTGAGAATAGACCGAATAGACGATTCTATGTAAATAGGCTGATTAAATCATCTCACTCTCACTACGCATAAACTGAGCAAACCGTTTCAGCGTGAACATTAATTCATATTTTTATTCATCATCAAGCTTCCATGGACCCAGCTGATGACAAGTCATTTCCACTTGACGTTTTCTTCCTCTCATTGCTCGTATTTTCATTTGTAGTTTCTAAATCTTGAGAAAGGAGTTTCAGCGGTCGAAACGCCGGATTCACCGGTCGCTGAAATTCCGGGACGTGCACCGGATGTATCCGTGCTGCCCTTTCTTTCTCGCGGAGTTGCGTAACACGTTGTAACTTGACGTAGAGACAAATGGCAATGGTAATGGCAAGTAGGAGAATGCCCATGATGGAAACGAGAACAGCAATGAAGGCTTCTTTAGGAACACAACTTTCTGGTGTGTAAGTCACAAATTGGCCTTGAGCATTTCCCGATGGTTGAACTAAAGAAAAATGGACATATTAGTAGCTACCATCAGTCAGCTTAAAATAATAAGCTTATTAAGTCTGAAATAAGTCTGCTTAAGGCCATTAGACACAACTAGTCAATTTACCGAAAAAAATCATTAAGTTTCCTTAAGCACAAACACTAATAACGATGCCTCGCTTTTGTTGTGTTCAAAGTTGTCCGTTTAACCTGTTACAAGCATACTGTAACAAAAAATTAAAACTGGAACAAAAAATTGATGAATTTTCTAACAAAGCACCAGCAAAAACTTAATAAATTTTCTTACAGTCCCTGTACAGCTTGTCTTCAAAGGGTCCAGGAAGTTCAACTTTAAACTTCTGAAAGATCTTCACTTCCTCTATTTCACCTTTTTTCTCTTCGCTAGGTGGCGCTTCCCTCTTTTTCCTCCCTTGGTTTTTGTTGCTACATTGGGGCTGAAATAAAGCAAATACTCAATGGACGTGAAAAATTCGTACTTTCCTGTACTGACGAAAATACAGCCTTCTCGGTTTTTACATAAAACTTATTATATTGTCATGTAAAAATCGCTGAAATTTAATGTTGGGCTATTAAAAACTATATATGGAAACACACAAGATGTCTATAGTGAAGCTTTTTAATTACCACGAAATTTTTCATTACCGTTTATTAAAATTGCGTTGAACTGAACAACATCAAGTAAAAAATTAAGAAAGGTATCTTAATGCCATTTTCCACTCTTGTTTGTGTTTCCCTAAATATTAGTATACACAAACAATTGTCATGCAGAGGTAATATCCCAGTATTATATCACAAATTTTAGCGCTGGAAATCAACTTTTTCAAAATGAATTTGTTTGTGGTTTCCATAACATTATGTTTGCAAAAAAATAAATGCCTTAATTGACGCGGAACCAGATTAAATTGGGGGGTGGGGGGGGGGGAGATCTGCTAGTTAAGGTCAAAATTTAATCAGATCAAACAAATGCACCGTCAGTGTACACGGTAAGCTAGACGCCAAGTTAATTAAATGTTCAACGGAATCGTAAAAAATATAAGCAAAGGACTCACTCTATAACATCGATCATAACAGACCAGGCACTGACACTGAATGTAGACATCATCAACATCAGGAAACTTGAAGACTTTAAAGTGAGAATACATGTGTGTTTCGCCAGGTCTAGTGCTTCTATCGTACACCGCCGGCTTTACGAATTTTGTACTTGCCGGACAACCATCCTCGTCTATTAGTCGGATCCGCGATTGTCCTAGACCGTCATGCCCGTAGCATTTACTTACGAAGATGTCAAATACTTCTAAAATTTGAAGAGAGTTGTGTTAGCATGAATTCCATGTGGGTTTCTTTTGGATTCCAAGAAGACTAATTAAAACAGTCATTGGCAATTAACGCAAATATTTTCTGTGTAGCTCAAGCGATGTGTCTTTTATTAACCAAATGCCAAGCGTAAACAGTGTAACCCCTGTATGTAATGAAGCGTGGCATCTTCTATCGGTCCTTTTATATTTAATCAAAATTCGTACTGCGTGAACTATGCACATTTAGCTACTCGTGAGAAAGCATCGGCCCTATAATATAAAACGCCTCTGCAAAGCCGCTAATTCCATGTGATGAAACTACAGGAAGGGCACGAAGGCACGTGATTATTCATGGTAGTCACTTAAGTACACCTCACTCTTAAATGTTACACACTCAGCTTGTAAAGTTGCATTATATAAGTGAAATATGAAAGCCTAGTACCAACCTTGGTAGTTTTTAACACTGACTACCATGGTTCCAGTCTCTCCCAACTGCAGTACCCTAGCGTCACCACCGAATGGATCTACTCCAGGAACAATCCGAAGCCAACAGTTTGGAATCTCTATTTGTCCAGCAGCTACGTGGGTATTAGTCTCCATCACACTAAAATATGCATTAAGTTTCACGATAATATATAAGGTACGCTTTGACCACGTGGAAACCTTATTTAGGCATTAATATTAGTTGATATTATTTTGTTATCGTTTGACATTAAATTTTCTCAGCAAAAAAGGCATTATGAGAGCACTAAAGCTCTGTAGCAGCACCTTTTTTCTATTTTTATTTATTGTATCTATTTTTCTGAATCAAGTTGCATAAAGTCACCTTTTCTAGAGAGCTAAAGTTAACTTAATAACGTTTATAACTATTATACACTTACGGCACGTTCATATTGTAGTCCACCGTCTTGGCTTGAGACCCAGTCCATAAGCAAGACACTGTGAAAGCTCTATCGTTCATGTCTAAGATTCCCCATGCAGCTTCATTCATCACTACCAAAGTGTTGTTGTAAAACACGTGTCCTTGAAAATTTGAGCCCTGAAAATAAAATGGCGTGTATAAAGTAAGACAAAATCTGAGCTAAATTTGTCTTTTATGGCAAGAGCAGCCAGGTGTATTAATAACAAAGAAAATACAAACAATAGGATGGAAACGACTTATTCAGTGACTTCAGTCAGTGAAATCTGCATGTATTCTTGGGCAGAAAATTGGGCTAGAAAATTTGTCTCAATTTTTTTTCCGTCAGGTAAATGGGGGATTATATTGCAACGTGTATACCAGAGTCACATCACGGATAAACGAGTGTTATAGCTCATTTATTAGAACTTATTTAGACATTGCATAGACGTCTAATAATTTAGTAAAGTCTGTGACTGAGGGATAGTAGGCCTGAAAATGTCCTGCCGTCGAATGCTTACAGTCCCTTGTGAAGCGGTTAGCAAGGTGAAACACGTGTAGGAAGATCATAAAGAACTTTAAGTTTTAAATTTTGAGGAGGAGCAAAGTTTAACGTTAAGTCTTTGCAGCAAAACATTTAATTATTTAGGCTGTCAGTCTAATAATCTAACGATTATTTCTTCTGCGTTGTGTCATTTCTGATAATAAACATAAAATCCTATCCTGTGTGTTCAGAAGAAATTGTGCAGTAGAGATATGCTGACCAGATCACAATGAAATGTGGCTGAGTTTCAATTTCGTAAAAAATTATATTATCGTTCTACTGCTAAAAACAGTATGTCAGTCAAGCAGGATGTTTCGAATAACACTTGCTAGTTTGTCCAAAATCAACATGGATTTCTGCATTATGATATCATAACGACGTAAAAATAATATTGTTATTTGCATAATTCCAATGTTCTTATCACGTAAACTTGGTTTTTGTAAATTCCAGTATAACCATATTAGTACATTTCTACTGCACTGTCTCCTGAAACAACTGTATATATGTAAAATCATACTGAATAATATTTTTTTACTTCTACACTGGCTTGAAGATAAAGAAATCTTTCTGCGTTTCTGCGCTCACTAATAGCTTTATCCAATTCTACATTCTCTTAAGTATGAAAATATATTAATTTGTCTGCAGGAAGAATAAAATTACGACTTGAGTTGTAAAATTACGAGTTGATTCAATTAACAAGTTATTTCATGCAGTTTAGCTGGAAGATGAGTACGTACTGATACCGTTTTCATGACCTCTGTCCCGCATAAATCTAAAGGAATGACGATGGTATGATGTCTGCCACCATGAGCTTGAACTTTACATTTGTCACTCTTATAATATCCTTTCGGGTATAGCGCTCCGTTAAAATCTCCTTCAAATTCAACATCAATCAACATTACGTTCTGTTCCATGTCGCATGACACGCGCACATCTGAATATGATAAAACTTCGTTAGTAATGTTTCGTTGGTAAAGCTGAAAAAATGCTAAAAGTTTAGTAAATAAAGTGTTTGATTTCGAGAAAAAGGAAAACAAAGAAGAATAGAAAGAGAGGAAAATGAAAAAATGTGAAAACAACTAAGTAATAAAAGGGTGGAGAAAGAGTAGAAGAAAAACGAGAAAGAACAATTTATCGTTTCCATGAACAACCCTTTGAAGTTAAAAAATAGTAATGAACATATAAGTACATCATAACGTCAGAATGCAGCGAACTGTCAAGCTATAATCGCTGAACTGTTGTCACACTGGGTCACTTAAACTCAAAGCAATTGACCTGGTGTAAGTCCAGAATGTTATGAGACTTTTCACGCTCAAATTAAATGAAAGGTTTATTCTACAACAAATTGCAGAAAGAGGGGGGGAGATGCTTTTTAATATTTTAATAAGTTAGAAACAAGACACAGTTTTATTATTAAGCAGAAAACAAACCGATGACGTCAGTAGTAGTTTCATCATCCCAGATGGGATCACGTTGCTTGTGATGATCGAATCCTTTTACATCGTATCGCTGAAATCCAGTAAAATCATCTGGAAGTGGTGCTGCAGTTGGGTAAAAGTCTAATGGATTATACTGGCCTTCTTTACTTGATTCAATTTTAACTGGTGCACTCGGGTTGCTACGAGAGACACCTACAGGACGAAAGTGAAAATTGCCATCTTGCTGTCTTTGATTGCCGTCGATCAATACCTCTGCAGAGCCATCTATACGAGCTTCAGCTGGATCTCTATAACCACTATCTTTCGGTCTCTTGCTTTCTCTTAAATCAAACCGAAATGGAAGGCCTTCACTTTGAGAAGGGTTATCCTCCCTTTCAGCAGTGTATGGATTTAGTTGAGAAGTCTGCCAAGGAACTCGCTGCGAGGAATCACCAGAGTGACTAGTGTCACCCAATCCTAAATTTAACTGTTGAGGTGGTCGTGGAGGTGGCTGCTGAGTCTCTTGTGCATAGGGATCAGTAGTCGTTTCTTGAACTTCGTACTGCTGGTATGGATTGAAGTAATTATCTTGAGAATAACGTTGTTCTTGAAACCTTTCAACGGTTGATTTTTCCGTTGGTTGCTCTTCCGGAATAAACCACGGATTGTATTCGATTCCCGGAACTGGGCTAACTGGGCTTCCATTGTATTTGACTTCGTAAGTGTCTCTTTCTTTTTGTACAGGTGCCGGCACATTTTCAAATCTGACAAACCCATTTTGGGGCTGTTGGCTATCGACTGACTCCTGCACATATGGATTGTACCCAGTTGTCAAAGTTAACATTGGCAACTCACCAGATCTGTCATTATTCTCATCACTATAGACAACTGCACGTCCTTGACCTCTAGGATCTTGGTATTGATGGTGCACTACTTTTCCATTTGGATTGATGACAAATCCTCTTTGGTCTGTGTCGACGTGCACAGATCCTCTGATTCCTTCATATTCAAACTCCGACTGGGGTATATATGATTGCTGATAATTAACTGAATAGTCTTGAATATTGCTCTGTAGTTCAGGAGGTTCAACAACCACACTACCTCTATACCCCTGTCCAGCATCTTGAATTTCTGCCACGTCTTTGTTTATCAACATATTTTTGTCATTGTTTACTGCTGGGTCATTCTGAATGTCTACTGGTGGCAAATTTGCTCTTCCCATATTATCACTGCCATCACCTAGGACATTTTCGGCTACATATGTCTGTTCGTCAGAACTTTCGTGGTAGATGAAGGGTGGAACTCCGGGGTTTCCACTTGGTATTTGTATCTGCCCAATGGATTCACCATTTGCTGTTCGAGCGTATACGTCAGGCGTATTAATTATTTCTGATATTAGCTCAGGTGAATTTGAAATTATCCCTTCATTGGACACAACCATAGTAACCTAGAAAAATTAAAAGTTTGTGGTGTGACCGTTTCGGGATTATGGAATAAACGTGACAAGGTAATAAATAACTAAATCGGGAAACGCTAATTGGAGCCCAGGCTCATAATTCTGACTTTCTAGGAACTTGCCTACAAGAATTAAAAGACTTAAAAAGACTTCCATGTTACCAATTTTTTAATTTTCTGGATTAACTCGGAAATAGTGCTGACAAGCCACTGGTATAGCAGCGTCTAGTTTTTTGCTGGATTATTACTGTGTTTACCTGTCTAAAGAGCAGATTTCTTTTAATGCAGAATTCTGCCTGCACCAAACGTGATAGACATATGATGACGATGATTAAGCAACTAGATATATGTACTTGATTTAAAAAGGCTATTTTCTTTTGAAATTTTTAATTGTAACAGTCAATCTGTAAAACATTTATAGTAATGACGATGCTGATTATGATGACGATGAAATGAAAATCATGACGATGACAATGATTATGATAATCAAACGTGGAAGGCACTAAATTTAGACACGTTTGAAACGAAGTGAAAAGAGGTTAAATTCACTCCTATATGGAACATAAGTTAGCTGGACACTAAAACCAATCTCAATTAAAAGCAATGATATGCTGATTAATTTTTCATAAAGGTGCGTAGCACATCTTATTTACTTATCAGGAAATATTGAGATTTGGTGGATCTAGCTAGCAGTGGTACCATTAGGTCAATTCCTAGTAAGCAGATGCTCTGCCATCCGTGTTTAACTCATTTGGCAGACAGTAAATAGACAAAATTTCTTGCGTTGGTACTTGTGCCTTTGATTTCTATTATTATAATCACGTCAGTGCATAGAACAAGATTATAATCTGCAAGAAAGCGTGCTACTGTGCTAGTTACGGAACTTACTGCATACACGGCATAATCAGGAACTAAAAGTTTTGCAAAGCATTCGTTAGGATAAATGTTTTGACAAATGTGTAAAAAACTAGCTTAATTTGAGTAAATCCTTCACATGTGGTTCATATTCAATCCAAACTTTCTGCAAATTTTGGAATTGCCTTAGAAATCGCATGCCATTATAGAACTATTTGCAAGTACAATTGATTTATCAAACGATAATTTTATCGTTCTTAATTACTAGTGGAGTTTCCAATAAATTAACTTATTAATCGTTAATTTGGCAACTAGCTATAAGTCATTCTGTAGATGTTCTAATTAATAAAGTGAGACACACAAATGAAAGGTATCCAGTTAAGAAATATCGAAATAGCATTTAAGGCATAATCCCACTCAAATGTTTGATTTGGTTAATATTTGTAAAATTTCGTTCGTCGGTTGCAAACTCTGTTTTAGTAACGTTATTTCAGACCATTGCCGAAAAATAATACTATTACGAAAAACAGTTAGAACCTGGCGTTGAAGTCTGAATTAACTGCCTAATTTAACTTTGCATTAAACTTAAAGCAGACTTGAAGATGTACTCTGAAATTATTTAACATACTTTGAAAATGGAAAGTTTTGAAAGTTTTCGTGGTTAACTTTTGCAAAATACAAAGTCTACTGGACAAAGCCTCTCTCGCGTGGTCGTAACCTATTGACCCCTAAAACCAAATTCCACAAACATCCTTTATCGGCGTATTGAAGTAACTCTCTTGTTAACACGCGCGCACGATTACAACCACGTAATTGTTAACAAGATAATTACGACGTACCTAAACTTGTTAACCTGCAATCATCGCTAACACATTAACAATTGATTTGTGTCTTTAATGGCCTCATAAATGTTGCCACGGTCGCTTTTGAAATAGATATTACCGTAACTATTGTATACTAACTATTTTGAAATAGGTATAACCGTAGATATTATTGTAACTTTATAAGGGCTTGTTTTTGAAACGTAAAGGGGTCTGTTACAATACAGTTCATTAAAGTTCTATAACGGAATAATTACAGGCAATTATTTAGTTTATTGCGTAATGCATACAAAGTTACAAATTACAAACTGAAAAGTTTCGCAAACTTTTGCTCATGGACAATATTAAATAATAATTATGTACCGTAGCAGGAATGGTTATTTAGCAACTTGTAGCTAAAATTATTATTAATCAGTTTATTAATTAAGCTAAAATTATTAATAAGAAGAAAACATATTCCACATACCGTTTGTAATGCTGTGACAACGAAGATGAAATATTGCAAGGCCATGACTGTATCCTGCAGATAAAAATGTTTAAGACTATTTATTATTTACTCAAATATTAATCTGACTTTTATATAATATTAGCTGATCTGCACAAAGTGTAAAATCTGTACATCTGTGACAACTTAATTAGCACAAACAATTTTACTGTTGCAAAATTAAACATATAATTGCTATATTTTTTGTAGCAGGAACTTATTGAAAAAGTTTTCCTTATTGGGCGGGCACCCAAGTAATTCAAGTACTACAAAGTAAATAAATAAATAAAAGCAATGTTATCTGACGGCATTTGATCTACATGCTAAGTTTCCTCACGTTGAACAAAAGTCTTCAACTTGTCATGCAAAAAGAAATGTTGCAACTTTCGAATAAAGAAAACTTTTGTAAGCCTTTAGAACTAAATTCTAAACTCAAATATAATTTTGGAAGTAGCTTACCTTTTCGTAGACGATAAATTTATCAACTCACACGAAAAATTTGAATAATTTTCGGAAAACAACGAGTACTAAAATCACTCAATTTCACTAAACCAGACCAGCCACTTCTACGACAAATCCACAATTAAATCCATGGGCTAGCCATTAATTTTGTTATCAACTACTATTATATAATAACGCTATTACTGACGTTTAATCAGTCCAAATCACTTTAGCCTTGCACCACGTGCCTACTATGACAAATATTACCAGGTCGGTTATATAAAAGTTGTGGCTTTGCGTCTGTTGTGACACACTTTCTGGTAACACTGCGTGTAAGGTGTCTGGGCTCTCAGTCGAACAGCTATAAACATTGTTCCTCTGACCTACAACTGCACACCTGTGTGAGTATGTTATAATAATAGACATGTGGAATTTAATGAGAAAAATTGCTTCCATTGTACAATGGCAACTATGCGGCATGATCAAAATCTATGCACAGAATTCGCTATTGCTCTTAGGCAGCAGCTTCCTAGTGTTGTGTTATTGTTAGGTTGCTTCAAAATAGCGCAAGGTCAATGCTTCTAGTACTTGATATATTCTTTATGACGGGAAGGTAAATCTTCCAGCACTTGATATGCTGTTTATACTTTCCACCGATTCATTAATTAATTGGCTGTCCATGGTAGTCAGTTAGTCAGTTAATATCCATCAGGATGACAATATAAAAAGATGTCATTAGTTTGTTAGTTAGTCGGTCAGGTAGTTAGTTAGTTAGTCGGTCAGGTAGTTAGTTAGTTAGTCTGTCAGGTAGTTAGTTAGTCAGTCAGTCAGTCAGTCAGTCAGTCTGTCAGTCAGTCAGTCAGTCAGTCAGTCAGTCAGTCAGTCAGTCAGTCAGTCAGTCAGTCAGTCAGTCAGTCAGTCAGTCAGTCAGTCAGTCGGTCAGGTAGTTAGTTAGTTAGTCAGTCAGTCAGTCAGTCAGTCAGTCTGTCAGTCAGTCAGTCAGTCAGTCAGTCAGTCAGTCAGTCAGTCAGTCAGTCAGTCAGTCAGTCAGTCAGTCAGTCAGTCAGTCAGTTAGTCAGTCAGTCAGTCAGTCAGTCAGTCAGTCAGTCAGTCAGTCAGTCAGTCAGTCAGTCAGGAAGCTGTTTAACTTTTCATATGATACGAGCGCAAGATATATTTCTACTAGACTTATTTATTTTGATGTTATTCACAGAAAATGTGCATACAGTTTCTACGTCAGGCTGAAACAGTCATGCAAACTTTACTTCTGTAATTAGATGTCATTGGCGTAGTTTGTTATATCGTTAATTGTTATTTGTGTTATCGTTGTGTTTCATGATTTATTGTATTATTTGTATTAATTTGTGATGTGTTTATGAACTTTGTGAAGTTTGAAATAAAATATTAAATGTAAAATCTAATCAGTCAGTCGGTCGGTCGGTCGGTCGGTCAGTTAGTCAGTTAGTCAGTCAGTCAGTCGGTCGGTCGGTCGGTCGGTCGGTCAGTCAGTCAGTCAGTCAGTCAGTTAGTTAGTCGGTCAGGTAGTTAGTTAGTTAGTCGATCAGGTAGCTAGTTGGTCAGTTTGCTTGGTTTGTTTGTTTATTTTTGTTTGCGTGTACATATGTTGATCGGTTGGTTGATCAGTTGGTTGTTTAGTTGGTTGGTTAGTTAGTAGCCACTGGTTTCTGTCCGTCTTTCCGGCATCCCGTCTGCCAGTCTCTTAAATGCAAAGTCTTACTTAATTAAGTACAGGTAAACAGGAACTGCAAGTAAAGACGCATTTTCTGACCCAGTTAAGTTATAATCACTTTCAATTGCCTTTCACGGATGTAAAATCAATTAACATGCAGGTGAATGACCTGTTAATTAACTTCATATTTACATGAGAATAACCTGACTTGAAAAATAAAAATAATTGTAATTGCGTGTTTATTGTTGGCACAATCCAAGTGGGTAACTAAACAAACTCAGAAGCGTTGTGAGTTTCCTTGTATTTCCTTGTATTGCTTTCGTTTTTCTATGTTTTTTTTGTACGTTTTTCGTTAAATGTTGTCTTTAAACTTCTTAGACATGCATTGGATCATTATGGAAATATTGTGTATGCGATTTAACGCGCCGCATGTGAAAATAAAAGCGCTCCACAAATAGAATTTTATTCTACAAATTCTATACCTCTTCTATTAAGTTGTTAATTAAAGATACAATGAGTTCAAAAATATTAAATTCTTAAATTTTAATGAACCGTTCGATGAACTTAAGCCGGGTCTGTTTCATAAAGGGCTGGTCAGAAAGACTCCAAGAGGCTGGAGTGGACATCTAAGTGTCCATAGTCCAAATCCGGGTACGGTCTCGATATTTTCACATTAAACTTTCTTTGCTTGCGTCTGAATTTTTTTTCAAAAATTTAACAAAGTGGTGAAATGCCATATGCCCCTAGTTCATATTCTACGTTGTCTAACACGTATTGGAAACGTTATTTTGAAGACGTTAAAGTCCAAACGAGCGAGATTCCAGGTTTTACTTTCCCAATAAGCCAGATAAACTGGGTCAAGCATATCAGCCATTATAATCCGTTAATCCATTTGGCATGATTTTTTTTTATAGACTCTTATTCCTGTGTACCATAACTAGACGATTTTGCCTGCGATGTAGAAGGATCCATCACAATATGATCCCATTTGAGACGATAAGACGTCTTACTGATGACATAGGTTAGTTTTCTGTTTATAATAATGATTTTAACAAAATTATCCAAAGTAATTTTTTGTCTTTTTTCGGTCTCTCTCTTTCTCTCTCTCTCTCTCTCTCTCTCTCTCTCTCTCTCTCTCCTCTCTTTCTCGCTTTCTTTCACCTCAACAAATAACAACAAAAGTATAAAAATATTAATCCATTATATAAACAAACTATTTATTGACGCATGCGTATAAGTGTCTTAATATTATCTATGGATGTACAATAAACCTGTACTATCATACGGAAAAGAGCAAACAGCGGGCACATTTAATTACAGTAAGCATTATGTACATATCTCATGAGTTACAATATCAGCTACAGCTTGATTTACTGATCCTACTTGTACGTAATATTCTCCTTGGCTATTGTAAAACGGTCCCTGTAAAACAGAAAAATTCTTTCAGCTTCAATTTTGAATAAAATGAACTTAGAAAAATCTAAAAATAACTCGATTATTTTGTTGCTTTACATTGCAAATAACCTGTGAAGCAATTTTCAATATTTTTTCGCCTACACATATATATTTTCTTTTTATACTTTATCGGTCCACCGAACATTTCACATTAAATACACAACTAATTTGAATCATCTTATGTGAACTTTGATAAAATGCATGCCAGGACAATCACTCGGATAAAGTAAGAAAAACTATTGCAATATGTGTTAGTGATATGCCCTATTGCTACTAGCACTTTTAGTGACATAAAACTGATATGAATTTTATATCATAGTGGCAAGAATAAAACTTTGTGTAAAGATAATTATGTCTAGACTTACCTTGAAGCTATGATAATGACATTGGCCAGGTCCCAATCGGTAATCTCTAAATCTTGACATGGTTGGGTGAAAAGCATCTACATAATTTATTCCATAATTTTCTTCGGTATAAGTTATTAGCTCTTTCGTTTTGTTTAACATGTTGAGTGCTTGTCTCTAAAATATAAACGACATTCGTCAGCGTATGAAGATGGATTATGACTATTCAATTTTTTCTATTCACAAGAATGAGTGTGCAGTGCTTCAAGAAACATTATATTTACTTCTGAGGGAGGAACCGCAATTTAACTATCCAGGGTCAAACATATATCAACTATGTGTGTGTGTGTGTGCATGCGTGTGTGTATATAACGCTATAGATAGAGTTTTATACATTTATATATAAAAGCGTTATATATATATATATATATCATATTGTTTGCAAATTAAATTTCTCTATTATTTTTTGCCCAGGTGTTTTCTGAAGGTGGTTAAAGAATGAGGGGCCGAATTGTAAGATTTAAACCATGTCCACGTGTTTCATGTGGGCATTTGTCCTCCCTGGACAATATATTTAGTATGTTTATGTGTTTATACTTTAAGAACCAGTGGACTCCGTGTAATTTAACATATGCCATTTCTCCTAACAGGGCGTTTTTATATAAAATTAATTTTGATTAATGCCGCACAAAATATTTTACACTAGAATATTAGACAGGTACCATGTTTATTCCAAGTGTATCTGGAGATGCAGAACCTTTTCCGTATAAGTATCCTCCCACGACTCCCTTGATAATCAACTTAACATCACTCAAATTTTCCCTGTAAAACGTTGTAGCATGATTAGTTTGGAAGACAATTTTTCGCTTCTGTCTTAAACAATTCACTTTTATACCAATTCAGAGAAGGCGAATAATTGAACAAAAAACTAAAATGAACGAGAGAATCAGTTACTAAAACAACTAAAACAAGGGGCGAATGAATGTACCAACGTACAAATTATCAATATTAATAAATTTTACTTAAGAATGAATATGATTATAGCTGCATTATTGGTTTTCAAAGGCCGATACTAGACTATTAATTGTAGTAGTATTAGTGGAAATGGCTGTGGTAGTGGTAGCGGCAGTGTCTGTGGCAGTGGCACTAACAGTGACAGTAGCAGCGGTGGTGGTAGTAGTAGTGGAGTTGTAACAGTAGTGCTAGTGATTGAAATAGTGTTTTTGGTAACAGCAGTGCCAGTGTAGAGTGTATAATGTCAGCGATAGTGGCACTGATTGGTAATTGTAATGGTAGTGGTTGTAAGTAGTGGTAGTAAGTAATGGTGGCGGTAGTGTTAATGGTAGTGGTAGTGGTAGTAGGTAGTTGTCGTGATAGCGGTAGTGGTAGTGATAGTGAGTAGAAGTAGTAGTAGTGGTAGAAGCCGTGGTGCATTTAAATATGGACATTTCACCTGTCTAATAAACTTCGCAGCAATTCAACATTCGGGACGTCTGTCCAATAAGAACCTCCAAATATCATAATGGTTTGTTTTACCGATGTCGGTTTTACCCTAAGTAAAATAATAAAATAACAATATACAAAATAGCGATACATAATAAAGTTAATTAGGCATATCTAATGTTAAATTTCCGATTTTGTTAAATTTATAATTGCCTTTTGTAAACATCAGATTTAGATAATCGGAAATGTTGTTCTCTTCTGGGACTTGAACTCATATTTTTGCAAAGCAGGGAACTAAAAACTGACGCAAAACTAATAGCTGAAAACATTTCTATTGAAAAATTAGAAAAAAAAATTAAATTTAACTGCTACAACAGGCCTACCTGTTAATCAATCTGTAAAATGCGTTGTTGATGCTAAAATGTTTCACTCTTTCTCTTTTGTCTGATAGTAGCCGCGTATATTCGAAGTAAAAGCTTGCGTTATTTTCCTTGCTATAATATGTAAAATTCTGGAATTTCACACTTTGATTATAAAAAGCTACTCCATGGTTGTGGTTTTGCAGGATGTCATGGAAAACACTGCGCAATGTGGAGTCACCAAGAAATAGAAGCTGAAATTAGATAACATGACAATAAGTTTTCAAAACTAGCATAACCCAATAATTATAAGTAACCGTCTGAAAACTATGTAGTGTGAAACTGTTTAAATCATAATATGAATATATCAAACGTATTCTTTACTTATGCATTGTTGTAAAATTATTTGTCTCTTAATTTGCCTTATTTAATCAGAAAGTCCAATTTATCGAATATGCTTATATTCATTATAAGAGAATGAAATGAAATTCCCTTAGAAAACCCTTAGAAAAACGAGAGGGAGTGTGCTATTAGCGATATAACGTAAACACGCTAAAGCATAATCATTTCTTATGTTTTTCCTGACAATAATCATATTTTATATCTTTTGCGTTTTTGTGCTAAGAGTATTCGTCACTTACGCTCTGTTAATTACCGTTTTTCCTTTAAAACAACTTCGGAGTTTTTCCGTAGAAAGTTCCAAGTAGTTGCAATTAACTGGCTTCCATATGGCTTCCCGCCAGTCACATGTTCTCATTTGTTTGCAAATTTCGCAAGGTACAACCCACATTCCTGTGTAATAGGTAAGTGTTTCACATACACAACTTTTCTCGTTATTTCTTCAGTATCTTTCAATGATCATTTTAGTGGTGTTGTGCTGTAAATAGTACTGGCGTCAGTATATATTGCAAATGTGCTTACAAGAAATGTTAAAAAAATATGTTCACTGAAAGAATTTCTTAGAGCTGCGAAAAATGCAGCAACAACCAAATTACACATCATGTTCTCACCTGAAAGCTGAAGTGTGTATTATTTACCTGAGGCGTACCCGTTTTTGCAAAGGGGCAAGGACTTCCGCTTTCTCAGCATGTATTCCCAGCTCTGGTATGGCGACTTGAACAAATCACATGGTTTATCAGGATCCACTACAGCTAGACAATCCTACAGAACAACTGAAATATTTTAGCTGCATAATGCCAAGCAAAAGCAGTAGCAAAGACGGTAATAGCAACATTAAATACGACGACAACAATACCAAATGTAATATCTTTATTGTGGATTAACACAAAACCTCGAGTATTCCATTAACTCTTTGACTATTGCTTCCATTGTCATTATCAACATCATTCGACGTTGTCCTAATCATCATCACCACCATCATTATCATCATCATTATCGTCATCATTGTCATCGTCGTCGCTATTATTGATAACACTATCATCATTATCACTATTATTGTCGTTGTTAATATCATCACCACTATCAACATTATAGTCATTGTGCATCGCCATTATAATAATCATCGCCTTCACCGTTAGCATCAGCAACATTATCAGCATCTCCTTTACAGTTTTTCTTTTTCAGCATTCACCACGACCGTGACAATTGACGTTTAACATAAGCAGAAAGAAAGCAGACAGACACCGTAACAACGAAGATACAAACTACACCATACTCCAACCTAATTTGTTACCTGCTCTAAACTGCAGACAACGTGTGGATTTGATGATTTAAAGGCTTCCACGTCTTCAGGAGTTGCTGTATTTCTTCTAACCACCAATGTATAATTCTGAATGGTGATTTTCGGACCTTTGATACTCAGTTGCATCGTGACATTCCATAGGTCAACACCAAATGGCATAACGTAGGGTCTACAATGCATAATCGATTCACACAATTTTGCAGTAAAGTTTCTAACGTGATTTCTTATTTCATATTTATTGAGTAAACAGAACACACATACAAATTTTAGTACAACATGTTTATATTTACATACATGCACGCACACAAAATTATAAATAATGAATTTACAAAAACAAAAATGTCATCAAAAATCATCAAAATTGAAATTCTGGTTATGAAAAAAGTGTTCCAGAATTTGATTACTGTAATCACTGATGTTCTAAAAAATTTGAGATTAAAAAATGCAATAATTATCAATTTACATAAAAATGACGATAAAGCAACTCACCCACTAGCCAAACTGTGAGGTGTCCCGGATTAGCAAACGCAAAAATCGAGGTGCAACAGAAGCCAAAAGTCGTGCACATGCAGTTACGATGCCAACAGAAAGAAAAGCACATGTCCATTAACATATTGTATAAAATTACGCATATTTACCTGGTCACGTCTGCTCCATTATATCTGACTCGAGTCCTGCAGTTCCATGGGGTGGCCCAAAACGTGTATTGTAGCGAGTAGTAATCAAGATTCAGTTCATACAGGTAGACATGTGGATCAAACTCAGGTGAAAACTTCAGAGGCGGTGGAATGAAGTCAATGCGTCTGAGATACGGAATGGTGGATGGATCTACAAAATTACACAGACTCATTTACGCAAGATTCTGTAGTTAATTAAGTGATTCTTTAACTTCTATTAGAACTTTACTGTAGCAAATGAATGAGTGTGCGTTGTGACGAAATAAATTAAACAAACAAAAAAAGCAAGCACGCACACAAACAAACAGATAAAGTAAAAACTATAAGTGAAATTACAGTTGATACTAATATCAATATAAGTAACAGTACTTTTTATTAGAAAAGTCAAAGTCGTTAATACTTTTTACGTATTTTTAAAGTCCTTTTTTGCAATTTAGTAAAACAATCATATACAATATTATTAATAAAAAATTGTTTACCATGACTGCAATACTGCATCAGCGTTCGGTTTAGTCGCGTTCGTGGCTTTTTTATTTCTTGGATCAAGGGCGACTGTGTCATTAGAACTTCATTTTCTGTAAAAATTGTGATTTATTTATAAACAATAAAATTAACAAATCATGTAACACTTTTTTAATTTTTTTTTACAACATAACAGAGCTTGCTACTATACTTCAAGGTAACAATGTCGACCATAATGGCAGCAACCTACTGAATTTTTGCGATAGTGTTGAAATGCATTTGTTTTTTGCACTTTATACTTTCTTTATGTGCTTTTTCATTTTTAAGCGTTTTTATTATTATTTTAGTTACACCTATCTGTGCCTTACATGCTTTATCTTCAAGTCATTGATTAACTCACTTATTTTTGAGGTACTAGATAATACTACGAGGACGTTTTGCCATTAACATTTGTTTTAAGTAAAATATATCTGTTTTTGTTCTTTGCACAAATAAAGGGTCAGTATTCCAAAAAACGTGTAGGTAAATGCACAAATTAGCAAATGTAACTTACCCGCTAATTCCGTGTTGTATAAGAGTATCAGACCCGGTACTACAAATAAACTCAAGCAGGACGTAACAACCGCGGCTTTCTGCTTGTCCACGGTATTTAAAAAACCATTAGAAGTTACCATTGCAGCTATTCGTTAATTAATTATTGTTGTCACCAAATGATAATAACTAACAAAAAGAAATTTGTCGAAACGCTGTTTTATCGAAAGTTTATTGCACGCAAATAATAAGTTTACATTCTTCGTGTAATGTGACTGACATTTTATAATTGTGAAAACTATTAAAACAAATAATCATGACGCTTTTTAACTGGTTCTAGAAAGCAGCTATACCGGAAATTCAAGAAAGGTTGGTGAAAAGTTTGATCATCGTTGCTGTCCGTTATACTGAAAGTGATAATAATGTGCTTTCTCGTTTTTGTCCGAAAGCGACTTAGGAGGACCCATATGCTGATTTTTTTCATCACTTTATTACGTTATCTGCTTTTTAATTCACTTAATTCGCAAGCTCTGAAGACTAGAGTTACGAATTTACAGGGTAGATACCTGGTGTAGGTTCCTCGAAAGTGGTGAGGTGAACGGTGACCTCGGTCAAAGGGTTAAGGACGTTGGACGTCGGTCAATTTTTCGATTGCAGTTCAACTCTTCCTAGATTATGAGGAGTTAAAATTCATTCGAGTTAAATTCATTTTTTGATAAGTATTTAGGTAATGCTGGGTAGGTGTATATCTGTGCTTTTAAAAAGTTAGGATTCTTTAAGAGCCCGAGATAGAAGCGAAATTACGTAACACTGAATAACTCGAAAAGTATAGTAACTAGTCACGAAACTTGTAAGGAAGACACCGGGGGCTGGGATAAAGACTCAGGTAATAGTATACTAAAATAACTGGAATTGTTTAACGGCCCAAGATAGGAGCCTAAATGTGAAAATTAAGGCATCCAGCTTTAATTCATGTTAACTTGCAAACGAAGAGGACCATAGTCATGAAATTTGTAGGGTAGACACCTTTGGTCGAAGAGTCAAGGATACTGGACATCGGTTACTTCATCAATTGTTATTCAACTGAGTCTAATGCTTTGGGTAAATTCATATTTTTTTCATAAATATTGAGGTTTATTGTGGGGTAGATGTGTACCTGGGCTTTTAAAAAGCTGTGATTCTTTAAGGGCCGAATAAGAGCCAAAGCGCATAACAATGAATAACTCTAAAACTATAACTAGAGTCATGAAACTTACTGGGTAGGGGCTCCGGCAACTGTATGAACAGAAAACTTGAAATAGTTTAAGGCCTCGAGACAGGACCGAAATGTGAAAATTTGGGCACTAGAGCAATATAACCCTGAGGGTTATAATCACGAAATTTGCAGGGTAGATACCTGTGATATCTTAAAAATTGTATAGTGAACAGCGACTTCAGTCAAAGGATCAAAGAACACTGGAGTTTGGCCAGTTTTTATTGCCATTCAACTCCTCCTAGGCCTTCTGTTAAATTCAGCTTTTTCATAAGTATTTAGGTATTGAGAGATATAATCAACAACCACAACTACACTCGACCAGGTATAGTCATATTTAAACAAGGTCACAGCGTTATGGCCGCCTATTTTGTATCTGAATTCATTCAATCTTGCTATATACAACAGCAAGGAACAAAATTTCTGGGCTACTTCTATGTAGTCACATTTCTGTAAGCAAAACGTTAAATTCTCTTCGTGTTATTATTGTATAGAACAGTAATACCCCTGAAGACCCAATGCAATGGTCTCTCTTTGTCTGTGCGCATAATATTAGAACATATGTACGAGATTATTGTTAGACAAATTACTTATGCTATATTACTTGTTATACAATTACTTGTTATACAAAATAAATATGGTAAGGCGTCAATTATTGGACAGAGTAAATTCTTGAAAAGATTGAAGCTTATAACTGCGCCTGCTAATATCGAAATGTATGCAATGTAGAGCTGTCATTTCACGATGAGACGGGAAAAAGTGTACAAGGCAGATCATTCATGAAAGGCATACCACTCTCGATTTTGCATTTATTTTTAGGCCAAATTTAATCAGATTTTTAGATAAAACCATAACTTGAAAATAATGCAAAATAGGTTTTCTAAATATTGTAACATTGACTCCATTGGCTATTTATTTTCACACCCCGCAATTCTACACGGTCTGTTGCAAAGCCTTTACATATTGGTGTTGAATGCTAGCTATAAAACCCTTGAAATGGCCTTCTCAACAGACTGACTAGCAGGTACGATTACGGTAAAATTACAAGAAGTAAAATCAACTAGCACACTGATTTATTTTTCGAAAAGTTTATTAAATAAAAATCATCTCTTTTGTGTATGTCGTTTCTCTGTCGTTTTAGTGCAACATGATACAGCCTATGATATCACCAGCATTGAACTTTATATTAGGTAGGTGGGACACTTATTGGATCTTGTCATCGGAAAGGTGCTGAGCATTAGCCATTTTTTCAGTTTGATGTGGTTTTAAATGATTTGAAATGTAAAATATAATAATTCTTTTTGAAATTTATGAATAATCGCAGGCCTACAGTAAAAATGCTTTAATTTCGGAAGTATGTTAGCAATAGATTTCTATGTTCAAAATGATTTAGATCAGATAATGCAGAGGCACTTGCATTTCCAATCCTGTTTAATTTTATAAAACAGTAGATACTGTGTATGAAGTAACATGTTGCACTCTGTCACTATACAGAGAAGAAATTTGAATGTATTCTGTAATTTTTCAGTTAGAACTAAATATAAAAATATCTCGACTGCTAAACCCTAGATTATGGGCCTCAATGGCCTTCTAGCCCCTTAACGTTGCATGAGCCTTTTAGGTTATTGCCCTCAGCAAGGCAATTATTGGGCCTTAAAGCAAGACCGGACCTCTAGGTCAAAACAACCCAGTTCTTAAAATTTTAAGAGGAAACACACTATTTTTTCAAAAATGACTTACGAGAAAGAATTATTACCACGCAAACACAATTTTGCCCTTGCGTCACTAGTTCTTCGCTGTTACATGCATTTCGCCATTCGCTAGTTAGACAGACTAGCGCCTGCACTTCGGAAACGGATTGCAAAAAAACAGGTGTTGTACCTCTCCGTTCAGATGCGTTCAGAACGAACTACACACGTTCCAGCTCATGCGTGAGCACAGCGGAAAATTTGAAATTTGAATTTTTATCTTAAAACTTGCCTAGTTTTACTACAACACACTGAATATCTTACAGTAGCACTGCAAAATATTCTACTAACGTGTTGTACGTGTTTCCGAAAGCAAAAATTAAAGTCCAGTGCTACTGTAAGATATTCAGTGTGTTGTAAACTAGGTAAGCTAAAACTAGGTAAGTTTTAAGATAAAAATTCCAGTTTCAAATTTACCGCTGTGCTCACGTATGAGCTGTCGAACGTATGTAGTTTGTCATAAACTAACATATCTAAATTGAGAGGAACATTACCTGTTTTTTGTGCAACGCTTTGCGAAGCGCTATAGTGCCCGTAACAGCGAAGAACTAATGGTGCGAACGTGAAAGTACAAGGGAGCCACCATTTGAAATTACAAGTAAAAAAGCTCACGTAAACATTTCTTCAGCAACAGAGTTGTAAGTTTATTGAATAAATTACTACCATATGTGAATGAAGCTCCAACTGTAAATGCTGGGAACCGAAAATTATTTAAAAAACGACTATGTCATGTTGATTACTTTTAACTTTTTTACATTTTAACAGACACTTGTAAGCAGCTATTTAAGTTCTTCGTGTTTTTTCCCGTAATCTTCTACTTATATTATTATTATTATCAATTTTTTTAATTTGCACTGTTTTTGTAGTAGTCCTTTATTATTTGATTTTACTTTTTAACTGCCTTGTCACTCGTGTATTGTACTCTGAAGATTACGAAATAAATAAAAATGAAAATAAAAACTACAAAACTTTGTTTGAGTGTTTGTTTCCTTTCAATATTTTAAAGAATAGATTGTTTTGACCTACAGTTTAAGATTGGGTCCGGTTTTGCTTTAACATTACCGCATCTTAACATTTAAGAACAACCGAGATATTTAAGCAACTACTGTACGCAATAGACAAGAAACGCTTTATGTTGTAAATGAGAAAGATCTGTTGAACCGCCTCTTATACCGTTATACTCCTATTTCGTTTTTTAATCATTTTGTCGAAAATGGCAGAAAATTTTACGTCTTCAAAGCTGCCGAAGATCAAGCTTCGTTCGTTCAAAGGAGATATATACAGTACGTCAAGGGAATGAATCGTGAAGCCTGTTTTTGTTCAGAACTGGATGAAAAGCAGTAATTTCAGCTCTTGAAAACCAAACTCACTGGAGCCGTGGCACACACGTTCACGGGTTTCTAGTAAGCAATGTTGCCACTTCTGTAATTCGTGAACGCTTTTGTAAGTTCAGTTTGATTCGTCTACTTGATGAGTTTCTCCAATTTGTTTTAATCAACTGCGGTTGATTTCCTTTTAAACATTTCGGTACCAACTGCTGATGATTCCCTTTCAAAATTTTTTGGATCAACTGTAAGTGATTTTCTTCAAAAATTTCCCGAATCAACTGCAGTAACACCTGGATCAGCTGTTAGTAATTCCCTTTCCCAGTTTTTTAGATCAACTACAAGTGATTCCACTTTAAGATTTCTCGGACCAACTGCAGGTGATTCCTTCCCAAAATATGCTGAGTCAACTGCAGGCGGTTTCCTTCCAAAGTTTCTTAGACCCAACAACTTATGGTGACAATATGGCGCTGCTGCAGCACAGCATTGTCTTATTCCGATTTTATTCCTTGTTAAGAGGCCGTATAAAAGGTTCAGTAAAACTCCTCTTGATTAGCAACACAATGCATAGAGTAAATTTAGAACAAGCTGGCTGCAGTCATCTGCATTTATTTACCTCTCTATTACTTATATTTTTTTATATTATAATATTATAATTGTTAATATTTTGTGCTAAAGCCTAAAGGATCCCTAAAAATTTTCCTGATATATAGAATGGCAATTTTTTCAATCAATTTGTCCCCTTTACTTGGTACCAAGCAAAGTTCGCTCCTCAATATGGGAGAGAGGAATACCCTACCTCTGATTTGGCCTGAACAAATTAAGTTTGTGTGAACACTAAACAACATTATAAAAAAAGAAAATTAGACATTTGGCAACTGCATTAATGCAAGAATGATCGGTAGCGCGATTACGCATTCGGTGATCAGATCAATAAGTTTCATTCGCAGTTAGACCTGCAAAATTATCATGAGCACATTTCATGTATAACAATCCTTGCCACAGCTTCGTTTACCGCTCCGACTTGTATGACATATTCACCATTGCTGTTATTGAACGGCCCCTGAAAAAAGATAAAACCTAAATGTTTCAACGTTTGTTTGTAGCAGAATGTTTGCAAAACTATGTATCGTTCATCACTGTCATTCATGAGCAAGGCTGGCAGTACAGCACAGTACGAAAAAATATCGTACTTCGTACCTCTAAAAATACCGTACCATAATTCCGTACCGTACCTACAAAATCGACTCGTACCATAATAGTACGAAAAAATACCGTACCGTAATTTCGTACCGTACTTTTAAGCATTTTTTGTACCGTACCATATCGCACTGCCAGCCTTGTTCATGAGCTTTATCAAATAAACTTCTTTAGACGTCTACACAAGCACCCGATTCGTCTGGCGATGATATAGGTACCCGGTTGGCGATGGTTCGTCTGGCGATGATTCTGGCGGTGCTATGACGTCATACTTGATTCAAGTCATTTTACACATTAAAATCTGATTTCTGTGTCTGTGGGGCCAATGGTAAATCCACTTATCGCATCTAACGATGCTGAATAATAGTTTACAACCGTTGTTTGACAGAAAGTTATGTGGATGGTGTGAACTTATTGCGATTTTCTCCTTTTTAATTCACAGAAACTATGATTTATAATAATTTAATTTCTGTAAAAACTTATAACAAATATAAAATGTGTCCAACGACTAAGGATGCAAATAACACAACCTTGAAACTGTGGTAATGACATTGACATGGTCCTAGCCTATAATCTCTGAATCTTGCTATAGTAGGCGCAAAAGCATCTATGTATCGAATGCCACTATCCAAGTAAGTGTAGTTAATTAATTCCTTTGTTTTATTTAAAAGTTTAAATGTCCGTTCCTGAAATAAAAAGATAAAGAGTTAATTAATTAATGTGGAAGCACTAAAATACTTGAAAAAATATGTTATTATAATAAATTACGATTTTTAAAAATATTGGGCATTTAAATGCATTAATATTGAATTACTTCTTGTAATTTTACCGTAATTTATTATAATAACTCTTTTGCTGAAACAAGCTGCTCAGAGATTTTTTAGGAGAATGTTAAAAACATGTTAATTTTTGGTCGAAAAAACGTTATCATAACAAACTATTATTCTTAACAGTTGCTCAAATTAAAAGATTTTGTTTTCATCGCCATCAGTTTGTAAAACTAACCATTTGTTCTACGAAATGCGAGAATTACCATGTCTACTTGAACGGTTTTTGGAGACGCTGGACCTTCTTTGTACAGGTAGCCGGCAACCACACCCTTCACTATTAGAGTGATACCACTCAAATTCTCTCTATTAAAAAGAAATCTATTAGGTCTATAATATTTCCTACTCGTTCAACTGAAATTTGATGAACACGTGACTTTGCTGACCATCTCGCGAATGTTCCTTTACCAACTCTTGAAATTAGCAAAGAATAGCGACGAACCAACCACGCAACAAAAGCTCTTGAGAGAATTCACAAGATAAAACAATTCGCTGCCTTATCCATTGTGCAGTAATGACAACTCTCAGTAATAGATTAGCTTTCTTTTTTCAGCACAAAAAGCCACATAAAAACATAAAAAGCATTGCATAATACTACAATAAATACTGCAATAAAAGCTACACTGAAAATACTATTATGTACATACAGTACATAAGCTTTCGTCGCGATATTTATTGTTTGCAAGCAGTCTATTTTTCCACAGCTTAAAATAGCGAGCTTGTATAATATCTATAAGATCTCTTCTCCTCTGGCTGTTCCCCTTGCCAGCTCTTTTCAATGTAATAATTGTATAGACGACTTACTAGTGCCCAGTTAAGTTGATTCCTATTCTTGTAATATTTTTATGATAAGAACAGCAATATTATATTACGGCTTACTGTTTAAGTAAATGACGAATTGCCTGCACTTGTTCCACGTCTGTCCAATACGCACCGCCGTAAACCATTATTGTGTCTTTGTTCGGTTTTGGCTTTACTCTGCAGTAAGAAATTTCAGTAAAATAACCCACAACGCACTGCTTATAGAGACGCAATTTGCTTTTACCAAACCTATTTTCAGTCCAAGCTTTTTATACAAACGTAATTACTCAAAAGCTGATCAGCTGAGAAGCCAATCATTGTGATGAGCTAACCATTACCAACCCAGAGAAGATTCTTTACACTCCTCTCTTGTATTCCTTGCCCCCTAATTCACATCGTCAAATCTAGTCTTGACTGAAATCAGTCTCTGTTCAGTTCACAAATAGTAACAGTCTGAGACCTAAACTCAGTCTGTACTTGATAAACACTAAGATTATAGAATTTTGATAGCAATAAATAAATAAATAAATATATAAATAATTTTAAATAAATAAAACAATGTTTATTTAAATTAGTTTTATTTATTTAAAATTATTCATTTATTTTTTTAAATATTTACCTATTAACATGTTACAGGTTTTCAAAAACACGTTATTGACAATTTCTGCGCTATCGAAATTCTATACGTTAGCGCTTATCAAGTTCATGGTGTGAAAACGGAAAGGTTTATGGTTAGTATATTCAGCAAACACCTTTAAGATAAACGTTTTAAATGTACTTTAGTCATTAATGGCTGAGCTGATTTAACAGAGAAAATATGCTAAATGATTTACAAAATGCGTTAAAATGAATTCATGGTAATTTTTGATTATTATAATCTTAGTATCAAAATTATTATTAACGGTGGTGCAATCTCACAATTAATACAACGAACACAAAGTCGGAAAGACCAGAAATGAAAAAACGGCCTAGATTTGAGCCAGGGATCTTTTGCTTACACGCGTTTGACCACTAGGCCGCCATATTGCTAAGTACATGTCCCCTGTATTTCATCTCCTGTATGTGGTCAACCAAATTCAGCTTTTACAATTTTAGATCACTCACACAAGATTAATTAACTAATTAAGTTAATTTATTTTGATTAATTTTGAAAGTTCCGTGGATTAATTTTATCATTTATTAATTATTACAATCTTAATGACAACTTACTATTAAATTTTTTTATTATAGGATTGTAGAAATTGATAATCAATAGTAACTTTTATTTAAAGTTAACATATCCGAAGATATTAGTTGGTCTAGCCAAAAACATTCCTGCTTAGGATATGTACATCACGTCCGGACAAAGTGTGAATTATATATTACTCACTTTTTGATCAATTCATAAAATGCTTTCTTTAAGTCGAATTTTTCCAATTTTTCCTTTTTCAGTGAAAATTCCGGAACTAAGAGGCGGTAGTATTGAAAAGAAAACTTCTTGTTGACTCGATGATTAAAAAACTTGGTGCTACGAATCTTTTTCCGGTAGTAAGCTATCCCATTACTATGTTTCTGCAGCATATTATAATATACGCTTCTGGTAGTGGAATCTCCCAAAAACATGACCTAAATTTAAAGATATATAAACAAAGATTTTTACGACGTAGAATTGTAAAGTAACACATAATACAGAATAACGTTGTACTATCCGATGTTTTGTCATAGTGCAGCATCCATGAAACATATAAATTAAATCAATTGATAACGGTCAATAATCAAAAGCGAAAACACTCAATGAAAAAATACAGTTTATATTAAGGAATCTTCTTCCGAGAAACTTTTGTAAGGTGGCAGTAATGAAAGAGCCCAATAAGCCAAATCATCTTGGAGTCCGGATCAACAATTGATTTCTGATCACTGGCCGGTTTAAAAAGACTTAAAAAAATTAATTAAGGAGGCAGGATGCAATCATTTACCTGACCTTGTCAGAAACTAGAGTCTTTATCTAGAGAATGCCTCTAGAGTTAAAAAGGACGAGCATACGCCTGTCGGGTTTGCTATTTGCACTAAGCAGAAACCATGTCGGAAGAATTTAAACTTGTTGGATAAATTTAAGCTCATTATCACACTCATTATCATGTTCTTTAGAGGCAGTTATTGCATTCTCGAGTATCAATACTTGGCTGCACTCGGCCAAAACACTCTTTTTATTTTGAGCTTGCGGAAAAACGGCGCCAATACCGTTGTCTCCCTACGATTTGAGAACTACTATCCCATGCTAAGAGCAGCATACTGAATTTTATTAATCATTCATTATTAATAGTAAATCGTAATGAACAATATTCAATGACCAGTTTCTCTATCTTGGAAATAAAAAACGTACCAATTTTTGAAGCAGAAGGAAAAACTGAGTTTAAGCAGACATAAAAAGTGGAAAACTGGTGATTAATAAAAAGCACAAAGTGGCAAAAAAGTTCGATATTAAACTCTAGAGAAAAGTCTACTCTTGCTGGCAGGTGCTCATCGCGGAACTCATCAAAGGAGTTTTTTGCTAAAACTGGACTCGGTCTGCACTCAAAGTTTAGCATTGTGCATCAGTATTAAATAAATATTGAATTATTTTAACACTTAACTGTTTTTCCGTCCAAACAACGTTGCAAATCATCAGTTGACAGGTTCAAATATTCACAGTAAACTGGCAACCACTTAGCCTCTCTCCAGTCACAAGATCTCATTTCTGCACACGAGGCACAGGGAACTAACCATCTTCCTTGTAACAAATAACACATTTTGGGTGATGCTATGTAGTACTTAACAAGAACTGGCCATCTGGGAAGCTCGAATTATACTAATCATCAGACTGAGTAGTCAATAGCTTATTAAACATTATTAAATTATTTATTAAAACATTATTAAATTACAACAGTGTTAACTTCGCACATTGAGAAATGATGTTAAACTTTCAACTTTTGTTAACTGGGCACGTAAGTGACGATGTATGTTTCATTTCATTTTGCAAAGACACTAAACTGCTGCAAATCAGAAATAAATCAGAAAATGAGTCCCTAATGTATTACTTCATCGTTCTCTACGAGAAGAACAGTTACAGTTCTAAGAAAAAAATATCTCCCATTTGCTCTGTGTATAATTAACTCAGTAGAACAATATTGTATGAGACAATTGCAATGAGATCTAGAATAACATTCACAACACACACCATTTTTACCTGGGGCATACCCATTTTCACAGAAGGGTAGTGTTTTCCTCTTCTCTAGCATGATATCCCAACTTTTAAAATGAGTGCTTGATAAACCACACGGTTGGTTGTCATCCACTACTGCTTGACAATCCTACAGCCATAATGATAAGAACAATAAGAAGTCAGAATTAAGCAAAAGGCCTTTCAGAATTGTGACCTTTGTCAAAGGGCAAAGGGTATCAGCAAACGGTAAACTTAAAAGGAATCGATTTGAAGGGAGCGAAAACCGTTTAATAGATATCTTGACAAAGTGAAGATGCTAGATCTTAACTTGTGCCTCTCACTGTAGCTTTGTATTTTGAACGCAAAGACAAGGTCTGGCAACCAGAACGTACTAACCTGTATTAACTGACAGACTGCATGTTTATTTGATGGATTAAATGGTTCCGTTTCTTCAGGAGTTGCTTCATTTCGTCTCACGATTAATGTGTAATTTTGTACATTTACGTCTGGATGACCAGACTGCCCACTGTTCCACAGTAACTGCATTGTAACGTTCCAAACGTCCACACCAAATGGCATACTATGAGGCCTAAAAATTGAACTTTTAATGAGTAACCCGAGGTCTATAAGCCTACTGTGACTACGAAGTGACGTATAACCAAAAATTACTTACAATTAATGTAGGCAGGTAATCAAGTGATATTAATGTGCTTGTTTTTGAGCAATTAACAACTTGTGACATAGAAGGAAAGCCAGTAAGAAATGTAATCATGTTACGTCACAGCTATGACGAGCCGTGCAGGCTTAATTATAGTGCTATTCAGGCCTAATACTCACCTAGTCATGTCAACGTCATTATACATAACCCGGGTTCTGCAGTTAAAAGGTGTGGCCCAAACTGTAGCTTGCTGTTGGTAATAATCCAGATTGATGTGGTAAATAAAAATATGCGGATTAAACTCTGGTGTGAAATGCAACGGAGGAGGAGCAAAATCTATTCTCCGGAGGTACCGAATAGTAGATAGATCTGTAACATGCACGCAAGTTAATTTCAATGATAATGATGGATTTATGATCACATAGTTCATTTTCCGTTGTTATACTCGTTAATGTCTAATAATTGACTTTTAATGTGGACCTGTAACGACTTTTAATTGAGTCAACGTAGACGTTTTTTCTTTTCTGTGCTTGATGGCGTCGGTACTAAAGCAAGCTTATTTTATACCTAAGAATCTGAACAACAATTCTACATTAATTTACGACATTTTCTTTACATTTAGTCCAAAATAAAGCAAATACATGATATAAGATTCTATGATGTATTAAAGGAAGCCAAAAATGGTAAACTTACTGTGAGTACAGCTTTGCATTAAACTTTGAGAGACTGGAAGGATGTCCTTTATCTTGTTTGTGGTTTCAGACGGTAAAATATGTATATCTATTTAAAAGTAAAAGAAAATTGTTTAACAATGTCAGTATGCTGAGAACAATAATTAGACCAACTTCCTTAAAGCTTAAACTAGAACTCTGTATTTGACCTGTCTTGAACTGTGCTGCAGCTGCAGTGCTGACGTTGCTCGTCCTGCTGCTGCCATCGCTGTTGCTACAACTTGTTCTACTGTAGCTGTTGCTGCTGCTATTGATGCTGCTGCGTCTACTATTGCAAATGTCTGTTCCTGTTACCGTTTTCCACTGTTTCTCAAAAAAGCTGCTACATCAATTGCTGAAAGCAGTGGTATTTCTGCATGATAATAAAGGAAATGAGGATACCAATTATAGTCATACAGCAATGACAAGGATGACAACTGAAGTTGTTGCTGTTGCTGTTACTCTTGATATGTACGACAATGTTGAGGTAAAAGATGATAAATAACGATGATGTTGCTTATTTAAATACTATAGTAACTTGTTTGTTCGCTAAGTTCAATTAATCAAAGCTCACCTCGTGTCTCCATTTCGTAAACCAGTATTACACTAGTCAAAACAAACACACACAATATTGTCAGTTGAAATGCACTTTTTTCTGTAACCATGCTTTAGAAACCGTTGATTTAAATAATAGCGCACAAAATAGTCAGCTGAAATTTGCTCCGTGAACACTGAAATCTTTATTACACTTTCTTAAAATCAGTTGATACACATTATAATACTTATTAATAAAAAGAAAGATGACGCTTATAGACATATAGTAAATCAGACAATTCGGAAGTTAAAATCGGCAAATCGTGTTTGGCAAACATTTTAGTTGAAATTTAGTCCTAGTTTTTGACGTTTTTGTAGACATATGGATTTCCAAATACTCACTGCATAGACGTGCTTGAAAAACAATGACCAATTTTTAATAGATTGGAATTTAGTCTAAAGCGCATAATTTACTTTGTAAATAGTACAACGAACCATACCAGTTTCATTACTTGTTATTAAATTTTCGCAAAGTAAACGTAGGACCCGTTTTAAACATGTTAAATGTCAAGCAGAACTTACCGCAAACCCATCGAAACATTTTAATTTGTAAATAATAAACTGTGTGTCTGCTCTATCTTATTGCACATTCCAATCCGGAATCGTGCATTCAATAGCAGAGCCTATATTAATGATGTTGAATGATTCATAGGTTTTAAAATTGGTTATGAAATAAAAAAATATTCGTTCATACTACGCTGTCTTAGTATGTAACATTACTCATTAGGTGCTATGTCAATACATTAGTTAATATGTCAGTCAGTTGCATGCTGAAATGCATTTCTTTTTATTAGTAATTTCGTGCACATAAAAAGTCATAGTTTTTGTATTTATATATGTGGACTACTGCAAATTTTCAAATAATTCCTGAGCTGCTCTAAGGCCCAGTTTACATGATCCGATAAAACCGAACTGAAGAATGAAGTCGAATGAATCGCTTACATAACCAGACGAAATCAGGGGTCAGAATCGGATGATGTTGGACAAACTTTGTCGGATGTCATGTGAACGGGAAAATTTAACATCAAACACACTAAATAGTGTAAATAAGGCAAACTATAGACATTACTTTTGCTTACATTTAAATAAGCATTAAACTATTTATGTTTTGGCCCTGCACCATGCAAGGGATGTCCCACGTAGAGATAGAGAGAGAGGGAGAAAACGAGGGAGAGAGAGAGAGAAGACAGAGAGACTGACAGAGAGAGAGAGAAAGAGAGAGAGAGAAAGAAAGACAGAGAAAGAAAGAGAGAGAGAGATTTTGTAAACGTAGCATCGGACGTCCTCCGACACTGGACAGATTATATACAACAATATAAGATTTTGCCGACAAATTTTGGATCGTTTAAATCGGCTTTTTAAGAATAGGCCACTTGATAGATTTAATAGACTGTTTTTTCGTTGCCTCTAAATATATTGGTGATATTGTAAGAACTCTAGCAATTACATAAACGTCTCACCAACCATAAAGAAGGCGCCATCTAGTAGCAAAGCTTTAAACTTTCATTACTTCCTTATATAGCATCAATACATTGGCCGTCTTTTTTACATATAGCGAGTTAGTGTGACACTAACCATTTATTACCATTTATTTTTACATAGAATCTGTTACAAATGCTAACTCCATTGTGCTTAGTATTTTTTCAGATTATATAAGGAAACGAACATATCAACAAATTCGAACTTTTATTATGTTTATAAGCCATAACACTGCAAAAAGACAGATAAACAACTGTGAGACAGAAATTGTTCGCTTTAATCAAAAGTCGTTCGCCTTCGACTAAGTAATTAGACTTGCGACATTGTTTGGCGTGTGAAATGCTAGGACCGAGTAAATACAATCAGCATAAGTTTCAGTCCGTTCTTCTCTTGTAAAAGTGACATTTTGTATCGATCAGACATTCTTTCCTAATAATTATAAATGATGCGTTTCTTTAAACTTGAATTTTTTTATTGTTTCATTTTAGTTAATTAATCTGTATTTTTAACTTCTATCGTTGATTAATGGCCGTTGGTTAGTGTTCTAGCGCCGTAAACATCGACTTAAAATAAATTGCAATCTATCAATCGGTCTATTATTCCATAAGTCTAATTCTATTACTCAGTACATTATATTATATTTTACATCACTCGGGTAAATACATATATTCGACTAAAATTTTCATAAAGAAATTGCAACTGAATTAATAGAACGTTAGAAATGACACCTTAACTAGTACGTGATATCCGTACTGACAAGTATAATTTATTTTGTCATAAACAATATAACAATTTATTAAAGACATTAATTATTTCGTTATTATTTCGACTAGTTTTAAATTGGTATGATATGCGAGTCCCTTTTAGTAAAATTTGGCCGGAATCTATGACAGTTTAAAATCTCAAAGGCTGCAAGATTTAATGTCGCCTTAGAGCATCCATAGACGTAGTACAATTAAAAAAATCGACAAAAGATGGCGCACCGGTTCTAGTTTAATATACCGTCGTCTACATATAGCGCACATAAGCTTTGCAAATGTTTTGGAAATGACCGAATATAGTTTTTAAACTATACTGTTTTTTCTATGTAGTCATACTAAAACCAGAAGCACAACGTTATGCAAATTTGGAAACAAACCAAAAAAAATTGACAAATTATTTATATATGAAACAAATGTGTGATGTAAGCTTCGTTTTCTCAGAGACTTTTCAGCAGAGCACCCACTTTTGTGAACAATAAGATAACTCCACCTTCAACCTTTGATCACAGGTCAGCAGCAAAACTGACCTTCTTTTACAGCACCAGGAATAATTCTGTACCATGCAATTCTCACTAAATATTCTGGAGAACCTATAGTTAAGTTTCCTCCATTAATGGATACAATATTCGATAAACAACATGAAACGGATATTTTTATCACCAGTAGGCAGTAGAGCCTAATTTTTGTTCCCTGGTGAAGATGTATCAGACGTTTAGGGCTAGTTATTAGATTTTTGAACTATAATATAAGAAACTGTTAAAGTTTTTTGTTTACGTGTAGGGCCTACCTCAGGTAGATTACCACCCAGTGAGTCGCCAAAACACGCATAATTTAAAGTCGTGACCAATAATTTTGGAGCACAAGTTGTTTTTTTTAAACTTGGCATCAACAAGTATCTTCCTAGAAAATGATTTAACTCTAAGAGTCTGTCTCAGTTGGCTTCAGGGTTCCGCCACAAAGTAAAGCATTGTCAAAGTTCTCTGGCTATAATGCTTTGGGAAGTTTACAATCTGGCAAGCTGTTTCTATAATGTTTAAACGACTGTCGTAAAAATACTAATTTACTAATGGCGGTACACTTTTCTGTAAACAATTTGCTTCGTGAGAAGTTTTTTTTAAAATCGTTTGCAAAGACTTCAGCAAATCTAGGGCTTTCACTTAAAGGTCGAAAATTAAAAACTGCCCATCTGACTGGCAGAAAACCGGTTCAGTTCTCCATCAGCCTGTTGATTTTAAAACTATTGTGTTTAATGACACTTAAAGTCCACTAAATTAAAATGTTTTTCGATCGTTGTTCTGTATTCCGGCATTTCTGTTAGCCACACCTGTGCCGCTAACTACCTATCCGCAAGATTCATCTAACACTGCACTATCTAACATCTCAACCTGCCTTTCAATTGAATTGTCTTTGCTAACTCTGACCAGAATAAAGACGTGAACTCGGCAACCTCGTTCTATCCATTCACTTTCGATTTGCCGGACTTTCGATTATTTAATGCCTGCAGGGCAGAGAGAAAGAAAGATACAAACGCATTTCCTGGTTAAAGACCAGGGCAGACCAGATGTGCGCCCCAATGAAATTGCCGGGATAAATATTGACCACTTTACGGGAATGCTATATGGTGAACCCTGTAGCGGCCCCATCACCGACTCACAGTTTCCCAGTTTTGGTTTCAGCTGTATTATTAAAAAGGCCGTTTTGATCATTTATCGGTACAGTAAATTTGCTCTGCCCTCTGATTGGGCACTAACAAAGGTAGTTGTTTAGCCCCTAGGCTGGCTGGGTGAAATGTTGTGTGTGGTGAGAAATTACTGGGAACAGTCGTTCTCGTGTCAGTGCTCTGTAGTGTTGTATAGCGGGTTGAGAGATTTACCTGCCTACCTGTGAATGAGTTCATCATTAAACAGGTGAGGTAAGTTAATGGTATTTGTATTTTTTTATGCAAAAAATGGCGCTAAGCGGTTGTTTGTGCGGGAATAAAAACTTTCCTTATAAAGTATAATTTTGTAGTGAAATTCTTATTTACGAAGGCCCTCCGGCTAATTACGGATTATACTAAAATTAAGTATTGTCGAATTTCAGTCAAAAGTTACAAATCACAACGTTGTTTGTCAAAGAAGTTACGCGAAACGTAATAATCATATTGAAAATGAAATTGAAATTGGAAAACCTTATTGAAATGGTTTATTTAATATATTAAATGCGTTATGTTCTATGAACAAGAGGTTCTTTAGTGAATTACAGAAGAAACATTTTCTTGTGAGATTGCATAGGGAGAGGAATTTGTTTGTTTGCATTTCTAATATAAAGTTACAAAATTAACATTGTGGCAAAAAATTGGATTCTTGCGACGAAATTTGATTTTATTGACCTGAATTATACTATTTGTACGTTTAATCAAGAAACATTTTTTCATAATAACAGTGTTTTTTCGTTGCTTTGCTCATTAAAACATTGCTATATTAGATTAGATTACTTTTATTTCAATATAAAAAGCATATAAATACATAAAAACATTTACAATACACTACACTAAAATAGTACAATAAAAGCTACACTGAACTACACTATAATTTGTATAATTTTGTACGGAGTTGACAATAGTTAGTAGATGTTGATTATTCACAAGTTTTAGTAAACGTTTTCTAATACTGTAACTGGCTTTCCTACAAAGGCGCGAAAAATGTGTGGCAATGATAAATTAATGAACCTGCCTGAAGCACTACAATCATATGGTAATTAAAACAACTTCCTGATACCTTTGCTGTGCGCAACCCGTATCTTTTTAAAGACGTTTATCGTATTTTGCCCATGATGGCATACAATAAAAATTACAACATTAGCTCTTAAAAGATATAATTTAACATCGAGGGAAAAACGAGCATTTTTTTATATGTTATTAGGTACATAGAATAGAAGACCTTCACAGCCAGACAGCCAGACAGTCAGAACAAATTACATGATTTTTTTGTAAACTAACAAACAGTATGTGTGAAGTCAAGAAAATGGTTCCTGTAATAACGTTATATAGACTACGTGAGAGAAATTTCATACATCTATACTTTTTGTATAGTTAAAGTAAGATTGCATCTGATAGTAACATTATTACACAATTTAAGAGTTTTTGTAATTACAAGTACAGAGAGAGATAATAAAATAATATCATCTTCATAAATAAATTGATTCAGTAAATAATCTGCAACAATTAAATATATACAGATAATTCTTCAATATAAATATTGAACATAAGAGAAGATAGAATACCATCCTGCCCTTACACCGTGGCTAACAGTTATCGGGTAACATTCTTGGGTCACGCAGTGTTTTCCATGCTTGGAGCCAAATAAGATTTCACATTTTTAAGCATCACAAGCGAAGCCTGTTACTGAATCACTGGGTAAAAACCGCTTTGTGTGTCGTTACTTTTTGGTTGAGGTACTCATGTGGCTGTTATTGCACTTCTTGTTATTTGTTGTTTTTTTCGGGACGACGATTTGAAAAAAGCCTTAAGGCCACGCCATTTCGGAAGGCAGTGTATCTGGACGGGTTTGAGCATTGAGAAATACGAGTCCTGGTCAAGTTCCTCCTGATGACTGAGGGTGTAGCTGTGTGCAGTGTGGATATTTGATTCCTATAATAAGTTTTTAGCCAGTTTTTATATATCTGAATAACGTTTTTCAGTTTTATAATTTTTGTGAAGAAACGGACTATGGCAACGGTAATTGTATTCTATATAATATAACCAGGCAGTTGGACAGAAAAATTCAATAAGCAAGTAACCCAATGCTTCTCATTCCAGACTATTTTCCCTAAGGATGGCTATTCGAACAAAAACACTAAAGATATGTAAATATACCATACACTAAACGATACACGAAAATGATACTAAGTCATAGAAAACATTTAATTGGGTGCACGCATGAACATCATTACTTTGTAAGCCAATAAATAATACTAAATATGGTATAGATTTACGCTTTAAGCTCCGCTGACCATATGCTGTATTGAGTGGTAAACTCAAGGGTTTTAAACTTTTTTTATTCCTTTCTTTCTTAATTTGATATTATACAGTGAATTTTTTTTAATAAATACGTTACTACGAATTAAGTAATTACATCTTTGAAACGTTTAAGCTCTAACAAAGGTTTACCACCTAAAATTCTTTGCCAGTTAAATGAAAGTATAACTACATGTTTTAAAATTACCTGCTAATTGAGTAACCGAATAGCTAAGTAACTGAGTAACTGAATTATTACGTGACCTGCAAGACAGCTTGACTATGCAACTTGAATAAGTATACTTTAAATATATTTGGACTGCTAAAGCTGAAAAGCTTAGTAGTGAATACCTTGAAAATAAGCGCTAACCTACTCAACCATGCACGTAATTGAACGCCTTAAACCTGAGTACCAGATTACGTAACTCTGTTAAATGAGTGTCCTGGAAATGAGTGCAGACTACTGACTTTGAGCAACTTATTAAACTCAGGTGAAGTACTATGATGGCAAATACATGATTTGAGCAATTCCGCCACTTCGCAGTTCCAAAAATGCCATAATTTTATGCTCAGAAATTTCTGCACTTGGATGTCGTTTATCACTCAGAAAATGAGTATTGTTAAACTTAAATTAATTTAATGCCAAGTGGTCTAAGGTTTTATTTTTGAGAATGCTTGGTTGGTGTGTGTGTGTGCGTGCGTGCGTGTGTGCGTGCGTGTGTGTGTGTATGTGTGTGTATGTGCGCGTATGCGTGCGTGCGCGTGAGTGCGCGTGTGTGCGTGTGTGTGTGTGTTTTTACCAGCATTTTAATGCTAAGATAAAAAGTTAACATTGCGAGGAGGTTTTTAGTCTCTATAATTCTTGTAAGTGTACCGTAAGTGGGCTTTCACTAAAAATTATAGTTAACATATTTATCTCCACTATAAATTATATAAAAGCACTATGCACTTTTTTACAATTTTCTTTTTAATATTTTCTCCGTAGGCAATTCTTTTTAAATGTATTTCTTTTTATTGGAAACGTGGCTGTGGCGACTACGGTTAATTTACATTGTTACGTTTTTTAAAATAACTGATGTAGCTGATATAAATTGAATACAATATAATTAAAATTGCTTAAATTTGTTAAAAAATACAATTTAAAATAAAAATAAAATAACAATTTTTTAAAATTGTTAAAATTATATTGTATTGAATTTATATCAGCTACATCAGTTGTGTCCGTCAAAAATGGTCAGTCCAGCGTTCACATACAGCTCAGGCACTAACCACCGATGTAGCTAAGCAAATTCTAATAAATTTTACAGAGTGCTATAAATTGCTCTTATTATGTTTTATACAGTTTACCAGTTTTGTGATGAAAATTAGTTAGTTTTACAATACCCGTTTCGTAACAACAATTTTATCCTTTACAGTTGTTGTGATTAATTATGCTACATACCAGACGTCTATATGCATTATTTGTCCATTTATATTTTTTGTATATTTATTCAATTACCATTTGGTATTACAGTTTCTACCAAAAGACAGAAATAGAATTTTACAAAACATACACTCTTAACTGAAGCATCATGTTTGCCATGTTCGCTTATATTCGCATCATATTTGCTTAAGACATGTAACGCCTACGAGGAGAAATAAAGAATGAAATTAAAAATGAAATTAAATATTTGATAGCCTGTACATTTATATATAACCCTAAGAAATTTATAGTTATGAATACATTATTTTTGTGCATTAGGTTATATTTTAACTACGAGTACGTATGATATAAATCGGTCTTGTATTACATTATGACATAGCTTTAATTATGACATAAAGCTTTAATTAAGTTCCTGTCATTTTATAATTATATTTACTAAATTTCCTTCTCCAAGTGGTTTTACTAATGTTGCTCCTAGTGGAGTTCAGCAGAAATTCTGAACACCATTATGGATTTCAATAATAATGATGTATTTTTTAACAAGGTGAAGCCATTCTCACTTTCAAACTGTTAGGGATTTTCTCAGTTGTAAGATATCCGACATTCCATTGGATCGGCTCCGGAAATTCTTTCGACGGAAAGTTTGCGACTTGACAGATTTGACACCCTGCAATTTTTGCGAGGCAGCGTCAGGCAAAAATTTAGGTAAAAGGACCAAAATGTCTTCAAGAATTCAAAATAACAATTAAAAGTTGTTATGCACACATTTAACTTGAAATACTTGCTCACGTTGAAAATGTATGTATTAAGAAACACTTTTCGTGGAATTTGGCTAAAAATGCAAAGTTTAGTTCATCTGTACCTATTTCCTTTGTTTAAAAATGTAACATTATCACAGATACCCTTTGCTTCGCTCGCTAGTTGTTTTAGAGGGCTTCTTGTAAAATTCATTATAACGATTCATTTACCGTGTTAATAAAAATTACTACTACTACTACTACTACTACTACTACTACTACTACTACTACTACTACTACTACTACTACTACTACTACTACTACTACTATTACTACTACTACTACTAATATGCGACTTCTGAGGCTCCATATATTTTTCTTTTGTGTCTTTAATTTAGCTGTTTTTTTTGCATTTCGTATTTTTTCGCTTGGTTGTCTACATGGTCTCATTTTACCAGAAACAATTTATCTAAATTTTTTACATGGTAGTTACTATCTATCTATACTTATAATTCCATCAATTGCATTTTTGCATGTTGTACTTGCTATGTTTAAGTGCTGTAATTTCAATGAATTTGTTCATGTTTTTACAACTTGTGACTTGATTATTTGTCAGTGTTTCGCGACTCTGTAGTTTGTGCAAAGCAATTCGATTTTTTGTCCCAGAATTTAAAATTCCAAAGGCCCAACACCCAAAAATATTTAGTTTTGACAATTTTTGGTAGTAGCACAGAGTAACGTGGTGAAACTTTTTTCTGATAATTCAAACGAATTCTGAGTCTTTTCTGGATCTAGCAATAAATGGATAGGTGATCGCGGGGAAAACTGGTTGTAGACGATTTCATGGATTCCAACTTGCGGGATGCAGAATCAAGTATAAAATATTTTTAATCACCAAAAATTTTCAACGCACAATACGGAAAACTTTTGTAAAATTTACTGGGTCTTTTATTTACCAGAAAAAACACTCTAAATCTACGGCAAAACACTCTAAATCACGGCGCTTTAATACCTAAACCTCATTGCTTAAGGTGGCACGCGCAGGTATATTTACCATTCATTACTTCGCCAACAGCTTGTAACTTTAGGGCAAAGCGAGTAGGAACGTTAAAAACGCGGAAAGAGAAAGTCAGAGCGAGAGAGCGTCGACCTTTATAGAACGAAGCTTAGTCGGCTGTCTCTCTACTAAAATGACAGCAGTGTAAACAGTAGCTTATATCTGATTTAAGCCAGGAAACGATCTCAATACAGCCATTATTACATTAATCAGCAGTTTAAACGTAGTTCACACTGTACCGGCCTAGCTTTTAGAAGTCACACTTACTTTACCTAAAAGTTATATCATCCTAAACCCGACAGTTGCTAATGCTTAAGTAAATTGGGCAACGGTTACCTGATTCTACAAGCGATTTTAAAGGAAATTGTGATTGTATGTTCTTGATGTTCAAATCCTGATTGTATTACAATTTTTCTCTAACCCTTTCTTCAAGTAATTAGCTAATTGTCGTCAGTATGATGTTCTTTTTTACTTGTGTTTTGGATACTCCGCAGAAAAGTGCAGAGGCTTATAAGTCAACTCCCACTACTGAGCGAGCGTATTCAAAGTAGTGACAGAGTGATATATTACTAGTTGCGGATAGGTGGCTCTGACTGACTGTGCACTACCAGGTCGAGAATTCAGATTAGTTCTATTATTTTGGCCTATTAGCTCAAGTGGCAAAGCCTGCATCCAGAAAGTGCAAAGTTTTGATTTAAAATTTTTTTGAGCGCAATTTTTCAGCGCCCCCTTCTTCTATTAGGCTATTTATTGTAGGTATAATATTTTTTCTTCTCTACTTTTGTCTCCTGTTTCACTGTTTCCTGCACATTTTTTACTTCCTTTAATATTTTGCTCACTTAATTTATCTGAAAACTTTGATAGCTGTTTAGGTGTTCGGTTTTATGTTCAACTTAAGAGATTATTTCTTCTTTTTGTTTTTCATTTACTCTCTTTTGTGTTTTTACTTTCTTGATTACTTGTCAGCTAGCCAGCCAACCAGCCAGCTAGTCAATCAGCCTGGTTACCTGATTGCTTATTCTACCCGCCCAATTCTGACGCTGTAGTACTTTTCAGTTTGACGACTGGATACGCTTGACAAATATGTTTCGCTATTTCCACAAGTAACACATTTTTTTTCTTGTTGCAGGAGCAAGTATTCTCATCACCGAAATGCTCGACAATAAGTTCAGCGTTGTTGTTTATCTGGTGAGTAAACATAACATTTACACTACTTAATCTGAACTAACAATTATAAGATTACAGTAGTTTATCCTACGTGCATTTGCTAAAAATATATTAGTCTTTACTCTTTAGCAATTTATTACGCTTAAAAGAAAACAAAGACTAATTGTTCATTAATCACGGCCATTACCTTTCTGCTCTACATTGTTTTTTCTTTTTCTTGCTGTTATCATTTTATCCTTCTTTATCTATTTCTCTTTCTCCATTTCTTCCCATTTTGTTGTCGTCATGTCTTAAAAACATTTCAACATTCAAACTTGAAACAAACGTTTTAACGAGAAAACGGGGGTTACTACAGTTATTTGAATTGTTCAGCCTGCTAATGTTTTTTCCTAAACATTTTTTCTATTTAATTGTTTGAACTGCTTCTACGCAGAAAAACTGTAATAAGCAGTTTTACTTTTCTCACATAAAACAGCGTGTATTGTAGCCTTTTAGTAGGTCTGTAGCGCAAAACGTTCTTTTAGTTCGTAAAAATGTTAGTGTAAAATTTAGGATAAAGACCACTGTGCTTCATCCGGTATTTAAATGTTTAAATTGTCGCACCTGTAATTAGATTACAATGTGAAGAATCGCTCCACAGGTATTACAAACCTGTCCTACGATTATGTAGTTCAGTGAAAGTACATTCTGAACTTATTAATTAATAGTTGCTTGTCTACACGCCAGTAGTTTTGAAACTAACGTTACCAATGACCTATTACAAACACCTTTTAACAGATACGTGCACTGTTTGGAGTTTTGATCTTTTACCTGCAATTGTTGCAATACAGAACACTTGAACGATTATTCGTTATAATAACTATTAATAACAAGTGTAAATAATTGGCAATTAAATTTGGTTTAGCACTCACGTAACAGACTTTGTTTCACAGAACTTTGTTTTAAGATAAACAGCAATGTTACCAGTATTTAGACACTAATGCTAGTCATTCGCCAATTATTGGTATTTCGTAATTGGACACTCGGCACTCCTGAGCAATTCGTGAACAGACAATTGGAAAACAAACGGCTGCTAAACGAAAGACTAAATCTACGTAGTTAAAATATTCCATAATAGGCATTTAAATCTTTCTGTTAAATACTTGTTAATGTTCAGGTTTCCAATAAGTTTCCTCTTATTGTAACCCAGTAGGTGCTTGCTATGCCTGACGCTTGGTCAGCAGAAATTTGATTTTGCAACTACTGTACATGAAATTCGAATATTTGATAATTGCACACCTACTGATTTGAACATTTAACCTAAAGCGTTGTCTGCCAGCATGTTGGTCATTTCATTCACTTATAAACTGTTCTGATTAAAAAACGCAGATCCTTTTCTGAACAGTTAGGCACACCGAAATCTGGCATTCAACTGAAGAGCCGTTGAAATATTGAATGGTTGTCGCGCGACTGAAATCTAGCCTATTATTAAGGATGCTTTTCTGTTTGCTAACAAACATGCTTCTTAGCTGCACTGGAGCGCGTGCCCCTCAAAAGAAATAACCGGCGGTAGAAAAACAGTAAGATAGATTACCACACAAAAAACAAGTTTTCTGAATTTCAGCCTTCCAATTATCAAACTTAGCTTTGGTAGTCATTTAGCTATTCCCATTACTAGGCCAACAATGGAGAAAACTGGCTTTGGTGTCTCACGAAAAAGTTAGAGAAATGTACTATAGCTTTAATTCTAGTGAATTGCTGTCTCAATAACTAATTTAAAATTGGTTTCAAAATTGAGCAATATGAAGTTTAGCGAACAGTGTGTAGGTGGCAGCAGCGGGACCTGCATTTAACCACTAGCCATGTAAATTTAATTAGAGGAATATGAACGTGATAATAGGAGTCCCTGCGCGATTCTGTTTCCAGTTTGTGTCCGTGCCGTTTCATTTATATTATTAGTATAAAACTTCTTAAGTGCGCTGCAGTGTTGTGCAGTTTAAAAACGAATCCTATAAACAGTAAAAAAATTACTGCTGTGTATCATCTTAGCAGTATAAAAAGTGAATTTTTTTTTCAGGTTGTAATTTTTCACCAGAACAAAACTCAGCAAGTTCCTTTTGGGAATTACGACGATCTGCCGGATGCGTTTTATAGGCCAAGTCCAACTTCCGGTCGTTCGTATCCCAATAGTCCTCAGTTTTATAGTAGGGGTATCCAGCAAACTCATGGAAATCAACCACCGCAGTATTATTACCCGTCGCAACTTCGTGTGGCTATTCCAGAACAGCATCATCAGCAACAGCAACAACAACATTATCAGAGTCCCGAGCAGTCGTACCCCCACTTAAATCCCATACATCAGCAACAACGGAATGGCTATATAGGATCAGTGTATGGCCTAGGAAGACCAGAATACGTCCAGTATCCGCAGTATCAGCCTTCGTCCTCTGGACATCAGGAATATCCACCACACGATCCGCAGGGACATCAGCAGGGATACTCATTAGAAGATCAAGGATATCAGGTATATCCTGGTAGGGTCGACATCAATGGTGGTAGAGGCAATTTTGTAGAATATCCTGGAAGAGTGAAGCAGAATCATTTCATAAACCAGCATGTACCTTCACAGCAACAACTACAGTATCAATTTCAGAATGGATTTCCTCTTAACAGGAACGCGTATCACAACCCAGCCGCAAAGAACATTAAGTTTGATGTTCATGCGGGAGCTGGACCAGTGACGGCAACGGAAACTATAGTAACTAGTGAGTATATTTTACCTTGACAGTGTACACCGTATGTTGACCACGTAGTTGGCTATATATATATATATTGGCAATATTGTTGGCAATATATATATATATACGCAAACAAACTAGAATAGGGAAGAAATGAGTTGATTGAATTGAATATTAGTTAAGTTAGACTGCCGTGTGCTTCGTGATATATATATATATATACGTGCAGGTGGTCCAGTGACAATAATGTTATGGATAATACAATCATTTCATCACGGTTTACCAATTTAAATTTGTAATAACATCAGATATTTGGTCCCTTTAGAAACTATTGGGACAGCTGAACTTATAACATTTCGAAGTCTTTAAACGTAAATATTTGCTGAAATTTCGTAAAATAACAGTCAATACACAATATTGGAAAGTACTAGAGCATTTATGACGAGTAACCGCAAATTTTTTGGTAAATAATTTTTTATGCTGTTAGTGCCAATTAGTAGGCCAATGCTAAAACGGATACATAATCATTACAAGATAGATTTAGATCTATTATGACACCTAGTTAGATCTATTGTCGACATCTCGCTCGTTAGGTATTGAATCGTCCGTTTTAACAATTGGTTTTTTGCCGGAAAGATAGCTTCCGACCAACCTGGTGCAATTTGATATAGTTGGATCTTATTCAATGACTTCGCTTGATCAATCACATCAAAATGTTCATTTAGATCAAGTAAGGTTATATTAATGTTATTTCAGAATTATTCGTGTAAGATAAAATGTCATCGGTAACTGAAATCAACGTTGTGGCAGTGTTATGACTTGGTCTAAATAAAAACTAAATAAATGGTTTCGTTCAAAATACGAAGGAACTTCTTGACAAACAATTTTTTATGATTTCATATGTCGTGGGTACATCGGTAATAGGACGATAATTTGAGACTTCCTATTGCTACCTTTTTTAAAGTCTGGTTTAACTGTAGTTTTTTCCATTGGGAAGAGATATTGTTACATAAAAGATTGCTTTCTTTTAGATATCACCGGCACCTGCAGTTCTGAATACAATTTCCTGATGATAAACGTTCATTTTCAACAACCGACATTTAAGGGTATCATATTCACAGCGCCCTCTAATCGTAATGATCCACGTTGTCAAGTCAGCAGTGATGAAGTAGATCTGACGTCATCGAACACCATGACATTGCAAGTGGCGTTAGATCACTCATGCGGTACAAGGACCTTTTCTAACCAGGTTTGAATATTGTTTTTTTTGTTCGTGTTCTTGATTTTTCTTATCTGGTTGTCTGTCTGTCAGTCTGTTAATCCTTTTTGTTTCATCTTTGTCTATGATTTTTTAAAATATTTCATGAATAATCGAAGATTATGGTGATTGACACAATCCGCAAGGTGATCGATTGGTGATCAAAACATGTTTTATGATGTTTTTTAAGACAAACCAGGTGGTTCATTAGCTATAGTTATCAGTTAACTGGTTTATTTGTTGGTTTGGCAGCTGATCCTCACACAGGCGGTGGTGTACCTGTCTTTTAATTATTGATTGACCAATAATTAGGTAGTCACTAGCCTCTACAGTTAGTTAATCAGTCGGTGAATGGTATTGTTGGTTATCATTAACAGGTCATTTGGTAATGCAGTTAACTAATGCCCAGTTAATCTGCTTTTGTAAGCCAACTTGTATGCCCGACAAACAAAATTTCAAGATGTTTTTTAAGCGTTTTTATGCTCACATGAGTAATATTGCACGTTTCAAGGCATATAGGCCGTTTATTATGAGTAATGATGTAATTTTCCGTAGCATCCCGACACGCGATCATTTGGCAACACATTGGTAGTGCTGGAAAACGGACACCCGGGAAAGCAATACGAAGTCACATGTTCTGTTACAGGAAGTGGAGTTTTGCCGTATCCCATTGTTAATTTTCAAGCTTATCCCAGGTCAGTATTTAACACTTTTGACCACTGAAAAGCAATCTTACTAATGTTAAAGTTAATCTGTCAATTATAGATGCAACTTAAAACTACATTTTCTTTTGTTTATGCGACTAAAACGTGAAGATATAAAATAGGTTTAAGATTGTTAAGGTCTTTGCTCTTAAGGCTGAAAACCAAATTACTAGTTTGAACGATGACTTGAGCTTTGGCATCTTAGACCTCTATTGACTTTAATCTACGTTTCACGAAACATTACAAGGTGCTGCCACCTGTGAACGTGTTGTTTTCTATTACAGAAAGGAAACTGTTGCCCGTCCTCTAGAGGCGAGAATAATAGGTGACAGAGGTCAAATAACAGTTGGAACGGATAGTATCAGAAGTAGGATTTTCTTTTCTTTCTCTTAAGCAGTTAACCACAATTTATATTTTATCTTACTCACACAGAAAGAGATCGATCATCGAAGCTAACTAGCTTCACTGTGTACGACGACAAATTTTTGATGATTTACGATGGTTTAAGAATTAAACAATTTTTGATCATTTACTAATATTTACAACGAATTTACTAGAATTTGGAGATGTGAATTGATGTTTTTCCTGAAAAACTAGTTAGCAGGAAACAATTATCACTTCACTTTACACCACTTTTTCGTTTATTTCTGCTACAAAGAAGGTTATTGTCTCAGTAAGTAAAACGACTAAGGCTAATTTAATTTTTATTTTTTAGAAAACGAAGCCAATATGGCAAGCAGTTGGCAACACTTGCAATATTGTTAAAGAATACTAAGCATAAATGGTTATTTTAAAGTTATAGTGCAGGCTTATTCATTTTATTAAAGCTCTGTCCACAATGAATCAGAACTAAAATTACTCATATGATCGATAATTTTACAGATGTTTTATCTGACTGTGATGCCGAAACTGCTTCACTAAGAGTGACTCTAATTTTCGGAAGCCCGTTTACTGGAACCATCTACACTAATAATTATCATGACGTGGAGACTTGTACCTGGCATTTTTCTGAAGCTGTGGAGGGTTACGTACAGATCCCGCTGTCAGCTTGTGGAACAACCTATCATGCTCAGGTGAGACTTGCATAACCTTATTATAAACAGTATTCATGTTGATCAAAAGATATGGAACATTAATAAATATTTAATGTTTTTAGGTATAATATTATAATCTTAAAGAAGTGGGCTTGCGCGCATGGCACATACACGATTTAGCTGTACATAGGTGAATATTCCGTAATTTAGCAAGTGTTTAAATAGCTTTAAATTTTTAATTTTATACATTAGCTTTTCAATAACTTTATTAACTAAACATTATTTTTTAGAAAAATCGAAATGGAGCAGGTGTTTTCAAGAACACTATCATTTTGATGCCTGGTGGGACAGGTGCGGTTCTCACGGGTAATGATCGAGCCTACCAGGTGAGCTGCAGCATGGAGACTCCAGACAAAGTAAAAACACAGGTAAGATGTGCTTTAGCGATTAGAATGGTTTATGGTCATAGTGTCAAAGTGTAGCGTCTGTCTATATGTATGCCTGATACGTAAAATAAAGAAGTACGTGAAAGCATAACAAAGGCTTTTGTAGCTTCACAAATATACACAAAGAAATTATCTTATACAACTTTCCAAGATAATATTATTTTAAAGGAGATTCGGCATAAAGTCAAGTAGTGAGTATTTTAAAATGTCTTGATGTGTTGGGCAAACAATACTAGCAGATTTGCTTTTTCCGTGATTATTGTTTAATTTAGGATGTTAAGGCCAAGATTGACGTAAGTCCTGGTGGATATGCATCAGTACAAATTACAGACAGTGATCGTCTAGCAGCGAATGTTGGCCTCGGTGTGCCTATAAGGTGAGACGTACTTAATAAGTACACTTGTAAGATAAGACATAATTAATAAATTCTATTTTCGAAATCTCCAGTACAAACGAAAGTTATTTAACCTGATTAGCCTTTCTTTTGATAGACGATTGGACAGTAGCTCCACCTGCAGTGAATTTTTTTTGTTACAAAGCCAACACATTAAGAAATGCATATATATATATATATATGCACACTACACAAATTACAATTATAAGTTAAAAATGTAGAATATCAATCGATTTCTCGTTTATTTTGAACCCACTGTAATTAACAATTGTAATATGGTATCATCTTGTGAAAATTTTAAGCATACCGAGCACTGAATTGTACAGCGTTTACCGACACCAAGATTCAATAAAATAGCCCATATGCCATTTTAAAAAACACTTCACATTTATCTCATTCTCTGCCATAAAACTCCTTTTCCCACAAAAACCAAATCTGTACATTTTTGTTATTTTATTACGTTTAGCTCTTCAGAGAAAAAAGTCCGTAAAGGCAACCGTGTGCACGGCAAACAGCATCGTGCTCCGCTGCCAGCTGTTGCCATGAAAGTAGTGCAGGGAACGGACCTGTTTGCGGAACCAGCGGACAAACTTGTTGTGGGATCCAATGCAACTGTAGTCCTGTACCATGAGCAGTCTGGTAGGTTAAGGATCCACTAGCAGTATGCAGTGAACTTGAGTGTTGAGCTGCTCAGTTTATCACTAAGGCTTTAGTTAATTTGTAATCATTGGCGGTTATGTAAAAGTTTACTCGCTAATTAGAAAGCACTGGGTTCATTTACTTGGATGTACTCAGAGACTTTTCTCACTCAGTCAAATGATTAATAATGTCAAAATCTACCCACCATTCATCTAGCCCTCCCTCGAATAATGTCTAATTAACACACAACTTATAGCTGCTAAAGCTCACTGTTTTATGATTACCTTTGCACCTGATGATTTCTTAAATGGCAAACTAAAGCTATTTGGTTAACTAAGCTATTTGGTAACTAACTAAGCAAACTAAAGCTACTTGGTTCTCATACTTTTCGATTTATGATATGTAATATGTACACTTATGAGTAAAGGAAATTTAATTTTTATTATCTATAAATATATATTTATAGAATTCTGGGACTTGAATTTTGGCAGCTGTTATGCCCACGATGGCAGCGGATATAAGAAAATTGATATTCTTGACAAAAGAGGGTATGATAAAAAATTTACTGTTATCGAAAAGTATTTCCTAAAATGAACGCTTTGCATAATGGAGAACAGAATTTTACATTTGGATTTTGCTTTGCTTTAATTTCAATATGCTATTTCTTTAACAAAGTAATTTTTAAACAATTCAGATGTCCAGCATTTGACAAAGTTGGAGATATTATCTCGGAAATATTGGGAGATATCTCATACATGCATTTCACTTTTGAATCATTCAAGTTTCCTGGCAGAGAGCAGACGTATTACGAATGTCATGTGAACGTATGTCAAGGTCCTTGTAAACAGGTTTGTTAAACATTTACCACATTCATACTGATTTACTCCACTCAGACGGTTCTTATAAACAACTACTGATATCTGAAAAAAGAGATACCAAAAAGCTAAAGCATCTATAAGAGCCAATAATTCGGCGCCCTCGTGCGTCAAAAGGTGATAATCCATTTACAGAAGGCTTATCGGATTACTTTGTGACTTGTGTTGTAAAAGTAATTAAATGGACTAATTTCGTGATAATTAAATTGGTCATTAACCTTAGAATGTTAATTTGCAAAAAACTGACTTTTCAACTTGTCTTAAATACTAAAATAAAACGTGTCAATAAGTGTAATATGCTTTTCTGACATTGAAGAATCGAAATGTGTTTTAGTTAAACAAAACATTTATTTGTAAGTAAAACGTGAGTAGTAGATTTACTGACTCAACTAGTATAATGAAGCAACTGATCTGAAAAATTTAATTGAAAATATTATTAGAAGCAGACTAAATGTAGTAAAGTACGCTTATTTGTTTTTTATCATATTGTTGCAGATAAAAGTGTATCTTTTAATTAAATTACTTTTTGTCTATTCTGTTTACAGTCGCTCAATATTTGTTTTAAATGATACATATTTATGTATATACTATATATCTGCCTATAGAGGCAAATTCTACAGGCGTAGGCGAACTTAGAGAATCTAGAAACAGGAGCTCCAACACTTTATTACGATCCCACTGTTCGCTGAAATTTTCAAATTACGTAAAACTGCATATTAAAGTGCGTCGCCGTTATATATTCTTCCACGATTTTAATAGAGAGATTGCAAATCAAAGCGAAACAATGTTGATACTCATGCTAAACGGGCCCTAACAGACGAGGAAGTTGCAGAGGAAGAGATAGGATACAAAACAGAAATTCAGGAAATAAAACGAACTCCACCAAAAATTACACCACCTCAACAAAAAGAGGACTCAGCAAATGAAGGGGAAATATTCATAGAAAGTCTTCCGTTGGAGGGACCAGAGGAGATAGGTCTCTTCGCTGGAGTTAGGATTGACCTTCCTGGAATTGGTAAGCAAAGTTATTATACCTTCAGCAAGCAAAAAATTAATTAAGCAGTAGTATGGCCTTAGTTAACGCGGATAGTTTTGTGAACATTTGCCTAAGATTAAATGGTAGTGAAATTAAGACTCGTATAATTAATTCTCCAAATGTTTTTCACTATATATAGTCTATAAAAAATTGTTTAATATTAGTGCCGTGGATTTTCTTAGTACTTAGGCAGTTGTTGGGCATTACAGCCTATAACGTCTTAGTAGCAGGAAACCAGTCCGGGATGCGAAACATTGTGTTACTGCTTATTTAGTTTTTCTGTCTTGACAAACCTGACAAACTTCAGGTTTGACTTATTTATACCACGAAAAACAATTCTTACCAAACTGCCGAAACGCTCGTTATAGACTAGATTAAAATAATTTTGTAGAAAATACTATACTAATATGTACATTCTATCATCCATCAGCAATATCATTTCAATGAAGACATGATCACTTGCTCAGGATGTCATTTACAAATTCTCACAAATTCCTTCTAAAGTTTTGGCAGTCTCACACCCGCGTCATTAATGTGCAATGTTAACATCAACGTTAAGTTATTCACACCTTCAACATTTTTTGAAAAATCATTGGCATATAGATATGTTGTGGAATAAGTCGTTGTAAATATCTTTTTTATTTTCAGAAAGTGAACAAGGAACAACATTGGCAATACAACAAGGATCACACGTGAACGAGTGTGTGGAAATGAACGTTTTTCTCATCACTGTGTGCATCCTAGCAGGTACGTATAGCAGGCAGTTGTCACTTGTGGGAGTTGTGGCAAATTTGTTACTAATGTGAATATCTATTTGCTTGGCTATTACTAGAAAATTCGTGTTTGTGTGGAATCAAATCACAGCTGCACACCAAGGTTTTTGAACACAAATGCCTATACTCTCTATATTGGCGTATTAGAAAACGTTAGAAAACTGGGTGAAATGACAATTAAAGAATTTACAAAGTGATGTGCAATTTGCTAACTTCCCTGGATGTAATGTAGCTGAATATCTGACTATAAGCTTGTAACTGTTTGAATCCTGGAGATATAAGATTTGCATCTTTATGTTACACGATATGTAGAGTGGCTAAGACTAATAAAAATTAATGTAATTTCTGTAACAATTCCCAAGAGATTACCAATAATAACTTTTACAGCGTCTAGACAGCAGGTGTAATAACTTATCAAGTAACTGCTTTATTTTAAGCATGCGTCTCTCTCGTTTCATTATGATGGTCTCCTTTTTTATCACGTCGACAACAGTGAAGTGCATTTGTGTGATTACTGCCAAAGGCCAAACTGGTTTAAGATGAATGTTAATCCTTCTATCCGTTCACGGGGTAAAAATTGTTCTCGTATAGGCTGTAGATGCTTTTACAAAATTTAATACTTTTAAGTGCAGCAATTAGCCCCAAAACAATAGAAGATCGACTAAGCAAAATATTTATCAAATGGAGATGATCAATTGATTGCTGTGTCACAAACTGTTTTGTATTGCACAACAGATGCATGATGAGCTGCTTTGTATTGATGTCTTGCTGATTACGAATTGTTTTATTTTGCCGTGCGGCGTGTAGTTGCTTAATGAAATAGCTGCTGCCTGATGAACTCTTTCTATTATATATTGTTACGTTATATAATGAACAAGTTTTCCATGTTGTAATGAAGAAGTTTATTACTATGAACTGTTTAATCTGTTTTATATTTCAGTGTTGCTACTTGATTAAAGTGCTGCTGTAGATTTCACCTATGATGGGTGTTTTAAGTTGCAGCGTTGTTGTATGATCATTTCTTTATGTTGCAGTATTGCTATTTATCGCTGCTGTTATTATTGTTCTGAGCTGCTATAAGATCAGCCGACTGACAAAGAAAGACCATCTCCTTCCCTCTGAACCTAGTCAACTTGCTGAAACTTTAGATGTCAAGCAGCCTACAATACCGCGGCCATGGTACTATGCAATGCGCAGTGCGCCACCTAGAAGAAAAGCTGAGAAACATGAGCGCCAAGCGGGTCGTACGTTTGTACCTGTAGGTGAATCTACTATCGGTCATAGTCACACGTGAATGATATTTTGTGTCAATAATTGTTGTCCAAATTTGTAATCGCAAATGTGATTTCACAATGGCCTAGTTTAAGATTTTGCTCATATTGTTATTTCTTAGTGATGTAACTTAAAACATGTTTGTTTGCCGTTTTTTCCTTCATACTCAAAAGGTAGCTTTTGAAGTTCTTCATTTGTTTATTTGTCTATGTGTCAGTGCGCCTTTCAATCTATCAATCCATCTGCTTCTGTTTGTCTTCGTCTTTCTTGCTTATATTGACACGTGTACAGTGTATACAACTTATGCACAATTACGAATAACGAATAGGTGTGCGTTGATATTATTATTTTTATTATAACAAAAGACTTTTTGTTTGTGATTTTTTTCAATGGCCTACAGATGTTTGTTTCATAAATATTTCCATGTTTATTTTAATATTGTTTTAACTATGTTTTGTCGAAAACTATTTATTATTTGTATTTTTAGCAAGGCTTCGTAAATGACGTTATGCAAATTGTTACTGTAATTGACCCAAAAGTGTGTCATCCTTGATACTGTTGCTGCCATTATTCTAAGCATCATTATTACTACATATCTAGCATATGCATAAGTTACATGCAAATGTTATAATTACATATTAAAGGTGGTGAACACACCAACAAAAGCTAAAAGTCTTAAAAAACTCTTAAGCCGCTAATATCAATGTAATTCGGCGTAACACATGGGACATCTAAGTATATATATCCCAAGGTACACTAACTACCGATAAACAAAATGTGATAACACTCATTCATGCAAGAAAGATAAACGATAGTTACATAAGCTAAAATTTGCAAGAAATTGTGAGAAAGATGATAATTATTCATCATTAATATGACGTCAATATGATTATATTCATCTTGCATAGAAATACTATTGCTCGAAACCGAAACTAAGTTTTTTCCATAAAAAAATGTCAACTAATGTAAACTGTCTAAAATTATGTTACATTGTCCCGTGACATCGACAAAGGAATTATGTATTTATTTTCACGTTCACATTTTTCAATAATTGTATAGTTTCATTTTGTGCAATTGATTTGAGCATAACGCTTTGGGAATATAGTGAACAATCAAAATTAAGCTAATTGTGACTACACTTTTTGCATAAATTCCTATTTTGCAAATATGCTGTTGATTAAACTATCTTTAAGTTGATTAACATTCTCTTCAAACAGAAAATGACGTCATTTTTTTCTTCCTGTAAATGACAATATACTGGTACGTAATCCGAACTTTCTGTCTAGGCTTTCTGTACAGCTATAAGATTATTTCTCAGGTCTATTAATTTTAATGCATTAGTTTAATTTAAGGCAGCAATTCTTGCGTTTACCAGTGCATAACTCTGTTTTCGCTGAATTGCCTGCTATTTTAAATAGATGTTTTGTAGCTAACGTTTACTATTCATTCTTTCCATTATTAAAAAATATCAATTTTTATGTTTTTAATTATTTGCACTTGTGCGCATTTACGATAGTTAACAACCAACGTGGTGCCCAAAATGGTCTGTAAATTTGTAAATAAAATTTAATTTCTTCTTCAACCAAACCGCTGTTTGTTTTATGTAATGAATTACAGGCTGCAAGCAAATTTGATACCCAGTTTATCACTTGCCACTATGGTTCAGGCTCTATGACCAACTTGTTGTACAAAATTGTAGTACAAAAACTAAAATGCAAAAGTTAATTACTTTGATTTTGTTAAACTGCATGTGTAGTTTCATTCTCATTTCCTTTCCTGTTCTCTTCTCTCTTCTCTCTTCTCTCTTCTCTTTTCTCTCTTCTCTCTTCTCTCTTCTCTTCTCGTCTCTTCTCTTCTTCTCTTCTCTTCTCTTCTCTTTTCTTCTCTTCTCTTCTCTTCTCTTTTCTCCCCCTTCATTCTCTCCTCCTCAGTGTTTAGACTAAGTGTGGAAGCCTTGTGTCTCGTACGACAAGGAATCCTGAAGGGCACGACTAAGTGACCTGAATATTCACGGGAAGCCGTGATCAGCGAACACATCGGAGTTATCCTGAAAGGCAGTGTGTAGGCCAAGATGGCCAAAAATTGAATATGCTAAGCTTATTCCAATAATTCATAGAACGGCAAGCTTGGGAGACATCTGCAAGATGTGAAGGACGATCTTGAATTCGATCCTGATCTCTTTGAGTCTTCGGTTATACACCTCAAGATTGAAGGCTACGCTGTGCGAGACGTACGAAGCTTCCACATTAAACATTGAGGGTTGTCATGATTCTCAATTGATGAAGTAGTATTTTGCGCAATAAATTCTTCTGTACCATTACTCGTCATTTTTGTACCCCTCGTAGACGATTACGCTTACACATTATTTTATAGTCTTTGTTTATCGCAAGCCTCAATAGTGCAACAGAAAATTCAGTTGCAACGACCAAACATTACTTTTGCCTACTTCAAGTAAATTCAAAATACCCTTAAAATCCATGAACAAATTAATAATGTATGTATGAACTTAAGTATTTTATACCCTCTTCTTGGTTTGTCAGTTTGCAATTAAGTCAGATTCACACTAATAAGACATGTTCACACTCATGCGACAGTCATTAATAAAATCTCCGTAACCGCATTAATTTCCACATACAGATATCATTTGAAAGTAAAAATTTCTTTCTACAGTACATACGTGCGCAAGTCATAGAAAACTCACACTCTCTCTTAAAACTAATGTCAACTTTTCCTTGTTATAATTGTTGTTATAATCGTGTACTCTTAGTACTGGTACTGCCATTGCAATTGGGCTTTGCATGTCGATATGAACAAATTTTTTTGTTGTTATCAAATAGGTCAGTTATTGGCACAAGTGATATTAAAGGAAATGAGAAGTCACTTAGCATGTTAGGCCTATTTTGCTTTTACCACCTTAAACTTAAAAAACAATCAAAGAAATTTGCACAAACGATGCCTGTAAAGTAAAAGTTGATTTATCTTATTGTTGTGCAGAAATTCTCAGGCGCGGTGGTGGTTGCCATTCATTTCAAAATTATGAGGTAACTGGTGGTCATCGTGACTTTTCATAAGCTGATCGTGGCCTTCTGTGATGGTGTATTTTTGACGGTAATCGACATTGGAGGAAGAATGGGCATTCAAAATGGGAGCCCCCTACTGTGAAATGATCGCGACTTTAAAGTGAAGTTATTAATTATACGAGACGTTTATCGCACTTTTATTACGAAATCCTTCTAACATTTTTCGCGAACATTAAAACAATTCCCAGTTAACAATTACCCAATTGCTCAATGTTAAATATAGGCCAAGCATCAACAAATGAGCAAAAATTTTTGAACCGTGTACCTAAAATATACTTAATTACTTTAATTATAAAACGGATTATTAACTTTGTAGATAATCATGCCACTTATATGAAAATTGGGTAATTCTAAATCAAGATATCTAAATGTAATCATTTAGATATCTTGATTTAGAATTACGCAGTTTTACGGTTTAGCGCGAAATTTAACCAATAATGGCACAAAAATTGGTTTCCATTGCACTGTCAGTTTCTGAAACTTACGGTTTTAGTTTCAATTTCATTTTCTGACCTACGAGCAAATTAGCATAATTTTACTTTTTATGCAACAATAGTGTTGCTCAGCTGAGAGAGCATTTTAACATACAGCAAACGGAAAAACGCCCATCAAGTTACAATAACCTGAACCTATGCAAACAAAAGTTAATTATTGAATGGAATAAAATCACCTGTTAATGTCACTAATCAACGACAAATAATTATTATCTACGCCGAAATTAGATTGCTTTGTTAACGGCAAAATCGCCGTCAATTTACAGTAATACAAACACATCAGTCTACACAATCAAAAATTAATTTTAGATTAGTTTCAAAACTACCTGTTGGTAATCACTAATATCAATTGATTGTTATCCACGCCATGAATTTTACATCCGGAATTCTAGCGTAACTCGTGGGTCAGCATGTTACGGCTAGTTAACCAGTGGGGCACCTACATCTCTGCCTCCCAGGTTACTCGCTTTTTAGAGCACCGTTTCCACTCTTAGTATGTGTGTCAATGTGCATAGACTTCCTAGTTCTATGGTTAGAGAAAGGCCAATATTGTCTGCTGCATAAGGATGTGATGTAGGGGATAAACATGTTACTGTTGATGTTAACCCTCGCAACACTTAAACGGGTTGTTGGTACACCATATACAATTTTTAATGTGCTGTTCTTCACAACGGGCAGGAATTAGGATTAAAAATAAATTTGTGGTGTGTAGGTTTCAGACAAAATCACAACTCCGTATTCTGTGGGACTGTTACTGTCTTTGTTGTATCTCTGTGCATGGTCAATGGCACATCCGTGTAATGAATTCAAGGTTCGGTGCTCAAAGGTTAAACTTTTACCGTGTTATGATTCCAAGTGGTCGAAATTGGAGCGCACTAAAAGTCACTCTGGAAATGGAACAATGGAACAATAATTACCAGGAATTTTGTACACTGCATTTCATAGCTGGCCTCAAACGTCTAAAGTGCTTTTGATTTACTGTAATCTGTTTAGTAAAAATGAGTTAATCCGCTCACTTAGTTCGGTTTACCAGCCAAGTTGTTTGTTGAGCTGAGCGATGAAAATCAAATTACATCGTTTACGGAGAGAGTGCGCGTGTTTTTGCAGTTAATGAAAATTGTTTTAATGTGGAATGATCAATCTGTGAATTTTGTGTTTTTCAATTTTGACATACACCGACTGTAACAAAAGCAAGTACTTAATCATTTTACATCTGTAAATGCGGTTTTACAATATATATTAGTATGTATATCAATAGAAACTGAGTGTTGCCCTAGGACGAAAGCCAACTAGTGTGGAAAACATGTCGTTTCTTAAATCATGTTTAAGTATAAGGGAAAATTTTAGAATGCATTTATGCGTGTATAATATGTTCAACGTCATTGATTATTTAGTAATGAAACTAATTATTATTTACAATGATTAAATGTCATTGTAAATTATCAGAATGACTCGTAATTGTAGCATCCATAATTGTGACATCGACAACAACAGCAGCACCAGCGGCAACAACATTAGCAGCACCACTAGTAGGAGCAAATACAACAACAACACTAAGAACGACATCAACGACAACAATAATGACAACAACAACAACAACAACAACAACGTAGTAGCAGCAGCAATAACAACAATAACAAAAATAGTTACAGCACCACCGTCGGCAGCGGCTATGCTGACAGAGGTGACATCAGTGATGGTGGTGGTCATCGTCGTCATAGACTGATTTCAAGAGCTTCTAAAATAACTTTTAATAATTATCTAAGACAGTTTCATTTATTTACACTTAGTCATAGTTTAAATTAAGATTTTATGGATCTTTTTTATTTCAGACAATGTTGCTCTGTGGATTTCGAATTTGCATTCTTTTCCTGGCATTTGGACTATTGGTAGGTTAATTCACCACGAACTACTGCTCGAGGGACAGGAGAGGAACTCGAAATGACGTATCAAAAATCTGATTTTGTTACTACATTTAAAATTTATTCCTTCGGAGTTTCATGACGATCTGTTTCGAAATGACAGTGCCTGGGGTTTTTTAAATGACGTCATTGACATTATGTTGAATTAAAGATGGCAGATAAAAAAACCGACTCTGTCAGTTTATGATAAATTCGTTCTAGTATGTTCTTGGGAGAGTTTCATGACGACGCTTTGTGAATTGGTAGAGCCTTGGGTTTTTCAAAAATAACATTATCGCCGCCATCTTAAATTCAAAATGGCAGGTGAAAAATCTGACTCCTTCGGTCGTCGATGCAGAGCATGTACTAGTACATTCCTATAAAGTCAATGATGCGGAATTAGTTCTAGTGTATTTGCATGGAATTTCCTTCAACCAAAAGGTACCCTCTGACTCGACGAATCACTAGAAATGATTGCCATCATTAACTAACTATCATTGGTGTCAGCTGGCAGAGTTATACGTTGCTGTAATAGTTGTAATATAAGGAATCAAAAATTTTACCAACTATCCGAAATTCGCGTGGATACGGATGTTTTTTCACTAAAGTTCAGCAATACGGATTCAGTTGTCATTTAAATATGAACTTCATTTAGCATGAATGTGAAAATATGTGTTTCTCCTCTTTCTCTCGTCTGTCTGCCTCTCTCTCTCTCTCTTTCTCTCTTCCTCTCGTTCGGTCTGTCTGTCTATCTCTCTGCCTGTCTGTGTTTCTTTTCTATCTCATTTTCTCTCTCCCCGTCTCTCTTTCTCTCCAGCAATATTCGCTGAAGATTTAACAGTCAAATTTTTGCAGGAAAGTGCAACTATTACTAGACGACGTGGGAGCCCGCAGCACCTCCTTGAGCAACGCAAATTGACACAAAACTTGCAGCATGGTAGCAGATATAGACCGCCAATAAGAGGCACAAAGTTGTCCTTGTCGAGATCTCTTTTACGACAGAGACCACTTCAGGCAATACGTGAAGACAGTGTTGAACCACAAACACTTGACGATAGTATAATGCCAGAAACGAGGAGAGTTGGAAATACTATTTTCGACATTAATAGACTGCCAACAACGGTTGTAAATAATAGCGCCAGTATTTTGCCAGAACGCACAAAAACAGCGGCAGTAACGGTGCAAAACAACAGCAACGTGGCGACGAGGATGCTTCCTTCTGGTTTAGTGATATTAGCAAGAACAACGAAAGAGACTAGGTTTTTGCCTACAACAAGAACTACCACGTCACCAACAACTTCAAGCATGATTTCAATCACTAGGCAAAGAACAAGACGACTTCCTAGTGCCATGACCACATCTGTCACTGAAATGTCAACTATATCAACAGGTAGCCCAGTTATCATGGCAACTCCTCCTGGTCTACTTCAGGTTACTAGGATTGGAAACGTGCTTCATCATACTAGTGCACTCATTAATCGAACACTAGCAAATAACAAAGTGACAACATTGCCCGAAAAAACAGTTAATGCAACTGTATTTGTGGAGGATGACCCAAATTTAGTAACTAAACAGTTTGGTCCAACTGGTTTAATCATTGCCGTAACACAGCAAAGTACGGCTGGAATAAGTAATGATACCTCACTTGGAGCCGAAACTACATTTGAACCAACTGAAGCAACAACAACTGCAGATAGTACAACTTCCACAGAAAGCTCAACAGTTTCTCTAAATTTAACATCAGAAATGCCAACCACCACAGCTGAAGTTACAACCGTGATTGAAACCACAACAGCTAACGTAACAAATGAGGTATCAACAAATGCAATGCAAATGAATAAAACAACAGAAAGTAATCTGGTCGATCTTCTTCCCGCGTTGAACCCTAATCAGACTAATAACACAGAGGATTCCTCATCTCTAAGAGATGAAAGAAACGATACTTCCTTGGAAGACCTACTCCCTACACTGAATTCCGGCCAGTCAAACACAGGTGCAGAGTCAGATTCAGTGGGATCAAGAAGAGGAGGAGGAAGAAGAGGAGGAGGAAGAAGGGGAGGAGGAGGTGGGTTCGGTGGGGGAATCCTGTTTAATCCATTCTTTCAAGGAGGTGAGCCATTTTTTCCGCCTGTTGGCAATCAGTTTCCAGTTCCTCCTAATCAATTTCTTAGGCCATTTCCGAATAACCAGTTTGGAGGGCAGGGTCATGACCCATGGGCTGAAACAGTGCGAGATCCTTATGGTGACCCATGGGCAAACAACCAACACATGCAGTCTATGGCTGGCCCTTACAATGGTCCGTGGCATGGGGCATCTCAAGGTCCTGATTCTCAGCAAGGTAATTTTGGAACAGATTCCTTCAGAGTATTCTCAAGCCATGATAATTACCCTGAACAAGGATTCGGCTATAACAACAATGGGCTCCGTTACGGTCAGAATAACTATGGATTTCTCGACGACAGTGTAAATAGAAATTTCGACGTCTTCAGCCACCAAGCTGAACAAGAAAATCGGAATCTGTTTCACGGACATAACGATAGGTTATTTTCTGAGCAATGGCCTGCTGGACAGCGCAGAGGAAACTACCTCCAATCTTATGGACCTGATCGATATCTTGGCGATATCTTTGCAAATGCTACTGTATATCCTGATTATGAAGACCAGTATTATAACATGCATCAGACATCATTTAGGGGTCAAGAATACCACAATCCCGGTTTTTCTAATTCTCGGGGAAATTTTGGAAGTGTAGACACATACTATAAGGTGGAGGTAAATGACCGAAGTCCAAATTATGGAAGTTCGAGAAAATTGACACCTGGACTAATTTATCCTCTGCAGGCAAAAGTTTCTCAACTACAAAACACTGACGAGAAGCAGTTGAATTATTATGGAAGTGATAACTCTGAAAAAGGAATTTCAAATCATGGTTCTCGAGGCGTGCCATTGTCCAAACTCGATAATAGGAATGTGCCAAATTCGTTAGGAAAGGTTGGTTTACGGAAAGTATATTGGCCAAATTATTGGTCCACAAACCAAAGGTCACACATTGGACAGACAAACCCAAAACCAACATTAAGCCCGTGGAATGGCGCAATCCATGGGTATTATAAAACCACTCAAAGAAAGATGTAATAATAGTCCCAAAAAGTGTCAGTTGTACAGCAACATTATAATATGTAGATTGTAACTACCTTGTAAAAACTCATTGTACTTTGTAAAAATTTGCCCGCTTTTGTTGTGGTCATCATTGTTATTACTGAATAACTGCTTAATTCATTTCACATCACAAAGAGCTTTAAGTGCTTGCTTTTGCTTTTCTGTTTAAATTGAATCAATCACCTACCTCTGATCCCCCGTAGTTTTCAAGGGATTGTAATACTGTCTGTGGTGGATCTGGACTATTTGTCTGCCTTTGTTACTAAATTCAGAATCTAATCCATTTTTGTTTAAAAAACTAAAAATCTTTGAAAACTTTTTAAAATCTTGCCTATTCCAATGTGGATGTAGTAGCCACTTGGTATTTAAACTTACCATCATTTAACGAACGAATGGCATCGTGAATTCACGTTTTCGTTTTTGTCATCTTTCAAATCTTTAATGTTTCGCAGCAAGAATGTGATTTAGTGAATTAAAGCATAGAAAAATCGAAATGAAAAAACTGCAAGTAGCTAAACAATAAGCTTGTGTAACTAATAGTGATTCGCTGTGGTAATAGGCGCTTTTAAGGGTGTTGTTCAAGGCGAAAAGTCAATTACCATTTACAAACTCGAAGAACTAAACTTGTTCAGTATGTACCAAGTGAAGTGCAGATCGTAATAGGGTAATCCTGGCGGGGTTGTTATGGGTCAACTTAAGAGCGTACAAAGCTGCAAGTGTAAGAAAGTTCGAAAAACAACTTCATGGCTGTCTGAAGGGCACAATCCAAACGCGCGCCATTAAAACACATGATATGCCTGTGCGGTTTAAGATCAGCTTGTTTATTATTAACGTCGTAAGGAGAAATGTTTTTAAATAACAATTGTAAAACGATTTCAAAGAATCTTTAAAACGCTTACTAACTTTACAATTTAATGTAAATAACTACCTTTATAAAGGTTATATTTTAAAAAATTATAAGGATTATGTAAATTTCATGTGATATAGTTTATGACATTCATGAGGAAAACGAAATGTTCTGAAATTATACAGTGTGGAATCAGTTTCTCCTATAATGACGTTTCTTCTTTCATCGGACTGGCCTGTCTTTGAGCTCCATTGGTAGTTTCGGATTGTTGTGCGGTACACGACGTCTGTTCTGCTCGTTTTGTTGATGACTTCAACGTTTCCTTTGTAGTCGTCATAGAGTTTACAATTCCTTCTTCTGCAATTTCTCCTTGCCTTCTTGGTGCTTGTTCAAACCGCTTTGTTATATCTTGTGTATTGGATTCAACTTTCTTTTGCAGTTCTCCCTTTCCTGCATCTTCTGTCGGTGGTTTTTGTACTGCATCATGTTTTGGTGCAGTGATGGGCTTCTCTTCTGCCGTCTTGGGCGCTTCTATTGACAGATATTGTGGTTTATCTCCTGTGCCGTCGGTTTTGTTCGCTGTCGTGATAAGATCCGTCTTGGGTTTTTCTGATTTTGTTGGCCTTGCCCTGCAAGTTGAAGGATGAGCAGTAGCCTTGGAAAATCTTGGCATCTTCCACAGCTGCAATGGCTCACACATCCGTTTTTGGTCGTGCTTGCTCCCTGTGCGACCTGCAAATGCCACATTTTTTTCCTCGCGCGTAGAGATGTCAATTTTATTTTTCTCTATTTGCTTCGAGCTTCGTTTGTGAGCTGCTATCTGCTTCTCCAAGAAGGCATGTAGATAAGCATGGCTGATCAGCAAGTTCATGGGAGTTGCGGGCTTGGTACGCGTCCCGTGCGTCGCCGTTTTGATCTTCTGTGCTAGAATCGGTTTTCTACTTTGAACTGCTAAATATAATTCGGTTTCGGTTGGTTTCCGGTAATCGTGGGCTAGACGAAAGCCAGACTGTTGTTTAGCAGTGGTAAGACCAGCCGTAGTCGCGTATTTGTTCAATTTCACGAAATCTTTTTCTGGTGCGTCTATGCGACGACGCAGATTCTGTTCTGTTTTTATGTTCCAACACATTGCCTCCGCCGTTCCACCATCTGTTCTTATGTTCCGTTGTCCGTAAGTGAAATTGGCTTCCGGTAGCCAAAGTCCACGCTTGAACACGCGTCCAACCCGAGGTTTGAGAATCAATGGATTTTTCTTCATGGTTTCTCGCTGAACGCCAATTCTCAACTCTGACAGCGTGGGACCCAAGTTGGGCGCCATATTGTGCCCCATATTATATACCATCTTCACTTTGTTTACTTTACAACCAATTGTAACATAACCTGAAGCTAAAATTAAGATTGATGCGCAATATAGTAAGTGTGCGCGTGAAAATATCTGCAAATTCTAAATTACAACTGAGAACAAAGTTAAAATTCGTTCTATTTTCCATTCTATTTCATTTTCGTTTATAAACAAAAAATTTTTTCTCATTTGTATATAATAATTATCGCTAGATGAACACTACGTACTAAAATATTCTATAGATATTTATCATAAGTCTAACAGGAAGATGTTGCAGAATAACTGTCCAGTGTCCAATCTTCCTGTACTGTCAATAAAAAAGCATAATTCTTTAATCAGTGCTTCACAGGTGATGTGACTTGACAGTCAAGCAATATTGTTCTTAGATTATTCATTATATCTTGTTAACGAATAGGGATATGCCGTATCTATGCACAAATGCTACGTGGAAAGTTTATGCAAAATCGATACTTGGCGTATATACGTCACCTTATTCAGTAGTTTATTTTGTTCTGTAGTTAAGCACACAAAAGTTTTCTGCGCTGGAGTTTACAAACTCTTTTTTCACATTTTTATGCAAACTAGGAACAATTTTCTATTAACTAAATTAAATAATAGGCAGATAAATGAGAATAATTATAAATGTACCAGAAATATACCTAGTAAGGAGTGATTGTATTTGTTATAGTGAAAATAAATTTTTATCTTCTTAGCTAAAATCAAGGTAGAAACGAGGTTTATTTTGTGACGAGCATAAAAAACTTCTCATTACGTCATTGCATTAAATTTTATTAGTTATTCATCCGGTATTAACACAAATCGTTTTTACGCCAATGATATTTGCAATGAACAATGAATGATCTTGTAAGAATAGGTAACCTTGCGTGGTTAGTAATGCTCTGTGTGTGTGGATATTTCTTGAGTGTTTAAGCGAACAAACCAAATAATAAAGAGTTTATTAAAAGTTCATCTGCGAAAATGAATAAAAGGTTATGTATTTATTAAATAGCGCAGCAATCTCCGAGAGACCCAACTCCGTTAATATTTTATTTACGTAATACTAACAGTAATCTAATGGTAAGTGTTAAACGTGGGCGCCGGTGGTGATGTGTAAAGTTGCATAAGACATAACTGCGTAGGAGGAAGCCAAACGTGTCACAATTGACATTGAATTACGTTCTTTTAGCTCATCCAGTAATCGAAGAATAGCGACAAAACTAAAATTGATGACGACGATGATAGTGAACGTGCCACTTTCGATCACACAATGAAGATACAGAAATATGGTAATGGATAAAGTTTATTGCCAACGTCACCTTGCTGATAATTTGTAACTTAGATACAGTCACACTGACATTTAAATGACTGAAACGCATCATTTTCTTAGAATACATAGAGCCACTTGTAAGCCTCCATTTGTTGTAAAACTTCCTTTCATTGGGTAGTGCATTACATTGATTCTGTGTTTTTATTATTAGCTTACAGATGTTTTGTACATTCACTTTAATTGGAGGACGCGGCAGACAATCGCCAGCAAGTAGGTGGACAGATAAATAGACAAGAGGCTGACAAACGACAGACATTATATAGAAATTTCTGACGGTCTTTTGTTATTGTGGTAGACTATTGCGCATGTGCAAGGTATTCATTCATGATATACACGCTTAATGAACTTTGTCGAAAGTTCCTCTACGAAAATGAATAAAAGGTTATGTAATCCTACACGAAAAGTTGTGGCTTCTGTGTTGACGTCAGTGGCATATGCGATGCGCACAATGCAGAAAAATAATCGGCTTTGTATATGTATATAAATGTGTGCTTCTGGCGGAATTAAAAGTTTAACGAATTCTGTTTTTGCACAGAGACGATCCTATTAGACAAAGAGAGTTGATGTTTTAATAAAAATAACCATCTTGTGTAACTGAAACAGTTTCGTCTATGGTTAAAAAAGCGTTGTATTACGAGTGTAGTGTGGCCTAGCATAATGCTTACAACTGCTTTGCACGGTTCTAGTGACACTCTTTTGGTGGTTTGTATTAGTAAGTATAACATCATATAAGTGAGAAATGTTTTAGTAAAAACTTACTTAAAAGTAGAAAAAAAAGAATTCTTTTGAAGTAGAAATAAACATATATAGATGAAACAACATAATATGTAAATCAATTTTATACATAGTTTGTTGGTGGGAATATTTTAGCTTGGCATACATTATAATGCTTATTATGACGCATTATTAGCACATGTTTATAATAAACATAAACCCGCTTCCTGGTTGCAGTCTTGGGTTCGAATCCCGCGGTTACAAATACCAGAATGTATAATGATATTTAAAAATCCATGGGTTGCTGTCTAGTTTATCACTTTCCTAACTGGTTTGACAACTTTTTCTTAAAGTCACAGATTCATTTTCATTTGTTTCTGTCCCGCTCTGTTCCATGACTGTGGCCAGTGATTTTATTCTTATGTGTTTCTTCTTTGTGTTTTTTATTTGCTGTCTTTCTATATTTCTGCCACGTAATTGTATCCTTTTTAGTGTGTTATCTTTATATATATCAATAATATAAATAAAAACACTCCCCAAAAATTAGTGTTGATGATTTCTAAAATTAAAAAATGATGTTTAAAATTTTTTCTGTCCTTTGTCTTCCACCTAAAGGTAAACTGCAGTGACAGATTGCAACGTCGTATCTTTCTTTCTTGTTCCTTGTTTATTGATTATGTTTTTAATTGATTCTTTGTGATTTTTAACTATTGAGTAGGATGTTAGAATATTAGGATAGTTTCAAACTTAACATGAGACGACCGCTCCTATAGAGAGATAAAATACATTTTAGAAAATAGCTCCACAATTTAAGCATTTAAGCAGTTTCTTAGAAAAAAAAATTTTAGTAACGTGAACGTACAGTAATTTGTAACCGGCTCTTTATCTATATGAAAGCCCAAACTACTATCTTGTTAAAAATCAATACGATATTGGTGTAAAACAGTGAAGTGATTATTATTTTCAACTAGTATTAGGGAGCGTGAGAAGTACAAAGTGGCTATCTGAATGAGTGCTATCCTGAAACAGATACTAAGGCGCCATCCACATATAAGGATATCAAGTTTTCGCCCGATTTCGAGGACCTACCTACCTTGCGTTATAATGGCGTTATCATATGCCCCACCACTTACCTAGCCTTATATTGATATCGATGTCACACCGAATTACCTTTTTGTACATTTTATTCCTCCTCCTTCAAGGAAAGGCAACAACATCACTTGTGCTAATTAACGGGAAACTTGTAGCGTCGTTTGCTGCTTGCACGCACGTGTGAAAAAAGCGTTAAGTCAGATAACGATGTCATGACTAAATCACCTACCTACCTTGCGTTATAATGGTGTTATCACGCCTGCTCCCACCCACCACACATCACGAATGAACGAAAAATCAAACAGAAAGAGGCAAAATGAATAAATGAACGCGTGGACAAACAAATGAAGAAACAAAGGCTAATAAATAAATAAATAAATAAATAAATCATAAACAAACTTAAACGAAAATGTGCGCGAAGGATTGAATCAGAATCAGTGACCGAGCAACGGACTGACCGACTGTAGAGTGAACAAACAATCAAATAAACAAATTAAGAGCTTTAAAACAACGTACGTATCAAAATCTTCAAGTCTACATAATGATATGTGTAACGATCTAGAAATTCTTTGATTAAATTTAGCCTGCTCCGCCAAGTAAGGGTATTTGTCTCTTTGTCAGTTTTGTCTATCCAACAAACTGACCTCAACACAGTTGAGCAATTACTGAAAACAATCCATCACTGTTTAGCAAGAGATTATCTTCAGCTGCTGCTATTCTCTGGTAAACAACAAACAGTAATCGTGTCCATTTACAATGAACGATTTGTTTCCCATTTTGTTACTTTGAAAACACGCTGCATTTAAACACCCTGAAAGCTCATCTATAATAAAAATAATTACGATTTAACACGTCATATTTCGCAACGATCGTCTTCTTATGAAGTGTGCAAAGTTTATGCTAATTACAATAAATCATGCTGCTTCTCTTCTACCACGCGTTGATTCTTTTCCATTCTTCCTACTAAATTAGAAATTATGGTCTATATCGAAGCAAACAAACCTGCAGTGTTTTTTAATTACAGAATTACATATTTTAAGTTTAAACCGCTATATTAATGATGAATAGAAACTAGATGAATGGTAATAAGGATATATAAGTTTGCCCTCTCCCTCGATCTTCTTACTAATCAAAGAGAAAGTTAAAGCACACTGTAAGTGTCAAGTTTGTGTTAATGTCTAACATTTTTAAAGGGCATTCAACTGTTTATTCGCGAATTAAAGGTGACAGGAGGGCACTCTCATATATTTAGCACCTTGTTTTATCGACTTTCATCAACTTTTTAAATGCGGTTTGTCGACAAAACGGTCTATCCTTTTTATAATACAAGATTGCGTAGTTTTTACTTGTACGGCTGAATATGTTGAATTAAATAACAATTGTAAATAGCAAATGAAAATGGAACGAATTACAAGTGTAAGACTAACTACATTTATGAAATTTTACCTAAAGATAAAAACCACATTGTTACGGTATTTTAACATAGTCAAAGGCGTCAGCTCTCGGATTGTTTGGGCTGTCAATGCAACAGTGCTTTGCAAATCAGCCAATTCTCTTAAAGACGCTGGTGTGAGGAGTCGAGCTTATCCAACGAGCGACAAGAAGTCAGAGCCTGTGCCAGGAAGTGCGGGGCCAAATTAGAAAATTGCTACTAGGGCCCTCTACTCTACAAAAGCTCAAGATTGACGTTTTACGCTTGAATGACCACATGAAAGCTTTAATGTTTTACTAAAGATCGAGATAATTTCTAGCAATTTCAAAGTAAATGGTTGTAATTTCGTTTTCTATAGTAGCATCGCCAAATTATTTAGTCTCTCTTGTGAAATTATTGACCGTAAGTATGTTTTAATCCCTGCTGAGAGTTTATTAAAATCCAACGACGATCTCACTAATTCATGTAGGACTCGCCAATTATTTTTTAAAAGATTTGAAATTACAAAACAAATAAACAAACGATCAGCAAAAAGACATCGAAACATAGAGATATACAAGGGCAGACAGAATAGTTTGATTGGCTTCACAGTATTAAGAAACTTCGTGCTCACTGGACACTGGCACTCCTCCGCTCGAGCGTGTGTGTGGGGCCCCCCTCTCCAGCAGGTCGTCAAAGTGATGTACTGACGGCCGTTAGTTTTGTGCATTTTAATGACAAGTTAAGCATTGCCCAGATCGGATAAAGATCGCCTGATAAAGGTAATTCTGTAATTAAAAATACTGCAGGTTTGTTTGAATCCGCTCAATTCTCAATTCTCGAGTACTGTCCGCAGGATTCAACACAAAGTCCCAGTGCGCGATCCAGCAAAATGACAGTTAATATGGGTACAGCGGTGCGCGATAAGCAACAAACATTTCCTCTTTGTAAGACGCAAGACATCTAATAATGTTCATTATGTAACAAAAATGGTGCATTATGTAACAAATCACAAAATTCGTCATATCACAAATTTTGCGTCATTATGGGACAGCTATTATGAACAATTTTTGCATTTCAATATGTAGTAACCATTATGCAACAAAAATTGTGTATTATGTATCAGGCTAATGTTCTTTTTGTTCTGCGATTGGGTGTTGTTACAATCTAGATTGTGTCTAATTATTGGGCTGGGCCACTTTCACACCAACGTTTCCTAAAAATAGTTAAACTTCACTTTTCACGAATCAATGATTTGAGGCTACGTATGTACACAACCTAAATCTGCAAAGCCGATCACTAATTTTTCGCGATAAAAATTCAAAAGAAATTTTTACCTTGTTTGTGATAATAATGAAACGGATAACGTCATCGATTACCAGTTACAGTAACTGTTAACCTCAAAACAGCTTCTATTTTATCGAAATTTCAGATTTGTTTGTTGTTGCTGTCGCTGAGTTATCATCATCAGCGTCACTATCAAAAGAGGAACAAGCGGATGTCCTATCAGCGCACAATTTCTACAGGAGAACCTTTGTCAGTCTAAAAGAAAATTCCCGCCGTGGCGTAGCAAATATGAATAAGCTGGTAAGAAATGGAGTACGAAACGTTCACAAAGTTTTTCTTTGTCTTGTGGCTAAATATTTCGATGTTAAGCCATTAAACGTAGTTTCGTGTAAGCTGCAGGCTCTCTCTTCTCTCGTTCTCTCTCTTTCTCTCGTACTCTTTCTCTCTCTCTCTGGCTCTTGTTTTTTGTTCTCAGCAGTGCAAATTTCCAACCAGCAGTGCAACGTTTCTATAATGCAATAAAAATTCTCTTAATTTTATTCAAGAGGAATATTTCTATTCTGAAGCGCAGATTTTTTGTTCAAAAAACTAAAAACTTTCATTCCAAACTCACACTTACTATTATTAAAAAAAAATTTTAAAATGTGAAAGCTTTTATAAAAAATAAAGTTAGATTACGTTTTACTAATAACTTTCTAGTACAAAGCACAAAGCCTATATTCAAAAGCAAAGTTTTCCTTCAAAATAGCAAAATTTTGGTCCCAGAACGCGGAATTTGCATTTAAAAGCGCAAAGTTGCTTTTCAAAGCTGAAAATATTAACATAGAACTGTGTCAAAAGAGCAAAATTATAATTTTAACCGGAAAAGCTTATATTCAAACGTTTCGTTTTAAAGGTTTCTTTTCTAGAGTGCAAAACTTCTACTTAAAAGACCAATGTCTCTATTAAATGTTTACGAAAAGCTATGAATACAGTACGTGTACTTTTGTACTATTAGGCCTACTACCCGTAATCATGCCTGTGCATCTGCTAAACTTCTCGATTGATTCATAAGTTCAGAACTGAAACGTCTAATATGACGTGACAGACCTCACGCGAGCTGAATGAATGTATAATCACTAATTACTGACTACACGTATTTTGACATTCATCAAGCCAATTTCAAAGTAAGGTTATGGGAGGGACCAATGTACATGTCCTTTTTGATGAGAATGATAACAGAGCACTGCCTGTTAAAAGTAATGAAAAGCATTTGCATTACACTTATTATCCTATAACACACCTCGTTATCCATAATCTCTACAGATAATAATGTGTCATCCGGGTATAGGCCTATTACTGGGTGTTATATTACAGGTGAGAGTGATTGTATGTCACTGCCAGTGCACACTATTCCACTATTAATAGAAATACTTCAATAGTAACACCTGTTCCAGTACCTATAGTATATAAACGCAGAAGTTCAATTTATAATAACTTTACTAAAACATGAGTTTAACAAAATACAAGCCAGAGTTTGTGTTTTCACAAGCACATACATCAAATATGCTTTATTAAATTTTCAGAAATTCAAAAGACCTTTCGCAAACATGTCTACAATCTTGTTAGGACATTGACGAGCATGAACTTAAACAGTTTATAAAGGACTAACTTGGTTTTAGTGAGCTAAATTTGAAAACAATACTATTATTAACTTTAAAATTATTAAAAGTTAAAAACAATTCGCCGTAGGCAAAATCATTTGAATTGCAAAAAGCACAAAGAGGTTGGTTATAGTATACGAGGAGTAAAACATAAATAGTGATAGCACTATTATGTATGTGAGCCAATTGTCTTACGACGTTGTTTGCTCTCTACTGAAACATCGAACTACGTGGAATATTTGAGCATTATTGAGATTAATGGGATTTATTATATCATGTCATGTGAGCAGTTTTGGCAGGACTTTATTAGTTGTAATTGTTATGTTATTATTGTATATATGTACTGATACACCGTAATTTGTGCATCTACATCACAAGAATACTGCACAATATTCAATTTTTTCGTATTATTAGTTTTGCAGAGATAGCTTTTTGGTTAAAGTACACTATACTTGAAACAACGTATATTAATTTTTAGGGTTGGGACCAAAAATTAGCTAGGGAAGCTGAAAAACTGGCAACTTGCCAAATCATCAGCGGCTTCCATCCATTAGATGCCGGCACGCGACAAATGAGGTTTCCAGGCACATCAAAAATGAGCGTATCAATAGGACCCTCAAAGAAAAACCGTCGCCATATTAAGTTGTTGATTCGACGATGGTTTGAGCAAAAGCGATTCTTCAACATCGCAGCGAATACATGTGATGATGGTCACGAGCAGGACTGCCAAAATTTTAAAAATGTACGTTACGTTTTCTTGCTTTTTAGTGAGTACTTTTGACATCGCTTCCTGCTTATTAGTGCTCTTCCACTAAAGTGCCATATCAAACTTTCACATCGCAACATCATTACAACTGCTTGATTCTAAGTGGCACAAGTTAGCATTAACAATTGGTAAATCTATTAACTGAATAATTTTTCTTTGGTTATTTTTGGTTATTTGTTTGCGAAGCAGCCTGTAAAAAGGTCTATTTCGTCTTGACGTTGTCGTTGTTCTCCTTCTCGTTCTTATAAATTGGGTTTTTGCTACTGTAACCAGATTTTTGAACTAACAGGAGAACTTTTGCCACTCACCTTTAGCTTAATAATTCCCTTATAGATCAATGCAAAGTTTATGAACTAATCAAGTTTAATTAATAATTAATCAAATTAGAAAAATAATACCATGAGTCTTAGAGCAGAAAAATGGGGAGATTTTTCACGTGTTGTTCTGTTTTAAAGTACGGTAAAAGTGTGCATTTCAACATCGATAATAATGACAAAGTGTTTCTAATCACTAAACAAGTTTAAAAACTTAATTAACGGCCAGGAACGCAGAAACGATGACGTCATAACTGAACATAATTTTTAATAACAGAAACAGCAGATGTTTGCGAAAGCGAAAACGAAATACCGTACAACATTGGCTGTGATACACAAAGACTGTTCAATTTTTTGTTTAAAAATGCAAATTCCAAGCTATGATACGTTTTACCACAAATCCGGTATACGGTTCCTGGTATCCAGGCGCTGTAGCATCTATCTAGCGAATGGCGAAATGCATGTAATAATGTGCGAACGTAAAACCAAATTTCCGCGTTTTTAATAATTTCTAAACTAATAATTCTTTCGCTAAGTCACTCTTAAAAACAATTATAATCTCTTTCAATTTGTACAGTAGATTATTTTGAACAGTACTTTAAAATTGGGTCCTGTTTCCCTTTAGCTTCCTTCTATGCTTTCCACTACACCAGTATTGCCTTAAAGAGGTGAAAGCCAACATCACAATAATCTTTTCATAGTAAACGTTTTTAAAATAGTTATTGATGTGTTATATTATTTCACCCAGTTTTTCGAGAAAGTGGTGAACTTCAAACCTCTGACCTGCGTGGTGTTAGTTATTGACTCCATTTTCTAACAACGCTGAAGACTGATACACAATAAGCATGCATTCTTTGTTTTTAATTACTTGCGGAATTTTCAATTATCTAAGAGTATGTCAACTGATGCTATGACAACCGACACTCAGTAGCGCTATACTGCAGCTGAATATAAGCTTGCAAACTAGATTATCATAGTAGAGTATATCTTTTAAAATCGACATGAACAAGTGATTACAAATGGACAAAAATGCAGATGGCTTCCTATATTAAAATAATTCATGCATGGTCCACATAGTAATTATATTAGCACACTACGTCATCGTACATCGTCTATATAAGCATCTGATTATACCACACATATCTACTCTTTGTAATTAATACTTTTGTTAATTCATTTTAGTTGATATCTGCCTCCACGACAAGAGTAGGTTGTGGCATGATCAAGCAGTGCTCAGCCAGAAATGCGGTCACATCATATTACAAGAGTGTCTTGGTGTGTCTTTATAAGCCAGGGTAAAATGATTTTAATTCACGGTAACGTAGAGAACATGTTAAAGAGCCCTTTGCCAATAAACTTTAAATTAGGTACATATAAAATTTGCACGCTTGGTGTATTCCACTAACTTCATTGTTCGACAGATTTTATGGGCAGTGGACACATTGTTTTGCAAGTCATCAGCCTTAATCATTGTTATTTTGACCCACTCATCCTTAATCAAAATCTAAAGCATTATAACCAGCAACCCTAAATCTATAACTATTTTAACAAATATTACAAAAAACAGAGTATTGCTGGGTTTGTGAAAATATTGTTTTTAGGTCGCTCCAATCCTTTAATATTTTTCCATTGTTCCCTAAAGAAAAATCTAAAGAGTTACAACTAGTAGCCTTAGATCTACAACTAATTTAACAAATATTTCAGACAATAATGGATTACTTGCTTCTTGAGCTCATTGCATTTGGGACCAAAGGTCTCTGACATAGGCCTTTGGCTGCTTGACCCACTGCTTCCTAAACAAGATGTAAAGTATTATAACCAGTAACTTGGACATTATAGTAAATATTACAAATGACATATTTATTATAATATCAGCAATAACTATATTTTGTCATTTAATTATTTCCTTCACGCGTGCCGGACAGTTTCATGTAAAAGGTATTTCACGTCACGGAGTGAGGAGCTGGTTAATAGGCTGAGGAGCCAGAGATTATGAATCAAAGGGGACTGACGCAATGTAGAACAAATACCATCAAAGAGCCTAATAATTACGTTTCCGATTTCTTAGGTTTCAAACTTCTACAAAACTATTTGAAACCGGAGCTCCATGTACAAAATGTTCAGGAGAACAAACTTTCTGTGAAAAAGGACTATGTGGTGAGCATTTGTAAGCCCGTTTTTAATCAATTTATAATTGTGCAAGCTGGGATCCAATACTGAACACCAGAATTTTCTTAACGTAGAACGTTGCGGCGGGTCCGGAACATATCGGCGTGCATACATCATCCTTTGGTGCACTATGACAAATGAAACTGTCTGGACTTGGTTTTTGAGTTTAATTGAAGAGCCTCCTGAAACAAGGGTCCATATTTGGTGACTTCCAGACCAGTAGGACATAAGCATTTACTAACTTCTTCTTATATTTCTGTGTATAGAAAATGCCAAGTCCGCCTAAAAAGCATGCAAAATATAAATATGTCACAGGACTACCGAAAAACCTGCAACTGGTCAAATTTCATAGAGACGCCAAATTTTACAGTCATTATATAACCTTCTAATATTCATATAATCATATAATATTCTGATTAAAAGTCGGTAAGAATACAGAGGATGCTCATTAATAGTAGTGACTGCAAAAGGCTGTTTTTCAAAAAGTGACTTATATGAGGGCTTTGGCTTTCTAGTCAGCTAAGCTATCTATGTCCACAAAATTTTCGTTTTTTTCTTTTGCTACTTAAGACGACATCCAGGTCTCATGTGACTTGGTCCGCTTGTTCCAACAGGTTCTTTAATTACAAATTATGATTTATCAGTAACGTAGAACTTATTGCATAGTTTTGTAAACGCCGCCTTACTGACAAAAGCGTTACCCTATATCTGTTAATGCTAATTAAAACTCGTAGATTTTTTCCAAGATATTTTCAAATAACGTTACGTTAATTTTTGTCCATCAACATAACATTTATTCACTGCTATTTCCTGTGCTACGAACTATATTTTTTCTGCAAAGATCTTATTACGGATCTTATGTCGATTGTTTCTCAAGTTTGAAATGCCACGTATGGCTCTTAACAGTTGCGGATGCATAAAAGTCGATGCAAATCTTGTTTTCTGTTTACGCAAATAGCTTTGCTAAATTTCATGGGCAGAAAAATGACGAATGGTAAAAATCTTGTTCGTTGCATGTTTATAGCAGATATAGTTATAAAATAAATGTAAATGCCATTTATGTAAGGTAATTTCCAGTAATCTTGTTTATTTTTCTGTCTATTTTCAGTTGCCTGTTCACATTTTACCGATAAAAAGTGTGGTAAGTACATAGAGCAAACGTTAATTCATTTTTAAGAAATTACCTACAAATTTAAAGCAAAAGCGGCGCATAATCGAAATGTCGTGATACGGATTCAGCAGGTTACAAGTAATGTAGGTTTTTATAGCGAATTTGTAGATTTATTGTGAATTATAGGTGAATTAGCGAATTAATAACTTTGTTCTGAATGAACGTATAATACGTGTAAATGTGACGTCACACTTCCTATTGTAGATTGTCGCAAAACCTGCACGAAACTTGGAGTTGGATTTGGCTTGTTGGACATGTCTACTTGTACTTGTACTTGTTTGTTTGGAATGGGACCTAACTGTAATGGTAAGTAAAATAAGTGGTAAATTAAATGATACTGTAGGTAAATAAATGGATACCATTTATCACTGAATATACTTCACGCGTGTTGAGTAGTTACATAGTTAGGATAGCAGTTGACCTAACTAACGTTTTTACTGAGTTTTTCGTAGGCTAGTTTCAGTTACATCGGGCAGAGCAGAAAAAAAAACGTACAGAAATTTATACTACAATAACATTAGTAACCAGCAGCCTACAAAGTTGTAATTTCAAAACTTGACATTACAATACATTAACTTTCAGCTGTGAAAGTTACAAGTTTATAGGTTTAGCAGTTTTTCAGTTTTATACGAGAAACTTTTGCATATTAATTTTAAATGCTGAAACAATGTCACCTAATCATCAATAATTGAGAAGCACGTTGACGTATAAAGCACTCAATGCATTGCAGTAAAATACGAAAAAATCAACCAATTTATGTCATATTCTTAACCACTGAAAATTAAGCATAAGTAAAGATTTGTTATTAAGAAAAAAGTAGACTTAATCCTCTGGAATTCTTTAAAAGAATGTACGACGACTGCACCGAGTTCTTTGAAGCAGAGGAATTAAAAGCAAAAAAAATGAGTGCTGGGACAAATATCCTATTGATAGCGAGAAACTGAGTTAAATGCTGAAAAAAATGCCTTCTTGTAGTTTGCATGGAAAATGATGAACACTTAGAGCACTTGCCGTAAATTATGAGAATAGTGACGCAAACTTTTTACAGCATTTATTTTTCTCACTTTTTATACTATAATTTCAGTATCTTTGGAAACATCAAATGGAATGGCCTAATTTTTTTGTTTTTATACGTAAGCATCTGTAACATGAGCGTGGTAACTTTCAACCGATTCTATTATTTTCTTTTTATCTTGGAAGATTATCAGATTCAGATAATACACGATTTTTTTGTCATACACGAAAAAATCAAGTATATCGCAAAATAAGTTATTAGTAGTTAGAGAAAGGGTGGCGAAAAACCGTAATGGTTAGCGAAGTTTAGTTAAAGTTATTTAAACTTATTACAAGAAAATCTAGCGACGATTTAAGCTGGGATGAAACGAAGAAAATACTGTCAAATTGAAAAATATAATAATGAAAAAATGATAAAGAAAATTATCAAACTAGCTTTAAGTGGCAAGACAATATGAAAAAATAAAAAAAATTGAGAAACAAAACAAAAACTGTCAGAAGTGAATAAGCATATAAAGTCAAAATAAATAATAATAATAATAATAATAACGGATATAAAATAAGCATACATAGTGAAGTAAGCACTGAAAACATAAACTGTCGAACCAACTGAGCAAAAAAATGATCATGTATGTAAATATGAAATAAGCATAAAGTGGAGAAATCAAACTTAAATAACACTATAACATGACATTGTAAACAAATGAAACAGATTGTCTTGTGCAAGGTATTGTAATTACTAGCAAAAATGAAACAAAATCACAAACAAAACTGCAAGCGACAAATTATAAATATGACTGTTGTTTAAGCCTAGAAAGCAAGATTTTGGATACTACAAGCATAAACTGCTATAATTTGTGTATAAAATTATAAGAAACTGCAACTTAAATAATTAAGCCGTGAGAAAAACAAAAATTAAGGCAGCAAAAACAAGAATATAATCATGCTTCAACATGCTATTAATATAGATTGCTTAACAAAAAATGCGCATGCAGGCGAATTTCTTACACTACAGAACACAGGTAAAAGATTAGCAACCTGATAAAGTCTTATACGGGGAGTAACATGGTCTTCACATTGTTAGGATAGATGTGATCTATTGTTTGTGTAAGTCTAGTGGGTCTTGTTACTAATGGTGTAAACTGGTTAGCAAATAACATGTTAATATAGTGTGATACAAAAGGCATTGTTTCGCATTATATCAAATTTATATGTATAGATCCGCAAATATAGCAAGTATAACATTTTAGTTAATATTCGTTAATATATTTTCAAGCATTTAGCATAAAAAAATTTCTAGAAAAATGGAAAATCCAAATTCAGGAAGGTTGTTAGGGTTAGGGACCATTAAAAGATTCTTTTCACGTATTTCTAAATCTGAACATGACCCTGAGGACAGCTAGTGATATTTACTATCGAATTGCATGCTATGGTAAACAACTGGGTCACTTCGTCTGTTCAAATGACGCAAAGCTTACAATATCGTTTAAGGTTGTCAACTGTGAAATTTCTGTTTCGTTAAAAATAAAATTTGTACATTCAAGAAGATCAGCATCCTCTAATGACTGACGGCCAAAAATTATGCAAAGCTGACAATAAAAAAATCGTTAAACAAAAAAATCATCACAAGTTAGGAAGGCGCATCTAAGGTGACACCAGTTGTTACAATTATTGCAGAAAATACTATTTTGGTTATTTCTACAGTTTTTATAGCAAACTATACATGGATACATTTTCACATCTTACATGGTACAGGAGAGTGCGGTTGAGTTTAGTCAAGGTTTCATTAATGTAAATCTGGTTTGCAGAAGAAAAGCCTAGCTTTCTAGCAGAGTTTGTATTATTTCTGGCTGCGTAGATTTTATCTCTGTCGTCTCTACGTACAAATTTAACTATAGTAGGGACAGGCGCTCCTGACCTTGGCCTTTGCAGCCGATGAGAAGGTGCTATAGCTCATTGACTCAAATGTACATTTAGCTCTTCGCAAACTCTCAACAAGGTCGTTGATACATTCTTGTTGTGCCTGAGGTATCCCAGTAATTTCCAGCTTGTGACTCCTATCGTACTGCTCTACATCACATTGTTTCACTGTACTGTAGATTTTTCCACATTTACTGTACTTCTGATTTGGCTGCAGTTGTTTTCAAAATTATGTTTTCTTGTTCAAGAATGGCTATAGTTTCTCTATCCTTCATGTTTTGCTTTTTTTATCTCGTCATACTTTTTGCTTATAAATTACTGGCTTCTAATTAGTTCATTAATGTCTGTTTTCACAGCTGAGATTTTCATGTCAAGAGACGTTTAAACTGCTATAAATTCTATTACCGATCCCTCTTCCTTGGCAATTAACAAAGATTGAATACATTCTGACTCAGTATTAGTAGGATTCGCGTTTGAAAATTCAGATTGAGTACTAGTGCTAGTATTACTGGTTGAATCTACTTCCCTTTGCTTACTACTGCGAGTGGATATTACTACTTCACGGTGTCAATTTAGGTACTTACTCAAATGCACCGCCTTCTTGATTTCTTGATAAGCAATCTACGCACAGTTATTATCACAAAACCTCACAGATGAGTAATGTTTGCCAATGCAGGAAAAATTCACTAAACCGTCAGCAGAGTTTGTTTACCAAGTTTGTTTACTAAACACTGCGCCATAATTTGAATAGACGTAGTTCCAAGTTCCAGTTTATCTCTATCGTTTTGTTTCCAGCACACAAAATTTCGGTATGCATCGCTTACTTGGTTTAAGAAGACCTTTATATACAAAAATATCGTAACCGCTTCTTTCCACTTTGTTTTCTTTTAAACGTTGAAATTTTGAGATTTTGTAAGAAAGATTTTTGTTTTCTCCCGCCACTTAGCACCAATTTATCCTTACTAAATAGCTAGTAGCAGAGCGCCAATTTATATAAAAACTAGAATGTAGAAGCCCATCTTCTTTCTTATTTAAGAAAGAAGTTATTAAAAACGTTATTAATTGGTAGATTAAGTGTTTCTTCTATAGCGCCATGATTTTGCTAATTGATTTTTTCCAGGCACTTTAATGATTTTTTACATAAAATTCCCGTGTTTTTAGAAGAATGTAAGAACCCAAGTGCACCGCAGTGGACTGAAACAACGCAGTTGCACATTCCTCTCGCTAAAGAATTGGGCAAAACCAGAGGTGTACCGATAATTGAAAAAGAGTATAACAATATGGAAGTCAATCCCCTTTTATATGATGACCCAAACATTTACTACATGCCTGCTATGGTGGATCATGTGGAATACGTGGATTACTCTTATGACACCCCGCCAAACTCTCAAGATTATAGTCAAATCCTGGATTATTACGGCGGACTGGACTATTCTCAAAACCCTATAGATTATGGGGCAGATTTTTGCAGCATAAATTTACCCTGGGAGACAAAAAGCTGTTCTGATCCCGTTTTTCAAAAATGGTGTCCTGCCCTTTGTGAACCTGGATGTGGTAAGCTAAATTTTATTTTGGCATTGCTATTATTTCTGCTGAACTACACAATAACATTGTCATGTAATAAAATTGATCTGAGTTCGAGTCAGTCAATTCTGAGATTAGTCAATCTCGCGTACATACTTTAATAAATTCTGGATAAATTCTTTTATAGTTTGCCTGGATATATTTGATTTGGGTTGATTTGATTTGATTTAATCCAATGAGAATTATACGAAGCAAAATGACGAGACCTAGCTGAACCAATTATATTTAATTCTACAAGATTTGACTGAGGGAGCTGGTTGACTAGTTTGGATGGGCTGGATTGGACTGACTAGACTGGACTGAACTACACTGGATTGAACTGGGCTGGACTGAGGTGGACTGGACTAGACTGGATTGAATTGGATTGGACTGGACAGGATTGAGTGGATTGGATTGGATTCGACTCGATTGGATTGGATCGGTCTGAACAGAATCGAACTTGTCTGGTCTGGATTGGACTGTATTGCGTTGGACTGGATCGGACTGACTGTATTAAGCTGAGTTTGATTGGATTGGATTAAATTGAATTGAATTAAATTAGATGGACTTGAATTTGTTTGGAATGGGTTGGAATAGGTTGAGTGGGGTCGAATTGAGCAGTGTGAATGCAATTGGACTTATTCGGTCTAACAGATATGTATTTGATCGCATTTGTGTTTTGCAGTTAATCTAAACAATCTGAGAAGAAGCTTGAAGCGTGACAGACTATGAAGTGAGGACACACCAAACACCTTGGATAATTTGTAGAATTTCACAAAACACAACTAACGATAAATTACTGATATTTTTAATTAAGTTATATTCAACTACGCATTTTACAGTTTTATTTGGAGCTATAAGCAAATACGATTTTGATATCAACTTCTCTATTGTCAACTCGAAAAACTGAAGACGTTGTAACAGTTACATAAGCACATTTTGCAATATACGTATCAATTATTCAAACCAAAAAGTACGTTGATTCACTGAAAAGCCGATCGTTTAACATCGGTTAAAGTGTTAGCTAGTCAATTAATCGATCAGTCAGCCAGTCAGTCAGTTAGTCAATCAGTCAGCCAGTCAGTCAGTTAGACACCAGTTATCGTTTGTTAATCACTGTTACGAATTAAGTAAATCATCAGTCGAGTGATCAATCACTTTCGATTATTTAGGCGTTCTAGACTTAATCACCAAAGAAGCATTACCTTGAACGCTGAAAATGTGAACAATTTTTGTTGATAAATTTTGTAAAAAAAAATGGTTCCGTTATCATGCAAAAGTTCCTGTTAATATGATCAGTGAATTAATCATAATCGCATAAAATAGCATATGAAATAAAGATGTAACATAGTGCTTTTTATAAGTAATTTTTTATCTTTACTTTGGCTAGAATTTTTTGTGCTTACAATATCTGCAAATTATTCACCATTACTTTGTTTACCTATACAACAAACAGTTAGTTCATTAGTTTTCAATGTACGCAAATTATTGTGTTAACTATGGTCACTATGAAAATTAGGTAGATCTGCGCGTACTCCAGTAAGCCACGTTTTGAAATAATTATATGTCGTTTCGCCAGGACACAATTCGCCAGTGCTTCATTTCGCCAGTCTATCTTTTCGCCAGCGTATCCGCGACTAACAGTGAAGACTTAACTGACTTAGAAGTCACCATTGACCATTAGATATCGACATGGTGTCAAATGAACTCTTTGTGAAAGGAAAATATAAGCCCAACAGGGGCGTGTCATATATCGCTGGGATTCGCAATGCAATGCAGAATCACGTGCACCAGCTACAAAAAGGCGATAAGCAAGATGCTAGATACCGAGAATGAGCAATCTGGATAAATTTTTGCTGTATGAGGCTCAGTTTCCGAGGTAAGGATCTTTTTGGAATAACTTAAAAAGGAGACAAGGCTACTCAAGCAGAATTCGCACACTTATAGCCAGGGTGCATGGCCACTCTGGCCTAAAGTTTCAGGTCGTCATCCTTTGTCCGCCGACTTATGACCCAAAAATTGTCGAAATATGTTCAATTTTGAGAAACCATTACTGCTACAAGAAGCACCACTATTCAAACGAAAAAAAAGCAAGTAAAGTACTATGCCTTGGCTACACATACCCTGCTCCGTTTTATCGGAACCCTGAACCGCTGCCGTTTTGCAAAGCGTCAAACATGCCATTTCCATACAATACTTAATATATTGGACAATAGGTAAAAGCCGACATGCGGGTTTCCTATCTGTAAACGGAAGCCAAAAGCCAAAAAAAAACACGTTACATAAAGAATTCACCATGAAACGTAGAATAAGCTGTGCTAAAAATTTTGTGCTCTTTTTTTTGCTCATCTGAAAATAACCGAAATTTGGCAAATTACATAAACGAGAAGTTTCCTTAATATATGATAGCAAATAACTTGAATTACATAGTTATCCCCTATTTAAATACAATGTATGTGGCTAACATTCTTTGGCTTTGGTCTTTGGCTTACTAGGTTGTTAAGCTATTATGACCTCGAGATCCTAATTTTTTCTGGACTTCAATCAGAAGTAAACTCTTATGTTACTTAAGGCAAAAGCGCCACCTGTCAGCCACGAGGAGATAGTCCAATCCTCTATCCAAAACCATGTGCTACACAGCTGCCACCTGTAAGCGGTTTCCGTGCTGCCGCCGTTACTAGACCCATGTTGGTACCACACTTAAACTTATGACAAAAAATCAAATCAACATGTTCAACTTGAAAAGCCGTAACTGTTGAAGGAAGCCATTTTCAATCACGTGGCTAACACTGAAAATAGATCTGTCATTATGCTACTAGGCTGAGAAGCCAATAGGACCTCAGGCTCCTAATTTTTACTTTTACCTTTAGGTTACTCAAGACTTACGTTATACAGAGCGTTTAAAGGAAACCATGTCGATACCTGCTATATAAGTATAAGAATGGCACTAAGATGTGTCCAGAAAAACGGGGGTAGTGTAGCAGCCCTGTGGCGCGATGGTTGGCTCTGTGGCACATTATTGGATATAGAATTGAACGGACAATCTCCACTTGGCGCCATCTTCGTAGGTAGTGCTTCTTGTAGAAGTAATGGCCTATCAAAAATGGACGTATTCTGGTGATTTTCGGTCACAACTTGAGCGGGTCAAGGGGTCATGACACGAAATTAAGCGTTAGGGTGACACTCTACTCTAGATACAAGCACACCAAATTTGGCCAAGGAAGCCCTGTCTAGCTTTCGTGTTATTCCAAAACGATGCGTATCTCGGAAACTAAACATCGCAGAACGAAAATAACAGCAGATCCTGAATGTCAAATTTTCGACCGAACATCCCCCTTTATAACCGTTTCCCGGCTAAGCGAAACTCGACTCGCATTTTGATGCTGTACATCAGATTCTACGTTTCATTGCAAAGCCAATGATATATGGCATACCTCTGTACGACTTACATGTCTTCCTTTCACAAAGCGTTTAAATGAAACCATGTCGATACCCAATGATCAATGGCCTAATGATTTCTAGGGTTAGTAGGCCAAGGCAATTAAGTCACGCACGATACACTGGCGAAACGATGCACTGATTGAAAAGTGTACTCCTATCTAAATACTTACTGCACTATTTCTAACTACAACTGTTGAAACGATGTACTGGTGAAAAGACAGACTGGCGAAACGATGGACTGGCGAAAAGATAGTATGGAGAAAAGATAACCAATATTAACAAAAACGGCAGTACGGCTTTGATTTGGTACGATAAATCTGAAATAAATTTATTTTACAAAGTGCAATCGAAAAACAAAAAGAAAATAGTAACTGCAAAAATTTAGCGAAAAATAATAATGATTAACAAATAGTAGAGATTAACAAGAAAGCAAATGGGTTGAGAAAACGACTGTTGATAGATTTAGTATTACGCATTTAAAATCAAGATTCAAGGGAAAATATACTATCGTTGCTTTACAAAATATTAGCAATAGATCGCATATGAAATTAATTATCGTCACTACATAATAATTAGTACTATAAATAGAATCATTTATGGCTACTTACGATTTTAGTGGCCTTATTCAAACACCACATTTTCAGTAAGATATAGGTCGAAAACCAGAACTACATGTACATTACAACAAGGTATGTGCGAAATGACAACGACAGGTCTGCAGAGATTACAGTTTACAGGCGTTTGGTAATTCAGTTTCAAGTGGTAATGTATAGTAGGGATATACAGTCGCGTTCACAGATAGGCTGGCGAAAAAATAGACTGGCGAAACGATGCACTGGCGAAAAGACAGACTGGCGAAACGATGCACTGGCGAAAAGATAGACTGGAGAAAATATAGACTGACGAAAAGATGGAGTGGCGAAAGTGTGTGATTAGCTTTTGAAATCAAGGTTGGTCATCATGCGTTAAATCTGAAATTAAAACATTAATTTTTTCTGAGATACATGAAAAATATTTACAGAATGTACATCACTTTGTCTTACAAATGTACAAGAAGTTGCACTAGAATTTTAGGGATTTTTAGAACCTACATATTTGTCTCAACTATCCAATCCAAAGTGGTTCAACGCCCAGTCACTATACCTTTAAAAAGTCTAATTATGAAGGTTTGGCGCGAGTTTGGCCTTGCAGGTTTTTAATTTTAATTCATATTAATTCGCATGTTGTGGGAACAGTTTTATTACTTTAGTTTGTCATATTTATTAGCATTCATACGTTATATATATATGTATATATATAAGCAAGTAGTATTTAATAAACTGTTGTCGTTTTTATACTCAAAAATCTTTTTTTTCACTTGTTAAAAGCAGTTTAACTGGAAAATTTTATTTGACCTTAAATATAAAAATGTGTTCTTGCCAACAGAAATTATAGAAGTCTGTCTTATTATAAATTCGTTTATTAGAACGGGCATGTGCGTGCCCCACATCGACATTCAGACCTTTTCTAAGAAAACTGGATTTAAACGTGAAAATTTTGCCCTCAAAGTATCACAAAACAAGAAAATCTTGTAAGCCTTGACAAGTTGCTCCGGGGCGTATTTACTGTGTCCATTCATTGGCAATTAAAACATAATTGTAAAACTAAACTGCTTAGGTATGGGAAAATTTCACTTAAAAAAAGTGCACAGAACGCAGTGCTTTGTGTCATATTATACGTTTACTTGATACAAAAATTTGTTCTTAATTATTCATTGAGCGAGGTCGGTATTAGCGTGTGTATTAGAAAGGTGTGCGTTAAGTTAACTTAACTGTAATGCTAACACGTAAAACAAACCATTTCCGACCAGAGACCTAAACACCATGTCAACTCCGTGTTAAGTCTGTGTTAGTGTAACAGATCTGTGTACAGGTCTGTGACATAACAGTAGCTGTTACGGCTTATGTCAGGTTAACTGATTTTTAATTTAATCCGAGCAAAGGTAAATATGTTAACCTTGTTTTTCACTAAATTCACGTCTCGGACATTTTTTCTGTGGCAAATAATACAGGGTATCTCTTTAGTTTCCACTCTATTAATATAGTCCATCTAAACTCTTTTAAATATCTCAAAGAAACTTTTAAAAATTTCATTCACTAAGTGATTAAGCTTTTATTACCCCGAAATTGAGGTCGCAAATAGAACTGTTAACAATTAACTGACCAGAGATGGATCTGTCTACTTCTGTTTTCACTAAATTTGTTGGAAAGCGGCTTTGGGCTCCATGATAACCGCTGCCTGTGCTAACAGACCTGTTAACACTTGCCTTAATCTGGGGCATTCTGAGCTAAACATTTGACCTACCAGGACAGATCTCTTAACAGAACAGTAACACTAATACTAACACATCGCTAATTTGTCATGCCAAAATTGTTTTTAGTTTTTACACACATAAAATCGCATGCACGTAGCACACGCTTATTGATTTTTTTTTTGGTTTTAACCTTAAAAGTATTAACTGGTTGATTGGGTGTCTGGTCGATACTTTGGATTACTTGAATGATAGTAGACCAGGAGCCGGTCCACTAGCTGCCAAAACGGGTGATTGGACGAAGTTCGACCAAAAGCGTTGATTAGAAAGCTCCAGTAAAATTAAAATTTGCTGTCATCACGTGTAATTAATAAAAAAGCCAACGGCTACATTTTAGACATGCTGAAACGGGACCTAATGCAACCTTTAACATCATCACGACCATCACCAGCAATTATTAACGACATGCGAATCTATAAATAAGCTGTAAATACGACCGGGAAGTCCTACAATACCATAGGGCCACGGATACGGTTGTGACGTTGAGGTAAGTCTGTGTAATTAGCATGGCAATGGAATATGGAACTAGACAAACGAAATGAGACAATATTTCAATGGCTATGCAAGTGAAGAATTTTTACATATAAACATGGTCCGAAATTTACGTGACGCAGAGTTGAATGGGATGTTAACGTAGGGTGCCATTCTCAGTTTGTAAAGTTAAATTGTTGACCAATCTAGTTCGTTTATTAGAATTTCAACGTATAGTGATTTAATTGTTAATACCAGTAATACCGTCTAACTATATATCCGTATTGCCACAAATAAAATTATAGTTGTTATCTGTGTTAGTCGTGTATGTAAGTCAGGTCTGTTAAAGCAAAACTGGACCCAATCTCAAACTGTAGGTCAAAACAATCTACTCTTTCAAATATTGAAAGGAAACATACTATGTTTTTCAAAAATGACTTACCCGAAAGAATTATTACCACACAAACACAATTTCGCGTTCGCGCCACTAGTTCTTTGCTGCTACATGCATTTCGCCATTCGCTTACTTAGACGGGCACTCGCGCATGCATTTCGGAAATGCATTGCACAAAAAAACAGGTGCTGTATCTCTCTATTCAGATGTGTCAGATGAGTGAACACAGCGGTAAATTTGAAATTTGAATTTTTATCTTAAAACTTGCCTAGTTTTAGTACACTGAACACACTGAATATCTTACAGTAGCACTGTACTTCAATTTTCGCTCTCGCAAACACGTGCAATACGCCTTGCGGAATATCTTTGCTGTTGAAAATTATGTTAATTTGTGACGTCATCAATAGTTAGGCTCGCCCGCCGTTAATTTAATTTTTAATCTATAATTTAATTATCAGAAACGCTTTTGCAGTATTAGTTGTGTTGAAAATATATATTCTTTATCGGATCTGAAAATGTGTAGTATATGAAAAATCATGCTGTCTTCCTTTAAATTAAAACTACTTATTGATTCATGTGTGTCAATATTTAATGTATCCCTCAATCTATTTTCCACAAAATTCTGTATCTATGTAAATGAAGTTTCCGTTTAACTAAATATCTGAATTTATAATTGAAATTGTACTTGCTATCTGTGTTAATGTTGAATGTCTGTCAGCTCCGTTAATTTTAAGTTACTTACTCGAGTGTCTGATTAGCATGTACATTTGTGTAACTCTCTGTATCAATGCTAATATATTCGAATGCGGCTGTTTCAAAACATCGAGGAGCTAGTATCTTTATACATTTTGTTTTTTTTTTAATGAAGACCTATCCTAATTATCATAATAACGATAACTGCAATTTTCTACGTTAATTTTCTAAAAAGATTTAAAGATTAAAGTATCCAAGCTAATGTAGATGTAAAAAGATGTAAATTGTTTAATTAGCAACGCACATTTAAGACAAACACGATGTACAGATTTCACACTTTTAACCCAAGATTTTTATAACTCTACAGGTGGAGCTCAGTCTAGTGACCGTAATGGTCACCATATCTTTATAAAAATCATACGGACATCGTCGACGTAATAACGAATTGTGTGACTGCTGCATGTCACATATCGCAAGAAAGTAGAAGTGACCATAACTCAATACATCGCAGACTTTTTCCTGTTTACGTATGATAGGAAGAAAATGACTACAAAACGTTAGAAATCCCTTACCTGCGCCGTTCGCAAGCGCATTCTTAGATTTATTGTAACAGTCACCTATAAAAAAAAACTTGGTTGATAACATTGGTTGGTCATTTCCTTTCTCTGCCATGTTGAATATTTATCGCACAATCGCCGTTTTTGAACCAAAAGTAACCAGTCCCCTAGCGGACCTTTCAGTTATCGTTATTTTTTGGTCGACTTTTTTTATGCCGTGCAGTCACCCTTGCAGTCAATGCGCTTAAACGATTTTTTCTAGCGTAATTAAAACACTTTATTCTTGCAAACGTCCCTATTAGCTCATTTTTTTCTCCTTTACTCTTGTCAACTACCTATGGTGGTAATTATTCAAATTAAACATTTCTGAAAATTTGAAGGCCAACCAGAAATGCAAATGCATTGGTAAATTCTGCTGCTGTCACCAACATGACAACTTCCTCTATTGCAAAAAGAAAGCTTTTATACTTTGACGTGAAAATTACATTGTTTGCCGCAATAAGATAACAACAACAAACACAGACATCTGCTAAACTGATAATTAGAAAGCTAAGCATTATGTAATTTACTCGAATGCGTTTCAAGTTCAATCTATGTGCAGACTTACATCTTCAATCGTCCTTGAAAAGTTTTTGTTTCCATTTTAAAAGACGGTTCATGAAACGAACATACCCTGTACAATAATTTTGTGTGTGTACATATTGCTTGTATAGTCTATAATAAATAGGCTAGGTAGTTTTTAAATTAGTGTAATCTTTGAGTTAATATAAAATGTAAACGATTTTTCTGTTTTATAGCAAGTTTCAGTGAGTCTAAACAAAACCAAAAATGGCTATACCATTTAGACCCAAATTTCTCTCTAAACTAACTATGGGCGTATATCCCAAGTATTTTGAAAAATAAGAATACTTTATGCAGTACTTGTTGGGCTACTATTAAATTGCTCTGCAACTTTTTTGAATCGCAAATTCATGGCAAGATTTTGAGCCCCGGCTGTAACGTTAATGTTATCTGATCTTGTTCTTAATATCATTATTCTATTATGATCGCAACGGTAGTATCAAATCGTTGGCCTTGACTTTGCTACGCTCTACATGCCAAGAATAACAACAACAACGACGAACCGCCAGTCTCCTCCATGGTCATATGACAAACAGAGCAAGAATAATCAGTATTCTCACTTTCACTTTCACAACTGTAGTGTTAACAATAAATACGTGGTGTGTTTTACTGTAGCTCAAAATTATTGTACGCTTCTAAGTGTTTGTACTGTGGTACAAGTGCATGTGCACAATATGGATGTAAATTTAAAGTGTATCTTGCAATTCTGCTTGGCGGCTGCCATGTTGTGTGTTTCGGAAACAATGCCTCTTCGAAGAGGTCGCCAGTTGCGCCAACGTAAATTACTTCCGGTTAGCGATAGTGAACGCCTTTTCATTGAGGTACAAATTTTTGCTGTAGAGAAAGGAATTTTAGCTCTTTGCAAAAAAGACTTATAAAAAAGTATTTTATGAAGCGAGAATTGGAAAACATAGGCGACAACGTGTACATCAGTCGAACTCGAATTTTTAAAACTATTAAATAAGTCAGTTTTTTGTGTTTAATTGGCCATTGTACGAAACAATGGTTAATTTATGTTGTCATACCTTTCAACATTGTATCATCGTCACTAATAATTTAATTACCTTGGTAGCTGCGTACAGACTCCTAGGTTGACGATAGTTGTTAATTTTCACTAATATGCTAATTAGAATAAAATTTTTCATATAGCTGTTGATGTTGACTTTTGGAAAATTCAGGTCCAATAATTACGTGATTTATAAACATCCAATAAATGTCCAATAAATATTTTAGAATACAATAGTAACTCTGGGGCTAGTTATTCTACGTAAGTAGCTAATTTTTTTGTATGAACTTGACCACATTGACAACTAAATGCAACAATAATATATAACATTAGCAGCTAATATAACACTTACGTGACTTGGTGAATGCAACTTAGTCTGCGCTTTACAAAAAGCAAGGAGCATGCTACAGTAAGTAGTTAAAATAATTATTAAGTACTCGTAAATCACTATTTCCAGCAATAATTCAACCAAATTATTGGCCCGCATTACTTCGGACCAATGCTTTCCATTACAGAATTATCTTCTTGCACTTTAAAATTAGTCAGACTCAAAATGTCACAAATGGGCAATTGTACATGCATGACATCATGATATTGTATATTGTAAATGGTGTATATATATATATACATTTATTTATCAATTTATTCATTGTAATTGCGATTTTGTACTTTAAAAGCTGGAGTTTTCTGTAATTGTGTTTTGTACTGAATGTTAAAATATTAGCACTAATACTAGTATACGCTGTTATAATTAGATATATAACGAATCGAATACACTTTTCTTAACAAGTAAGCCTACGCTCTATCTCAGCTTAGGTTACGATTATATCCATTATCAGTATTGGTAACATAATCTCTGTCCTCCAGAAACATCCGGATGCTAATAATACTTTAATGATATGTAATATTCTACTGGAATAACAACCTACTGCACCTGCTTGACAACAGAACCTCTTGTTTTGCGATTACAGATAAACAAGCAACTGTTAAAATGCTTTACTAAATTAAAGGTTTATATGGGACTCTCCACATTCCACTTAAAAACACAGGTGAAAAAATAATTAGGTATTTCTGTTGTAATAAATTCACTAAACTTATCAAACACATCTATAGGATCAACTTTTAGCTAGAGGATATACGGATGAAAAACACCCACCAACGTTCACATTACAAAGAGCTCTCAGGTAGGTGAGAAGTGGTACTTTATTACTTTAATCTGTACATTAGAAGTAACACTTTACTATTTGAATTGTATCAATTGTTGTATAAAGACTAAAACATCTTATTTAAGGCGCATGCTTGTCGGTTACATGGAAGGTTGCGCTCTGTGGACCCAGTTTGATCTGTATAATCACAATCTGAACACAGCATTGCACTAAATAAAAAGGCTACTTAATATCCTTATATAATATGTAGCGTAAGTGAATATACCAGCGACACCTAATATACCAGTTTATGACGTCTTGATTAGAAAAGGCAGCGTTCATTATTAGCTAAGACGGTCTTATTAGCCAATATATAACTGATGAACTTCGAGAATATTACACTTGCGTAATCCTCCGATCTGGACACGCTGGCATAAAATTATAAAAATCACTAATTACTTATTGTGCGACTTAAACTCGTGTTTCAACAAATCATGAATTTAATATAGGGCTAAGTTAGTAACAAGAATTCTGACAAGAACTGGAACAAATAACAAAAAACTCGCATAATTAAGAAATTGATAAATTATGTAAGATCACGTTGAGATTTTCTCAGCCAATTTAATGATTATCATTGCGTCAGGCATGCAGTATTGACATTAAGCTCCATTAATTGGGTTCTGCAATAATTATTGTCTGCTTTAGGCAATTTCAAGAAGATAAAAGCCTGGAAGTCACTGGGCAGTTTGACAAGAGCACTCAGGAAGCAATGCATGAATTCAGATGTGGATTTAACAAAAATCCAGGCGGTGCACTAGAAATCCAGACAATTTCTGAGCCAACCAAGCAAAGAGTAAAGAGGCAGAGTTTTAGAAGACGAAGAGGTATGAAAAAATGGACTGTTATATTTCAATAAAAGTTTCAATTATATTTCAATAATATATCAAAAGCACCGCAGAAGCAATCATAAGTCTATCATAACTGCTATTCTGGTACGAAAATGGCCTGTTATTTGACAAGAATGCACTTAATTAGCCACAATATCATTAAAATCTTCATTACCCGTAACTGAGATCTTTATATGGTACAGAAATAACCAGACACTTATTGTTGCGTCCTTTGAGATCCCTTAATAGTTAACAGATATATATCTGAAAATACCAAAAAAATCTTGTCATTTAATAGTTTGAAGCTTACTGTTCACATCAAGAATGATACGAAATTGACACTTTATAGACAAACTTTGTTTATACCATACGTGACAATGGTGACGATCATGACACTTCCCTCCTATGAAAAAAGAACAATAGTTTATTCACATTGACTGCAAACAGCCATTACGTATCTCCAGGGCCTTATGCGGCTTTTAGTAATTTTGCTAAGGAACTTGCTCATTATGGCTGTTAGAAGAAGTGAGCAGCTTATTAACTCAGAGTTGACAACTAATATTCTAACCTACTCCATTTAGTGCATTAAATCTAATAACATAACATCTAATCAGTTACCCACTAAACGAGGAGTCAGATCTTAATTCACCCTTTATTATTCTTAATTTTTGTGTGCAAGACACTGTACAACATTCAGGATACAACTTAATATTCTACGTGGAGATCATACAAGCCTTTTCCAGAATTTTTACATTACAATAGTTTTGACTGATAAGGCAAAATAATACTAACATGTATGATTCAAACTAAACAGATAGACTTCAAATTTAAATGAAAAGAAATGTGAACGGTATTGATGGTCAACCAGTTAAGCAACTAAAGAACATAATTTTTTAAATATTACACTACACGAAAATTTGGCTGGATTTCGCACGTAAACACGATTAACTTAAAGACTGTAAAAGTGTATATAACTACATGTATCTACAAAATCACATTCAATAAGTCATAACTCTAAAATTCTCGATTTTAATATATTAAAAATATACAAGCTATCAATCAGATATCAATAAATGGGACGCTTTAAGAGAACACGTTTAGTACACAAAAGTTTGCCCAGGTTTTGAAAGGCATTCATTCTTTTTTGCATATTAGTAGAAACAGGAATTGCTCTGTGCCGTTTTACTCTACGTGCCCCAGTCATTAACGACATCGAGCTTCTACATTTTGCCGTAATGTGTGGTGACCTTCGCCTGTAATATGATCATTGCAGACAATCTTTTCACTCCATCGAATCTCCAGCCTTTTAACATTCATGTACCACATCTGTCATCTCATTATCACTGCCTTATATTCATACTTAACTTACCATTTGTTCGGTATTAATCGTACCCGAGCCTTCGAACAATTTCTTTTTACCTTGAATAGAATCAAGCCTTACTGTAACTTATACGTGTAGTATAACTGTAAGTTTTCATCTCATTCAATGTTGCCAACTAAAATATTTTGAAGCATTTACCTAATTAATTGCACAAATATAATACGAATTTACTAATAAACTAGATCAAGAAACAATTAATTTAGTTTCCAAGGTATTGTATTTCTGTTAAGTTTCTGTTGGTGGTGTAATCTAAAAGAAGAGCTATTAGTGGTGTTGCGTGTTCTAGAAGAAGTCCTATTAGTAGTAATTGCATGAAGCTACCCAAAAACACTCTTTTCGATCACTTAACCTGGTTAAAAATCACGCAATACTCAGAAATGGAAATTGAATTTTATTTGATTTTTTTTATAAAAAAAATTAATATTTCTCCAAAGGGCGTAGAAGATTAAGAAAAGGCAAAAACAAACAGGCGACTCAAGCCGAGGCATCTACCAGAATTCAGGACTCACCTCAGATAACAAGTAGGCTCATGATACTAAATTTTCTTCTAGTTGTAGTCTTTTGAGGTTTGCATGCTACTAATTTAATGGGGACAGTAATGACGGTGATGGAACTGATATTATTATTATCATTATTGTGGTGAGGGAGTGGTAGTGGTGACAACACAAGACAGTGAGTGGTGTGGACGATAATAGTGCTAGTATCGTGGCAATACTGTAATAATAGTAAGCTGATCGTATTGCCTGAGGAAATCAAGAGTATGGTACAGGATCTAACAATGACAGTGATGGTAGTGGCGTAGACATTGTGGTAATTGCAATATCAGGAGCAGATGTGTTCGGGAAAACGATAGAGGTAATGCAAGCACTAAGGAGTCCAATAATACTATTGGCACTGCATCTGCTCCTCTATTATCAATAAATGTTATTGTTGTTCATGACGACGACGATGATAATGATGATGATGAGACGTAGAACGATGTGGTGCAGGAGAAAGGAGAAAAAAGAAGGAGGAGGAGAAAGAGGGTTACAAGGAGGATTGTGATGACGTTTGTTGTCCTGGGATGGAAAGCGATTATCACTTACTTTTTTCTTATTGTAGTTGAATTTTTAGCAAGATGGTGGACCGAGTGTGATTTAACTTGGTCAATTCTTAATGACCACGCCCTGCGTGACCCTGCTGATGTCAGGTAGGCACCAACCTATGGTTTGTATTCATTTTAAATGAAATTTTGTTAGGGTTAAGCTTTAAGATTCTTGATACAATTCGGTACACTGCAAGCCGGAATTCACCATTGAACAGCTTGACCTATTTTAGCGTCAGTGTATGTGGCGATACCGGACCTTAATCAAGGCTAACTCTCTCAGGCACCAAATCGACAGACTCACATTCTAGCATAGTCCCTAAATAAACCCGCGCGGTACTGATATGACAGAGTCACGTTTTGACCGTCTGATTACGCTGTTTAAATTTCCAGTACACATTTTCCAATTTTAGGTGTGCTTGTAGCTTTCGCAATAAAATTGAAAAGATTCGCGATGAAGGCTTCTACATATGTAACTATTATAGTGATTTAAGACACAGCTAGTTCTGTCACATCAATGAAGTTTTCTCAAACGTTATGAATCTCACGGTGCAGGAAAAATTATATTTTTGATGAATGGAAACTGTTTTTAAGATCTGAAGGTACTGTCTTACTGTACGTCTCAAAGGGCACTCACTTTTATTCATATTTTACGGCACATTGCCTTTGCGTAATATTAATGCTACATTGTAGAAATTTAAGATTTTTCATTTAGCATTATTTATTTATAGGGAGTCAGTTAGTCGAGTATTTCAGATCTGGGGCCGTGCTTTAGCAAACAGTCGCGAACGGAAACTCTCATTTACTGAAACAAATGATACAGACGCCAATATCGTACTAAGCTTCACCCCTAAGCAACATGGGGATAGCAACGCCTTTGACGGACCAGGTGGGGTCCTCGCCCATGCCTTCCTGCCCACGGTCAGCCGTCATCTCAACGGGAAGCTGCACTGGGATACGGATGAGGACTGGGAGCAAGGGGCGTTGGCAGGGAGGTTGTTCTACTACATTACGTTGCATGAGATTGGTCATGTTCTGGGCATGCAGCACTCCAACGAATTTGATGCTGTGATGTATCCTTTCATTGGATCACGTCACGCTTCTCGACGAAGTCTTACTCAAGATGATATAAACAAACTCAATGACTTATATCGTAAGTTTTCTTAATGAACTATTCTTATTGAGAATTTTGTGGTTTTCCCGTCGTTACGTTTTTTTTTTACATTATTTCCCTAGTCTTTACGCAGGCACTATAATGGATAAGGCTTACCGGTCTTGAACTGTACAATAAGGGAGAAAGTCCTAAGAAAAATTTAATTATATATATGGGAACGACGCAGTCTTCGTTTTAGTTTTGGAAAGATTTTTCCAACATTCGCCAAACACTGCACGAGCCAAATGCCATCCATGCTGAGGGAAGAAGAAAAGTAGAATAGCTAAATGATGCAAGTGAACAAACAGCTTAATAAAAAACAAATTTAGACAAATCGCTCAACTATATTACATTAATTCAAGCATACGGTAATTAACTATTCAGTATATGAGCTAATTATTAAATTAACTGGACATGGAATTAAATTAAGCTGTTTCCACGTTCATTTGACGGCCAATCGTGTTCTCTGCCTCTGTAAAGAGATTTCTTGCATTCTAATCTTGGGAGAAAAGTGCAAAATATTTGACGCATCTTTACTGGATGTTTAGAATACACTTTGGGATTGGCAAGGATTTTAAAATTGCAAAAATTGTAATGAACAAAAACAAGTTAGTTACAAAACTGACTCACATAGTCGACAGATCACTCATATAATTGACCATAGGCATAAAAACTTTAGTCATAATAATTGATTAAGCTTTTTGTAAGCGAATTTGCATATCAATACAGTCGAAACTCCTGAGCGTGTGGGACACTAATACTACTGCAGTCATGAAACGGGTGCCGATTCCGTACAGCTTCTTCAGTTAGTTTCTAAATTAAATGCAGTACTTAATAAGATGTTAATGGATTAATCATCAGAAAGTTTTATCTTTTTGCAGCTAAACGATGGTGTGAAAATCTGTTTGAAGTGCCGACTATCGTCTTCAGTTTACTTGCTCTGCAGAACGCTTAGATATTTGTGGTAGGACCAATTCTATACGCCTTTAATCAACAGTCTTCCGAGTCTCCGGCACAAAGATCACGCGTCTGCAGAGCACACCACGGAGTGACAGTTAACATATGATTCTGAAGCTTATGAAGCTGACAGAGTGTCCCGTCGATTCTTTGTAAATTGTAATATTTAAAAAAACGATTAATATTCTTGTAAATATTGTAAATAAGAAATTGTTTATCATGCTGGCTGGTTTCGTGTATCTTTTCAAATATCCTAATCTACCCAAACCACAAGCATTTTGCACTGTGTGAAATGCCAAACGCGTGCACCAATTATCTATAATGCCGAATAATCTGCATAGTGTTTGTTTGCTGTTGTAGTACGCTGACGGTTAACCGCTTCTATCACCAGAGTATACTGCGCCAACAAATGAATTATGCCAAATAGGCAAAAAATCCAAAAGGCTTAACAGGGATTTTCCGCCCGTTGTTTCTTCTGGGTGTTCCGAAAGAAAAAATAACCTCCTTGTATCCGTCTCGGTGGCTCTAGTACAGTGGTTCCCAAAGTAGGGGTAAATTACCCCCCGGGGGTAATATGGTTTTTTTGGGGGGGTAACGGGCACACCTCTGAAAATTTTTAAAACTTCGCTCGGAATGCATTTTACGTAGTTTTCTTCTTGAAGAGACTGCCTCCGGCAGGCAACACTGTGTCAGTTCTCCGACAACGAGTGGCTATGTCGGTTGTGCTACTTGGCCGATATTTTTGAGGAGCTCAACAAAGGGAACCTTGCTCTTCAGGGAAAGAACAGCACCATACTTGATGTGCGTGGGACCATCTCGGCATTCATAGGAAAACTCAAGCTGTGGAGCAGAAGGGCATCGAAAGGCGTCATGGCGCAGTTTTCTCATTTGGATCAATTCATCGAAACTAACGAGCAAGGTGAAGAACTGCTGGAACATGTAAAGCTGGAAATAGTTGAACACCTCAACGAGCTCGTCCAAAACTTGGAACGGTATTTCCCGGACCTGGAAACAAGATCCTTACAGTGGTGCGTACAGCCCTTTTTGGCGGAGGATGGTCAAATTGAAGACGACGATTTCCCAGCTAAAGAAGAGTGGATTGAACTGAGGCTCAACGAGGAAAAGAAAATGAAATTCCAGCAGCAGAACCTGGAAGAGTTCTGGATAGGAGAGATGGCCAGTTCACCAGTCCTTGCAGAACGGGCATTGAATATTCTCATCTGTTTTTCAACAACGAATCTGTGTGAACAAGGTTTTTCGTCCATAATGAACATGAAAACAAAGAAAAGAAATAGGTTGGACGTGGAAAGCGATGCATGCGTTGCTTTGAGCCTGACGAAACCCAGGATTGAGAAACTGGCGTCCGTAAAACAGGCTCATCCGTCCCACTAACTGAGATTTTGTTGTTGTCATTCATTTCTTCTTGTTTTCGTTTGTTCGAGTAATAATTACTCGAACGAACCTGCTCACTCAGTAATGAGCAGGTTCAGTAATTGTAATTCTTGTTTTGGCAACAATACAACAACAACCTGGAAATTTATTTATGTCACGAGCAAACATAAATGATTTTGCTTGCTTGTGGCATGTACGTGTGTTTACTTTTTGAGTTGGAGAAGTAGTACTAGGTGGGGGGTAATGGACACAACCGGGTTTCCCGATTTGGGTAACGGCCCGAGAAAGTTTGGGAACCACTGCTCTAGTATCATGAAAGCAAAATTTCATTAAAATTCATGCAGTCGTTCGACCGTCCATAAAGACCAAACACGCGCAAACTCGGCTTGCTTAGTAGTACTGGTGTTTTCCTTGAGAAATTCCAAAACGAGAATGAAAAGTAGATTAGACTCCAAGTAAAATCACGTAAGAAAGTATGGAAATTTAAACAGTTAATACCTAATGTAAAACGAAATCGTTCTCTTACTTTTAAAGGTCATATTAAACAAGGTAATTAACGATGGTAATTAATGCAGATACTGTAGATAGTCTATATATGTATACAGACAGCATGATATCACATACATATATATATACCTGTTCTATCTGACATCTAAATATGTCCAACTTTGTTTTGACAATTAAATGATATTGTAGCTATTCCACAAAATTTCTACACAAGAGTCGAATCCTTACATATGGGTATGAAAATTTTGTTATTTTTTTTAAAATATTACTAATTGTACTGATAGGCGTGAATACCCCCCCCCCCCCTCCCCCCTGGAAAGCCGACTTTTCTGCCTGAGAAATTTTCATACAACCTTATCAACCTTAACAAACTTCATTTCCTTGTAGATAGCAGCGTGCAATTCCCACATATTCTCAGACCGAATGTTGCTTTTAGAATTCTGCAAAAAAAGTCCTGATAAATTTGGCAAATATTCTTGGTCATCGACGCCTTCCGAGAAACAAATTATTTTTCAGGGGTAATCTATGTATCTATAGTAGAAACACTGTATTACTCTGCTGCTCCTTTAGTGAAAGGATGTTTGCATGCTGGTGGTTTATGTACCAGAAAAATTTGTTGGCTTGAACATTGGATTTATAATATAAAAACAGCATCATCATCGTGTAAGGACCGCTGATATTAGTCACCAACTGTGTGCGAAACTTGAAGGATAATTATTAAACAGTAACCTTTTGTGATAACACAAAAATACGTTTGCCAAAAATTGGACAAGGGGTACCTATTGCCACCCTTATAATATCTTACTCGATACAACGAATATCAAATTTCAGGAGATGACACACGCTTGCCATTTCGAAATCCGAATATGGAATTTGTTGCAGTTTTAATACAGATCTTTGTAAATTTAAATAAAACAGTGTTAAAACTGGCTACGTAATGCTGTCCAATTTCATAACCATAGAATTTCAGAAATCATTGATTTCCTTGGCAAACTTAAACGTTCATGGTGTTTAGTATTGATCGGCTGAAGCACAGGGACTAGAAACTTTACAAATTCATAGATGCGTGCTTTTTACAGATCGGATTTTTTAGCAAAAATCGGAAAAACCGAAAAACAGTTATAAAATGTTAACTTAGTAAAAATAAGATTAATAACGCGAGCGGATCTACGGACGATGCAAAACACCAGTTTCCAGAAATTGGACCGTTCTTACCTTTTTATAAGTTTCTAAATGTGTCTTGCATACTATCGTAGTACAGTCTGGACATGTCTTTGGTTTTATTTCCGCTATTAAGAATATGACCTAGTTTTTGTACATTACTTAATAAATAAAACACGACTCAAGGTTAAAGCAAGCAATAAACGTGGCACACTTTAAGGTTGAATATTGTTAATTTATTTGTTTATCGATCACATTACATAGATTTCCAGATGTTATATGCAACGCGTCACCGTAATAACGTATAACATTTCTACAATTACTCAATTAAGGAATTATAATAAAGAGCTTAGTCAAACTCTCTATGCGTATTAGGTATTGCAATTAGAACTGAATTCTGAAAACAGAGAACACCTGTCGACAATACACACAAAAGATATTTAATAAGAAATAATATAACACCAAACATGGCCATAAAACTTTATTCTGAACGGTTCTGAATCTGGACGTTCCCTGAAAATAAATTAGAAAGAAAGAATGTTACACTTTAGTTTTCAATACGACATTTTACAGTAAACGTGTGGGTGCGGTTTTGTTATAGTTTATGCTTGTTTATATTATGTATATGATTTCTTGTTGCTGTTATCCTTCATGGTGGGTTTTCGTTCTATTATTAATTAATTTAGCATTCAAACTACTATATGTTTTTGTGGCTTATAATTTCAATTTCTAATGTACATCCATTCTGTTTTTCTTTGTTGGTTTGATCTGCTGAGAATGGCTGCTACGACAGCCGAAACGTCGAGAATAAATTTTTTAGCTATGTTTACTGCTTCGTTGGTTTGTGTTTACTGAAAAATGTCATATTGAAAATTAATTTTAGTATGAAATATTATAAAAAAATGATTGTAGTGCAACTAACATATAAATATAAGTTATTTATTCCTAGTTTTCTTTCAGTGAATGTCCCATAATAGCCTATTATTTAGATTAAATCATGAGTTTATGGCCATAATATATTTTAGATTAAATGGTGGGCATTTAGTTATAAAATTAAGCTGACATTTAAAGCAACCATGCGTCAATTCACCAGCGAGTAGCTGAATTAGAAAGTTCACTATCCATCTGCGTAATTACTGATTTTAAAAATGTTTGAATACGACAGTTTCCATTGCAGACAGAGAATTACGCAGCTTCTCATTACGAGTACTAAGAAAAGAGCTATTGGAGACTGAGTAGTCGTCGAAGTTTTGAAATTCACGCTTCCCCGGAGATTTTGAATTCGGTTGTTTTTCTATCATTTCCTAATGATGTGGGAATTATGGCTGTGAAATGCAATGAAAAGGAGAATCAACGCGTAGGCTTATTGTTGTTTTCTTTCTTGAATTTCATTCGTCGGTTCTGAAACCAAATTTTCACATGTCGTTCCGTCAATTGAAGCCATTGAGCCAGTTCCTCTCGTCTGCTCTTACTGATGTACTTGTTCATATGAAATTCCTTTTCCAACTCCAGCAACTGAAAGGGAGTGTAGGAGGTACGGTTTCTTCGCGAGGTGTCAAAAATGCTTAGTGCAGCTCCTGTAACAATAAAAATGGCGAGTTGTTTTTTTATTTTCTTTTTTCGTTTTGTTTCTTTTTCTTTTTGTTTACTTTTCTCCTTTTCAACCCTCTTTTTTGTTTTTGGTCTGCATATCTGTTCGTCCGTTCATTCATAATCTATCTGTTCGTATGTCTGACTATCTTTCAATTGTCTATCGTTGCCGATCTACCTTTCTGCCTTTTTATTTTTACTTCTCTTTCCTCATTTCATTTTCTTTTTCCTGCTATCCTCTTTCCTTTTATTTTCTTTTTTCTATTATATTCTTTCATTTCTTCGCTTTTCCCAAGTGACAGTATCCCAACACCGAAGGAGGAGTTTTTTTCGCGCATAATAGCACCATTACGCCTACCAGTTATGGAGAGTGTTATTGGCGAAACCGCCGAAAGTCAGTAGCCATTTGGTAACCAGGCCCGTTGATCTTTAACTGCACTGTTTCAGATTTTGTTATCAAAGCATCGACTTAAAGGGTTCAATGGTATATGTATATATATATATATACATATATATATATATATATATATATCACCGAAATTAATATATACGACTAGCAAAACCCAGCAAAAAGAATATTGCACGTAAACAAACACAGAACCCACACCACACCACACCACACCCACACCACATCACCCTACCACACCACCCACCAGTCACCACACCACACAACCACACTACTTACACCGGTCACACCACACCGCCCACACTTGCCACGCGAGGAACTTGTCTATGGGGCCAACAGTGGAACTACTGACGTACGGTAAGATCACTCACTGATCAATACAGGCGCATTCTACATAGTGTCCGCAAACTGCTCCTTTTGATCATATTAATAGATAACTTGCCGGAAGCGAAAGCACAATCGCTATGATTATACCCACGCGAACTAAGTTGGCCAACTGCGTAATTACTCATCAACAAAATAGAATGGGTGCCTGATTTAGACATTGTTGAAACCAGAGACGCAAAGTCTCCCATTTCTTGATCTCAAGTTGACTGAATCTCTAGCATCATCGCCTGACACGGACGCCTGGGGCGAGTTCTTGATCCGTGTGCGAACGCAAACAAGTCATTTAGCGAATTATGTTTATGGCTTGTTGCGTTAGAGATTGTGTGGGTAATAAATATTGACAGTCTAAAAAAGAACATGTAAGTCCTATATTCTTTATTTTCGAACGAATTTACCTAAAAATTCAATCGCTTTTTGCCCTTTGTTATAAACAAAACATTAAAACAACATTACTATTATTTCAAAACACTGTCACAACTAGTTATAAATTGATATAAAATTAGACATCAAGCGGTTTTACAAGTTTTTTTGTTGTACAGGCTATACAAACGTTTTTATATAGGGGCGGGAGGGAATTGTCTAGGGTTCTAAACGCAGCCTGTTGCAGAACCCTTTATTCGCTTTATTGCAAGAGGACCACGAAATCTTTTGGGGCCATTTATTCATGGAAATAATAATAATGTGACGATTACGTGACGAATAGGATGCTATGATGGTGATAATGACGATGACGATGATGACGACGATGATGATGGAGAGGATAAACAGCGTTGGTGAGGATGATATGATGACAGCGGTGATGATTATGACTTGACGATGATAGCAATAACGAGGGCATTGACAATAGTGTGATGACTTTGATGATGATGATGATGATGATGATGATGATGATGACGATGACGATGATGTTTATAATGACAAATTTGTGTATACGTGTATTTCCTTACCTGACCATCCAAGCTTCCATTCTAAAGCATGAGATCTCGTACGTTTCAACCAAGCAAAGGGAATGAATCCGTGTGCGTTACTTGACTGGTTACATTCTGTAGGTGACCACCGCATCACCATCGGAGATTCCCCATTTCGCGTTCCCATCCACTCGTACTTTTGGCAGCCTGGCAATTCCTGTGAACTTGTACTTCCAGTCGAATCGTACGCTTTCCTATCACCAGGTCCCGGAAAAACAGGGAAGTTCTTAGAGTTTTCCTCTAACGAACTTTTCCAAACAAAGGCAGGAATTTTCGCATTTTCATTTGTTACGGAGACACTTTTGAGCGCCATTCTAGGCAACAACTCGATGGATAGATTAGGGTTATTCCGAGGAAGTAAATGAAAAAGTACCTACTTAAGCTTGTCAGCATAATTGACTCCCAACTCTTTGGTAAGATGTTTGAGTAAATAAATATCTTTACTTAATTTGACAGCTCTTACTTTAATTTAATTTAGGTAAGAGCTAGTAGCCCGTTATTTTTATGCCGTTCATGTTAAATGCTGGCGTTCATGAGTACCTAAATGTACTACCGTAGGCGTTGTTGTTGCTGTTGTCTTTGCCGTTTGCTGTTGCTATTATGGTCATTAGTATTATTGATGGCATTATTGTTGTCAATATTGTCATCCTTTGCCGCTGCCATTGTTGTCACCGTACCAGGTAGCAGCATAGAGCCCTCAGGGGAGAAGTATTGTTACTCCATTTATATTAGCTATCAATACTCTTTGAGCGCCATATCTTTTAAAATAACAATATTTTTAGCAATTAAAACTAGATTCTTTGACAGTAAACTGACAACCCAAATGGTTGCTTCTAACAGGTAGTGTGAAGTCAACAGGTTGTTGTTTAGAAGGAGTCATGAATTCATGTACGTAGTAATTGACCCTAAAATGTGGGAATACCAATAATTTCGAGGAACAGACGGGCACTTAATCAGTACTTGAGCAGATTTTTCACCGTTAATTTCCCGTTAAAGCACACACATGTAGTACTCGCATACGTGAAAAGCAAAAGCAATGTTTGTTCCATGTAGCTATTGCCATCTACCGTGCAGAAACGTAAAGTAACTGCAAATATTGTATTTTTCAACTACTATAGTGAAACTCTTTATGAAGCAATGTTGGTTTTGTTAATTTGTAAATAACTTGGCTCAACCAACAACTAGTCACTCTGACACGTGTCTGATAAATATAATATTTTCTAAAATTCTGTGAGTAGTACATTTATTGCTTATCATCTAATCTTTCTATAAGAAATTATAAACATTGTATACTATAATTAAACAATATTTACTTTTACATCACAAGAACTGTATTGATTTTTCAAATGACAGGTATCTTTTACTATAAAAACTAAAATTTTAAAGTGATGGTATTTGACCTTGGCTTTATTAATCGGCATTCTACATTTCTGTTGTCAATCCGTCAAGAAAAACTAGATGGTGCTGCTGCCATCTATTGAGTAGTTAGACAATTACTTGTACAGAAATATTTCTGTGATTTACTGTAATGTGATTACATAGTTTGGTGACTAACTGACTGCAAAACGCTAGGAAGGAAAAAAAGAAGCAATGCAGTTCTAATTTCATTATTAGTATTCGTATGTACTACAGATTTGTGTAACTGCCACAACGTTTTCTTGGACTTTGAAGACTTTCAATGAAAACTTATGCCCACCTTTATCGTATGCAATATAATTTATAAAATTATAAAAACTGTTTATATACTTGTTTAAAAACAATGCTCTCTCTCTCTTTCTCTCTCTCTCTCTCTCTCTCTCTCTCTCTCTCTCTCTCTACATAATGTCTGATTGCTTTTTTGCTTATCCGCTCGATCTGTATTTGATAGGAAATTAGTTCATTTTCGCGCACAAGTTAAATTTTCAGTTAATGTTTAATCAACACTGATGTACCGAGTATCATTAAAACCCAGAATCAGATTAACCTTAATTAACATTTTATGTACAGTGCAATTATGAAAACTATTAACACACAACTAGTTGTTAAATTATTATTATTGAGCTTAATGTTATGCCTACGACGGTTGTTACAGTCAACATGACAAAGAAAAATCCGAGGGCCATTATAGTAATTAAACACAGCGACTTCTAATTGTCTGAGACATTGAAACTAGCCTCCCTGTAAAATTTAATAAGAAACATCGGTTGTTTTAAGACAGAAAATAAAATATTCAATTTAACAGCACAATATCGTTCCGACGTCCGGTTGAGTTTTCGGATTTTTCCTTATATCAACTGATCAGCTTGTTAAGTGGCTTTTCCCTCATTTTTATTCAAGATTAACGCTTCGCTTTACATTGAAAATCAACTCTAATTGACGATAATTAGCCAAAAAGTCGAAGTTTATCGATAATACAATCGACGTAATGATGTTTAGGTCAGCATCCGGCCGTGGGCTTTGTCAGGCAAGGAGACGATTTTTGGCAAAATGGTGAAAAACACGCACTCTTGTGAGAAACGAGGGAAATTGTGAAATGACGCTTGATTTTTGCATGCAGCAATCTTTATTCACAGCTGGGCGTTTATGATTATAAGGTATTTCCAATGACTAACAGGCTTTTGAAAACCTCTTGATGTGATAACTGATATGGGGAGGAATTATTAAAAATCGGCAGGCATAAACAGATCGGTACCTAACGTGTAACGGATCAGATGTTGAGGTGTCCAACCCCGGATGGGGGGTCAGGAGAACAAATTCCCGCGAGGTCAACGGGAAGGTGATCAACTGTTTTCTGTACGTTCACTAGATCGACTTACCAGATATTGACTTAACGGCGATTGCTTATTGCATAGCTGAGTAATTTAGCAGAGTTGAATAGGTTATTGCGGACCTTTGTGACAGCTTTTGCTCACTCTCTTTTCTCGCTGTGTATCTAACTGTTTATCCATCTAACTATCTGCTTGCCTGTCTGTCTGTTTCTCTCTCTCTCTCTCTCTCTCACACACTCTCTCTCTCTCTCTCTCTCTCTCTCTCTCTCTCTCTCGCTCTCTCTCTCTCTTTTGTGTCCTCTTTTCCGCTTCTATTGTGTTTCGTCAAATTTTGCGTGAGAACCCTTGACGGAGCTCGGCTTTTCTTTTCTAATTCATATCTTTTAGATATTAAACTTAAATTAGCTGGTAACATGATAGTAAAATAAGAGCCTATCAAGTTATCAACATTTTGGTCCGCTTATTAAAGTATCAGCATCCGTTTGATTGTGCAACATTAATAAGCTAAAGGGATAAAGCAGACAGGATTTCTCTGATAAAGTGCAGTAATCACACGAATTAATACATTATATGAGAATAATAATAACAATGATATCGGCGTATCAACATTGTCACTAAAGTTCGCATAGATTTGCGGAAATCTTTGCCACCTGCCTTAGGGAATAGTCAGATTAAAATGGGACATCCGGTAACGGCGCTGGCAACGGCAAAATGATAACTGGTTTCAGTGGATTTGTCAATCAGGTAAATATTTTATGCTATGCCTGGAACTTTGGGGGAAATTCTCTTAGTATCAAAACTCTTAGTAAGTTATTGTATAATTGTGTTAAAATAATTTTAGCATAATAAAATTGCTCCCCCCAGGCTTGCCGTTATCTTCGCATGTAATCATATTTTTTCAATTGTATAGCTGAATTGTTAGCGTGTTATCCAGCCTTCCACAAAACTAAGCTTAATAAGCTTTATAGGCCTAGTCCAGGACTTTAATTAATGAGTTCAGAATTTTACGGTTAAAATAAAAACAGTTTTGTGATGTGAGAAAATATTTCATGCTGGTACTGTCTGCATAAGGCGCGTGACCTGCTCATTATGTCATTAACGGCAATTAACGAATTATACGGCTTTCAAAAAGAGATGCACATTTTTATGACACTATATTTAACCCCTATAATTACAAAAACGTTTATCACCTAAAAGACCTTTACAAGCTTCAACTTTTAATACCTATTGTAATTTCTTTGTTTTACTTACAACATTTTATTTTAAATATTTGCTCTAAATAAGAAACAAAAGTCAAATTGCTATTGTAGAAAAATACAGCGGATGTCTGATATTCAGACAGTTTCATTTTTACGATTTGTTCACATAACTGTTTGGACTTTTCTTTTGAATAACAACTTTACCTTTTTACTTAAATCGATTTTCTCATTCGATTACCTTTTTATTTTAAAAACAAGAGACTTTGAAATATTTTGAAATGTTTAAAGACATGCATAACGTTTCGTCGTTCGTTCAATGCCTTACAATAAAATTTCAATTCAGACCTTAAAGATTTTTGAAAGCACCAAACCATCATATCGCGCCAGAAAGCCTATATTGTACTTGTAGACCTGCTATTTAAATATTTTTTTATTAATTGTTTAATAAGTAAACCTGGAGGTCTACTGTCTACATAACATTGTTTACTTGCGGATTATTTGATTTAAGTTTAAGAAGTTCATCGTTTAAGAACGTTAGAAAACTACGCGTCATAAAATCTGCTGCGACAACGAATTATTTTAATTAAGATTCCAGCAGCTGAATCCCCCACCACGTCGCGCGGCAACTGTAATACTGGGTGGTACCAAATTTGGACATTATCAACGTGTGTGTACAGGTTAGAGGTGGAAACTGACTTCATTACCGTATATCACAATGGCAAACAATAACCCATTGTGGACGGAGGGACGAATGCATATGGCATGAGTAAGCTAACACGTTACATTAGCAAAAGACAAATGTTTTGTAAAATTGGAGAGCTTTGGTGTAATTGCGTGTAAGCACAATGGTAGGTAGTTCAGGAAAACCTGGTCACGCTGATCTCACAAGAAACCGCTTTACTTTCAACTTGCCGATTCAATTACATCGATTCAGAAACTGGTGATGAACAATTAACAAAATTCAGCCACAGCAAAGGACTAATAACCAATTAAATCAAATTTGCTGCTTAATAAATGTGCAAGTTAACTGCTAACTGATATAGTTACAAGTTTGATTTATTTGTTTATTTATTTAATCATTTATTTATAAAAAAATAAATTTTATTTTTTATTTATTTATTTATGTATTTATTTAGGCATTTGTTTGTTTATTTATTTCTTTATTTATCTATTTATTTATTTTGTTATTTACCTTTTCATTTATTCCCTCACTCAGTTCATCTATTCACCTCATCCATCAGTTCATTCCTTCGTGCATTTTTTCATTTATTAATTATTTATTTGTTTGTTTACTCGTTTATTTGCTTATTCAATTTAGGTATTAATTTATTTAATAATTATTCGTTTACTCATTCTTTCGTTCTCCTATCCATTCAATTATTTATTCACTATAAAAATTACAAATCAAAGAAACAGATTTCCGTGACTCTCTTAGTAATAAAATTGTGTTAGTACGATTTGTTAAACAGACAACATCACTGTTACGTGCCAGTTAACGATTCAAACAAAAAATGATTATTTGAACTCTAATAACAAATGAAAGAAACATATTATCCTTGAATATGATAATCACTAAGGTGAAAATCTAGAGATTCAAATTAATTTAAAATCACGGTAGGGAGCTCTACCGATCAAGTGGCTAGATAAGACCATTATTAGCATGTGTAATTAACTTTTCATCTGATCAGCCGATCAAGTGTCACAGAGGCCGCTATCTGATCAAAATCAACTTAGCGGGAAGCTACGGAAAGAACAGGATTAAACTGAAAGGTGTTAAAGGGGTATAGGCATATATACACAGCCACTAGCCGAGTACATGAAATGTGCGATAAAAGCGAGCAGAGCGCGCGCGCGCGCGAGAGAGAGAGAGAGAGAGAGAGAGAGAGAGAGAGAGAGAGAGAGAGAGAGAGAGAGAGAGAGAGAGAGAGAGAGAGAGAGAGAGAGAGAGATTGTAAGCGAAGCACGTTTTGGCAAAAGGAAAAATAAAGTAGACGCTGTTACAAAGCAATAATATTCCAATGTTCATTGAAAATAATAATCAGCAATAGTATTTCGAATTACATTAAAAATGTACACTGAATACCGAAATCCTAAACAAAAAATGCTACAAAAGTAAGCATGGTATTTCAAAGTACTTCAGTTTATGTGACTTCAGTTTATGTACTACATTAGATTTCAGTACTTCACTAGAGTTTATGCAGCATCACAATAACGACAAGTTTTGACCAATAAAAATATTCAACAAAGTTGTCTTTAGCGCTTTTTGCATATGTTTCGGCCCAAACAAACCACACATTACCCCCAAATTATTATTCTTTACGTTCAAGTGAAACAAGACAACTATAAGTAACCAGATTAGTAATGGAAAGTCAAAAGTATGTTAGGAAATGGTAGAGCTGAAGTATGAAGACTACAGCGAATTTCAAATTTAAAATGTTGCACCGATAAGGGCGTCTGCGCACCCTCAACCTCCTCCAGGAAACTCAGAAAAGCCTTTTAAGGAAGCCAGTAAGATGTAATCGCTTCTTCTCCTACAATATTGACACAGGTTTTGATACAGAAAATGATGTTATCTCCAGTCGGAAAATCACAATGTATGTATTTAGTATGATTACCTGGTATAAAGTTTGTTTGGCATGCTTTGCAAACACTAGCCAATGCTACGAGAAAAAGTCGCTTGGGGTGACCAGATCCAGTACAAGAGTCGCCGCGAAAAGCGCAACCTACTGATAAGAAAAAGAAACTTACAAGTAAAAATGTATTATAACGATGTAAATGCAAATGTAAATGTATTAAAGGTAATGAAAATTCAACAAACAATTTAAAACATATTTACGTAATTTTTCATAACTGAAATCAGTAAAGGAAAACACCAGTTGTAAATTCGAACCTGTCCTTGACTGGGAATATCCTTATTAACACGTGATTTAATCTTCGATCAAGGGCGCGCAAAATATAAGTAAATAAACGCTTAAACAAAGCAGGCATGCTTAAGACAAAAGCTGCAGACGCCATGGCACCTGTATCACGTGACAAGTCACGTGTCGGCTCTTCACAAATGTTAGATTCGTAAATGTTAGATATTAGTTCTCACCGTAGGCCGGTGCAATTTTCAAATAAACGTGACATTTGTAATTCGAGTCACGGTCCGAAGATTTGAGCTCAAGTGCCCTTTCAGTTCTCTCGGCAAAATGGTCAAGCTTGCATGCATATATGCTTGGTTTGTCCTGAAAAAAGAACGAGTTACCATCTGCCGCAGTGCTTAAAAAAGCTCATTAAGCTGCCTTTGTGGTTAGCCGGTGAAAGCTGAACACCTTTTTTGTTCAAACAGCTTGGCTCATTAAAAACCATATTTCCTGCATATTTAAAACTTCGAGTTACTTATGGACTTCTGTATAAACAATATTGGATGTTATTTTTCTAATTGTATAGAAATTAGTTCATTGGAATACATTGATAATGGGTTAAAGATCAATAGTACTGAATAATTCATGTATGCGGCTGACCCTAGTGGAAATGATAGTGCTTTTTGTGCAACAAGTAAGCATTATTTAATGAAAAAATAAATAAGTAATTCGAGTAATGACTGAATGCATGAATGCATGAATGAATGAATGAATAAATAAATAAATAAATGAGTGAAAAAATTAATCAATCAATCAACGAACGAATGAATAAATGACTGAATGAATGAATGAATGAATGAATGAATGAATGAATGAATGAATGAATGAATGAATGAATGAATGAATGAATGAATGAATGAATGAATGAATGAATGAATGAATGAATGAATGAATGAATGAATGAATGAATGAATGAATGAATGAATGAAGAAAGGAAATTGAATGAATGAATGAAGGAAGGACTGAATGAATGAATGAATACTGACTGACTGACTGACTAACTGACTGAATGACTGACTGAATGAATGAATGAATGAATGAATGAATGAATGAATGAATGAATGAATGAATGAATGAATGAATGAATGAATGAATGAATGAATGAATGAATGAATGAATGAATGAATGAATGAATGAATGAATGAATGAATGAATGAATGAAGAAAGGAAGATAGAAGTGAAGGAAAAATTGATAACAAAGAAAGGATAATAGAGACAAACAGGGATAAAAAAGAGAGAAAAAATAATTAAATTTGAACAGGCGACCCTTTTACGTATGATGTCAAAGCAAAGAAACTAGTAAAAAGATCTATTATTAACAATATGAATAACTAAAAAATTAGACTACACAAATAAGAAGATGAATAAAAAGAGGTAAACAAAACGTACAACGTAGATTATTGGACCAAGTGACTATTAATGATTAAATACTTCTAAAAGTAAAAAATAAACAAGTGGAAAATTAATAAGATGCAAATGATCAAAAATGAACTAAAATTCACTCTGTCTCAATTTTCTGTCATTCCAAGTTTACCCTTCTGTAGACTACGTCGCTAATGACCTCTGCCAAGGAGAAGATAAGGGCATAGTTTAGAGGAAAAACAGATTTAATACAAGCCAACCCTTGAATCCATTTAGAGGCTTTTATCGGGAACCATTCAGATGCATTTCACCAGTCGCTTTTAAACTGTGCCTTAACAATATGAGCAACCTAAATATGAATGTTTTATGGAGGCGTATTGATAATTTTCATAAATATTTAATGATATTATCTCGTTTTACAAAAGCTAATGTATCTTGCAATGTGAATGGGCAATCAAAGTAAATTGTATATGCCTAGATATAACTGCTGGTCAAAGGGCAACACTAAGCTAAGTAATTTCGTCCATATCTATTTGATGAATTCTGAATGGAGTAGTGGTTTATCCTACGCTGTTATTGTGAAACATTTATAGCTAAACTAATAGGTGTCATTGTAGCAGCTGGATCAAGTAATGGAGGACAAAAAACCCATTTAGAGGTTTAATGTTGTTAGTAAGCTTTTAGCTGTAACGTGAGAAGAGTTTTGCCGACAAAAAAGCTTTGAAATTTCATTTAAAAGGTCTTTGTATTACCCGACCTTTAAAATAGAAAAAAAGCTAAATTTTTTGCCTGCTTTCTTACCATGTCTATCTGTCTAGCTAATAACTAACTAGTCAGCTAACTAACCAACAAACCAGCCAACCATGCAAGTAACTAACCAACTGACTGACTGACTGACTAACCGACCGACCGACCGACCAACTGACTGACTGATTGACTGACTAGTTAACTAATAACCAAACTGCTGACTAAGTAACTAATTACTAACCAACCAATCAACTAATCCGGCAATCAAACGGCCGACAAACCAATGAACAGACCCACCTATTACAAACTACGTAGTGCGATCTACCTACCTAGCCATTAACCTAGCTAACTAACTGCATAATAAATAAATCGTTTCTTACATTCCTAAAACTTTTCGTCGTTTCTCCTCTAGGCATTGCATGCACAAAATTTCAGTCGCATTCACAAGCAGCCTATCTGTCGCATGCACGCATAGCATCTCAGTCGCACGCACAAGCACTATTAATGTAATTAAATTAGCTTATTATCTTCACAAGCGGTTTCCAGCCAATACAATATGCCAGCGCAAATAGAAAGGTTTTATACAAGCAGTTTAGTTGTACATAATTTATCAGTTCTGTAATAGAAATTGATTTGCGGTGTTTAAAATTCTGTCCTATGTAAATTTGCGCCTGCTTCCCGTTTATTATTTATCCGATTATTAATAGAAGCTGCAGTGCAGCTAGCATCTCGGGCGTTGCTAAGATATATCTGAGACGACACGGTTAATATTATCATTATTATTGTACCTGTATGTTTATGAGAACTCGAATATAACACCGTAAAAATTATAAGTGCTGACATAAGTAAAATGTCGTTCTTCAACATTTTAAGTGATAAGGTTAAAAAGCATTTATTCTGTATAAGTTCTAGTGTGAGTTAAAAGTGTCAGTTAAATATATTAATACACTACAAATCTGTTAAGAAGCGCGCTATATTGCAAAACACCACAAGCAGTTAAGACGCCTGACTTTATGCGACATCTAGCGATGAGCAATTAGCATAATTTCTTATTGCTGCATCTATGATCGAGGAAAACATAAAAGGAATATGATTTTGTATCATTTCCATTAATTAGTTGCTGATGATTACATATTAGTTTAAGAACGTGACTAACGGCTGGCGAGCGACGTCACACCTGGGGAAAACTTCTAATTGGAAAGCCCTTCTATAAGCATTTTGCAAAAGTCAAATTTGAAACACGGCACCGCTTTGAGACAGCGACAATAACCACAAAAACTCGGCAAAAATAAGATCACAACTTCAAATTTTGAGTTTATTGTTCAGACTAATACGTTACTTGGCGAAGGTGCCCTTAACGTCACGCTGCGTAAATTGAATGTGTTCTGCTCATCACTTACAACGTATTTTCTGTGTAGGGCATTATCAGATGCTGGCGATATTAGCCATCTAAATATGGACCGTCCGTCGCCGCCGAAAACAGGCGACACCAAAAAACCAACTAAATTAAGCTACCACAGTAACAATATCTTAACGTAAACGTTCTTTCACAATGCTGCTTGTTTTTCAATATTTTATGCCATAGATTATTTTTAGCTACGGCCTGCATCAGGTACTGTTTTCCGTTAACCAAATTTTGGACCGTTTGTGGTACTATTTCATGAATTAAATGCAGGCACAAGTACTCGAAGTAAAAACAGCATGACCGTAAGTGACCGTGTCTTGGTGAGATAATTTCCTCGCTTAAACACCAGAGCAAATCACTATATGCGTGTGATTCGAACTAGCGATCTTTTGAATACTGACCACACAAATACTTAAACGGTTAAGCCAATGGATTTGAAAAATCACTATAATCGCAGTTTCCTGGAAGCAAGCAGTATACTGTATAGTTGTTGCATTGAAAGTTTTGTTAGTGTAAATTTCTCTCTTTGGCAACTGCAACTGAATGGACTGTGTTTAAATAAACAAAGCGAATAGGCACGATTCCCAGCAGCACTAGGTCCTTCAAACAATGGGAGAAATTCACGTGCATAAAACTGCGCGCACACTAGCAAGTTAGGCCCATTCCACAGTGAGGACGAGCGGCAAAATTCATCGTGCACTTTTTCGTGAGGAATTCTGCCGCCAGCTAGAAGACTTCTATGCGTCCTCCTCGTGAGGAATTTTGCCGCATGCTAGAAATACTGAATGTTCCATTTTCGTGACGAATCCTCGCGGAATTCAGTCTTAAATTTAACTCCTGGACTACTTCTTTCTTATTTAACGAACAGCAATTAACACACTTCAGCACAAAATTATAATATTTAGTCTCTCTTTTAACAGACTGACGATTTTATGTTTTACTAATTCAACATCGATGGCTATATTCGTGAAAAAGAAAAATAACGCACGCTTATATTTATTTTATATGTGTATATTTCCAGATTTTGAAGTGGTTAGTAGGACTTTACTAAAGAAAAAACAAACAAGCAAACAGGTCTGACATTACATTGACTAACATTGTTAATGATACCTTGTAATAATTGTATATTATAACGGCAAGTATAACTTAATTTAGACATGATTATACAGTATAAAACTTACAAAGTAGCTGCAACTATCTGGACGCGCGGAAAACCGCGCGGTTTCACTGTGAAATGAACTTTCTTGTTGCATGGGATTTCGAGAAAAAATCGGAAATTTTCCAAATATTTTCTGATTTTCTGACAGCAATTCCTTGCGTCATTTTCCTTGCCTCCTCGGTGTGAAATGGGCCTTGCTCTTGCGACTGAATCTGTCGAATCTGCGGTCCAAACAATAAGGCAACATTTTACATTTACCCTCATACAAAAACATTAACTGAGACACTTCGGCTAGTTTAAGAAATGATAACTTTATTGCACGATATGTTAATAATTTTTATCGTCGCTATTAAGAAATTCACAACAAAAACTAAACTAAAATGTCACAACACGGGTATATTTACAAAGGTGCTGCTGCATCACTGGTCAAATAGATAAAACAACATTATAACAGTGGTTAAGCTTTAAGAGTATTTAATTCTACGTGAAAACCTTTCTGATCCCTGCTTAACACAATATAGTCTGTGCCAATCTGATTAAGAATAAATGGTTTGAATGGTTGGTCTTCAAGCTAATAAAGATATAAGCTGAAATCAAAATAAAATTGAAGTTTAAGCTGTGAACAGAACGGGACAGCCATTTTAATTTGATTCGTGATGCTTAACAGAAATCATCTTCCTACCTATATATTTTTCTGCCTAGCTTCAGGATTTGATGGGATTATAATGGTACAATCGAGCTTAGCTCGTTGATAAAACACTTGTGAAATTTGGTAATCGTGTGTTATAATAGCGGACGATTAGGAAATGTTTATTTAAAAAGTTGAGTTCAGTTTAACAAACGTTTTCTCACTTTTCTGTTATTGAACGCACAGAGTCTTAAACACGAAATCTAAGGAGTTAAATTGTGGATTTCAAAGAGTTCAAAACTGCTGACACAATTGTGTAGTGTCTAAAATTTTTCATGTACATATAAAATTTAATTGTACACTGCGCTACACTGTACTTTGAAAACAAACGACTTAGCAAACTGCTGAGTCAAAGAAAGAAAGAAAAAAAGAAAGAAAGAAGGAAAGAAAGAAAGGAAGAAAGAAAGAAAGAAAGAAAGAAAGAAAGAAAGAAAGAAAGAAAGAAAGAAAGAAAGAAAGAAAGAAAGAAAGAAAGAAAGAAAGAATGAATGAATGAATGAATGAATGAATGAATGAATGAATGAATCAATGAATGAATGATTGAATGAATGAATGAATGAATGAATGAATGAATGAATGAATGAAATGAATGAATGAATGAATGAATGAATGAATGAATGAATGAATGAATGAATGAATGAATGAATGAATGAATGAATGAATGAATGAACGAACGAACGAACGAACGAACGAACGAACGAACGAACGAACGAACGAACGAACGAACGAACGAACGAATGAATGGATAAATGACAGGCAGACAGACAGACAAACATAAAAACAGACAAAAGATAAACAGATGGACGAAAGAAAGAGAAAATAAAGAAAGAAAAGAAAGGAAAGAAACAAAAAATGAAGGTAGCAAACGGAAAGACGAAAGAGTGACGAAACTGAAAAACAAAACACTAACTATCACAGAAATAAATTAAAAACTACTTTAGTAAATAAAATATTGTTATAAGACTGTAGAATCAAACATCGAAATAATGGCGCACGCGCACCCTACAAATATAGAAGCGAGTTAATTTTATCGAGCACTAACTAACAATTGATGAATAAACAATAGCACGACTGAAATACATAAGCAAATAGATGACAAAAATGACATTATAATTCGATCAAAAGCAGCAACATATTTACCTGTTTACACTATTTACAAATTTTAGTTTCAACAATCGTGTCAATTGAAAATTTGCATATAAAAAGGTATTCAAATGTTCACGAGATTTTGAATTATGTTGTTGCATTACATGATTAATACAACCTGCTTTCTATTTACATGCATCTACATTTAGAGACTACATGGCTGTTTATAGATCCACATTAATTATGAATAATCAATCTTTAATGAGAAAAACACAGGCAAAAAGACGAACGAATGAGCGTGCAGCATCAATGGACAGGTGTGTTTACATCTTCATCCGTATTTCGTGAGGGAATATGTTTACCTGTCGTGCAGACTGGACGCTGATAATTGCTTTTACTCGTGTTGAAAAAAACATTCTATTAACCACACGAAACAGACGGATTTAAAATACTGTACTGACTATACTAAAATATGATTTTAGTATGAATTCTCTTGGCTTTTTTTGCTGTGTTGATTAACAGCATAATGCCTGCATTCTGTATTGTAGTTTTAACTAAATTCTGCTTTACGTTTCTATAGAAACTCTCGGATGTTCTAAAACAATTACTGCAAAAACATTGTTAAAAAGAACAAGCAATTTTTTGTACTTTACTTATTAAATTAAATATATAGCTACTTTGGTTATTAGGTTTCACCTGGTTGATTGCATTTAACCGGTTTTAACTATGTTTAAATAATTTCACCTTGATTGGGTATTTTCGCTTTTGCTCTGAATATAGTAGGGGAGTAAAGTTTAAATTCTCTGATTATAATTTTGTAATCATGAAATGCATTTATATGTTTGTATAAATTTAGCAGCTATAAAAACAACAGAAAACATTTATATTTATACTAAATTAAATTATTGTGTGTGAGGAACATTTCTCTCTTTATGACTAAAAACTCCGAAACGTTTCATTTCATAATGTATAGCCCCTACATGTGGTTTATGATAACGCACAGCAAGATATAATTGACGTGATCAGCATGAAATTTCAGCATTGCATGGTATGGTAATTGCACTAGAATCTACAGGGTAAAAGATATAGTCTATTTTGAAGTACAATAATTATTACGAAAGTATCTATACATTTACATTAATCAACAATTACACATGCACTGTGAAATTGTATAAATAATTATTTCATTATTTACAAATGCAAAGTTCTCAGACCATCTTATTTCACCTGGGAACCAAGTGGTATTTCTAAATCTGCCGAATCAGATTCGTCATCGTTTTCGGTGACGTCAATATGACTGTCAGCCAATAGGCGTCCGTCCATTAAACGCGAGTTAACTGCGGCTTCTTCTACTTGATGGTGGTGGTGCGTTGGTCGATCGTAGCGATCCTGGTGGTGGTGATTTCGTCCAGAACATGTCCTCAAGCACCTGCACTTCTCACGCGCGTCACCTTGACCTTCCTTTTTGTACTTAACCCGACGGTTTTGAAACCAGATTTTTACCTGAAATTATTTTGTTAGTTATTTTTTGATCAGTGATAGGCAGGCTATGTTACTAACCAATGTATCTCAAAATCACAAGAAAGAATGTAGCAGGTGTATTAATAAATAAAATATCTGACATCCCAGTAGCCCACAGACTAGTAATAAGATTTAATGTCTAATCTAATATCATAATGTGTGTAGTGTGGTGTGGCGTGGCGTGGCGTGGCGTGGCATAGTGTGGCGTGGCGTGGTATGGTGTAGAGTGGAATCTGATGTATTTGAGTTTAAGAAATTTCGAGGCTGCTCCAGGCACTGGCTTCACCCGCCATTCTAATGTCTAATGTTATAATGTGGGTAGTGTGGTGTGGGTGATGTGGTGGGCTGGTATGGTGTGGTGTGGTGTGGTGTGGTATGGTATGGGTGGTGTTGGTGTAGTGTGGTGGGTGTGGTATGTTGTTGGTGGTGTGGTGCAGTATGGTATGAGTGGTGTGGTCTAGCGAGGGTGGTGTTGTGAGTGGTATGGCAGGTTGGTGTGGAGTGATGTGGTGTGTTGTGAATGGTGTGGCGAGTGGGTGTGGTGTGCTGTGGGTTGTTGTTGTGAGTTTACGTGCAAAATTCTTTTTGCGGGGTTTGGCTAGGTAATCATTAATGTCAACTAGCTCTTCTTGTGGACAAAAAATAATAAAAATCGCTCAGACAACGATAGGTTTACATTTACATATCTACATAGTGAATTAAAAACACTAGTTGTTAATAACTTCAGAAATGCTTCTTAATGAACTTTCGCTCATTAAGGCTAATTATCTCTTCTTGTGAGCAAAAACTGACAAAAACGGCTACCAAAAAATAAAAATGGCCACCATGCAAAAAATCAATGTTTACACTATTCAGAATAGGTCTACCAATGGAACATAGGATACAGCATAAAAGTGTCAATGGATTAAAAATACTAATGTTTATAATTATCATAAAATTATCGAAATTTCATTCACATAAAGAAAATTATGGAAAAAGTAACAGTTTTTACTTAAATATAGTGATGTTTCTCTTATTTAATTTTCAAATTCAACAATATAGCAAAAAATTAAGTTAAATTAAGATTACAAATCGAATCCTTTGAAGAAAAAAACTGGAAAACATTAAATGATGGTCGAGCCCTGACTTTAAAGCGTTCAAGATTTAATAGAAAAGTTGTTAATTTATAATAAAAAACTTTTTCTGCAAATCACGAACGCGTACCTGTTTTTCAGAAAGATTTAAATAAGTTGCTATTTCAATTCGCCTCAGCCTAGAAAGGTACATGTTTGAATTGAACTCTCTTTCAAGTTCAAGGAGTTGTGTACTAGTGAAAGCTGTTCGTATTCGCTTACTGCTGTGAAGATCATCTCCAGGACTAGACTGGCTAACGCCTGAAAAACACCCAGTCGTCATTATAAATAAGCAATGTTAATGCTAGTATCTTTCATGCAGTTATTACTATTTAGCAAAAGAGCCTGAATAATAGCAGAAAAGTGTTTTGCTGTGAAGACATTGCAGCTCGGAATGATTAGTGCCAATATCTTAAAAAGACATCTATATATGCGTTACAAAAAGCAGCTGCAGTAGTTTTTTTCCATTGATAAGTATTATATATAACCGGTGGGCACAAATAGTAAACCATTTTAAATAATTCATTAAAAATTTACTTCTCTTTGCATTCGAATAGAACTTTTTGGCATGAAAATAGACGCATGCTTTGTGAATAGTACTAAGTGCTAAAAATGAAAAATTTGGAGATTTTATCACGGTTTAAAGTGATCCTAATTTTCCTAAAAAAACCAAAACTATAATTTGTCTTAAGTTTTGTTTTTACTTACATTAAAAAACTACTCAATTTTTTCCTGACACTTCAGTTTCTTTTCTCAGTTGAGGCCTAAATTGTTCAACACTTTTACTAATAATACAGTCCTGTAACATACTAATATCAGATACAATAAAGACAATACAATCATACTAGTGCCCGATTTTCCCATTTTTATGTCCTGGATGACGGTATTAATCATAAAATCCTTAATTTTGCATTTTATAGCAAAAAACAGTGAGTAGGTGCTAAAATGTTTCTAGTTACTGTGCTAAACTTATATACAAGCTGGAGAAAAGTTAAAAAGAGATTGCAAAGAGCATTATGCTAATTTGTAATTTGTAAACCTATTAATAATTAGTTTTATTACTTGTGTATCTCTCTCGGTGAAGCTATCGCGTCTTTAATTTTGTCAACAAATTTTACTGCAGCTACCAATTAAAAACCATGTGAAAAATTAATGTTCACTCCATGACTTCATAATTTCATGTATTTATCGTCAACGCCATCATCATCATCATCTTCACTGGTTGCATTTACGTCTAATTTAGGCCAGTTTTCAATAAAAATAAAATAGGTACTATAATTAGATTAATTTAACTGCATTTATCTTCTTTCTTCTTATGAGCTGCACGCGTGTAACAGCTGTAGTGTTAAAGAACAATCAGAACAAAATAACGAGTCGGTTGGTTAATTAATATATTTGAAGAGATGAGTTTGAGACATGGTGAAGCCGACAGGTTTGACTACACGCGTCACGTGTCCGACACGTGCGTAGAGGGTGGCGCTAAAATAGCAGGATTCAAACTCAAACAAATAAGGTAATTATTCTAACAGAATACGTATGTTCAACACATTAGCCTTCGTCTGTTAAAAATATTCTTAAATTATAATTTTGCAATTTTTGTAAAAAAAATGCTATTATTTCTGTGCTGCTTCGAAGCAGTCTCATGATTAAAAATTAACTTTCTTAGAGATTATTTCTTAACGCGATTTCCCAATGAAATGTGGACTGACACGTGCCGTTTACTACATCAGACTTCATAATTAACTCTGTGAAATGAATGTTAATACTAATTACATTAAGAGCGCTTGTACTTTTAAGAGCTTGAATAGTATAAGAACAATAGATAGATAGATAATAAGAGTTTGAAGTAGAACGAAGGAAAAATATTAAGCGAGGATGCAAGTTAGGAAAAAACGAATTGTGATCGAAAGAGAAAAACGATCCTAATAATACAATAGAAGAATTCTAATATTTAACATAATTGCAGATAAAGGTTTAATTTTTAATTAGAAAATGATTTAAAGTTTTATAACGCAAGAAGTTCAGAAATACAACATTCATGTATCGATAATAGCATTCCTGTAATTATTTTTCTCGTGCATGTAATTTCTTCTTGTTGGTGTAGTTTTGTGTTTTTTTGTAATTATTATTTCGATTTTATAAGTAATTTATCCAAGTGTAAATGTAGTTTATAATAATTAATAATTTTTAATGTTAATGAGTTAATTTATTTAAAGCAGACATATTTATTTGCTTACTTGTTTGTTTGTTCATCCATTTACCCTGCATTTATTCATTCATCCATTCCTTCTTTTATATGTTTATTCAATCAATTACTCATTCCATCCTGTTCAATCACGACAGAGTTCGTTTTTCACAAATAACAACAAAAATTTTCAGAATTTAATGATTTAAATACTAGTAAATTATTTTGTAAAAAAAACAAAATTTTGGATACAAAAACACGAGTCACTGTATAAATAACAAAATTTCTAAAATCGTTACTACTTTTGCTAGTCAGCATAGAACTACAAGGAGGCGTTTAATGTATTTCCGTTCCCAGCAGGCAATTTTATTTCTGCGTAAAATGAGGCAAACAAAAATAAATTTTGGACACTGAACAAATCGCCAATTTTCTTTCTTCTTCCGCATTATATTTTAAAATAATAATCCTCTATCAAAATTTGACAATTTGTTTAAAATTCCACAGAAATATGCTCCCTACATCCGTAAACAAACTCTTACAAACAACAACAATAATCCGACAAACACACTACGGACTTATTTGATTCACATGTGTACACACCTGATGAACCAAGTCCTTCATAATCTCATTTATTTCCTATAACTATCTTGTTAGGTACGATAATATGTGTTTACTGCATCAATACAGAGACAGGAAGGTAGGTCTTGTATACCACTCAACTTAGTGGTGACCATTTGTGTGTTAGCAGGTAAATGATGTGAAGGAGAGCACACAGATTTCCTTTACCATTGTATGGCTGGTCAAAGTACAATGGTCTGATTACAATCGTTCCCGGTTTTACCACGCGCCAAACTGGTATAGCAAATTGAAGGATGAACAAAATACTCAAGGCTGAAGTAGATGTTTGAAATTGAGCAGCTATTATAAGCACAATATCGATTTTATCTGAACTTGTGACAAATTAAAACCATATATCCACCTCCCTATACCACCCACCAGTTTTTCCAAAATGCTTATATACATCAGTTTAAGTCAACATTCCTCTGATTTGTTTTTATTGCTAAAAATTTCTACTGAAACAGAACAAGCATAGTTTTTAATGATAATGATAATTTACACTCTAATATTTTCATTTATTAGTTAAACAATTGAGATGCATTCAATGCTCGTATATAAGAAACTTGATTTTGCAGTACCTGTACCTTAATTGTAGTAAGGATGAAAACATGATAAGTTGATAACACGAAAAAAACATGAATGCTTAAGAATCCATCAGCTAAAAATTTTGGAATTACAACTGTAAGAGAACTATCGTAAAAATTATAATATAAAAATTCACGGGCTTTCAGATACAACTGCATTGTTGATGCTTGCAACACTTGTAAGGAATTTTCTTATAATCTTTACACACAACGATTTTAAGAATATTCTTCCAATTTTGGAAACAAGCCAACTTTCATTGGTAAGTCCCAACAAGTGAATACCTCAGTCCCAACGTCATTCCACGGTCAAGTTCTGTCAATAATGCTAAAATAGTCCACATAGTATTCTTTCTCATTAAATTTAAAAACACCTACGTGTTTATATATTATATCTATGCCTGAGGATCAACAGCTATATTACTAGTGCACCTATTTCAATGCTTAATCAACACTTGTGTATATGTTTACATTTGTGCACAAGTGTTTAAAGTTGCTTCAGTTCTATTGTGCTTACAAGTGGTGCTGTATTATTAAACCAAATTCACCCATGGGTTTTTCACTCAACCACTCACCCCCTCAGCCAGTCGCTTATAGCTATAACATGACGCATTCATAACAACATGTACGATATTATTAATATTATCTAATTCGTTAATAATTCGGGCACATAACATAATTTTGCTGCTAGATCGTCATTGCACTATTGAAAGAAAACGTACGCCTAGAATGTAGTACGCGTATTTGTTATTGTTGGTTAATTTATTTTCGTAAAATTGGATTACATTTTCTGGCTAAAATGAACGAATCGAAGTATAAAGATAGCGCTTTAACGAATCTTCATAATATTTTGGCATTAAAAAAGTGAATTGTATTTAGGATTCTAGGAAAGATTAAACGATGTAAACGCTATAAAGCGCACAAAACCTTATAAAACAAAAATTTAAATTAAATTTATGTTCATTAAATTTATATTCATGAAGACACAATCGTTCGAGACTTCATCAAGTTATTAATGACGATGCTTGAAAATTCACTCTAAATTAAAGGTCGACAAGTTTTTTCAATAAGTAATGATATACAATATATATATATAAATATATATGTGTGTGTGTGTGTGTGTGTGTGTGTGTGTGTGCGTGTGCGTGTGCGCGTGCGCGTGCGTGTGCGTGCGTATGCGTGCGTGTGTGCGTGTAAATATGTAAAACAAGTAAAAATAAATAAGTATATATGTAAAACATATAAAGAATGTATGGTATATAATTTCTGAATGGAAAACTACAACTGTATTGAATAACTGCAGCAACTAGTTAATAGTGAAATTTGTAACATTCTCGGAGCTTGAATATAAACTTAGACCACTGGGATCCAAATCCTACCTGACTCATTCCGATTTTTTTTATTTTGATTCTTCTGATATTTGGTCTTTAAATTTAATACAACTGTAGAATTGTACCGTTATTGATTTGTAGTAAAACGTTAAGTGTTTGCTTAATTAATTAGAATTCTGTTGAAGTGTTTTACCTGTTAATTGACTTATATATTGCATTCGGCGCGGATCCATGATTCGAAAACTCGGTGGTGAAGGGGTGTCCGACGTTCGATTAGCTATCAATGGTGTCGATGTCGGGATTCCAAGTAAAGATCTTCTCTGATCTGGGAACTGTACTGCTGACGTCATGTCAGACGCGATTCCTCCTGCTGTCTTTAAATTAAGATGTGTTGAAGTGGGAAGAGGCCCCATGGGCAATCGGACGCATAGCGGACAGCACATTCCTGCCAAAATATCAGTGGCTTTGCGAGGAAATCCGTGCATAGGATGGAGCTGCTCGTGGAGCTGTTGCACAGTACTTTGTGACGTCATCACTGGGTCACAGCTTGGCTTTTCTTGGGTCTGAGTATTCGCCGGTAGCTGCGGTTTTTGTTTAAAAATCAATGAATCCACGAAAAACGATCGAGACATTTTCAGTTTAGTTTATTCCGCTACAAAGTCACAGGCGGCACAGTTCAAACATGAAGCACAGGTTAATTTACCTAAGAACAAGTTTTACACCTGAGAACGTTCTACCTGTGCGGGAAGCAAATTTGCTCTGCAGACGCGTTACCTGCGGATGCTACGAGCACCGTCTTTACATTGCCCGACCCTCCATTGTGCTCTCAACGCCGCTAGAGGAGGCGGGGCTGTCACGCGACCACCGCTAATTGACTAGAGAAGGGGGAGGGACGTCAACTTTGACGTTCCTCCTCCGCTAAGCTAATGAAGAGGAATTAGCTCGAGGCTTCTCTTCCACACGCGTGTCCTCAAACTCCGCCCGTGCTAACAAGCAACATTTACAGCAAATTACGGGCGACATTATAGAAAATTAAATAGACAACAATTTAACCACGCGAACGGAAATGGTAAATAATAAAAATCTGTTCTATTCGCTATGAGCGTTGTATTTAGGTGAATCACACAGCTGCTGTGTGTAATTAAATGTATAATTAAATAATTAAATAATGGTATTTAGAATAACTATGTAGCTTAATTATTTTGATTTACTTGGTTACAAAGAGTATAATAGAGGACGACTATATAGGAATTTCCAAATATTTTACGTCTTTGAAACTACTCCCGTGGTCCTTACGCACTAGTCATTGTAAGATTTCGCAAAGTGTAAGTAACACGTCAAGATATATAATTCTCCACTCCCCCACTAGCAGTCAATTTATTAGATAAATAGATTCCGTAAACTTTTAACAGCTAATTAATTCTAAAATCTAGAATGGCGAATGCGTTTTCTCTTTATGGTTTGAAAACGCTTGAAAGCGAATTTCAGAACTTCTTTTTCTCAACTTCTTACATCCAAAAATGTAAAGGTGTACGCGTACTTTATAACTTTTATGGTGAAGAAAGTTTGTGTGAATGTGATGTAATTATATAATTAACTAATTACAATTGATGTCAAAAAGGGTTCATATTAACGGTCATACCTAAAACTTTCGTTGGTGATATAGCTTACTAACTCAAGATTTCAGATTCAAGTCCTGCTTGAAAGTACATATTCATTCTTTTATGTAAACAAAAAATATAATTTGCTGCCTTCTTGCAGCTGATATAAATAGAGGCTCGTATAACATGGCATTCTTAATTACAATGGTTACGCTGGATTGAAGAGTAAAATGACATATAATAGTAATTTGTTATAAATGATACTTAGTTATAATATTATATAAAGCTACTGATAATGATACTGAAGACAATAATTATGATTACGATGGAGATAACGCAAACTAAAGGTACAACACATTGAGAGTACTATTGCCGGTTACTCTGTAATGCGTAGTTTTTTTTTCACTTTCGTAACTTTACTCTATTCTAAATATACTTCCGCGTTCGATCTATTACGTCCTTTATTTTGTATCCCATAAGCTAATCAGCTGTAATTTTGATACATTTTTTGTTTTTGATTTTTTGATTCAATACGCTGCATATAATATTTCTAACTTACGGCAGCATTATTTTAAATGTGTCTAGCTCTGTGTGTGAGCGTATATATAAATTTAGCCCTATTATTATATATTGACAGCAACCCAGTCCATTATTAACGCCTTTTATTCAGTTCGTAATACAGTTTAGTAGGGGGCTGAACGCACACATAACTGGCAAACGTTTAAACAGATCGACTGAAACTGTAGCGGTGGGTTCCGATGTTAAACGTAAGTTTCGAAACCGTTTCATTTTACAGCAGCTGCCCGCGCGGCACACACGATGATTTTTTTAAAGCCTAACGAATAATTTTTATTGATTTCCGTAAAATGGCAAATTAGTAGACTTGTTGGCCTTTATTATTTAACAACTGTAATATTTTTAACATTTTAATACTTTTAATAAAATAGAGCATTTTGGTAATGAGTCCGGTTCTATTGCGAACATTTGTATTAAATAAGGTTTTTCATTTGAGTGATATTTACACATCTTAGCTCGCACACTGTAATGACTGTATTAAAAAACTCCCGTATCAAAACAATGTTGAAAAAAAATTAATTCACATTACCAATGCAAAATTAGAAAAGGGGAATCGATAACACCATTCTTCCTAAAACGTAAAGATACTATCTGTGGTTTATTACAGCTAAAATTATAATGATTAAGTTTCCATTTTTAAACATTTTTCAGCAAATGCATTATATGTGGCAGTTTATTCAGCGGAATAGCTATATTCATTTATAAAAGATAGTTATTTTGTGGTTCACAATAAGTAATTTTATGCATGAGGAAAAATATTTATAGGCCTATATATTTAATAAATTTATTTATAATGCCAGGTTTTTGTAACTTACTACAAACATTATGATGCTATCTATTCGCAACAATAGATGTGCAGTGAAAACTGGCATATATTTTATATAGTTTCTCTTTATATAGTTTTCTCTTTCTTTGCAACAGTTATTATGACGCTTAATGCAATTTCACTTATATTGATTATTAATTCATTTTATTTAATTACGTCTATAATAACTGCATCTGTATCTACATATATATGTTGCTAACTGTAAAATATTCCAATACATACATGACTTTATATTACGTACTAAACGCTTCTAATAGTTTCTATCTGATATGAAATGCATCAGTCTTAAATATTCGTACATTGATATTTTCTAACCGTCATTTTGTACTAATGTCTAATGTAATCTTGTAGTAAAACTTGTCAGCTTATGTAGTTATAGTCTATTCTTACTGTAAATGTTTTTGTAAATAGTGTGTATAGACTGTTGTGGTGAGGATCCTAAATCATGTTGTTCAAACTGTCTGATCCAATCCTAAAATAAATTATGTTTAAACTAAACTAACATATTTCTAACTCTTTTAAATTTTCATATTTAGACCTACTACTCGTTACCTTAACATATTGTAAAAACAGTGTCGACGTTTTATTTCCCCCCCCTCTCTCTCTCTCTCTCTCTCTCTCTCTCTCTCTCTCTCTCTCTCTCTCTCTCTGTGACAAATAGTTCAATTGATTACGTATAGTTCAACAGAACTTAAAAAGTCACTTGTAAACCTTTTAGACAATTTTGCTAAGAGTTCACTTCGTCTCTGCATGATAAACTAACCATTAAAACTCTTTAATTGTTACAAAGTTTGCAATGAGTGGTACACAAGTCCTGAATAAACACATTTATTTATTTATAACTCATATACTCTTTGATTTCTTTATTCATTCACCCATCTATTCGTTTAACCATTTGTGTTTTTCTTTATTTATCTTTTAGTATATTTGTAAGTTCATATATTTATTCATGTTTTCTCCAATTGAATTGAAATATGTTGTCCATTAGTCGTCATAATCACGTGCTTATTAAAAAAACTTATTCTGTTGATTAGGTCAGTTATAAATACATTACAGCTTACACGCTTTTAATATTATAAAAAGTCTACAAGTTCAAGTTCATACTTCGGATCATAATCGTTGTCGCATGTTGGTACATTCGACACGCTAATATCTCACCTGCCCTCTCGCAATATGCCACAACATCTTTTCTCTAGCTCCTCGAACAACTTTCTATTTTACTTACAATGTGCGGTTTTTAAATATACGCGAGTCTTTTGTTGACGGTGAAGATGAAAAATATTTAGACAACTAGTCAAGTGAGTCTACAAACAGCATCCATGTTTCACCTGCCTTACCAAATAACTGCGTGGCATATCTAGAGTTGAATTTAGGGGGTTAGCATGTCTCACGCTGATTAGTTATACAGTATAACTAATCATTGTATAACACCCTGAAAAAGCTTAGTTTTGAAGTGTAAAATTCTTCGAAACTAAGCTTTTTCATATGATTTTTATTTTATGAGGATAAAAAATTTATATCGAGAACAGTGACGGTGACAAAATAATGCCTTGTGCAATGCCGTTTTCAAACTTTTAAGCAACTATAATTACAAGCAATGAATCCGCTTTCGTTAGCTTCTCAGTTACACTGAATGCAAGCTGTAGCTCAATTACAATTTAACCAATTAAGTTTGAAGTTTAGCTCGAGGCTAAATTGCAACGGCTTCTATAGTTTTACACACTGTATAACGTTCCGAATGGTGTAAGGAACAAAAATCATATCTAACTCTTCGTAGCTTAAGCAACCTAGAATTTTGAACACGCCCTATAAGCTGCTGCCATATTGTACAGTTTTGAAAACAAATTTGTTTTGTTCTCTGTGCCGTTATGGCCGCTTTTTGTCTAATGAAATTGTAACCTTTAGCGTATAGGTTCACAAAGACACAGTTAACCTCAACCTCTTTAACTCTCAACTGTGTCAACAGAAGTTTGTGTATTTTAAACCGAGATGGCGCGCTAAAAGCTTGACAATATGTTCCCTATTCTGTGTTGCACATTTGACAAGATGAGTAGGAACATCTGTGTGGTGTTTGCCGGCGTTATTTAATAAATTAATAGACTCCACTTTGAATAAATTGTAACTAGCAGTGCAGCACATTAACCTATGTACCTAATTAATTTCTGATTCGTATAGAAGCACAAATCAGCTGCTAATTGCTTTTAGACAAAATCGAATGAATTCAGATCCAAATCCGCGAGCAGGATCGAGTATCGCTTGATAAGCTGAAAGACTCCATCCAAACCTGCGTGCATGACCGTGTTTATCACTTGACTATGCCCGGTTCAATGAGGTTTAAGCATGTATGGTTTACAGTGGCATTGTGCACTGTGCAAAGCACTCGTGACTAACTATCATTTGTCTATGCCTGGCCAGTGCAGTTACTTATATGTGACGGAGTATTTTGCCCTAATTTTCACATTTTGGCTCCTATCTAAAGCCCTGAAATAATCCCATCTTTTTAACAATACTATTGTCTGAGAGCCTACTTCTACTTCAATTTGCGAGCTATTCCATGTTACAATGGGGTCTCACAGATCCGAGCTGCTAGCGGATAAAAAGAGACGAGAGAAGTATGACAGAAAAAGAGGGTGAGAATCAAAACAAAGAGGAGAGAGAGAGAGAGAGAGAGAGAGAGAGAGAGAGACAGACAGAGAGAGAGGGGGGGAAGAACCGCGTATATAAAATTATCAATTTACCATCCTTACAATACGTCAACTCATTTTGCACGAATTCGTGACAAGCTGCACTAGTCTGAATAACAGCATTATCGATAATTAATAAATCACCTAGTTTTCAGGTGATACTTGATATACAACAGACTACCTGATAATTTGTGTCTATATTGCTTAAAGGAAACAGTGTACCATAAATGCACCATCATTTTGTGAATCCGCACGCGATGTCATACAGATCGGAGCACTGCAGACCTTATTATCGGTTGTAGCTTTAGATATATTAAGATAAGCATGTTTCGTCGCTCGGAAATAGACCTAATTATTTTGTCACAAAATTAATGTATTATACCGACAGGAAACTTGTAACATTTCCAGCAAGATAAAACTGTGTGGGCAGCATGTTTGACTCCTTATTTTTCAATGCTCATGAGCTCAGCACTATCACCTCGGTGGCAAGTGAATATTTAACATCTATAAGGAAGAACTTCTAAGATTCGCGAGCGATCAACATAGCGTAAACTCCCGTTGTGACGGGAGAAAACTTTCGAAGTATCATTTTCCGGACACCAGCTCGAACGTGTTAAGCAACTGACTCATCACTGGGACGTATATGAGCTATCCTCTTAATTGAAAATTATGTGAATAATTGAATAAGGTGAGTGAATGGTCTCGTGATAAGTGCAATCATGTCATCAAAGGGCGACGATTATGAGCAATCGTTGCGTTTCTATCAGCATTAACCAACGTGATAGCTTTTCAGCCCTCTGCGCACTGATATCCCGCTTCCTTGAGTATTCACAATTAATCATGCGTCATTCATATATCCGGGAATTTTAGCAGAAAAAAGTCAGAAATCTTGGCGTGGGCAAGCGTCATGCGGTGTAATGGCATCGGAGGCTAAAAGTCTAACATTGTCACACGCTGCTTGTGACATTTAAGATGTTTTACCTGCGCTGGAAACAGGAGGTAAAATTTCTAGAAAAAGGTGCACAATTTTTAACTCCCCGCTGATTAAGAAATTGTGCATTATAGACATACGGCTTGAATAAAATTTTCTAAAGGTTCAATTATAATTATTGACTGTTTTAATAAACAAAATTTTCACAACACAAAGACCGCAGAAACGGCATGAGGTTTATGCTGTTTAAAGGCTTCCTGGAAAATTAAGAAAGCACAGGTCAGGGCAGTTTTGTAGTTTAAAAAATTCAGATATCTAAAAAACCAGAAAAAAATATTATCCTCTAGAATAAATATTAAGCACGGGGATTTTTTTTACAAATTTTGTGCGATTGTTCATGAAACACACTCCTTATTATTACAAGCCTTCTCTTTTTTATTTTAAGTTAAAATTTCCCTACATAAAACTGTCAAATATTGCATAGCGAACTTTCCAGGATTTCGCTTATCGTAATGTAAATAAATACTAATCCTTAACCTACACAAGATAAATACGTGCAAATAAAAATGCTTAGATAAATCACAAAACTATGAAAAAGAAGGTTGTTGCGTTTTAGAGCCATACTGTCTTTTGCACGCGTACTCAGACAGTTATACTTCAAAATAAAAGTTTTGTTATTGCTAAGAAGGATGCGTTGAAAATTAACGATTGCCAACTGAACACTATGAGTGGAACTGTACATTGCCGACTTTACTACAGTACCCAACTGCCTACCGGTTTGTGTCGCACTAGTTTATGCAGTTTTGCAAGAAGAAGGCAATAAAGACAAGACTCGCAGTTCCTGAGCATCCCGCATCCGAGTACCTGAGAATCCACGTGTGCAGAGTCTGCAGACTCCTACGCGTGAGTGCTACAAGCAGCAAGCCGCAGAGCTACAATGCCAAAACCAAACTGCATGGTTTAATCAAGCAATAAAGTAATTATGCTCAATTTACTTCTATTTGTCAGTCTGGTTAACCGCGCTATGACAATTATTATGTTTATACACACACCCCGTAACGGCTGCGCGTATCATAGTCGCCTATTTTGTATCAATAGTGTATTTATTAGTTTCGAGTTGGTGAGCAACTAGAAAAGAAACTGACAACACAATAAAATCATGCGCAGTAAAGCTTGACAACAAATCATGCAGCCCCGATTCAATAAACATAATAAAATAACTTATTTTCCCTTTAGTTGACACTCTCAATATGCCACGCTTACCCGGCCATAGATATGTAAACTATACCATTGACATAATTATATCTGTGAGCTCAACAATTTTTCCGCACGATATTTAGGAGGTATCGATGGATCCAAACAAAGATAATTGTTCCCTGAAACGTCTGTTCACAGATAAATGCGAGGAAACAAGCCCCTGACACGATAAGAGATTTCATTTGTAATCATGATGAGAGCTAGAATAATTGAGATCCAAGATTAACATTCAACTTGTAGCCAAATAAAGCGCATTATACAGTTATGGTGGCGGCAATCCGTAATAATTGATGGGCTGAGAGGAAAGTTAATGTATCAAACGTAATATGTGTGCAAGTATACTGTGTCACTGTGTGAAAACTAAACATTTTAGATAACTTTTTAAGAATTTGGACTTTAGTAACTTACAATTATGAGTCATTATATAACGGTTTGAACCAACATAACCAGGTGCATACTGGTTATGAATGTTTTAACATTTCAAGTGATCACATTTCCGTATAGTTTAATTTGAAACTATTTGTAACTGTTTCAATGGGACTGTCATCAGTCAATAAATTTACTAGTACTCATGGCCTGTGTCATGTAATGTACGTGACAGTATACTTCTACATAACAGCGTGCACACTATTCCGCAATTTTAGAATGACACATGCACGGTAATGGCTCATTTCAGTAATTTGTATTTTTCCAAACTCCGTTTTTAGATCCTCACAGGAATACGTGCGCGTGCATTCTAGCAGTAATGTGCTGCAGCTGTAAGAGCCGCAAAGTAACCGTATGACAGCCGACAACCCCGACACAGCGATAATCCTGAGTGATATTTTTAATATGATTTAGTTTCAAGATTCAACTAGTTACGGACTTGTAAGTAAACATAAGCTTCGTATAAATTTGAAGCGACTACTAACATTGAATGGCAAATTACGAAATCCAAGAAAAATTTCAGTAAAGGCAAACTCTGAAACACTACATGGCAAATGTGCATATATTACATTTCCACATGGTACCTGTACGCTCAGTGCTTGTAAACTCAGCACCCTCTAGCTCGGTGCTCACAATCTCTGCACCTACTAGCTCGGTGCATGCAATTTAGGCACTCATAGTCTTAGCTCTAGCGTTTGCGTTCAGTAGACATTTGCGACCAGCATTTGTCGACTATATACTATATCTTGGAGAGTATACACATGGTTGCTATAAGTTCTGAATGGTCTGCATAGATTGTAATAAAACGCTGAGCAAAGCGCAGAGTTGATGAATGTTAAGCGAATTTTCGATTTTACAGAAAGCGATTTAGCGATTACAGTTTTTTCATTTTATTTATGCAGGCACTCTTCCTCCACCGCACAAAATTCGAAAATTCTTCCTCGATTGGCGGTCCCGGAAGATTTCATTGAAGTGCAAATTTCACACAGCTGCTGAGGGCCAAAAGTGGCGTACGCTATTTATCTGGGAGGAGAGCCATGCGTGATTTTTGGTACCCCATGCTGAACTGTCTTTCTTTGCGGAATAATTTGTGTCAGCAGTCCCACAAATCACATGTTAGGCACGGCGGAAGAGTCTGTTTAGTTACTGTTACGATTATTACGCATTCACACATTGTGTTTTTCTCTTCAATGTGAAAATGCCGTACTTAAGCACGATTCATGGTTACGCGCTAAATAACTGTTAAATTCAACAATAACTATAATAACCGTAATAATATTTGATTATTTAGCGAACAAACGCTTATACATCTGTTTCGGTTAGCATGATGAGGTGTTGATGGAACTCGTATGCTTTCATTGCAAGATTAGTGTTACATATAAAGTGTGCTTTGATCTTTATTTTATCAGTTTTAAAAGAAATTACATCACAGGGACGACACGCCTTATGGAGAAGTGATAAAAGAAGAGAAAAGTTCCCCTATTGTGCTATTTATCCTCGAATTACACTCCACTTGATTTGTATGTATTGATAGGCTACTGTGCAGACAAGGATGCAGTAGGAAACCACAGATGAAACAATCAAGGAAACCCCAATCTTACATAAGACAACCCCTTTAAGTGAATGAGCTTGGCGGCAGCTATTCCCTGGTACATTTTTTTTATAAACAATATAAGAATTACAAACCTGCTTCTATATAACATTACGTCACTTGAAGTCTTAAACTTTCCTTTTCCACTAATATTTTAGGTAATGAACTTTTGGTGAGCGTTGGCTTCGATCATAAACCAGACCTTTACACTGTGCTTTATATTTATATTTAGTAATGTAATATTTCTCGCTCACATACTATTATTAAACATGATCATTGACCACTTTGACCCTAGATCATAAGTTATTGACACCTTAACTGCATGCTACGTTACAGAAAAGTTTGTAAAATGTGATTAAACTACAGCCTTGTGCTTCAAAAATTATTTCAAATTTGTCTGTTCAAAACAAAGGCCTTCTGAGGACGGGCGCGACATTTTAATAGCTTATACTACATACGGATGATTTGACTACTAGGATGCTTCCACAAGGTACAACAACCACACACAAAATTGCTGTTTAAACTTTTATCCAAAAAGCAACAAAAAGAAGAACAGTTATGCTAGTTGACAACAGGAACATACTGGTTCGCAGGGCAAACTATCGCCTGCGACCTACGGTCAAAAGGCTGGCGTCAGTAGACATTGATCAGTTTTTACGATTATTATTCAACTCCTTCTAGACCACTGGGCTAAATTAAAAATGCTTTCACAGTACTGCCAAGAAGATATTCATTAAGCAGTGTTCAGAAATTTGGGTAAGGCAAGTTCCAAGACAGGGGCCAAAATGTAAAATTGGGGTGCCCAGTTTTATGAGTTTTTATATTTATAAAGCTATTGACACGCGTAGGCAGAGGGGAACTATGTTTATACATGACATGATAGCGTTGTGTCATGGGCTCCTGAAGCAGGTGGATCATCATAATTTTTCCCATTAGGCTCTGACCTTTTTATAGTTTTTGATCTAGGATCACAATATTTAGTGACTAAAAGGGGTCGAGTCCTTGTGCATGATTGCTGATTAAATATGGGTCATGTGCATGTGAGATTTTTTTTGCTATTGGCGAAAGCAAAAGGGAGAGCAGGTACAGATATTTTTCCATTGTTCAGTAACAACTGATTTTAGTAAATCAAATTAACTGTCTCGACAAGAGAACTTGAATAGTATAGGTTGACCCAAGATTGGTTGACCCCGCCTAACTCACTGATAACGGGCAAAAAGTGACTAACTGAGGAACACTGTCAACCATTCCTGAGACTAAAAGCTTACAACAGAACAAACACCTATTTGTATAACGAAATTTTTTAGAAAAGCAAAGTGACTCCAGGTAATAAAAATGTTGAGTTTTAAGCATTTTGTTATAAGGCTCCAAACATGGCAACCTTCTTACAACGTTAACTAAATAATGACATAGTTGCAAGGGTACTAGACCTTAATAATTGCCATTTTACACACTGTTTACCAGCATTGGCGAATTAGTGAGCGTTTTCGTAAAAATTAGAATTCACTGGAACCGCTTGGGTGGTGGAAGTAGTTTTGAGAGGGCGAACACTTAATTAGAATAATAGTCCCAGAGTAAAAAATATTGCTCTACGCATCGCTACACTAACCAACACACTTATGTGCTTCAGATGGTTTTCTATGTTAGAATTTCAACTGGTTATTCAACACCAAATAAGCGCATAATTACGATATAACAACATTATTTATGCGCAATTTATTGCGCAGCCACGCACGCAAAAATCAATAATTGATGAGCATTGTGAGTTTATAACAGTTTCCGTTGGGTTGTCAGCTGAATAAGGTGTTGCAATAGTCTGATATGATAGGGTCTGTCAAAAAAGCAAATGAAAGGTCCAGCTAGAAATACATAACTACAAACCGAGTTTCTTAACTACTAAACGATATTGTTTCTTGTTATTTATTTAAGCAACTAACCCAATGTATCTATTGTATTACAATAATTCGAAATAAAGATAAATATATATAATTTTTTAGGCTTGCAGTACTTGATCGCTATCTTATGAGAAAATATTGTCGAGAAGACATTTTATGGATGTAGATCGACAGCTATTTTTATTTTATTTTTTGGATAGTTTTTTATTTCATTTTGTTAATAAAAAATATAAAATATAAGAAAATATAAAAATATGCTGTAGACGTACGTTGCTATCAAAGCTGGTTTTATCTAAGCAAGTGAATTAAATAACTTTATAAATTTAAAAATGTATAATTATAACTACTGTAGTAAAACTCGGCTGTATTTACAAACGCCTTTTTAATAAAATTTGTATCAATTAAAAGAGCTGAACTAATTTCATGTAACAAGGATTTGAATAATAATATTTATTCTTATATAAGTAACTTTCTATTTTTTATTTATTAAATATTACAAAATCTAGATATTTTTATGACGCAACGTTAAACCAGTCCTATAGGCCAATTAGGCTAAAGCCTTTATAGTATGCTGTCACCTTAGTTAGTTTTGTCAATGCATGTGTAACAACGACAGTATGATGCCTCAGAGATTACTTCAATGCAATATGAGTTTTGGGCCTTTTTATTTGTTTCGTTCCTTACGTCTCACTTCATTTGTTTCTTTGTACTTTAACATTTATTTTAAATTTGTTTTGTTTTATTTTTTGTAATTTATTCTTATTACAGTTTATTTTTGCATTTTTTATTTTACTTCACTTTCTTTTACTGTTTGAGGAAATGTCGACAACATTTTTTATTATCTAGGAATTTACAAATTTTGTCCCACACACTTTTTCCACTTTAAAGTTAAGTTTGAAAAATCGTGTCAGTTGTTGAGGATATCACACCTGACCATATACTGTTCTCAAAATCAACCTTGTGGGGTATCGAACTGCAACAACAACTTGGAAACTACCGCTTTTGACGTGTTGGTATACCGTAAAAGGACCGTAATTAAATCATGACTAGGTAATACAGTGGATATACACCCATTTGCGTGTTATTTGTAATCATTTATACCAGGCAGTATCTGTCTATGTATTTGTTAATTGTTGCAATTTAATTATTAATAAGAAAATGAACAGGTGTGTAGAAAAGCAAAAAGATCTGGAATTATCCAGCGTCTGGATGATAACAACCAATTAGCGTCAATCAATTTATCAGATGTATGTGGACATAATTAACTTAGGGCCCAAGCCTACTGCTACGCTAAGTTACTGAAGCTTGAAATGGCGGTAACAGACGTACGAATAAACCGAACCAATGTCCAGTAAGTAACACCAAGAAGTGCTACAAAATTTCTAGTAAGCTTTGTCACCCGTGACGTTTCTAGGCACTGTTCCTGTAATATAACGAAAATGACTGAAATCCATGGTTTCACAGTCGTCCATTGAATCAATGAATATTTTCTCTTGATTACTAGCATTAGGATGATTTGCTTAATTCTAGAGCTGCCTTTGTTAACATTTGACACCTGTAAAAATCATATATTCATTATTATATACATGTAAAATCACATCTGTAAAAACAAGGGTTCTACTTTTCAAGACACATGAAAGTCATGTACATATCTTTACTATACATTGGTGTACAATTGTACAATATATAAGTGTTTAATTATGAATGAAAAGTTTGAGGTAACAAACAAATTTTAAACTAGTGAACTTGCCTGAGAAAATAGTAACCGCTACAAAAATGGTCTAAAATGTAGAAAACGCATTAACGGTCGGAGCTCTACCTCATTGGGCGCCCCAGATCCATGCTCTAACTGCTTTTTTGTTGGGCCCACCATTTTTCTAAAGCCTGTATCCGCCCCTGATGTCCATTACGTCTATTACAGACACTGGACAGGCAAAATTCTAAAATAAAAAATCTTTCCTCACACCAGATTAACACTGTTGATCACCCACTAACCAAGGTCAGCGTTGCTTATCCTCACTCCTAAAATAATGATGACATAATGATAACGACGATGACTGCGACGACGATCATGATGATGTTGATGAGACTTTAATAAAGGCGACACTAAAATCCCGATATTTTGCCAGATTCTACCTGTGTTTTCGTTCTCAAAAATCGTGTCAACACACAAAATTTGAAAATCTTTTTTGCATTAACGCTTCATGTTTCACCAATCCACCGTACCTGGCTACTTAATTAATATTAGAATTTTGTGCATTTACCTGTGCAAACTGGCTTCAATTTATTTGCCTATGCTACAGAGTTAATTTAATTCGCACTATTTACACAACTTAATGATCTCTTTCGTTTGCAAGTAGCAGATAACAGGCGTATTTAACCGATCGCAAATTCTCATTTCCCTGTCACGCTATGTATATGTAATCTAGAGACACCTGGGCTAATACGTACCGCTTGTGCTATTCAAAATCTTGTCCAATAATAATCAAATCAAATCGTGTCCTGTAATGATGAACGCCTGCGCAATCATTAAGCTTTACGCAATGAGTTACGTGCATTCGTCTATGTAAACGGTGGAAAATTTTATTTTAAACTCTGGCAAAAACAGGCCAACGCAAACTTAGACTGAATTAACGTTAACTTGTAACGCACCTGAACCTAAATCATGGAAATACAAATATATATACATCTTAATTAAAAATACCATTCTGTATAATTTTACGCTATTGACAGGAAAAAAGCAACACACAAAAGAGCTGCCCAGAGTCGAAAGATAATAGAACCCGTTTTTCTTTTGTCTCACACGGATTTTGGCATACTGAATTAGTCTATGAGTGAATTAGTCACAGAATTACTGTGTGCTTTTAATGGATTAGAAATGTGATTGAAAGTGCGCGCCTAGCTAGGTGAACTAGGTGGACTATTATAAAATTACGATTATTACTTAGGTATAGCTAACGACTTTTCATTTGGGAATGATATGTGAGAATGGTCCAGGCTCGAATCCTCGGTCATTGTTTTATAGTGGGTCGCCTAGGTACACAACGAGCAGCAATAGCTTGTGTATATCAAATGAAAGGCCTCGGTGAGACAAATCGAATGGTTTAGGTTACAATGAGACGGATTGACCGTGATCTCATTAGCAGGCGAAATAGGCGGGTCAAATGCTTCTAGTGCCAAGCGACACTAGCTTGCAGTGCATCAAATGAAAGCTCTCAATAAGATGAGTTGAATGTCGTGAGATGAGAGAGATTGGCTGACCTTTGACTCATGAAGAATCACTGGTCAAAAAGCTACAATTTGCTCATTGCAAAGCCAAATTCCTAGATAATCAAGCAAAAATATTGTGACGTCCAAACAAAACATGCTGTCATTTCAAAGTCTAATTCTGTAGCTATATACGTTGCTTTCAAAATCTTCTGACCATATCAGAAACATTGTCTATTGTACTTACTTACTTTTGCGTCTAAGCTCCAACATGTTACATCCAGACTTTGTCACCTACTTTGGCTACGTTTTACTGAACAACGTTTCGAATAAAATATTACTACTTGAGCTACCTCATGAAGAGGCACCTGATTATATTTGTGACAGATTCACCCCGCAAATTCGTGGGATATGAACCTTTTGCTTACAGTTCCTAGAGCGCGCTGCTCCACGCACTATGTATGGAACAGTTTAACTACCAACATCACAACACTTTCTCACTTATCCACATTAAGTGGCGTTTATGTAGCATCCGGATGCTGATGCGCCTTGGGTGCGGAATAGGTAAAATCGGTTTATATTATTTTCAATGCACCCATTTATGCAGTCTGCGTATGCGTTATTCTTTTTCTGCAGCTATTCCTACCGCTTAAAAACAGATAAAAACTTACTTATTTAAAACAGCATTCAATTTTACTTAAAGAAATCATTAATAATTAGTCGTTGTGATATACATGTATTTTATGAAGCTATGCGTTTTTAATTTCATGGTGGTTTTATTATTATTATTATTATTGCTATTATTACGTCGGATTTCACGTTACGTATGTGTGTGAAATTGGTGCTCACTGCTCAGTAAGTTTGGTACAGTAAACTTGGTCCTGGGTTCTCAACAACGAGAAAATTTTATTACCAGGAAAATTTGGTACTAGAAAATTTTAGTACAGGGAAATTTTGATACTGAGAAAATTGGGCATAGGGAAATACGTTACTGGCAATTGCAGTACATGCGATGTTTAACCAAGAATTTTTGATACAAAAAAATCTAGTATAAGGCAAAATGGCATGGAAATATCATTTATAATAACGTACTCGCTAAATTATAGTGGTTCATATTGCTGCATTTGTTTTTTGTTTGTTATTTGTCATTGTTGTTGTTGTTTATCTGTTTCTTGCTCGCTCTTTGTTGCGATCATCATCATAATTGACGTAAACAACAGGCGTTACTTTTGTCGTATTGTATCTGTTACCATCACCACTTTTGTTTATTTTTGCTATTGCTATTGTTGTCGTTGTTATTACCGATGGTGTCGTCGTGGTTGGTGTTGTTGTTGCTGCTTTTATTGTTATTTTGCTGTTGTTTGTTTCTTGCATGCGCTTTGTTATCATCATCGTCATCATTGCTACTGTAATTGTTACATTTGTTCTTTCCTTGCTGTTGTGGCAATTATTTTGTAATGAGATACAGAAATGGTCTCTCTTTTGTTTAGTACCACGTTTTCTAGTACTAACTTTCCTAGAACGAAATTTTCCAAGACCCATATTTTCTTTGTAGCAAAACTGCTTCACATCACAGTTTTTTAGTACTAAACATTTATGGTTCCATATTTTCCTTCTACGAATAATAGATTTTCCTGGTAGAAAAAATTCCTTGTACCTAAAGATCACAATAGCAAATTCACTGTATCAAACATTCATGACCCCCCACCCAAAAAAATGTTATAAAGATGTTTCTGTAAATCTATAAAAAATATTAAATATTTAAAAAAAAATTCTTCAGGTCACAAATGTGTTATATAATAGCCGGTTTACATAGACGAAATGTACTGAATGTTGCGCAATGTTTACAACAGCTTAACTTCAGATTTATAACATAGTGCTGCCATCTTAGGGAAGACTTTTCAACAGTCTGTTTTTAAGCGGACCAGTGCAATTTAAGGAAACATGATCAGGAAATAGACCCAGTACTCGGACTTTTCGTAGGCTATTGCAAGTTTTCTTAGTTATGTAGAATATATTTGTCATACGTTTGCGCCTACTCTTCACAGCAGAGAAAATTGTTTTAAACATATACAGCAGCACGAAATGCGAATCATTCAAGTTACTCGCTTATTGCTTATTGAGTTTTTTCTATATCAAACTGCTTGGATGTGCCATTTAAAACTACATTTATCATTGTCATGATCCGTTTTTTCACAAGAATTTAATATACCAAGTAACTCTATTGCGACGTTACAATATCACCTTCCTCGTAAAAATTTGTCTTTCTATTTCTATGTGTTAACATAACTCGTTAACGTTAGTCAACAACTGAAAAACTTACAAAGCAGCAGTAAAAACATTAAAACGAATAGAAGCAGAAAAAGCTTGAAGATTAACTTATCCCTCAAATATCCCTCCATGTAACAGCAATTCACAAGCTACATACACCTATATTATTTGAACATTTTGCATTTAACTACCTCTAGATAACAATGCTGTTCAAATACCTTAGGGAACAAGCCTTATAATTTACTCTCAGACCGCCTACTCTTAAACATACAATAAAATTTCAATGTGTGTTTTTTGTGATAGGTGCAGAGAGGCAACAGAAGTGGAAAGCAGACACAGCAGTTCTACTGCAAAATACAGAATTGACAAGCTAGGCATCAATGCAATCATCATTATTAAAAAAGCAATGCTACCATTGACCAAAGTAGGTAATACGACGACAACATTTGTAATCATAAAAATATAATTTTTTCAAAAGTGATAAATATAATCTATTATACATGTAGTTGTCAAAAAATTTGTACTGTAGTGTACCAAAGTAAGAAAAGTCAATTCAATACAAATTCAATATGAATAAAATTAAATTTACTATTTATGGAATAAACGCACAGTTATTGAATCATGCAACAAAAACTTAACTGAAGAATAGGATTTGTGAAAAAGTTGGGACTGACCTTCAATTTCAAACAAGGAACTTTGAATTTGTAATTTATTGGATTACAACTCAAGTACCATATCTCTAGACAGCTGTGTAGTCTGATGGTCATGATGTCTGACTTGTAACATGTCTATGGTTCAAATTCAAGCTCAGAACTTCTTATTCACATTTCCTTCTTTTCACTCAAGATTGGTTTGAAAATTTGATATTATTTTGGATTTATCTTATCATTAATAAATAATCTTAAAATTAACAATAGAGATAATTTTAAAATTTATTGTGTATTGCCATATGAAATCTACAAAGTCAATTTTATTAATACTAATAAGTACCATTTGCATTGTTCAGTTAAATAAAATAAATGTATGATACATTTTATAATTACCAGAGACTTTTAATTAATTGTTTTCATTACATAACAAAACAGATTTTTAAATCACATGTTCATTTTATTCATGTATAACAAAATTTATAATTTATGTACAAGTAAACCTACTAATACAAAAGTTAAATTAAATTCATAAAACGTTGCCACAATCCAACATAGCTAACAGGCTATCCATGATCGTATGCACAGACAAAAAGCAAGATTAGCCATTCTAGAAAAAATTTAAAATAACAATAAAACAGAATTTAAAACAAATGGTCAAATACCAAATGCAAATGTCACATCTTAAAACTTTTTTTCTTACACAAGTTGTCTAAGTTAGCAATAATGCTGTTAGTCACGTAATCTAAGTATATTTTGTCGTTGTAATCTTTTCTGTGACTAGGACTGATATCTAATTCAAAATGTGGTCCATATAAATGAAAGAATTCATTATCTGGAATATCAGTTGAAAGCTTTTGCTGCAGCAATAATGAAGTTATATACGCCCAGCATCGTGCTGTATTTGCACTGTTATACCCACCCCCACCTAACAATAACATTGGTAAGTGCCACTGAAGCAGGGTATTTATACAGGAACCTAAAGCTCGGTGAGTCAGGTTAAAGACAGACATCGGGTCTCCAACAATTCCATCTGCTCCACATTGGCAAACCAGCACTTGTGGATCAAAGACGTCTTTTACTTTAGCAATAACTTTGTGAAAAACATGAATGAAAGGTGCATCTGTTATTCCCTCTTTTAGTGGCACATTTACGGAGTAAAATCGTCCTTGACCATATCCAATTTCACTCAGTCTCCCGGTTCCTGGAAAAAATCCAGCATGGAGATGATGAAAAGATATGGTCATAACTTTATCTGTAAAGCAAAATGCATCTTCAACTCCATCACCGTGGTGAAGGTCAAAATCAATGTATAATACTCGTTCAAAGCGCTGTCTAAGTTTCAATATTGCCAAAATACAATCATTAAAAAAACAGTATCCAGATGCTTCATCCTTCTTGGCATGATGCCATCCACCACACCAATTAATAGCAATGTTACATAAATTATCCAGCAATGCGCCAGCAGCTGTTAAAGTACCTCCTGACATAAAAGCAGCAAAGGTATATACACCAGGAAAAGGCAGGCAATCATAGCTTAAACCAAATTCTTCAAAATTGCTCTCATACTTTTCATAATCTTCTTCATCAGCTTCATTAAGATTTTGCAAATACTGAACGTAATCCAAACTATGAAAGCTTGTAAGTTCATTAATCGTTGCAGGCTTTGGTGAAATAACGTTTACATGCTCAGTCATTCCATATGCATCTATCAGAGCATGCACAATCGATGCACGAGTTTTGACATTCATCAAAATATCACATATTTTTACATACTGCGGGCTGTAAATGTAGCAAAGTATTTTCTTGGTGCAATTTCCTATATTGGTGGGACTAGCATTCACAACACTGTCGCTGCTGCTCACATTGGCGTTTTCCATTGAAAACTACGTTACCGTGGTTACCAAATTAGATCCGAAAGTTAATCACGAGAGTTACTGACAAAATTTTCATTTTCCCGCTGAAATCCAGTACACAGCCATAATGTACGTCTACAATTGGTAAAAAGCGCACTGCAGTCTTGCAGATGTTAAGCGCATTCGTCACGCCTTTGTTTAATATGTGAGTTTCGTCGTACTTTGGTTCACGTCAGGTGCAATGCCTCTGACTCTTTTATCGCAGGGTAAACTGCCATCACAATAATCAGACTTGTTCACATTGTACATCGATATTATCGTATTCTCTTTTTCGTTTTTAATAGTTTTCACAAACAAAACTTTTTTCATCTACAAAATATAGTGCATTCAAGTAAGTGTGGACAAACCCATTATTTAAGCTTAACACTAAAATGCGAGTACCCCAGTCTCTTCATTACTGGCGTATCACTTGATGTTGCCCACATGTACATACAGCGAGAGTCACACACGTTGCGTCGTTCCTAACGTGATGTCACTTCCGCTTTCTTTCAGAATTTTTTGTTTTTCGCAAGATATCTGTGCGGCGCTAAGTTTGAAGTGTTTCAATGCTAACCAAACCAAAATGCACACGTTTATAAAAAAATGACACCGCTTTTTTGTATCAGGCTAGTCAATAGTTAATTTTGACATCAAGTATCTACCAGGGTGTCAGTGGACCTTTAATGAACATTGTCTCCTAATAACAACCAGTTAATTTTCTCCAAGAATCAGCCAACCACACTTCAAAATGTGGAGAGATTTATTCCTACTAAATCTAATAGCTGTAGAACACCTATCCAATTAGTTTTCAAAATTTGCATGTCAACCTCACAAACTTTCCTTTCTATGAAATTATTCCATCCCTTTTCGGTTGGAATATGTCTGTTAATTTACAAAGGCCTTGCTCTGATAAATCTCAAAGTGCTAGTATGTTACCACAAACTCACAAACTAAATTAATCTGATAAAAAGGTTATTCAATTTAGCCATCTTGAATGAATTCTATAACATACCATAAGACTCGTAGCCTTTTTAATAACCTATCTTCACCCATAAATATAGTACTATTTAAATATTAACTAAGATGCACTTTTGCTTCTCTTTCCATAAAGATGATAAACCATATCCACCTCTCACAATTGGTCCACAACAATTTTTTGTCTTCCATGGCCAACGAGAAAATTTCCTTGCATACTTTCATAAAAATTAGACTCTTCTTGATAAAAAAAACCCCCACCCAGCCCATACAAACACAATTTTTGGAGCTATTACGTACTGGCTTCCATCCAGTCCTAGCAACCTCTTAGAGCATCAGATGACATTGCCATCAATATTACTCAGTATGACAAAACTTGTGTGGTTAAACAAAGGCATGGTGAATGTCACGTACTGCCGCTATAGTGTGTGGGAGTGAGTGGACTGCGTGCCAGGAAAGTTATATGTCCTTATCCAGTTTATTCTCTCCAATTGTTACTGCCAGTAATTTTTTGTGTCATCTTTCTAAAATTGCTACAGTGAACAGTAAACTGACAATAACTAGTTGTAACATGGGCAGTTCACATGGCTTGCTGTGCCTTGCTTGGCCTGGCATCACTTTTTGAGTGGTCTGCAGTGAATGTTATAACGGTGATTATTACATATCATAATTTCAAAATATGGAATTCTAATCACGTTTGAATTCAGTAGTAAATTTAAAATATTTAAATAAATTTTGAATCGGTAATGAAAATAATGATGTGACAAGAAACCTCAGTATAGTTTGGAGATGGCAAAGACTACGCCTGTACATAGCATTGTAACTCATTTACCTCGATCTAATGTAATTCATATAATTAGAATTAAAAGCCACAGTAAAAATAGTTTTGTGCAGTTACTGGCAAGTGGGCCACCCATTGTTTTAATCTCTGTTTTGTAAATGTATGCTCGCTAAAAAGACTGCGCTGCTTCAATGTGAGCGGTGCATAGCGCAGGGGGAACGTAGGAATAAGACATAAAATGGTTGTTAGGTGGTTATTTGTTCTTGCGCTTGTGAAATCACAATAAAGTGTTTATTTGTCTTAATGAAGAACCGAAATGGGCGAACACCTCAATGTAGGCCAACAAACCGAAGAGCTGAGAAAGCTACAAAGCTTGGTCAAAGAACTTGAAAGTCAAAACCAGCAACTTCGAAGTCAAATTACTAGCAATGTTGAAAATGAAAACGTTAACGGACATGACACCGACGTTTATCCTACAGAACCAGAGACTTTAGCAAAATTTGTTAAAGGAGCTGGTGTGCCTGACGAAATTGGAAATGAGCCATTGACCATTTTCTTTCCTGCCTTGTCTTCTTCGAGGTCAACGTCAGGGACATTCGAGCTTTCAGCTTCGGCTTCAACGTCATCATCCGCAACAGTTGAAGTCAGTCTAGATACAGTCGATTTAATTGATGTAGGCACCACAGACTCAGAGTCTGAAGAAAGCTGGTGAGCAAATTTCTACAGAATAATTTTTAATTTCGTGTTTCACATATCTTTGTAATAATTATATTTGCTGTCGTCGGGCTATATTCTAATCTTTGTCTGTCACGTTAATTTTTAGGTTATTTTCGTCACCAACGCGCACTTCAGACCAGAATAATGTAAGTCCATGCAAATGGCTAGAGCGAGCATATGAAGATGAATCTAGTCCAGAGCACGAACTATCCAAAAAAATGCTAGTATACAAGTTAGACGAAATTTGTAAGTAGTGTCTAGCATGGATTTTTTAAATATTCTGACCAATATCAATAAACTTAATAGTATACTATATGTTTTGTCTTTCCAAAATTTTCAAAAATTTAGGCAAGGTTTTAAAGATATTTAATCATCAGTTTTTCTAGTTTTTTGTCATTTACTTGCATTCTGGTGTTCATTCCTGCAAGTTCTATAAGCTTGAATTTTTTCATTTTGATAAATTTATTATATGCTAAAATATTTTATTATTTCAGTGTCATCACCATCAAAACCTTTAACAAACAAACATGGTGCTGTATCAAAACTGTGTCACTGTGCATCAGAACCTGTGATCAAGCCTCCTTTATATGGTAACTTAAATGTTATTACTTACTACACGTAAAGATTTGTTGTTTCAAATTTAAAAGAGGTAAAGTAACAGCCAATTAAGAGGCGACGTATCATGCCACTAAACACGGTTGTTTCTGGACTTGACATTAAGGGTGCACAGAAATGCATATTTTCATCAGCAGAACTAAAGCTGAATTTTTTATGATTGGGTTCCACCAAACTGAAGCTCAACCGAATGATCGGCCATGCTGCCAAACCAAATTCCAAATAAAATATCAAGTTAGACAGGAATACCGAACCGAAGTTTTTGCTGAAGTGGAACTGAATTTTCTTGTAAAGTTAATGGAAATGCAACTGAAAGGAATTATGAGCGATTATGGTGATTATGAGCTGTGTAAAATTGTACTGACAACTATACCTGTTTTTTAATTTAATGGCTGCTGTAGTAAAGTATTAAATATTTCACAGGCAGCCCTAGTTATGTCAAAAGCAGTTAAAACGACTTTGTACAATCAGAAAAAATAGTATTGAAGCAAATATTTTGTAGTAATACAGTGTAAAATGCACACATGTAATTATTTTGTAGTGAAAATATTCAAATTCTGAAACGCAGCAGTAATTTAGCAAAAAAAACTGAACACTGCTATGCCTGCTTTCTGCTTTATACCTAAACTAAAGCATTTCAGTGCAATGCAGCAATAGTGTAGTTCTTCACTAGCTTGAATTTTCATTGACCTATTTTGCTGTGTATAAGCGAATGCAACACCGCCACTCTATTGTACTTTGTACCAATGGTGCATCGCAATCTTCAAGTTATCATACAGAAACAGAAAGCAAAATGCCGGTTGCTGTATTTCATTTGCCGTTTACCATCAGTGTTTTTTTTTGAATAATTTTTTATAAGTATTAATCAAATATTCGGTTTGTTTAATGTACTTTTTGCCGAGTCTAGTAATTATTAAAAACGTATGTTCGGTATACTGAAAGTTCACCAAGATTTTTGTAATTACAACCGAGCTTTACCAGACCGGATTTTTATGTTAATATTTGGGAGAAGAATTCGACAGTCCGGATATTCGATGCATCTCTACTTGAAATATTGTTTCTTTACAGTGAAGTTCAACAAAAATAGTAGAAGTTTAACAGCAAAACTAACTATGATGTTATTTATTCAATTTACATATGATGATCCAAAAGCTTGTTCTTTCTTGTCTTTGTGTGTATAATGTACTTTGCTTGCAAGTGAAATTTTGCAAATTCTTCTTATAAGATTCTTTAATTTTTGTTGCTTTTCACTATGGTACCAGCAATTCAAATCACTTGGTGTTGACTATTTAGATAGAAAAATAGACAGTAGCACTTTCACACGTCCACGTAGGAAAAAACCTAAAGATGAGCGAATCAGTTACTTATCTACTAATGATGACAATGATGAAAGTACAAGTAGCAATGAAAGTTTTCTGAATATTCATGCTCTGGCTAGGAAACAGGAAGAAAGTAAGTATCTTAACTAATCTATTTCTTTTTCTGACAGTAAGCACAAGTTTGTTAATCTGGGTTTGGAAAAGTGTTAATATTCATATTCACTTTTTCAGTTATGTAATGTGCTATGCTACGGTTTTGTCAGCAAGTTATGCTAAGGCTAAATTTTCTATGCTAAGGCTCTAATTTTCCGACTCATTTCAGTTTTTGCGCAGAGCATTGGAACAATGCGAAACAATGGCTTCTGTTCATTCCATTAAAATCAAATGTGGCATACATGCCTTTCAGAATTGGGTCAAACATAATTCCATTACCATTGTCAATTGTGTATTCTCCAGTAAGACAATTTCAATTTTATAATGATATATTTTGGATCGTCTCATGTGCATCAATAAAGTTTCAAACTTTTAATATCCACCTAGTGCTTTTGAAGAATAATCAAATTAATGTTTTGTTAAACAAACTATGTTTAAATAGTAAAGCAACTTTGATATTGCTTAGAATTCCAATCTTATTGAAACATTGTAACGAAAAATCACTGTTTTGTTAAACAAACTATGTTTAAATAGTAAAGCAACTTTGATATTGCTTAGAATTCCAATCTTATTGAAACATTGTAACGAAAAATCACTGTAGAACAGTGATTTCTAAGTTTTACAGAACATTTATTTTGATGGCAGATAGTAATTGCTATTTTTTAATTATGAACTCACTTTTTCGTATAAAACTTGTTTTTGTAACTTTGCTTCATTGAGCTAGGTAAATTCGGCATACAGTTAACACTCGTCGTAACATACTATTGGGGGGGGGGGTAGTCCATTATAGCCAAAGGAAAGCCCCATATAGCATGTCTTATTGAAAAAAAGTTCCTGTAAACAGGAGCATTTATTTTAGCTGCTCTAACATTTACAACTTTCCGTAACACTAACTGATTCCCTTCAGCTTGCTTCTGAAATAAAGAATGCAGTTGATAAGCTTGTTTTCACTACATATTTTGTTGATACTGCACATGTGCATTAAAGTTTGCTTATCCCTAGAATTGAAAGCTGTGCCCTTTGAAACTGCTGATATAATTGGTTTCTCCTGAAGTCTCCACTGACACAAATGCGTGGGCAGCTAGGAAGCAAGAATACGATAAGGGCAGTTCACTGACCTGACTATTAAGTGTATTTGGTGGCACAATTTTAAATCAATGTAATGTTAACCATATATTTTCGATGATATAATAATGCAGATCATTAAAGCTGGGGCAAATCAGAATTGAAACTGGAAGTGTTACAGCCCACGCCCTTTTTATTATGTGCTTTTTCTGATTTATAAGTTATAGGAACAAGAAATGCTAATAACACAGAGATAATTCTTGTCGGATAAAACGCTGTGCAAATATAAATGTTGAAATGCTACAGATTACACACTGACCTAATCTTATGGCACGGAAATGTGACTTCATTACAAATGACTTGTTCCAGCATAACTTTAAGCGATTGGACAAGCAAAAATAGTCAGTTGTAATGAGTGCTTAGTGATTTAATTTTTACTTTGATGTTAATTTTTCGTCATAATTGCATATCATTTTTACTTAAAATTTTTGTTGTTACAGACTTGAGACAAAGCTTGTCTACATCACAAGCAAATCGCCGGGGCTCTGGTTCTGGTAAGACCATATATTTATTGCTAAATGCCTTAAATGTGCATAATAATTCCTAAATAAGTAATCATAACACTTCAGTTTCCATTGCCGCTATTTACATAAGAATATGGACATTTTCAAACTTTTTCTGCATGTTGCAGTAAGTCTTTCATTTGTAGCTTATAATAGAAATGTCAATGCTGTAGTAAGTGGGTATTCAAAATAAGATATAAGATCACATTTTATGAAATAAAAGTTACAAATTAATTTATGTTTACATTTGTTAATCATTTGTTTTATCTTTGAAACTTTCATGTTTTCTCCTTTTAATAATTGTGAATATAATCTTCTGATATTCACTTTCTTTAATACTTCTGAAACACTTTATACATAGATCACAAACATGGTGTTAGTAACAGTAATGAAGATGATCAAAGACTGTCAAAGAACATACCTCATGCTACCTCGGTAATGCCGTCGCTTGATGGAAATGAAAGCTCTGACAGTTCTGCTTCTTATGGTACATTTCTAATAGTCTGTACTGTCACAAAGGCATGCATGAAAACTCATAATACTTTCAATTATTGTACCAGAATGTTTCTAGAGTAAATTGCGTGTATATATTACGTACTAAATTAATTTGGATAAATGAATAAACTCAGTTAGTTTGCATAACACGTACAGTAAAACTATTTTCTAACTGTTACTGCGATGTAGCTGCATGGTTCATTTTATGAATCTACTACAGCAGTTTTGTCTAAATAGGATAAACACAGATGCTAATATTCGCAGTAATGTTGTCAATACTGGATACTGACAATATTATTGAGTGTCAGTAATCAATACTGAATCATAGCTATGAGTTGGGCAGTATCATTGTGAGTGTCTAAGTCCTTTAAGTGGCTTGATTGCTAAGATTAAAATTTTCTGTTCTTCCGATTCCATATAATATCTGCATATACACATGATATTAATAGCGTTTTGAGTCATTTGCTTAATGGACAGTGTTCACTGAAAATTATGTATTTTCTCATTTTTGCACTATTACTTTATTGGGATCATTTTCAAAACCTAGGCATGCAAGGAAAGTCTTGATGCATTGCTAATGATAGAAACAAATATATATGTATATATATAGTTGATCAGTTACTGCATACATTTTACTCTGAGACTGAGCGACATTCTCAGAAACTCTGTGAAGCAAGATGGCTGATATTGAGTTTTTAAAGAGACCAAAATTCAGTACTACTTTGTACTGTTTAGTTTCCTTAAATCAACTAAGAAAACTATAAAAATTGTTTTAGGTTTAGCAATGCCCCAATCCAAAGTAGTAAATTTTGTGATTTATGTAATTCTGTAAAATGTGAATGCTGAAACTCAAACATTTTCGAACATGCCTTAAAAATTATTAGTGGCTTTATTTACGTATGAATTTTTATTTAAATGAATTTCTTGTCATTGTTATTATTTTGTTTAGCCGTATTGCTTGTTTAGTTTTTGCTTGATCAAGTGGTGATGGTAACCTTATATTTTGTTAGTATGCTCAGTTGCTAATTCTGTGACTTTGTTGTGTAGCTTCGTTTCACAGCGTCGGTAGTAGCCGACCTCGGTCAACGAGCAGCAGTACAAATGAGAGCGCATGCGACAGTAATGCATCACTAGATGCCGCATGTGATGCACCAAAAAAGTACAGATTAAATATAGTTTCCCAAGGTATTCGAGTCCCTTTATTTTATTTTGCTGTGTTGTTTTTATCATTGGTCATTATTGGTTAAATTGTGTTTGCTATTTTTATTGTGCGTGCGTGTGTGTGCATGTTGCTGAATTCTGCATACACGGGATATATATTCATTTTGCTTCATTAGGTTTGCTTTCTGATTATACAACGTATGTTTGACGATATGACTCAGTCTTGTGCTTACCAGTTTACTGGTAATAATTTTTCTTAATGATGATCGTTTTTCATTAAATTTTCCTGCATGATTTGGCAAGTCTGCCAGAGAATGACAGCATACTTAATTTATTTTTAATTATAATGTATTCTTGATCAAATTATATTAACCTTGCTGTGGCGGCTTGTGATTCTAATTAGTGATAATGCTGCTTCAGACAATTTTTAAGTGTAATAAACAGAAAAATACAGTAACTGTATATTGATATACTTGAAGTATTTCAATATTTGAAGTACCTTAAAATCCCCAAAAAACGATAATTTAACACTTTACAGATAAAATGCTCCAGTCTACGTCGATCGAAAGCTATTTTAAAATATGCATGCATAGGGGCTCTACTGTAACGTATACCAAAATCTAAGACAATTTACCTGCAAGCACTACACAGGATGATGTCAAAATGCTATCTCCAGCACTGACAAGCCATTGCTACCTGAGTCACAGTGCTCTCATCGTGTCACTGTAGAACAATAGCATATAACAACATAAAAAACCTAATGGTGCTTCTTTGTAGGACTAGAGACAACAGCTTACCGGGAACGAGCAGTGGCAGCTCTATTTCTGGGTGTTTGGTTTGGATTGAGAGAATGCTTGTTAGCATATAGTTAATTATTTTGTATATACTTGTTTCAATTGATAACAGGACAAACTGCAAGAAGAAGTTTACCAAATTTGAATCAACCCTCAGCACCATTAGACGGTTCGCACCAGAATCAGGGTAGTTCAGGTAATCTGCTTCTTCCGGCTCGGACGAGAAGCCTAACTAGGCAGCACTCTAGTGACTCTCAACTAGCAACAGGTAAATAAGTCATTACATTTAAATGGTGAATACATGTTGTTAGTCTCCGAACTTGTAATTTATTGCTAGGATACACCACTTACATTCTACAGTACTGAAAACATGGTCGGCTTTGAAAAGCTTTAAACGGATTTTGTGGAATCATCAAGTATATTAGTTTTATAAGTTCCATGTTATCTTTGATGAGCATTTAAAATTCTATAAGTGAGTTTTCTAGTAGAAAATAGAAAATAAGTTCTGATTTGTACAAAAAAAACTTTCTAAATCAATCATCTTGATTCCATGATTAAATCCATTATTAAACCTGTCTAGTAGAAGCTACTGTAAATTAAGTTAAATGAACCTATTGGCTTTTTTGCTCCTAGTTAAAAAATTATTTTGTGGGCATGCTGAATTATGCTGAAACAAAAATTCAGTTTCACAGCTTCAACGTCACACTTGATTTTATACAAACTGAAACTAGTTGTGTAGAACTATAAAGACATTCTTGAAAGTGGTTTCTATGATTGTGCTCAGGTCAAAATTGCACCAACTGGGCCATCGAATCACGGATTTAGCCTGAGGCTTATTTTTGGCAGAAACTAGACGCTTCCACTTTCTTAGAATCTAAACATTACCTAAGATTTTACAGTGGTAATCTTGGTTTCAGCAGCTATCCCACTTTCTTTGCATTTCTGATAACTCTTTACAACTGTATCATTCAGATGTACAAGACACTAAAATTCATTTTTGTCGCAAAAATCACTTTTAAGCAATTTCACTTATTTTGCATAAGAGTGATGCATCACTTACATGATTTATTGTAATACTTAAGATAGAAATTGCTCAAAAATGAAAGTTAGTTTTTGACATACATATTAAAGCAGCTATATAAACTAAGCTTCCAACAAGGGATTACTTGGTCACTTGTAGCTACTGGTTTTTCTGTGGACTGCACAGTGCACATCGACTTTGTCTGCCTTTATTTTTCACATGTGCAGTGTTTAAAAAAGTGAGTCAGCCTCAAGTTAAGAATTTTTATTGCAAAAAATGTAATGTGCATTTCAATGTACAATACAATTGGGGCTTAAAAGCAAGTATTGCTTTGTTTTTTGCAGATAATAAGTTTGTTTCATCTAAATTAAAAAAGTGCTCAAAAAATTCAAAGCCGTCCAGCCAAAAACCTGATGTTTCGTACCTGCCGCAGCCTCGTTGCTCATCTCCTCAACGGAGCGGCATACCAGTCTCTTTGCGTTCAAAGTCTAGCATCCCGCAGAGATTAACAAGGATTCCACAACCGCGCAAGTAAGTATAAGACATTCCACGTTCATATACTTTTTGATGTCAGCCAAGGCAAAGATTTGGTAATTTGTTATATTTTGTATTTTAAAAGCTTGTAGCAAATTGTTATTATGTATCTACTGATATTTGCGTTAACGTTAACTAACTTTAGCTAACTGAGCTGAAAGAAAATTGTTGGTTAGTTGCTATCTTAGGAGCATTTATTCACTCTGTTAATTATCCGCTCTCCCACTTAAAAAGTACATAGTCTGGCTTAGGAGTACAGTGAAGTGAAGACATAAATCGCGTCATTGCAATAATGTAACAGATACTTGCCAACGTTCTCCAATAGATGCATGTGTGACTGGCATAGGAATTTACATTTTGTGTCGCTCTATGCAAATTTCTTGTGCTTAACGAATTTGTTATTATTCAGTTTCCCTGCAGTTTATTCTTTCTTGCTAAATTTATATTCAGTTAAAGTTAACCATTATACTATAGATTGTATGTAGTAGTACTCTGTTATTCTGAGCAGATGAAGTAGGTTGCTTGGTATATATATATATATATATACATAATATATATATAATATATACACTAATGTATATATATTAGTGTATCGGTTGCAGAGAAATACAAAAAGTTAGCTCTGTCGTGCATAAATATTAAGCTCCGTTTTTGGAGACTTGGCTAAGCAATAACTAATTCCAGTTGTCCTCCTTGACTTTTAGAACCAGTCTCCCAGTTACTAGCAAGCCTAAACTGAAAAAGGTTGTTCCTCATCAGTCAACATTTGACGACGCATGGCAGGAAGGCTGCTTCTAGTTGCCCTTGCTGAGACTACACTACCATCTAGTGCAAGGTACAATGTATTTATTTATCGTTCATCAATATAAATAGAATTTATAAAGGTGATTAAAATATGTGTAAAGACCTACTTCGACTTATGACTTCTGATGATGACATTGCTATTCTCATTTTGTGTGCAAATGTTAATTAGCGAGTTCATTTATAACAGATGTTTGATATGAAATCAATAATTTATCAATATGTTGTATGGGTGATTGTCTAGTTTTCTTGAACACTTAGAATGTGAAGCTCTCTGTACCAGTTAGAATTGTACGTATTGCAATAGGATGCTCTACATAATCATGTCTCAACAATAAAATTTTAGGTGTTGAAACTCTGTATTATAGCATAAAAGTAGGCTAGCTGATGCCTCTCAATACTTGGCAGATAATATGACATTTTCACATATCATTTATAAATAAGTATAATTCAGTGCCCTAACTTGAGAATAGTAAGAATACTATTTTACTACACTTATAACATAAAAAATTTTGAGACTGAAAACTTATTATATAATGAGTTGCTCTTTTTTAACTTTACAACTAAATTGCTAATTTGTGGTGAACTATATTATTCATGTTTGTTGTTAGTTAATGTTTTAGTTTTAATTAATTTTGCTATAGTTTTGAAAGGGTGTGTTACAAAAGTATTAGCTGTAACAGGTTAGCACAACGGTTTTTATGCACAATCTGTCGTACTGTACAAATTTTAATAGGCACCGAGCATATCACTTAAAACTGTATACCTTAATTTACAAAACAGCAGTTGAAAGATGATGTGTACCAAAAAGTCTATTGCAAATTTTGACTTTTCCTGCGAATGTCATTACCAAAACTAAGGTTGAGAAAGTGTTAGTATTAAACTTGGAACGTTTTGTGGTATCTGGTTTCCTAATGTTTCTTTTATTATAGACGTGTTACACACACATATATAGGTGCTAGAGTTCTTACTAAACATGCATTGAACGATGTTTTTTAGAAAAAAATGGTAAGAGACTTATTTTCTCTCACACAATATTTTTTAACTTTGTGATTATTTTATGTTCATTTTTGCAGTGTGACTTACCAACTAAATCTTAACTATGTCCTTTGACTTGCTTTGTTAAGTGTATCTCTTTTTACTTACGGTAAATTGTACACACTGCTGAAGGTGTGTTTTCATGTATGACTAGTTGGTGTTAAACATTATTAAGTAAATTGCAAGAAAGCACACAAATTTATTCTTAAATGTATTTATTGTTACGACTTTTGCCTCTTAAAATCTTGTTCCTTTGTAAACAGCTTTTTGGCATGGCCGTTTTCACCACCGAAAGAATAATGTTTTAGTAGTGTCTGTAGTATTTAGCATAAATTTGTAAATCTGTATAGATCTGTAATTACGTTTGTTTAATTGCGTTGACTGTTGGATAATTTATGATCTGTGTAGATAAAAATTATAATGTTTCAGCATTGTTGACTACTGCAAAACTTTACATTATGATAAATGTTTCTGTAAGTATATGATATTGAGTCGAGTTGCTAGTGTGTCTAACCAATGCTTTTACTATTGTGAGACAAAGCATACTAACCTGAAACAGGACATTATGAATGTGAGTTGCTGTGTTATATTATAAACACTGTAACATAAGACAGTTCATCAGTATGTAGTTTATTATTTGTAATACAATGATTTGTAGAAATATATACAGTTGGGTTTTTTACAATGCAGAAATATGCTTCGGTTACACCTCAAAATGACATAACTACTACGGTATTTTGCTGAGCATTTATTAGTGGATGAAAATATTTCGGTCTCTCATTAACTTCTGTAACCAGAAGTACAGAAATAATAAGTAGGTCATAGACTGCTACGCAGAGTTGAAACAACAAAAATTAAAGCCATCTTAATTAAATGTGTCATATGTTGAAGAAGACTGGTGATAATTTTTTTCAAGTAATACTCACCTTAAATGCACAGCAAAATATCTTTATGTTCATAATTGTTTGTAACATAACTCTACAGAAAAACTACTTTAATGCATTAGTTCATAATTATTGTTGAAATATCAACGCTGCAAAACTCAAGTTTTAACATATCAAAATAGTTGGCTCTTGAATACCAATGGTTTTTTATGAGAATGTTGATTTTGTCAGTATGCACATGACAATTTACTTATAAACGTATTAAAGAATGGAAAAACAATGCTGTTTGTATCAAAATAGTTTTCATAGCTAGTATTTGAGGCCTGATTACGAATGATTTTTCATATTTTATTAATGGTACCCATTATAAAAGGTTATTGTCAATCCATATTGTGAAACTGTCCAGGCTAATTGCTCAAGTTGCTTGCAATATTATTGGCTCAACTAAATGGCTTAAATTATTTTGCGGAGTGCAATTTTTTTTGTGCATATCTTGTGGTTAAGCATTGTAAGGCTCATGGTCTGTTTATTGTATTTTATCTGCAGCATAAATATGATGAGTGTTAACATTATTCATATTACCTTCTCATAGCTCAAGGACTGGGCAATAACTTTTGCAGAACTTGCATGTTCTCGCTTTTGCTTGATATTAAAAACTATGTGGAGCCATTTCTGGTCAAGAAAATTAAAATTTTCCAGTAATACCATCTCTTACTGCCCCACTGTTGACGTCATTGCTGCATAATATGCCTTAATTGTATTGTCGACCATATCATGTTATTTTTGCAACAGATTTTTGCTATATGCTATTAGCAAAACACAACATAACTAATAATATTTTGCAACATAGTAATATTTTACAGTGAGAAAGTTTGCCTTTCAGACTATCGTTACGCTGAGTATAGACACCTAAAAATATTGCAGATCTTGTATAGAGAAATCTAGTGCACGTTAAAAATCTTTTATAATTGAGAGTTTTAAGAAATAACATTTGGGGACGAGCAAGAAATGAATTCTTGTCCTACGACAGGTTGTTTTTGTACTGGAACAGATATGATATGAAATGAAAAGTGTGCTTTTTTCTCTTGTGATATCATAGTTATAAGTAAAACAGATTTTTATGCTGAAGGAGATTTGAGATGGTTTACTTATTGGTGTTGTTATTATTTGATTTATACATAATTTGATAAACTATTTTGCAAAGTTTGAAAATACAATTTATTTAAATCTACAATGTTTGTTTGTAACATTGTTTTTTAAAATATTACCTCTTTACAATAGTCCATATGAGATATCACAGCCAAATGAGGAGCCAGATATATTATTATTATTTTACTTATTATTATTATAATTACTATCACCAATTACAGCTTTCAAAATGTCATAGAAAGTTCATAAAAAAACTGTTGCTGAATTTTACTCAGTTCTGTGGAAAAAGAAAGCTGGCTATTCTATCCTTAAACATCAATGTGTCATTACATATTATATTTCAAACTCATACTCAAAGGCACTATTTCAGCATATTAGTAGTTATTTATGGTATTATTATTATCACAGGTCCTCTGTTTAACGATGCAATGCAGTAGTGTACTTGACATGGTTTTTAACATTATGTAAAAATACAAAAGAAATTTTGCCTCCACTGTCAAAAAACATTTCACGCCCAATATAATTCATGCAAAAATATACTAAATAAACTTTTTTGAAAATGGCTACTTCTTAATAGCGGTAATCATAATAACTCCAGTTGGATTCACATATTCTGAGAATGTATCTTTAGGTCCGAGGTGTCCATAATCTTTGTCAGTGAACAGCTCCTGCACTTGGTAACCGCCAGGATCTTTAAGTCCAAGTTCCAACAATGTTGCATAAAACTTTCTTGGTCCTCCAGCGTCATAACGATTCATAACCACAACGGCGAAACTTCCTGGAGGGTTGATGGGTCGAGACCAGACTTCAAAGTTGTGCCTGTTACCTACTGGCTTCTGCAGTGGTCTGAACATGATCTTTTCTGTTTCTTTCTAAAATAAGAAATAATCCACTTGCAGTTTGCAAATTGCTACATTTACTGGCATAAATTTACAAACTTTCACTTTTACAAATGGTCTAGTCAGGTTCAATTTTTTTTTGAAAACCCTTAATGAAAGGCTTCGGATCTGCAAAAACGTAAAAGAATGTAGAGCAATAATAAAAAAATAAGTACGTTACAACATTCCTCAATAAAAGCAATATCTTGCAAAAATGTTATTCAACCTTTGGAGCAAGTGAAGTAACTGAATGTCACTATTTGGCTTGCTGCAACGTTAAGCAAAACCACGCTTGGCTAGTTAATATTATTTATTATAATTATGTATTGTGTAGAAATTGAGTGCTTTTTTGATAAATTTTGTAAAAATATTTTGTTTGAAGTGGAAATAAATATTGCAATTACAGTTAATATTAGCTGGGTGTCAGTTGGAATAACTGCTTCTGAATGGTTTCACCTGAATAGTGCCCCCGCTATTGTTCTCACTAAGGAAGGCTGTACATGCACATTTATCTGAACAGGAATGTGGACACCAGCAGCTCAATACTTCATTTCAGAGGATTACTCATGATAACAAACAAGGCTTTGGTCCGCCATGACTGTCAATAAGTACGCCTCACTTTTAAATGTTTGAATCTTAATGTTGTCTAACTTGTGATAAGTGAGCTAAGTCACGATTTTGTCATAAGTGTCAGTAAGTAGGCCCTGTCATTGAGTGCCTGATAATATTAAACCTCTATATGCTTTTCACAAATCAACTGTCCGACCTTGTATGGAATACTGTAGCCACATCTGGGCTTATGCTTGAGCCTGTTACCTTCAATACTTGACATGTTCAGAATAGATGTATCTAATTTGGGGTCAACCAATGATCTCTTGCTTGATCAAAAGTAAGTTTCTTCACTGCACCAGTTTAATTGATACAAGTTATGCACTGTAACATGCTGTAATGAAATACAGCATCCAGTCGCATGGTATATTTCCTCTGGATAATTGTAGCAAAACTAGAACCTGATTTATTATCAAGGTTACGCCTTTAAGCTGATTACTGAGTGGGTCAATTAAATAGAGGTGTCTCAGTCACATTTAAATGTGAACAGCACACATTCCATGTACAACATAAATAACTGGAACCAGTACAATGAATGGAAATCGACTAGATTGAGCAATGCGCCAATCATCCATTTACTGAAAAGCCTCAGTGTCATTCTTAGCTTTGGTCACCAAGTACAAACCTTGACCTTTCAGCTCTTCATCCTGGCCCAGAAAATTTTTACAGAAGAATTTCCCAGGCTCTTTATTCATTGGTTCCTAAAAGCAGACAGTTTGCCTGGAGGCGCTACTGTCCTCATACTTGCCAGGTCACTATAAGTTCACATCCTCCCTCTGAGAGAAAAACAGCCAAAGATTTTATTTTTGCTAGACATTGTATACAGAATGGCTGCTTACAATATCAGTTTTTTCCTCTGACCTTTTACTTGTGGAATTGTTTGCAAGAAAATTATTTCCCCGTTAGCTACAATCTTGCTTCAAGAAAAACATCAGCAGACACTTCCTATAAATCATTAGCAACTTAGTTGTAAGAATTTAATTTTTAGACTTTTAGACTTGATATCATATTTTAACTCTGTAACTACGCCCTTTCACACTGGGTGGCCACTGCCGTGCGATTGCATCGTTTTATTTGAATTGGTCCGTACATAAAAGTAGATCTTCAGCCGCAGGACCAAATAAAAGTGTTGTGCAAACCTGTCCAGTCTCCTGGATTACACTTATGGTACCCAGATATGGCCCACCTCACCTGCTCACCAAGACACTGGGAAATTTCACCCTATTTACCTTGACACTTTACCAACTTGATTTTCCACTTTTATAATTGCACAGGCAATTCCATTTGAAGTTCCAATAAGGGAAATACTAGCCAGAAAAGTAAATCTACAACTAAATTATTACCAATAATCGAAATAATAATAAATTTACCATAGTGTAAATTCTTTGTTTTTTGTTGCTAAGAAGGCCTCCAAAGCTCTGAGAGGTGGAGACTCTGTCCATTTCCGAAACACTGTTTGGACCTTGGTGTGGGAGCTTAGTGCTCCCTCAGACCCCCTACCCGCCATTTCACAAGTATGCCATATTTGGCTAACTCAACTTGACAAGTCTGGTGTTGTGAGTCTTGTGACCGCTTGAATACCCGCAGCCAGCTGAATCAGATTATTGCTAAAGGTTATGGCAAAACAGACATTTATTTTGTACATACGTGTTCTATTGGGATTGGTTTTCCTTGTATTCCGAGAGAATCTTGATTGACTGCAATCACCTTCTTATTCAGTAAAATTTCTTTGAATTCTGGGCGCATTTTTCTCGGATCATTGCTCATTATTAGTGGCGCAGCTAATATTGCCCACATTGCCATTTGTGTGCGTGCTTGATCCAGACTCAATCCAAAGTTTCCAATTATTAACTGCAAGCAAGTAAAACACTGACAGTTAGTACCATCATAAAACTATTGAAATTTCTCCATGTACTTAATTTTTACAGCTCAGAATAATTTTAAATAAATGAACATGCAAAGTTTCAATTAAATGTGCTCGAGTTCATGCTTGAACATAATGAATAAGGTTCAGAAATTTACATGAACTAGTGTTTGTTCACTAATCCTGACACATTCTGTGTCCGAGCACATTTTCAAAATCTGATATTTAATAATAAACAAGTCGTCCGCTAAACACCCAACATATTGCCAGGCGGCCCCACACACATGTGCATGCTATGAAGCCAATAAACTCGAGTTGAATTTAATTGTGCAACACTTAGTTTCCATCGTTTGAATTTTTGGTAATTCATATAAACATTACCACTGCAAAATGTTTTTTGCGTTATTTACTTTTGAAAATGTGCTTAGTTATGAAACCCATCAGGATTGGTGAATGAACACAATTTTATACAAATTGATGTTAACATTATGTACTTTCCTAGAAAGTGGTGTTTTGCTACAATTTGAGCCTGAAATTGCAAGTTGCCAAGTTCAAAAGTTAGTAAAAAAAACTTGCTGTTGAAATTTGCAAAAGTTGTCTATCAAAAGTTTTAAAATTTTCATTTGTGTGTACAGAAGTTTCAATCCAAAACTAAAAAAAACTTTTCCACACAACCTGCATGAGAAGCAAACTAATTATTGGACTGAAACCTGTCATTTTTTAATAAATTAAATGTGAGAAACTAAGAATTGTTTATGGCATTCAATGCAAGCTAACTTTTACTCGCGTTCAATCATAACAGCAGGAAAAAACCTTAAAGAAATTTACCGAATTGAAAAAGTGACTAAGTTGTCCTGTGACATAAAATCAGCCAAAGCCGCCATGTATCTGAAATGCCTGGAGCATGTGGCAAGTAAACTAAACCATTCTAACTCCATATCCAAAAAATTAGTATGTATACACAAAGTAAGCAACAGGGTGCTCACCATATCTGGGTCATTCCAATTTCCTGGTCCAGCTACTGGCTGCAGAACATTGGTCGCATTCTTATAGTAGTCTATAATGTCTAAAATACTTTCGTAACTATCTGATATATCATAGTACATCCTCCATAGATTACATGTGGCAGCTATAAGAGTATAATTGGGCTGAAAAAGAATTACATTTGGTGTATAAATAAATGATCAGTAAAGAATCAATGCTTTTGCAATAATTTAGCAATACTTATGATAAATATAATTACACTTTTATGTAGATTTAAGTGTGCAAGTAATTAACTAGGAATATGGTGGTCAAAAGCAATTCCACAAAGACCTATTTTTATTAACTAAAATATCTGAAAACAATCTTCAGACTTATTATACAGAATACACTCAAGGAAAATATTATTAACACACTAAGAAATGCTGCTTTTTATTGCTACCCACAAGAATATGTTTCATGACTTTTATCAGTTCCATATGGAAGTGCCACACTTATTTTGGCCAAATCTGTTAAATGCCATTGCAATTACGGCAGGGGTGGGCAAATAGACAGCTAAAGGCCTCCGAAAGTGCAATGAGCTCCTACAGCAAGGTTCGACAAAGGGCCCCCTTGAAAACTCACATATTTTCTGCATTTAAGAGTTTCTGAAGACATTTTGAATCTAAACGGAGAGTTTTGAATTTAAAAAGCTGAAATTCTGTTAAACAAATTTTTGGTTTTACGAAACAAGTAAACAGCAAAACAGACTTTATCCTTGGAATATTTTGCAATGTGGCCTTTATTCATTTTTGCTTTTAATACACAATGAAATTAAACTAAGTTGTTCAAGTCAATGTACTCTTGTTAGCTGAACAAATTCTCAAAGACAATTATTATAAAATTATTAAAAAAATTTCAACACTAACAAATCCAGCAGTATATAAACTTCAACAGGAAAAGGTTACATTTTCCTCGACAGTGCTTTTAAATGCTGGAGTATGTATGTGTAACCAGGACTAGTACTATTTTGTAGCAGAGGCAGCTCAACAACAAAAACTACAACTTGTACTGGGGAACTAAATGCCAAGTGCCTGTGGCATGCAGAGTGCTCCTGTTGTCCTAAACAAGTTACCATAAAGTAGTAAGGCAATTTGTTGCTATTATTATAGCAAACAGGCACTAAAAGAAACAAACTTGGTACTGAACTAAGGTCTAGAAAAAATTTCACTGTCTGGATTTGCCCAGTGTGTTGCCAGTTGCCCACCCTTGATTTACAATATTCATGTTATCAGGATCTAGGCATGCAGCTACATTATTATACATCTTACCGATATGCCCTCTGCTCGCTGATAATCAGGCCAGCTACAAGAATACTGTATAGGTCTACCCGTCATGTTCAAGTAATATCCCATCTCTTGATAACCTATAAAACAATAATTTTAATGAAAAAGATGTTAGGAATACTGAATTCTCATAATAATACATTTGTCCATTTTCTTATTATATACAATAAAAATATTAGCTTTGTACCTTTGTCCATAAGTCTCACTTCACTATAACAACCATCTAACTTCAATGCGTCAACTTCCCACTTGGCAAATATATCTGCATCTTGTTTCAGGAAATACTGACTGCCTGGATAACCTGCACATGTTTTAGTTCCAAAATCTCCATAAATTCCCAACTTTAAACCTCGAGTGTGCATCTATAAAGTAGATATTTAAAACGGGAAAAGTGAACAAACATCTTCAAGAATGTTTATTGAATATGTCTTCAAATACAAGCTTTGTATTTACTTTTGAAAAGACAACATAATGCAAACAGGTATGCTGTTTCTGCATCTGTGTTCTTTGATTTAACAGTTACGCAATCTATTTATTTTGGCCAGTATAAGATCCGTCACATGTATGGCAGAAAAACTGCTAAGAAAAAAGTATTGGCAAGCCTATTTTAAAAGCTACACTCTTTACTTTAAATCTAAGAACAAAGTATGAAAATCGGTACCAAGTACGACGAAGCAATTAAATACTTGTCATCACTCGGCTAATTCTACCATTCAAAGTGTGGCAATAATTGCAATACTGTTTATATTAACATCTTTTGTTGTCAAGCAGGATGAGTGGCATTTCAAGCCCAATTTGCCTACTTACAATATCAAACTGGTGTGAAGGTGGTAAAAACAATAATGTAATATTAGTTTACCACTGATATCCGCTATTACAGTAGTTAGATATTATCACATATTTAATTTAGACTTAGTAGCAGTTTGATTTAGACAGTCTACTACATAGCATTACAATTTACATATAAATACGTGCATACAGCCTTGCCAAAAACAAATGCCTTTATAAATCTCATAAAACAGTAAGCAAATATTTGAATACTACTGTGCCTGAGCTTGTCCATGTGTTGTAAACATAGCTTGCCTGAAGTATGTTTGCTGTAAGTCATAAATAGCTTTAAAATCCGAAGCAAAAATTTTATGAATACTAGCCTTGATAATAGTATATTATTCATACCTTATAATAGTAATATACAATATTTAATTTTTCTTACATAATCTGACAAGAATTTAATGCCATGGGGGAACCGATCCGGATCAGCAACCAAGTTTCCAAATTCGTCTCTTTCTTTAGCAGCCCAACAGTCATCTATGCAGACAAATTCGTAACCAGCATCGCGATAACCTTCGGAAACCATCACATCAGCTACTTCCATAAACAACACTTCACTAAATACATACAAACATGTTTCAATCTTTCATGCTCAGTTATTCGTCATAACTGGGCGGGGTATTTACCATTTCAGGTGGGGTATATAGCCGAGTGGTACAGCATGTGTGATTTGTGACCAAAAGCTGATCAGTGAATGGATGTATTTTAGGTAACTACCTTCAACACTCGTTTTGAATATTTTTATATTTGCCATACTGATTCTGACTGTTTAGCCTCGTATAAGAAGGGCATATAGACATCCGAGCATATCTAAGACACCTCTGCCAGTTCAGTGGCTCATCTTGGAAGCTTAGTCTTGAAAAACAGCTAAGCTCTGGTTCCACAAATGCCAATGCTAGATATATAATATAACAATGGCATATATTATACTACATGATATATATGTTCTTTATTTATTATAATGACGGGCAGTGGTGCTTCTTATTACCATTACTTTTTAGAGCTTTGCACGAAAATTATTGTGCAAAGTAGCAATTGTTAATACACATTTCTTTTTCCTGACTGCAACCTATCAATGTCATTCTATAAACAATATTGTAGTCATGTGTACAATGCACAATAATATAATCTTTTAAACCAAAAGTTGATTTTATGGTGAACTACACTTCTAACAGCAGCAGTGAACAGCTAATACTAACACAATCTAACCTGACACAATCCTTTGGTTGTTCTTTACAGTTGATGTTACACATAAAGCGTTCCCAATTCATCCATCCCATTGGCGGAGTTCTAGCTAGTCCGTTATTAATACACGATGCATATTCAGCTAACAAGATTAGCAAGGCGATCACTGATTTCAATTTTGCCATTTCTAAAAGTAAAATAACCCGTCAAAGATTGTTGTTCCTGTATGACAGCAATTAAGTGCACTGTCATACAGTGATACTGAAACTCTAATATAATGGTAAATTCTAAATTTAGGTTCAGAGACAGATTGTTATGATAAACAAAACACAATTCCTTCTAAAGACATAACAAAAGACAGTAGCCAGGAAAGGAAACAAAATATGAAGGGGTGATTAGTAGAGTTGATACAAAAAAGAAAGAGGGAAATTTTTCAGGACACAACAATAGCTTTGCCATTAACTAATACTTTTAAATATAAATATTTTTTTTCAAAATCACGAAAGACAACGTCACACAAAAGAATACTACAATACTCCAACAAACACACTCAAATGCATCACCGAGCAATTAGACCAAGCGCAAACAGCATAACGTTCAAAGCTGCTGACACGTTCACAAATGTCATCAAGCTCATGAAACTTTTGTACAAATACTGATGGGGCAAAGGCCTGACAACCAAGAAATGTTCATTGATGCATTTTTACCATTGCCACAGAGGAAACAGCATACCATGGCAACAAATGCAGCTTCTGCATAGTAGTACCACCAGATGTCAACATCTTATAAGTAGATCTACAAGCACATTATGGCTGATGCACACTAAGATTTACCAAATGTCTGACTTTTCTGGGACTGTCACAGTTGATAGACTGCAGTGCTGGTCTACTTTTTTCTTAATTATGTCATATTTTTCTATGCTCACCCAGAAATATTTTACTTGTAAATAGTGTCAGGTGTTTTAGCTTGAACATAATGTCATGGTTTACAGACATAGATTTGCTATTGAGTTCTGAGTTCAGCACAGATGATACAAAGTTATTATTATCAGATAATTTCCATCTCACTTTCATGTACCACTTGAACACTCGAATGTGGATGGACAGTCATTGCAAACATCACCCGAAAGTTCTCACCCACCACCTAACTTATACACTTGACATTTTGCAAGCCAAACCAGGTTTTATAGCACTAAACATTGCATTGTTCAAATTCTGTATATGCCCTTCCTACACTTTGGGAGGGGTAAAATATTTTCGTCAATGTCAATTTGTAGATAGATGACATTCTAATTCCATGGATTCGGCTGACATGCATTCTTCCACCACACCCTGGATTTTCCTCGCTCTGGGGGAGGAAGAGTCACTGCAGGCCATCACCCATCATCTAACATCTACAATGATAAATGTAGAGAGGTGGATAAAACCTACCTTTTTATACTTTCAATTGTTTGAATCAGCCCTCACTCCCCCTGGGGGGAGGGAATAAAATTCTTTTGTAATTGTTGGATTGTTAATATATGACAGGTCAATGAAAATTCCTTGCACTAAGCTGACTCAAATTCCTGGGGGAGAGAAACTCATTGCAGGCTATTGCTAAAAAATTGTGATTCAATGTTCAACATCTACATAGGTTACACTTGACATTTTTAGGGACAAAACATTTTTGGGTATTTGTTCAAATCCTGGATGTGGACCCACCCTCCCTCTGGGTAAATTTAAATATTTTTGTCCAAGCTGGATTGTCAAAAAGGTGACAGGTCACTCTAATTGCTAGCAGAGGGTGCATAATAGGAAGAGTGTGGTGATCCCTAGGATGCAATTTTGAGTCTACTCGCTCCCTGACACTGCATTGAACTGAAAAAGTTTGACAGTTTTAGCACCTCATAATCACTGTATTTTTGCACAAACTGAGCAATACCTCAAACAACATTACAGTTTGTTAATAAACTAATCATTGTATGTATGACGGAAATTCTTATGCACTGTTTTGTAAAAAGATATTTTGATCTGTTTTAAATTGCACTCGGAAAAGCTTGTGCTCTTATTATTTATAGGACCATCATCCTATCCCTATCATAAGTCCCTATCAGCATTTAAAACAAAATTAAAATCACTAATATTAACCAGATATGAAATACCATCACACAAGTACGACAACATACACACAGAATTCATATATCCACGGCCATATTAATTAAATCATAGTTTTCTTCATTTTTTTGTGCACAGTTGTAAATATGTTTGATTTTATTCGTCGTTACTTTCCATTACTGCACAGTAGTTTAGATTGCACTGATGCATTTGCATTCAGCAGTGTAAGTTTTTATTAACTAACACTGATTGATTATCTTTGTAAAGTTTTTATCAGTGATTATCAATGTATTTTAATGGCAAATAAAGATTATTAATATTATATATATATATCCTGGAATTGCTGTTACAGCTTTGTGTAATTGCTTGGACATGTTAACGAACTTAGTAACAATTGCTGCTGAACATTTTGATACTAATAATAATAATTAATATCATAATTTTATGGTATTCTGGTTTAAATATTTTTTCAATTTTTAATAGCCTCAGATAAACAGACCAAGAAAAACAGATTAACTGACTAATTAAATTAACAAGTATGCGTATTTGGAAAAGTACAGTACGTACAAACATCCCAGCAATTCCTAACTGGTTGTTATGATGATTAACTTTAAGCAAGCACTAAGACTAAATAATAAAGTAAATTGTTACAACGGTGGGACCGTGGTAATGGTACATGAAAAAACTCCCCATACTAGTTTATGGATAACAACAGTTTATACTAACCGCAATGAAATAATTTTGTAAAAAAATACTAACTTGCAGCTTTAAACTCTATTATTTACAATGTTCTAGTTACTGAGTTTTGATCTGCAGTTTCTAAGTTACCCATAGTCAACAAAGACGCCAAGAGCCAACACATGAAACCTTTAGCTGGTGTCGTACTGACAAAGTGTAAAAAGGGTAAAAACGAAATTTATTACATATTTCGTTTTTGCGATTAGCGGCTATGCTGGCGGCATCAAACGGCGGACGATTAAAAACCTTTGAGCCGCGTATTGACTGCAATAATAATATTCTGAACTACACCAATAGTGTTGGCATACGCGCAGTTTTGATAAGACAAAATCGGTTTTGCGCTTTTAATAAAAGAAGAATATCTCAAATAAAGGCAACTATTCGTTTAAAAAACTAAAAATATTTCATGAAAACGAAAAACAGTTGTAGCAGTAAGTTTGTATTATGTACTTGCAAATACTTCTTCAGTTTTCTTGTAAGTAAAATTTTACTGTTCTTCTAAGGAAAGATGCTAGCTGACTGCGTGATGGGCTGCCTACTGTGTAAAAAGGTAATGCCTTTTTAATGATTTATTGATTTTTCTCTCCCTGTCTCTCTTAGAGAGAAAGAAGTGGAGGGAGAGAGAAAGAGAGGGAGGGAGAGAGAGAGAGAGAGAGAGAGAGAGAGAGAGAGAGAGAGAGAGAGAAGCAAATAGAAACAACCTCTGTTCATTGCAAAAACTAGCGACAGTTTCGCTGATGTAGAGACAAACAATTCACAAGAGTAGTGTTTCGCTAGTCTGATCACTACTGCAAGTTTCTTGGCAAGTTACTAAGTTACACACACACACACACACACACACACACAGAGGTCCTTCTTTTCCTTTTGTTGAAGGTTCTGCCATTTGTTTCTTGGTCGTTTTACTCCAATGCAAGGTGGCGAATTTGGCACATTAAAAATTGCACACATTTACATGTCCTGCAATGAATCTATATATATAATTACACATATATTATATTGTAGGTCTGTATATAAATAATGCGCACATGCACGCACGCACACAACAAGTAATTGCATACTGTGCCTCCTATATACAGTAGTAGAGATGAGTAGGACTGAACCGCCAGCCTAAGGCATCGTAACGTCTTGATACACCTATGCACACACACTCATATACATGTATGGTGTATGCATTATTAGATACAGAGATGAAGCTGATCCTATATATTTAACAATATAAACTGATTGCCCTTAGCACCTAGGCCTATTAAACCAATTAATTTAAGCCATCAATAAATAAAGTATTTGTCAAGACTTAGTCTGTGGATTTAACCACAGGTGTTTTATTAGTACGCTTCTGCAAGTACATTTTTTACACATAAACAAACTGTATTCAATGAACATTTATTTTGACATAAACCTTATTGAATCTTAAAGAATTAGGCTAAATGTAAGTGATGTTTACACATGACATATAAGGTGTTATGACCTGTCTGCAGATTCTAATTTATGCGCCAGGTTGGCTTCTCACCTGAATTCTGTAACTTGATTTTGACCTAGTTAGTTGGTTGTTATAGAGGTGGAAGTAATGTCGGCTGCTCAGGGTGACAGCTCTGATGTTTTGTTTTGTTATACTTTGTTCACTGACAATAAAAAAAAGGAGTAATATCGTAATAATGTGATTTTATAACCAACTCCAACTCATAACAAAGGCCAATGTATGATTATGTGTTTTTAAACATCGTTTAATTTAGAATTAACAAAACATGCAGATGCTTAGATTTTTCTGGAAAAATTATTTTGCTCTTCTAAAAAAATCGATTTTTTTCTTTGAAAGGTATTACACATGAAAGTCAATATTTCTTCAACCTAGATTTCCTGATAGAGGCATATTAAATTGGAATGTTTTTTTAGAAAAAACATTTCTCATGAAATAGAATACTACGAGAGGTAGGTGTTTGCAAACTTTCTTTATGATCAACTTTCTTAACCTCTTTTGTAAATAAGACGATTAATTTTTATGAGGTATGAGTATAATAGTTTTTATTTTAACTACTAATTTTTCTTAGTGCCTTATGCTTGCTTTAAATAATATTCAAAAATGTAACAGCTACTATAAATCGCCAAACACAGATGTAGGTCTTGCAGTCTTTGCTTAGTGTACAAAATATTTAACTTGTAACAAAAGGTACAAAACTGTGTTATAATTAGCATTTTGTTATAATTACCTGGTTGCATCCTCGGGAAATTCAAATAGATATTTTTATTTGTGTTTTTGCAACTTACTGCTGAGCAATTTATGAGCACCTGTCGACCGGCCTGGTTTTCGTAACTTCCTTATTCGAAACTTTGCCCAAAGCAACCATACTTAGTGTAGAACTCGGAGTACGCCACTAGCCGAAGTAGCATGCGCTAAATTTGCAGAATGCCGTACAAGTAGGCAACGGAGTTTAGCATTTATTGCTAGATTTACCATAAGCAAACAAGTTTACAATGATAGTTTACACAGAAAGCATTAAATTAACACAAAATCTGACACAGAAAACATTCATACAAAATTATAATTTTTATTGAGGTTACTGGTATGCCTCTGGACAGCACCAGGAAAAAATCTTGTATAGGTGCTGCCCAGATTAATGGGTTAATTTGAAATTTGAGAAACAAAACAGAAATGCATTACATGATCTCACACACTCATTCACAAACTTTCTTCTAGAATGAGGACAAAGTACAGAAACGTAGGCAAATTTGTATGATTTAAGATTCTTTCTCTAGTTTCTTTACTTCTCTAATTTATGAATTGACACTGAGATTTTAATGCTTTCAGATAATTTATTCCAAGTTATAGGGCCAATTTCTGGCGACTTCTCTCACTCTTTTAACTTTACATTGAGAAATTTGTCAAATTTTTAAAAATCTGTGAACGTTTCTTCTTAATTTTCTCAAGAATTGTGCTTGCTGGCTAAGTTGCAAACTGACATCAATAAAAAGTGCATGTATTTTGTTCACGTAGTGAAACGGATCACCTGTCTGTGAAGCGAGACAAAATTTAAAAAAAAACATTAATTTTAACCAGATGTTTAAATAGCCTAAAGAGAGGGCTTATTTCACTTCAAAAAGATTAATCTCGAAGCCAAATTTAATATTGCTCGTTCAACTAGGTCAGAATAAGATTCTTTTATTTTATCAGATGACAGATGTGTAATAAATTGTAAAACGTATTGAGATTTTCTATTATTATTAATATCGCTAAATAAACAAGGACAGCGTACGCTGCCGCTATGGTTAATGACTCATTTCGTGGCCTGTGTCTTTGTCTTAGTGGACATCCCATATAGGATGCGCCCTACTTGTGTTTCCCACATACGACGCGTCTCACTTGGGCTAACCCATGTACGGCAATTGTCCTACTTCGGCTAGTGTCCTACTCCGCTCCCGACACTTCAAAGTGCTTGCATAGCTCATGGCGCGATCAGGAAAACTCTGTGTTGTGTAATACTTTTTTAAAATGGTTTTTTAACCATTGACGATGTAATTAACTACGGGAGGCCACTTACTCACTTAAAAACTAAGATGCCATAACGTAGTTACTAGATGACCTAACGGTTCATTGACTCCTCTTTACCTTTTCCAAGATCAGCACAACCAAGCAGATATTTTCTTCTGACGTCATTTTATGGTCATTCCTGGTTCTGCTTACAAGTATCACCTTTCCCATTACTTACATTTCCTTGTAACAGCTATATATTTTTCTTGATTCTGTCTTTTCTCCAAATGCTCTTACTAATCGTTCAAGAGTATTTATTTGTTGTTTTAATACTAGTAGTAGTAATAGTATACTAATACTAATAGTCTCTATCCGTACATTATACTTATTTATTATTATTTCCAATTTCTCACAACTTAATGCATGTTCTGTTGCATCTTTGTGAATCCTGGACTTAGGACGTAATAAATCTTCCCATTTATACCCTATATCTGCAAGACTGCTCTCTCTGATATATCGTTTTTCATATTTCTCACCATCAAGAAATCTTAATTTTGTCATTTTCTTGCTTTACCTTTATGTTCTTGTAGTATTTCTTGGTTTATGGTTTTTTATTTCTCTTTTCCATGTTGATTTTTTAATTTCTCCATTTTTTATTTGCTCGGTGTTATCTTTCATTCTATATTGCTCTCACTTGTTTCTGGATACTAACAATTTTTATATTTATGCTCTTTTTTCTTGCTCAGTTACTACTTGTTTTGCTAATCTGTTTACATCTGAGTTCATCAATGAATAATGGAACATTGCCTTTTTATAGTCAACCCATTTTTCATAGGCCACGAACCTATTTCTGCTACCATGCCTTAGTATGGAGTGCTAATTTTTTTTTCAGAATTCTTGTAAAGTCACTAACAGGAAACATCAAAACCGCACAAATTTAGGCAAAATAAACTATTTTATTGAAAACAGTAAAGAAGTTTCGTAACAGCAGACTCATCAGCTAAAGATGATAATGTCAGCTATCAGATAGCTGGCTTACAGCAGAGAAGCCCAGATTCCGCCGAGGCTAACAGTTAAGTAGTAATGCCTATGTCATAAGTAAGATACCTAAAGTGACAGAGAGGAGTGTTGGCACAATTAAAGCCATGGTGCTCTTACACTCCTTCATCCTTATGAAAGAAAGTATGAAATACTTTTGTCACTGTTAATTTAATTGATCTGAGCCACAGAAGATGGCAGTACCATGAAACAATTTCTTTAACTGTTTACCTGATTCATAAGTGATGCCAATAGCAACTACTTACAATTTGGTTTCCATTATAGAACATAAGTGGTACCACCGAGTTACTATAAGCATCAGTATGCTAGCATGCATCCATGCAAGAGGTGCTAGATATTTATAGAAATGAAGCCGGCTTTTACATGGCCAAGCATAAATTGTTAGTCACACAGATAAATACATTTAATTACAATTTAAATACAATTAAATCGTAAGCCAGTAATCAAATAAATACGACATTCAGGACACATTATGTCTGTCAAAATATTATACTAAATGTATCATCTGCAGAATGTATACCAGCAGAGTATCATATAGTCATTATCAAAGTCATTAGCCATTATTTCATCTGTAAATAAATACTCATCAATTAACATCATTAGCAAAGCATCGACAAACAATTACTCACAACTAACACATCATTACTGATGCGTCTGTTGCTATGAAACTTCTTTACTGTTTTCAATAAAATAGTTTATTTTGCCTAAAAAATGTAAAGTTACTAACAGGAAACATCAAAACTGCACAGATTTAGGTGAAATAAGCTATTTTATTGAAAACATTAAAGAAGTTTCATAGCAACAGACTCATCAGATAAAGGTGGTAATGTTACAGCTGGCGTACAACCGGGAAGCCCAGATTGGGCAGAGGCTAACAGTTAAGTAGTAATGCCTATGTTACAAATAGGATGCACCCAAAGTGAAAGTGCTGGCACAGTTGAAGCCATAGTGCTCTTACATTATTCTCAGCACCTCTTTTTGTGTTTTTTCCAAACAGTCCCATTCGTGTTTTTTAATATTCATCCATGTTTCACAATTGCTCAACACTGATGGGATTAGCATTGTTTCAAACACAAGTAATCTTACATCCATTGCTTTACTACCTACATTTTGCTCATTTCGAATTTACATTATTTCTCTTATCATATAATTTGGCTTTTCCATTCTTTTTTCAAGTAATAATTCTAGTTACATTTTGCATTTAGCCAGTCGCCTAAATATTTATACTGGTCTGTCCTGTGAATTATTCCATTTCTTAATTTACCTACTATTTCTTCATTATCTTTTTTCCTAGTAAATTTAGTTTTCATATATTTAGTTTTTATCAAGCTGAATGTTGACTTCTTGGTGTTTTCCAATACTTTAAAAGTTTCTATCGCTTTCATGATTGTTTGTTTAGACCCTGAGCTATCACATCATCTACATATAGCACAGTTCCCACAGTCAAATTACAGCTTAGACATGTACTTGGAAAATGTTTATTATTTATTACATCATTCATTGTAATTGAACACAATTTTGATCCATCTGGGGTGTCTTGTCTCACTGATTCTACTATTTTGATGTCTTCTATTAATGCTATTGTGGTTTCAATTATTTCGCTTCTATGTTCATATTATACACCAATAATGCATGCTGTGCACCCATTTTCCACATTTCGATTACCGAATCCCGTAACTATGATTTATCAAATCATTTTTGTACGTCCCCAAATAGGAAATAAATACCATTATACAGCATCCTGTTATAATCAATTAATCCCTTAATGTGAGCAAATTATCTGATGTGATTCTATGTTTTTTCCTTCATTTTGTATTATACTCACGGGATTTTGAAAAATTTCAAAATTCCTATTTATTATAATTATCAAACAGCTTTGCAGTCACACTTGTAAAAAAATCCCTCTTCTATTTTCCATATCTTTTTTGACACCTTCCTTTATACATTTATTTCATTTCCATTTTTTCCAATCCTCTGGTATTTCTTTAGTCACTTGTATTATTCTAAACATTCACGTAAAGCTATTAGTCCTTCACCCGTCATTATCAACATTTCGTTTTTCCAGCCTCTTTGATCTGCCTGTTGTTTTCTTTTTTAATTTTTTTTCCTTTTTAACTTCGTATTCTGTTATTAATTGTGTTTCAATTTTCTTAGCTACTATTTGCAGTTGCTGCATAAATGTATTAACCCTTGCTTCAATTTCTTGCTCCATTTCAGATTCTGCATTTCTAGGCTTTAACAACATCTTTGTAATACTTTGTAAATATTTCTTTTATTTCTTCTGGAGATTCGACTGTTCCCCTTTTGATCATTATTCCACTATATCCACTTTTGTACTTTTATCCATTCTTTTTTTTTAAATACGATGATGTTCTGTTCATAATTTGGTAAAGGCCTACCAGAAAGAAAAACTGAAATTTTTAATTGTCAGTCAAAGTTATTTATATTAAAAAGTAATGTGATCATTTGGTATAGGTTTGTTAGTTGTCCTTCGAGTTTCTCTCTACAAACAACATGCAAAGGACAATCACGCAAAAAACGTTTAATATTTTCAATGCGAAAACCACAGATACAAATTTTAAAAATAATGTCACACATCAAATCCCAGCAACCGTGGCTGTTTAAATGCTCACCTTTAACTGAGAGAAACCCACCCTTAATCGTGTACGATGAATATAATTAGGGGGTGAACCGTATGAGTAATAATGAGTCTATTAATGAAAGTCAAGTGTTTTTTCAAACACTAACAAAACGGCCAATGGTGGGAGCTTGTTGTATGAAAATGGGAAGAGCCATGTTGCAATCAGGGAAAAAAGATTTATAAAATGTTCACTATACACATGAAACAATGCAAAGTTATCACAATTTCGAAGGTTATATGTGGATAAGTTCTGAATAACCAGATGCAACAAATTATGTAAATAAAACGGTGACATTTTATTTACAATTTTATAAAACAATGCCAACTCATGAAATAACCGTCTTTTAAAAAGATATTCAAATCCACTATCATGTAACAGTTTGTTTGTGAACCCTTCATTGCTTTGCAACTTGGATAAGCTGCAGTTTTCCGAGTTTTCTCTAACATATTTGATAAAAAGGACGGAATATTACACCATACTGGGCTAGCATATTTTAGAATGGGCTTGATCGTTGATTTATAAAGATGCTCAAGAACAAAACCTGCTATAACACGGGATATTTTTTTAATATGATCGATGCTTGGCTGGGCCTTTTCAATTATGTAGTGTACATGATGTTCCCATTTTAGCTTTGACTGAAAGAAGATACCTAAATGTTTGCAAAAGGATACATCATCAATAGGTGTGCTTCTAATTTTCAGGCACTAGCTAACGTATGTCATTTGGATTACCTAGTCTTGTGGTAAACCTTTCAATGATACAATTTTAACAATTTTTATATTCTTTTACCCTTCTTGTCACGTCAAATCAGGATTAATGAATTGAGTATATCTTTGCAGTCTTTTTATCACAAAGATATTTGGCTTTTACGAATATTTGAGACTAGTAATTGATAATAATAAGTGACCCTTTAACCCATTTAGCCAAAGTCAACAAAGTTTGTGCCATACGTGCCACAACTTACCATAAGTGTCTTTCCTGTAAGTTATACGACTCTAAGTACTGCTTTTTGGGAGTTATTACATGATATAGCAGAAACTGACAAATGCCCATTTATCTTGATCCTTTGACCTTAGCGTTACAGTATACTACACCAGTGTTTCAGCTGCCAATCAAAACAAGTTTTATGACTGTAGCTCCTGTACTTTTCCGTGTATTGATATGACCGTGTTTAGGCATTTTAGCCCATGTCACGTGACTTGACCATGTCCACTAAATGAAAAATACTTAATGCACGTTTGCACTTCTGCTTTTACCGAACCACTTTAATTGCTTGAATACTGACTCACTGTAGAAGTTCGGATGGTTTCTGTTGAACTTTATGCAGTGGGCATGTGCAAATTTTGTTAATTACCAACGATTTTGTTGTGATGCTATAGTGGTTTTGTTTGGGAGAAAGGTTCAACTTTTGTTTTGTTGCTATTTGTGCCACACCTAGGCAGATTTGGGGGAAAGGAAAAGTGGCTAAAACCCGAATTCTAGTCAGGTTCCTCCTAATGACTCCTGAATGGGTTTTATATGTGTGATGCAAATGATAAATGATATACATTAGTTCTTTTGATTAGCGTTCACAGAAAGAAATTAGGATTATTTAGTGCAACAATTTTTTAGGACCTATTTGTTTGTTTTTCATTCAATTAGATATAGCTGCTCTATTTTGTAGCTATTACCAAGCTATTTAATGCTAAACCTTTTTTCTTTTATTTTCAAATGCCTCTCCTCAGTGTACTGTAATGTCTGTGGACATGTTGAGAATGCTTATTTAATATTGGACAATGGTCTGACATTAAAAAAATTGTAATGGCATTTACAAAGATTAAGACAAAGTTCTGTATTTGGCTGTTATCTTGTAGAAGATCCATAATTCTCTGTTCATGACTTCATAAAGGGCCGTACCTCCATCTTGAATGAAGTAATGGATACCAGAGACTGTGACAGCCTACAAAGATCTAGGACCATTTTAAACTGTCGGCTTCAAGTAAGATTAAAATTCTGACATACATGTTTGCTAATACGTGATGTATAGAAAGTATCTAAAGTAAAAGCAAATTTTACATGTTTTGATCTATGCTATAAGTTTATATTCAGTAATGTTTAAGAAAGTGGAAAGGATATGTTTTTGCGTTGCTTCACAATAAATGTAGGCCTATGTTATGTCACATTCTGGGATTTATTGTTAGCAGCAATTTACTGAACAGAAACACTGAATTAAAATTTAAATCAGATTTAAGTTTTAATGTTACATTTTTACACATATATTTGAGTCTATATATACACATATATGAACAGTATTTATTAGAGACTAATGGTGTTACTATTTTGACACCGAACGTGAAAGATGGGAAATGTGAAATAGTTTGGATGCAGTCTTGATTTGTATGAGGGACGTTCTGCTTACATTGCATATGCCTTAACTACTAGACCATTACATCTCCGAGTGATCAAGGCAGTCTAAAATTCATCCTTTATAGCTGGCCAGTTAAATCAAAATTAGCATTTCCAGTGCTAGATCACTCACACTAAGGCAATTCGAACTAATTAGATTATTTTATTTTTATTAATTTTGATCCAGATGGTTTGTTAGTGATTAATTCATTATTATAGTCTTGATGCCAAGATTATTACTAGTGATGTGTTACAAACCCACATTTAATTAAATTTTGATACCAACCTTGAAAGATAGGAAATGTGAAAATGCTGGATTTGCTGAATTTGGTTGGTCATCTATAAAGGATGAACTTTGTACTGCTTATGCAATGGGAGATAGGAGGTTGCTTAATGGTGAAGGGGCCCGCAGTGTAAGCAGAAGGCCTTTGATTCAAATCCAGGTTGCATTCAACTTCTTCACATTTCCTATCGTTCAAGTTTGACATCAAAATTTAATTAATTGTGGGTTTTTAACATCATTAATAATGATCTTGTCATTAAGGTGATTATAATTAGAGCTTTAATTTAAGCTGCCCTAACTTGGACTGGCTCTAAAATTTTATGTGGTACTTTGTGGTAAGCATTTGGTGCCATCCTTTAAATAGAAAGAGAAAACATTGTAAGTTTATGCTTCTTTAACTTAAGAAAATAACTTAACTTGGTGAGAGTTTCTTATAGTCTGGTCTAAAATGTCTCCACGATGCTGAATTTTTGGATAAGGAGAAATCCAGGCTCATTCAAACAATATCCTATTCACTGAAGAGGATGACAGGAGAGGATGTGTCGTTTACTGAGGAAGACAGTTTTTTGGTGAGTCAGTAATTGGAAGTATATATCTCATTACAAGGGCTACAAGACGGCCATTATAATTATTAATTATATGTTATTAAATATTCCTATAAGCGATACATGCCATGCAATTTGCTTAGAGAATCTTTGAGCACTTGACTTGTGAAAATGGTGGCTGCTTTGCACACTAGAGGGCAAACTTCAGTTCCCACATGAGCATAAAGTGTGTTTAAAATATAACATTAGTGCCTCATTCAAACGTGCTAATTATAGGAGAAATAAAAGACATTTCATTGTTGTTAGGCATAGATAATAATCTGAACAGAAATGCTGGATTTTAATGCAAGCATTTCCTCGAAGAATGAACATTGCATTCTTCAACTGAGGCTTTTCAAGAAGCCAGCTTAGTAAATTTGACTTGAATTTGTAGTCCTGCGTTCTTGAATCTGGGTTCAGTACCTGGACTGGATTTTTCCCTATACTGATAAACATTGCCTGGTGTTATTTATTTTATTTTATTCAAATAGCCAGTGACACAAACTGCTGTCACAGTTTACATCACTTATCAATATCAAAATCCACTCTAAATGTTTGACTCTTATGCGGCATAGACCTTACAAAAAAGTTATAAAAATATCAAATATAAATGTTCACAGAATTGCAATTGTGTTAACAGATGTAAAAATTTCAATAAAAGCACACATCCTGTCAAGCTGTGCAGGATAGCAGACAATGACTTAGTCCTTAAGCAGTGAAAATGCTTGCCAAATTATAATATTGGTGATGCATTGAGTAGTAGAAGAGATTTAATTTCATGTTTTCAATAAAGATTTTTTATGCAAATGCTTTTTTTCCACATATATTTTTTGCTGTTTTTCAGTGTGGATTAGTTCCTCTGATAGGAGAACCTTTGCAGCAAGCCCCAAATCTTGATGATGTCACTAAAAGTGGCATAATTGTTGATGACATTTGGCACACAGTCATCCGTGATACCATTGTTATAGCAGCAGATATTACAAATGATGGGCAGTGGTATGTTTGCATATTTGTTACTGTAGTTACCATTCTTGTAATAGCAATATTTTCTTTGTTAAAATTCTAATAAATGCTGTCATTAAGTTTAGAGTGATTATGATTCCCTTATCTTGTCTTTTTGGAAAAATAATTATTAGTAACGTCTGAAGTAGGTGGCCATTATTTCATCTATACATCTTTTCTACATATATCTAACTGAAATACGTTCATCAATATATACCTTATAATGAAAGCTTTTATAAAACATTACTGAATGAAGGTCAAAGTCGCCACGTCTAGGAATCAGATTATAGCACGTTCAGGACTAGAGAATTTTCTCACCAAAAAATTTGCAAGTAACTTGCCAAGAAACTTGCAGTAGTGATCAGACTAGCAAAACACTACTCTTGTGAATTGTTTGTCTCTACATCAGCTAGAAACTGTCGCTAGTTTTTGCAATGAACAGAGGTTGTTTCTATTTGCTTCTCTCTCTTTCTCTCTCTCTCACTCTCTCTCTCCCTCTCTCTCTCTCTCTCCCCCCCCTCTCTCTCTCTCTCTCTCTCTCTCTCTCTCTCTCTCTCTCTCTCTCTCTCTCTCTCTCTCTCTCTCTCTCTCTCTCTCTCTCCTTCTCTTTCTCTCTCTTACTCTCCTTCTGTCCATCTCTTTCCTCGCACTCTCTTACTCTGCACTACACATAAACTGCTTGATGGTTATTTGAATTTTGAATGTATACATAATTTTGAGTAGGTGTAATTTGTCTTATTTGCAATATTTAGTGTGCTTCTCACATTCATGATAGCCTATATGATAGTTTTCCATGAACGAAAGATTATTGGCTATAATACCAAGGTCGGAGGACAGTTGTCAGACCATGTCCCCTGGCAAAGTCTCTCCAACTCCGTTCGCTTTTATCTCATCATGTAAATGATTCACCCAACTTCACCAGACAGTCAAAGTTTGTCAGTTGTGTAAACCAGGCATTAGAATTGTACTCACATTAAAGTTGTAACTAAAAGATCCAATGACATTTTTACAATTCTTGGAAATTTACACTTAGACACAAGATATTTAAGCAGCTAGATATATGAAACTTCTGAGTGAACTGCAAAAGTTTTACTCTGTGTGCCAACTTACGTTAGTGTTTCAAATATGCAAGATTTGCAAGAGAGATAAGAAAGAATATGAGTTTCTTTTGCATTAGTAAAAACAAGGCATGTTATGCATATATATTGTACTGTAATTTCAATACATTTAATTGTGTATTAAAATGCACAAACTGCTTCTTTTTGATGAGGAGCTAATTGTGGGAACTGTATCTTTTCGGGTGTATACTTTTGCACCCAGAATTTCCAACATTATGCAGAATGTAGATTACATGTAGCCGATCTGGCTAGTAATTTGGACCATTCCATATACTTTAACTGTGCATACAGTTCTTCGATAAAGTTTCTTCACCTTTAAAAATCTGATTAATTATTTAGCAACTAACTTACTAAAAGCAGATCATAAGTTTATGTCTGCATGGTTTTACATTGACTCAGGCTCAATTTTGTAGTACTTTTTCAAAGGATTGCTGATATAAAATAATTCTGCTTCCTCATGTATTTGAAAAAAACGAAACAAACAAATTTTTCTTGTCAAAGTTCTTGAAGTTCATTTTAGCTAGTGTTTTTTTTTGTTTATAGCATGCATCCATCACTTTCTTATCCTGTTATTTCCTTGTCTGTCAATTAAATATAAAAGTGTTAAAATTTCTAGTTGTTCAGTTTTTAATGTTTAGCTATGGTGAGCCTTGCGCTACAAATTTGTGGTGCCTGTGCAAAATTTATGCTACTAGAGTTAGACTGACATTACTGCTTTGTTTCTGGCATATTGACATACTTTGTTTCAGGAATGTATGTGACGTTACACTACTACCAGTGATGGACACTGATTCACATACATCACACTGCAGACTTGTGAGAATAATAAATGGCAGATACTGCAACATTCCTCATCATTGCATTACTCCTACGGACGATGCTGACTTAGAGTTACTCATGTCACACTCTCAGGGGATTAAGCGAAAAACACCATCTGGTGTCGAAGACAGCTTTATTGAACCTAATATTCTCAAGCATAGTCAGAGTGCATGTGTTTTAACTGTGATAAATCTACCATACTTTTCATGTCCAAAACTGAACTGTGATCTACATTTACAGTGCAGCCTGATGCCAACTGAATTAAGAAGTAATGGTACTGGGAAGAAGCGGGACTTATGCTTTTCGTGCGGTAGTCTTACAATCAATTATGCTGAAATTACAGATGCATTGTCCAATGCCTTCCTGTGGCAATCAGAACGACTTCTAACATGTAAGTTTTATTAATAGGCCATGTGTAAAAACATGCATCACCATAGAGATGTAAATTACATTTATTCCTTGCCTGCCCATCAGTATCTGATTCACTGTACATTAAAAGAAATTCATAAACAATATATGTTGTACAGCTTTAACTTACTACAGATATTACTTGCAGCATGTTTGTACTTGATACTGAAGCCAACATTTCTTACAGTTCAAGAAGCTGATCGTTTGTTGGCTTGTTTAAACTGTGCACAGAAGCACATTGATGTGACAGTGAGGGCTCTACATACCAATTTAAACAACATAAGAACAATGCTAATGTCATTGGGACTAGTACAGCACCCAATATTCAAGCTCTTCTACAGATATAGATGCGAGACTGATATCCGGGTTTTTATCGGAGTAGTACGAAGACACAAGGTTGCAATGACTATATATGCTTGGTAAATGTGTTTTATTTTCTTGTCCAGAATGTCAATGTTTTCAAATATGGCCTTCCACTTCAGGCTGGCAATGTCTCAATTCTCCTGCCTTTTGTTTTTTCCACATCCTGCTCATTGTTCAAAACGAAGAAGCTTGTCCCATATTTGACAATAGCGTGTATGTAAGAGTTTTAGAATTGCCATATCAGTTTCAACATAATTCTCCGTCAGAATATACTGTAATAATGCCCGATTTACATACTGTACCATCGGAATGAAAAATTTCAATATTGAATACTTTATGTCAAATTTCCGGTAGTTAGCAGTAAATACATTGTTTGACAGCCTTTTATATGACTATTCAATGTCCCGTATCAAAGCTGCGTGTATGCAGCTTGTGTAAAGGGTTGCCAGTTTCTGTGATTGTCCTCCAGATTGATTCCTGCAGCATACAGTGGGCAATCCTAGCATGCCTATATTACGTATGGCAAGAAAAAGCATGTAGAAGCAAGAAAAAAGAAGCACCTGCATTGACCGAAGCAATTATTTAGAGGACAAGTTGAAATGAAACTTTTGTATAACAACATTCTAGTAAAACCAAATTTTTATTTTAGTCAATCATTCTGTAACCACTTTTTCAGTGTGACATGCTAAAAATATTTTTGCTGCAACTGTGTGATATTGTATCGTGGTTATGTATTCCAAATTCATTTGGCATTATTTTGAAATATTAACCGTCGTAGTAATTATATTTGCATAATCAGGCCATATTTTTTGAGGTTAAACTTCAATATTACTTTCAAATTCAGTAACTGACAGTAATTCTCATATACCAATTCTTATATGGTTTTTAAGCAGTTTTATTCACCACTTACAATGTGACACTAAAATTCAGTAAATTAATGAAAGCACAACTCATATCCAGAGATGAATGTGCTGCTGCTAGACAAGTATGGGGTTGATAATGTTGCGTTTGGCCACTGATTATAGCGTTTGTTTACACGACAACATCCTGGAGGATTTTTGAGAAAATATTATACTATTATTGTATTAAGAAATTTTGTAAATGTAACTGTCTGTAGGTAATTACTCAATGTAGGCCTTATTTTTGCCGACAATGGGACTTTTAGATCATTGCAGTACCAGCTGTTTGAAATAGTGATTGAAAAAATTTGAGATTCCAATGCAATTTCTTGGTAGCTAAATATACTGATCTCAGATATTCAACTTTTGAAATAACTGTGATTTTACGCTTCTATTACAAACAATTTAAAAAGATCAGTTTCTCTGAAAGATTCTAGTAATCTTTATTTTCAGGAAAGAACAACAAATATCGCTGTTCCTCATTTCTTTCTACAACAAATTTCCAGACGATATCTGTATTCTAGAAGAATCAGCAAAACGGAAAACACCAAACGCTGATCTCGACAAAACTCTTGCGTTAAAAAGCGCTAATCAACATGCGTCTCAAGACTCAAAATCGGCTTGTTCAAGTGATACAACAAAAGACAGGAATTGTGATGATTACTCAATTGACATGACAACTATCTGTCCAAAGTTCAAAGCAGAACAGAAGCCAGATTTTCAAGATACTAGTAAATCCTGACAAATTACAACGTATAGCATTCTTCAGTACTGATAACTTGCGACTTCAAAAGCAGTTTTTGACTCTGAGCTTATCGTGAAGTGTCTTGCATCTATACAAGTTAGCCTAGATAGAACAGCAAGAGTTGATGCAGACAAGATGGTTTAATAGTTAATTACTGAGGACTGAGCCACAACTGTTCCTTGTTAATCAACGATTCTAATTCCACCAATGAGTAATAATACATAAAGATAGTAGTTTAAAAACCTGTTACTTGGCATCACCTTATCAATAAGAAAATTAAATACGGCATGCTGTCCGAAGAATTTTATAGAAAAATAGAAATTCCATGTGTATAAAAAAATTAGTCTAGACCTTTTGCTAGTATTATTTCATCACAAACATTTCAGTAAAAATCAGAGAATGGTGTCACAGAATTTAATTATTTATTACAGTTACCTTTGTCAACCATCTTAACAGCTAAACCCCAGACAAATAGATTACAGTATTAAAGTACAAAAGGGTAATATGGTACTATTAAGACTGTAAATAACATGCATGTAACAACCTAATGCCATCATTACATTTTCCTTGAACATGTATATGTAAATTACCATTTCTTAAAACTGAAACTTATACAGTTTTTAATCTAAAAATCACCCTCAAAATATTTACACATAATTTACACCCAATTTACATTTCATAAAGAATGTGCATTTTATTATTAAAAGCGTGTGTATATAGTTACCGTGGTAGGTACAATCAGAACCTTGATCCTTATAAAATGTTAACAAAAATAAAATTTTCAATCCAATGTGTTGAAAATATGACACTGCAGTGCAAAGCAATAATTTTTTACATAATTATTTAATGCTTTTAGTTATACAGAAATATCAGCTACACAATTTTTGTTAATAAAAATTTCTCTTGTTAAACACATAATTTAATAATAGTTGATTCAATATTTATAAATTATAAAATTAGAGTTCATTCCCATGCATTCTACTGGACTTCACATTTTTATTTTACTGCATTTTGTTTTGATGGCCAGCTACAGTGCAAGCCTGTCACGAAATTGACTTTGCTTCAAGAAATGGTGTAGAAGTTAAAAACCATAATGATGCCTAAATTCTCAATGAGCTAAAAAAGTTTAAGTTTAGCCACTTATGCTAGAAACATTTTTGAGAATAGCCAAAGTTTTCTGCTATGACATTTTAATGTCCAAGTGAATGGTAGAACACAGTCAGAGGGTGTTCTTTAACTACAAAGTACGTCAATGAACTCAAATTCAAATCATAATTACTCAACACCAAAATAATGAACAATTGGTCTTACCCATGCGACTTTATAACGATGCAGTACTGCTATGGTAACAGCACATAAACACATGAAAATAGTTACAATAAAAATGTCTTTAACTATCAGTTTAAAGTATCCCGGCTGCTTTTGTTCAAGTTCTGCTGCTTCAGCATTGAAAAGCCCGTCTGTTTTCTCAATTTTCTGAAAAGTAAAAATTACATTGCAAAAACAAGCCGACTGGTTCCTAATATGAACCCGGTGTAGCATTAAACACAGGTGTGGAAATAAGCCGACTGACACATAGCATTGAATATACATACATATTTGCTTAAAGGCAGAAGCACGAAAAAATGACACACCATTCAAACGCAGTAAAACTGTGTAAATTATCTCCTGTTATATTACACGCACCACCACACAACTTGAATAATAAATCAAAAACTTAATTAATGGTGAATATGCCCAACTAGTGATGACGTCGCAAACGAACATAATATTCAACAGCACAAACATTCCATGAGCAGGTGCCACTCATTTGTGAAACTGAAAATTGAAATACAGTGCTACTGTACAACATTCGGTGTGATATATAAAATCTTGAGAAATTTTAAATTCAAAATTCAAATTTCAGGTGTACCACTATGCTCATGCATGAGCTTTTAGACGTGTCCACTAAATCTCAACTGGACGGCTCTGAACTGAGAGGTACAGCACCTGTTTTTGTGCAACATGTTTCCGAGATGCAGGCACTAATACCCATCTAACTAGCAAATGTCTAAATACACACAGCAGGAAGAAATTAGCTGTGCGAATAAAAATTACGTTTCTGTGGTAATGATTCTTTCACGTAAGTAATTTTTGAAAAAAGTATGTTCACACTTTCACTTTATTGCTGAAGTCAAACAACTGTTTAAATTTCATATTGCAAAGTTCAGAAATCTGACAATATCGCTTCCAGGCTGCTTCTGTGCAGATTTACAAGTTTTATACCATGTATGGGTATATGTATTCCAAAGGGCACAAAGGTCAAGCTCACTGAACTGATAAAAAACCTGTGAGAGAGGCTACGAATTTGTTCAATACATATTAGATTCACATTCATACTTTAACAATTAAAAATTTGTGTGGCAAATATACACGAAACAGTTAAAATTTTCAACAGCTTGCAGTACAGTACATAAAACTGTTGCTAAGCCACTTCTGCTTAATTTATTACGATTGCAGCTCAGCAACACAAGAATTAATCAACACAGCTGTATTTTTGGTTTAGCTATTTCCGCATTGTAGAAAGAAATTTGCCCGGGACAAATATTTGAATAACAAATTTTTCAAAATTCCCACCCCAATACAAATAGCTGGCCTCTGCAATAACCAAATCCGGAAACCTGGTGAAACAAAGTGAAAGCTATCTACCTTACTGCACTGACTAGTAACAAATCGTGTGTTTGCGCCTGAGTTTGATACGTGAATTTTAAATTGACTCTTACTGAGTACACAAGTGTACGTCAATAATACGCAAACACACACAATAAAGTTCTCACAAAGAGAACATAAGTGGCACAGCCAATGAAAAGTGTGTAATTTTTAAATTTAATTGTTAAAAATTCATTACCTACCTTGTCAACAATAATTTTCTTCAAGTTTATTTTGCTTCCCTGTTTTTTCTTGTCAAGGATAGAGCGTGCTAAGTCCTCCATGTCAGAATCTGAAACGTCTAATAATGTTCCACGTGTTGATGGTGTTACTGGAATCTCATTGGGACTAACCGAGGGTTTCACTGCCATAGTCAGCTTCTTTGCTGATGTTTGCACTTTTCCTATAGTTTCTACCTACAAAACATCAAGATTACTGTGGTTACAACAAATACAATACAAAACTGTTTCGTAATATACAATATTTAGGAATGTGTATAATCGCATGCTGTAAATTGCTTCATAATAATTATTGCAGGACATTACCCACTGACCCGACATCCTAGCCCGGACACATGTCAATGATTTCATCATTCTAAGGAGCTTTTGCATTACAAATAAATGGAACAGACAGCAAAAGCAGTCAACTATATTTGAGATCTGTTATGATGACAGTTCAAATTAGAGACTACAGACAACAAGCCATTGCCACAGCTTTAAATGAAAATGAATAACCTTATAAGACACAGATTTATCTAGACGTACACGACAACATAAAAAAAATTAAATAACCCCCAAGCCAAAGGTATGAGCTGAAATATGGTTTTCAGTTAACAAATTATGCATATTTTTCCTGCACACAGAAAACAATGAAAAATATACTTTGTTCACGGTAACTGTTTCCATTATTTGTGTTTTAGGATCTGTTGCTGATGTCTTAGTGCGTGATGTAGAACGACGCGAACTTCTCTTCATCTGGCTACTGGTATCTTGCTTCTCGCTAGCTGCCTGCTAAACATAACGAAAAACAAAAAGTCGAAAATCACCAGCTGATGCTAGTCAGATACAACGAACATGTCGTGCTTTGTTAAAAGCTGGTTTAAAACAATTCGTAATTTTATATTAGGTAAGCAGGCTTAACATGCTTTGCAAGTTAAGAAAATGCTTAGTGTCAATTTTTGATATGTATGGGTCTCCCAGCCCACATCTGTATGTAAACCACAAATGCAATTACATGTATTATGTATTGTGAAGTGGGTTGAATAAAAAATAAAAATAAAAAACAAGTTATTATTTTTCTATACAGCTCAGCAAACTTGAAGCCTTCAATTATGGCGGGAAATGAAACGTAGCTAAATTATCAAGGAGATTCATCTTGGATGAGACAGTGAACTGGCAGGACCATTTTACCCTTGTTTTGATTTGCTTCCCTCAATAAGTTACCGTATTTTCCCGTGTATAAGAGACCCTTTTTTGCTCAGAATTTTCACTTTAAAAATAGGGGGTCTCTTATACATGGGAGTAAGTCTTTTCAATAAGATGCATAAATTGTGACACTAATGATTTTAAAGAAATAAGTGCTCTACAACTGTTTTGCGTGTGGCGTTCGACTATGAAGCGGTTGTAAGCAATACAAGCATCGTGACACAGACATTATCTCCTCGTTTTCTCTTTTCCTGTTACAGGTTTGCAGGTACGCACTTTAATATATACCAGTACTCTTTTTCTACAACACATTAACTGGTTTTATTTTGTTTTCAGTACCGCACTGAGTTGAAAAAAGTTGTACTCTACCCTCTAAAAATGTCCGTCTGAAAAAACTTTTTTCCAGAATTTTTGCCTAAAAATTGAAGGGGTCTCTTATACACGGGAAAATACGGTAAATAAATGGGGCAGTTTGGCAATGGAATGGTTTTCCAAGTAATCACCTAACTGTTTTCTATAACCAGGCTTGCTTGATTTTTATTGCCAAGTATTGTCTGTGGTCACTCAACTGTTCTACACGCCCAAAGTAGTATTACTTGTATTTACCTATGCACGGGTGGTCCATTTTTGCAAAATCTAAGGTCGGCAATAAATCAAAAAAATGCCGACACTCTAATCTAATAGCAATCATTTTATCGACAAATGTCTTAACTGTCACCTTTTCTGATTTCAGTACTGGGCCAAACCTAGAAATAAGTGAGTGTTTAATAAAAGAATATGTCTGTGTGCAACAACAAGTTTCTGATGTGCTACTAAAACCATTCCAATTGCCACATTTTTCTACAATAATATTTAAACATCAGAAACATGTGGCAGTTAAAATAAGTACTACATGCATATTTTTTGACCACAGAAAAGAATGTATACTGTAATGCAATATCAAAATACAATGTGATTAAAAAATCAATCCATTTTCTTTTAACTAAGCCTTTCCAAATAAGTACAGTCCAACCTCATTATACTGCTCTACCCCCCCCCCCCCCCTACGCTGTGCACTGTTAAAATGGCCAGGAACGAAACTTATCAGACACATATTCAAAATGTAACCTTTTATACCATCTCCCGTTACCTGCCATCAGATTAAAATATATGTTCAACCTTAATAGCGAAATACCGCCAGGGGCTTCTCGAGATAATGACAGGTGTATGAGGTGGCTACATGCTCAACTGAGTTGCTGACATTAACCAGACATCATGTGTTATATAAAATAATGCATGTTATCATGCTTTGATTGTTTGCAAGCTATATCGAACATTGTACAATCATAATACTGCAAAATCATTGTCAATGCCTTGCGCATTCATAAAGGCGCCTGACAAGAAAACACGTGGCTCTTTTCTCGACAGAGAGAAGCGTGATATGTGCTTGTTTTTTAACAATTATCCAAGTAGAAAAACTAGAAAAACTTGTACCTTATGATTTTATTAAAAATGCTAAATACCTTCGTATACACGTACAGTCTAACCTCGTTATCTCGCCACTGTCCGTCTAGGGCAAATTTTTGGCGAGAGGCGAGTATGGCGAGATATAGGGAATATAACGAAGTTAGTCTATATGTATATACATACTGTACATAATAGTTGATTAACATAGTGTTCCTCTATGTACATATAAAATATATTTCGCATTATGATACCACCAATCAACATTAAATCAGAAATGAAAAAATGTCATAAAAATAATCTTAGAATGTTACTTTTTTATTTAAAAAACCTTTTTCGAGTATACACTTAAATGCAATAAACTTAGCAAAAGATTTAGAAATGTTCACAAATGAGTTACTGACGACTGAAATAATTCAGAAGAGACGACTGTTTCATTGATCATACACGCAAGCAGTCAACACGACGTTTAATCAAACACAATCCTTGAATATCGTCGCTTGTAACTCATGTAATGTTGCTCACACTTTGTGGAAACTCTAGCTTAAACGCAGCTTTGGTGTTATACAGTAAAGATATCGGTGACGCTTTAGTTTCTCTGCGCATTAACCAACCACAGCACTCCTAATCTAATCCTGGTGAGACACACACTAGATTAATTATGTCTGTCTATCGAGTACAGCAGCATTGTCTACATGCCGCAGTTATATTCATCGACACGCGGTATATGTATTGATCGATTCACCTCTGAGTTTGTCTGTTTGGCGACATAACGAATATAGTTTACATAAGCACTCATCCTAGCATGACGTGGCGAGGGCGAGAAGCGAGGGTGGCGACTTAACGAGGTAAATATCAAAGCAGGAAATCCGTCCTGGTACTTTCTATGGCGAGAGACGAGTTTGGCGGCATAACGAGGGGCGAGATAACAAGGTTAGACTGTATCTCATTTAAATTGCAAAGGTATGAGTTAATGTACAGTAAAGAACACTGAATTTTGCATATAGCTTAACCAACAAGCATTCCTCACACTGAATTTTGCTAATGTACTACGTAAATAAAATATTAAGCTCTTCATAATACAAAAGAACCAAAGATGTTATGAATATAATACAGTAATTAATTCGGATTAATTAAATTGCTGCGCTATGTACATAACACTGCTGTTCTTTTTTATGATGATATTTAGTATTTTTATGATTTAGATTTTTCACATTAGTCTAACCTAACAAAAATTCATTCTTCACAATAACACGAAATTAAAAAAAGACAAATAGGAATACGCCGATTAAGTTTGCACTTACTTTTTCCATCAATGCTTGTTCTTTGTTGAAAAGAGACACAGCTTCTCTAGCGCCATGCAGACCTCGAGCCGGTTCCCATGAGTCTTCTTCAGAATCGTACCCTTTCCATCGGACCAGGTACTGTTTTCTTCTATTCACGAAACGAGCATCCAAGATTCTCTCCACCTGAAATGTTCGCCGTTTATATATACAAAAACTAAACTAAGCCTAAAGATCAGATTAGCCCTGAAGTTAGTCGTCTGAGAATTCACATTAGCATAAAACTAGCATTAGTTTAAATTCATAACTTTTTTGGTGTTTTTATCTGCTAATCAGTTTCAAGTGTTTTGTTAGTGTATTCTGAATTCTATGCCAGCATAACATATACTCACCAACAGATGCTTAAAAGCCATAGAGTTCACTGAAGTTAAGCTGAAGCTCGTACCATAGCATAATAAACTCTCTTAATTCCTAAAAACTTTAGAAGCAACTATTCTATCGGATTATATATATAAATCTTCTACATGAGTTACAAGATCTGTCTCCTTAGAAAACAGACATACATAGACTATGAAATTACAACTAAGCAGTAAGTAAGCAAGCAACTTTAATTATTGTCATCATATTATAGTACATATAATGAACAGATAACAACAACAAAGCAGTCTTCTTTGGGGGTTTAAGTGGAGAGCACATGACATGTATGTCTAGGTACCAGGTTTTTAGAAATACAAACCAGGTAACTCTTATGCCCATATAGTAAGAATAACAATGCAGTGAGCACTGAGCATGTTGTGATTTTAACTTTCCTTTCTTAAAATGACAAAAAAGAAAAATTCTTTCCATTCTTAGAGACCATTTAAATAAAAAGACAAAACACATTACACAATGTACACTACTACATATGTGAGCTACAGAGCATTTAAACAAAAACAAAAGAATTAAAGTTAACATTCATATTTCACATTTATTTAAATATTTAAGCAACAAAAATATGTTATAATTTATTGTAACACATTTAAAGCATGTAATGTTCCAATATAACACAGCATAAAACAGATTAATTAAAAAAAATCATACAATTATTTAACAACTCAGATATGCCACAGTTAAACAAAATGTTATCCAATATTATCCTTTCAAAGCCCTTAAAAAACAACCGCTGCATTATAGTGTCAAAAGTCTTTGTGTGTTATGAAAGATCTAGTCTCCTGTAAAGAACTAGCTCTGCCTGGTCGGGAGTAAATTTAAATACCCCAAGTTCATGTAAAACTGCTACAGGGTCTACAATAGCTGTATTGTCCAATGAACTCTTGTGTAATGCATTGTATAACACGTCCTTTAACAGCAGAGCCGAGCCAGCTCTTAATGTCAACAACAGACAACCTTCTTTTATATCTTTGAAGTAGTTTTCAGGACGTTGAGTATATTCACCAAAAAGTGGAAAGAGTCCACGAGTCATGTCATATTGAAATTGGGTCGCTCCACCCTCATTAAAGTGATTAGTACAAATCACTTCTTCAAAGACGTATTTATTGAGCAATTCTGCAAAGCGTTGCCAAACTTCCAAGAAAACAAGATGACAGAGCTGCTCTTCCAGTAAATGAAGACGATCCTTGATGACCAGCAACAATCCGCACGCAGAATCTGATATAGTCATTTTTAAGTACTCTGTTGGCTGAGGCATAGTCCTCCAGTGGTCATTCCGGTAAGGTTTATTGCGAGCCTTGACATCAAACATCACAGTTTTGAGAACGTTTTCAATCATTTCATTACGAACATGAGCATATAATTTTACAATATTGTCGAACACTGCACCTTCAACATAACCTAGTTTGCCAGGATCTACATCTCCAATCACCTGACCCAGTGATAACTTCTTGACACTGGACAAAGAAGTGGAACGAGTAGATGAAAATGCTGCTCCATCTGTTTCCTCTACGACAGGATCTTCCTCATCCTCATCTTCGGATAATAATGGTAAGCTACTATCGTGAAAACCCTCGTAATTTTCTTTGTAATGTTGTAGCCAAATAAACTCGGCTAAATCGCACCACTTGGTCAGAATGGTAATTATGTAATTAACAGCATTGAGAATCTTGCAGTAGTTACTATTAAGATGAGGAAGAGTACGCTTCACTTGAACCAACCTCTGATGAAACTCTGACAGAAGATCTAGCTGAAGATCCAGAAACTGCAATGTGTGCAAAGGAGACGGTAAGTATTTGTACCGCTCTGTGATTATCGTCATCAGTGTCATGAAGGTCTCTGCACACTCTGGAATTTTCGTATCATCGACATCATTAACGCTGCCATAATGAAGGTTCCATGCAGATGAAGCATCTAGCATGGCATCCATCTTCCTTGAAGCAACTTGACCTTCCAAATGCAACCAACGGGTAAAGATGACTTTGTCACAAAGAATATGACTACAGCTAGGCAGATGTGAAGGATAGTCCAACTGCCTCAATTCTTTATCAAACAACAAAGCTTCATCTACTGTATGGAAAAAGTTAGTGTCATCTTCCAACTTCGAAAAGTCCAAAATGAGTTTTTCCACAACTAACTGCACTATACCCCTCATAAATTCGGTTGTGGCTTCCGTTGATTTTAGCCCGTTTTTGTTAAACATGGGTTGAATTTTTTGGTGAATGAAATTAGAATTATCCTTTATCCAAGTAAGCGCTTGTGTCATGTACCACTCCGGCTTTGCAATGTTGTTCGTCAACTTTTTGCCACAAAAGTGATAGCGAAAACGTTTAGCAAGTGGCTTCAGTAAAAGCTGCATAGGAAGGCAAAGTGGACGCCAGGTCGGATACACTGTTGAAATGACTGGTTCATCATTAATTAAAACTTGTGGAAGTTCAACTTGAAGCAAGTAAGTGAACAATAATTCAAGTTTCTGGTCAATATCAGCCTGCAACAACTTTGTAACTGACTTTTGGTTACCAGCCACCTCAGCAATTTTCACTGTTGGCCAATTTAATGCAGACAACAACTCCTCAAACTGAACACCAAATTTATCCAACAGTATGTTATACCACAATAACACAGTTTCATTCACAAAACACACCAAGTTTGTACATGATGAACCTTGAAGTACTTTGTTAAAATTAGCCAGCTGAGCAAAAGAAGTTGAAGCCCTGTCATCGGCTTTGATGAGAAGAGCCGACTGAATAGCTTCATTACATTCGTCAACCTTCAAAATCCACTCAAAATATTGAGAATATCGTTCCAGGGCATCCATTAGTTCAAGTTTTTTGCCCATTTCCTCCAGTACCGGCTGTGCATTGTCAACATGTGCGTTTATTGACAGCAGCACCGATTCTTGACGACTGCTCAAGGTACAAATGTTTGATACAGCCAACTCAGCTTGACTCAATGTATCGCCGATGGTAGAAATTTCAACATGTTCAATATTAGGATTTCTGACCAAGCCAAATTTCGTTTCCAACATTTGTTTTCTCTTAGAAATTTTATTTAGAACCTTTCTGCTTTGGTTTAAAAGCTTAATGTCTTCACCAAACTGAGCATTAATAGCAGAAATTACACTGCTCAAAGAAGAGATTTCACCGTCGGAGGCAGCCATTTTGCTACGCAATAAAGTAGCTCTTAATGACATTTCTATCTAAAACAGGTCTCCATTCACCTTGATTTTATTATTGACGGCTGATATGGACTGAAAACTTACAACTGAGTAGACAAAGCAAATCATTCAAAATCTCTGGTAGACATTACAATATTATATAAATGTATTTTACATAGAATACCTATGTCAGCAATGTCACTGTTGGGTTTGCAAAAGCTTATAAAAACTCCAATTTTAATTTTATACTCAAGAGAGGAAACGAGCAACAGACATATAAGGAGAGAGAAAATTATAGGCAAAAAGCCTAAATATAGGCTTCACCTTGTCGATCTAAAATAAAACGGTAATATTATAAGCACGTGCTTTTTGTAAAACATCCGAAATAGTTGAAAGTATCAGTATAATTAGTGAGGATGGCTTGCTAATAACCGACACAAAGTGTAAAGGCTTTACACCTGTTAGAAGTCACTGTCGCAGCACAACACACCTGATGTGATATGTTATGCAGAAATGCGTGTGATGAATATAATTCTTATCAGTGCTGACCTGCACATGACAAATTAACACAGCTCTTTAAAAATTTGTAAAAAAGTCAAATGTACCTCGAACGATCCAAAAACCAATAGGCTCTAACCTGTACCTAGTATCTTATCCTTGTGCCAAATATTCTACATTACTCAACGACCAAGAAAGCTTACAACTGACAACAAACATGTATAAAATATCCAAATGGAAAAGCTACCAATCATTGTGGTAACGGTCCTTGCCTTTATACATTTGGCAAATTCTCTCTAAATATGCTTAGACATGCTTAAAAGTAAATAGTTTATGAACATGCTAAAAAGAGCCAAGAACAGCTCTTGTTGTACCACTGTCTTTGGTCTATAACCCTCTTCATGCAAAGCCTTACAAAATGGCAAATATTTCATAAATATGTGGCCATAAGCCATATGAACTAAAATGTTATAAGGAACTACCTACTACAGAAAACAAAAGCCATTTGATCCGAATTCAATAGAAAAATGTCAGGTTTGCTACGTTGGATCGCAACTTAACGAGTCTACTATCAATAAAGAGTTGACACAACTCTTTTTATATACAGGGCTATCCCTAAAGTACCTGTGTTGATTTACATTTTGTTAGACAATTAGTCAACAATCATATCATGTCTTTGAGTATAGTATACATAGATTTAAATTGGAAACCGTTTTTTTAATGTAATTAGAACACAATTTTTGCATAATCTGCACATTTGCTACTTCTTAAAACTGTTTTCAAACAATTCTTTAACTCACACACAAATCTATTCATCCTCCCGATGTAACACACGTTAATAGGAACTGTTACCACAGGTGGATACATCTAGGTGTCAAAAGCGGCCCAAAAAATATCTACCCACCAGGTGCCATGATTCATACATATATACGTACTTGTAAACAAACAGACCAAAACAATAATTCTATTGTTGCCCATTTCGAAGCACTAGGCAACAATAAAAGCACTACAGCCAACAAGCTAAATGATGTATTTACAATCAACAAGTCCAATGTTGCATAAAGGTAATGTTTAAATGATAGAGGAAAGGTTGAACCTGGAAATGGAAATAATATAGTAAAAATAAGAACGCTATTACATCGAATTCCAAGCTCTCGGTTACAAAAAATCGGAAGTTCTCATTATATTGCAATACAAATGGCTCAACACACCCTCTGTTACAAGAAAAAACAAGAAAGCATGTGGATATCATTGTTTGGATACCAATACCAATACCAATATGTGGCTATATTTCACTAATAAACCTAAAAGATTCCGAATTAATTGCTGATAAATTCAACAATTTGCTTCGAAATTAATTTATAGCTAACTTCGAAATGTAGACAGTGAACACAAATTCAAGAAAAGTGTCAAGATAAAATCAAGAATTTCAGAAATTTTGTGTTAATGTTTCATAAACTCAGGAAACATAAAGACAATACCAAACTTAGCAATACCATCAATTCAATTTGAATTACTTTCATTATGCTAAAATTTCACACAAATTTGCAATATGAGTGTAAATAGACAAGGTGAAAAAAATCGTATGGTCATCAAATCAAACCACCTCCAACAAAAATAACCTCTGTAAATTCTAATTTCCAGTGATTTTAACGGCAGATAAAGATATTATATCCTATCTATCTTTCTCTCTCTCTCTCTCTCTCTCTCTCTCTCTCTCTCTCTCTCTCTCTAGAGAGAGAGAGAGAGAGAGAGAGAGTGGGGGAGCACAGCAGTGAATGTGAATGACAACCTTATGTGAATGTGGCAACAGTGTAAAATGAAAAAAATAAAGTAAGAGAGAATAACAATCACCAGGATTGCCATTTAGTCAACACAGAGCCAGTGAAGGCTTACATACTGTTTGTAGAGATGTATACTGGTTTACTGTCCTGTGGTGATCTCATCTACCATCTTGCATAACAACGCTTATACTTTTATTTCATAATTATGTGTTTAGTTACTTCCAAGCCAAGTTATCCATACTGTTTTATTTGATGGTTTTTGCACCTGCTCAACCTTATTAAAAGTATCAGTCACTTACAGTTTTGACTACATGACTAAAAAACCGAAGAGAAAACAAGTTTCAGGAAAAAGTGCTGGTTGCCACTTCACTAGCACATTTAATGATGGCATTGCTTAATGATTGTTGTGCATATATGAGTCCATTTGACTACAGCAAACAATAGCAAATAGTCATACTGTACACTTTGTTACAGCTAAAATTTTCGGTGTTTACACAGTACCCAGGCTACCAAATGGCAGTCATTCAGTTTCTCTCGAGTGGAAAGTTTGTGAGTTAGCTTTACATGCCACATCTACAGTATCAGTTACCTATAGAAATGTATAAAATCCCTCATACATTCACACTTCACAGGCATCAAACCTGATGAATTCTTTGTTAGAAGTATCACAATCGCTAGAGAACACAGTTATAAATTCTACCAGAGGAGAGCCGATGTGACTCTCCAGTGATAAATGTCGACAGGAACAAGAAGTAGAGCACGTTTACTGACGGTACTTGGTGACGTTGTTACACAAGCTACACCAGAAATGGGAAATGAATATGAAATTAACTCGCACCATGCAGAAGATGAAGACCACTCCCCAGAAAGTGAATGTGGAATAGAGGACACAGAGGATTTTGATCTTCAAGCTACTCTCAAAGTGCTAGTAAAGCAAGTTAAAGCAGTTAATCACAAGGTAACCAGAATCGATAAAAAAACTGAAGACATAGAAAAATCCCAGCAGTTCATCTCGGATAGCTTTGAGACGATGAAACATGAACTTGCATCAGCACGCCAAGAAATCAATATCTTGAAGACAAAAAATAATGCATTATCAGCTACAGTTGAAAAACTAGAAAAAACTATAAAGGACAAGGATCTGGAAATTGATAGTCTGGACCAATACAGTAGGCGTGACTGCATTGAGATTTCAGGTGTGCCGCTGACAAAGGATGAGAATGTTTCTGATATAGTTCTGTCCATTGCTCTGAACATGGATATCCCACTTGATAGGAACGACATTAGTACAGCCCATAGGCTTCCACCGCCTAAGCGAGGAGGAATTCCAAAGATAGTGGTGAAGTTCACTCGTAGGCTTGTCTGCGATCAGTTTTATGACAGCCGGAAAAAAGCTGGAAAAACAGGTCATCTTACTAGTGCCACTTACACCGTAGACAATCAGATCTACATCAATGAGCTGCTCACGACGAAACGAAGGACCCTTTTTCTCAAATGTCTAGAATTCAAGAGAAACCATAACTACAAGTACATTTGGATTAAGTATGGTAGAATTTTTATTCGAGCCAGTGACAATAGTAATACTGTTGAAGTTCAGAGGGAGGACGACTTGAACACCCTAAAATAAAGACTTAGATGAGTAAATCCTGTTAGTTACATTTTATTACATAGTTATGGTTTACCCATGCACTTTTTGTCTACACAATTGCAAAAATAATCAATTTAGTATTTTCTGTGACATCTGCAAATGTTGGACGCACTTAAAATGCACAAGCTTAACAAGAGAGCAATTTGTGACTTTATCAGAAACTTCTGATGTCTATTACTGTTTAAAATGCATTAATGAAGTTATGCCGTTTCAAAACATAGAAGACGAGGATTTGTCAATGAATTTCTCACATTTTGTTAATGTTGAAGATATCGAGCAAATAACTACTGCTTTGGAAGAATATCTTTCTCCAAATCCTAACAAAGCTGATTCTTATGATCCTGATCATCATTCGGTTAAGTTCACATGTAATTATTATAAACTTGAATCTCTAAAGAATGACATCAATCTCAATTCAGATAAAAACGATTTTTTGTTTGTCCATATGAATACGAATAGTTTAACCAAAAATTACTCGAGTATGCTCGATGTACTTTGTTATTTTTCACAGGCCCCTGATGTTATCGCCATCAGTGAAACTCGTATAAAAGATCATCAACCTTTTTTATGTTCTCTCCCCGGCTACACTTATATTTCACACAACTCGGTAACTAATGCAGGTGGTGTAGCCTTATATATTAAAACTTCTATAGACTTTCAAATTAAAAGAAATTTGAAAATAGAATGTGATAAGGTGATAAATGATACCTTGCCCCCTGTGCATAGCCATATTCAGGTTGAACATCTTTTTGTAGAATTGTCAACAAAATTTTCTAGTAAAAATATTATTTTTGGGGTGATCTATCGCCACCCAAACACTCCACTCAGACATTTTCATGAAGAGATGGACAATCTTCTGAATAAAATCAGCAAAACAGATAAATTGGCCTATGTGTGCGGAGATATTAACATCGACTTATTACAGTATGACTCTAAGCAATGTGTTCAGGACTATACCAATATGCTTTTTGCCAATTACTTTACACCATTGATTACTAAGCCTACACGTTTTTCTTCTACAGCTAAAACACTTATTGACCATATTTACACTAACTCCCCTTCTTCCCCCATTTATGCTGGTGTAGTCCTGAACCAAGTATCAGATCACCTACCTGTTTTTGCCATTTGTAAAAATTCTTACTTATTGAAAAAACAAACAAAAATCAGGAAACGAAAGTTGAATAATATTAATTCTGCAAGTTTTTTAAATGACCTAAATCAAGCATTTATGGAAGCAGGAGTTAAAGACAATAGCGATATAAATCAAGCATTTAACGATTTTTTTCGTCTTTCACGAATGTTCTGGATGCTCATGCACCTATAATTACATTAAGCAGGAAACAAACAGTTACATTTCAAAAACCCTGGCTTACATCTGGCATACTTACGTCTATCAAGATACGTAGTCGAATGTTCAAGACACATAAATTATCTAATTCTCTCTACAAGCAGCAACTTTATAGGGCCTACTCTAATAAATTAAATCATATAAAAGATTTAGCCAAAAAGAAATATTATGAATACCAGTTTCAAATTAATCAAAACAATGTTAAGAAAACCTGGACCATTATTAATAATATAATTGGCAGAAAAAACAAACAAATGCAAATTCCTAAGAAACTAGTGTACAATGGACATTCCTCATCTGATCCTGGAACTATTGCTAACATGTTCAATGAATTTTTCCAATCTGTGGGTAATAAAATGGCAGCTAATATCCCGCTTAATCCTAATGATTTTAGCACATACCTTTCGAATCCAAATTGCAACACCTTCTTTTTAAATCTAGTAGTAGGAATTGAAATAAAAACACTTATTAATAATCTCAGTGATTTAAAAGCAAATGGACCTGAAGACATTCCAATAAGAATCTATAAATTGACAAAAGACGTTATTACACCGATACTAGTTACTTTAATTAATAAGTCTTTCACAGAAGGCATATTTCCCGAAATTTTGAAAATTTCCAAAATCATTCCTATTTATAAAGCAAGCTCGCCAGATAATCCATCAAACTACCGACCAATTTCTTTATTATCTCCTATTTCACTACTTTTTGAAAACATTCTTTACAAAAGGTTAATTTTGTTTCTAAACAACTCTAACGTCATAACAAAATACCAGTTTGGTTTTCGGAAAAACCATTCGACGGCACTTGCTACAGCCGAAATAATTGATAATCTCCTATTTAATCTTGATAATAATACAATAACCTGTGGCATCTTTCTCGACTTATCTAAAGCTTTTGATTGTGTACAACATGACATTCTTTTGACCAAGATACAGCACTATGGCATTAGAGGCACCCCTTTTAATTTAATGAAATCGTATCTCAGTAACAGACGACAATTTACAATGGTAGGCAATGCTAAATCCACTCTTCTTAATGTCACGACGGGCGTACCACAAGGTTCTACACTGGGCCCCTTATTCTTTTTACTCTATATCAACGACCTCCCACAAGCAACTAATTTCACTGCACGTCTTTTCGCCGATGATACAAACCTTTTTTTAACTGGTCGTGAATTGCACTCACTTCAAACTCAAGTTAATCTTGAATTAAAAAAGGTTGATACCTGGATGCAGACTAATAAGTTGTCAGTTAACTACACGAAAACCAAATATATGCTGATTGCAAAAAAACAAACAGATACGCATAACAATTTTACAGTAGAAATAAATGATAGGACAATCACACAAACTCACTACATAAAGTACTTAGGACTTCATATTGATAATAAACTCTCGTGGAAGACGCACATACAAACCATTAATCAGAAAATTAGCAAAACATCTGGTATCTTTTTCAAACTCAATTTTTTGAGTACCTACATTCTGAAAATTCTCTATTATTCCCTTATCTATCCATATCTCTATTATTGTATATTATCCTGGGGAACTGCCAGTGTCTCTTCACTCAAACCTTTGATAGTCGCACAAAATAAAATTATCAAATGCATCACACGAGTAAAAAAGTTTGACCATGTCACACCATCTTATGTGCAGTTAAATTTACTCAAACTTAAAGATATTTACCAATTAGAACTTTTCAAATTCATGCATAAATACAGTTTTGGTACCTTGCCCGAACTATTTAAAAACTATTTCACCAGAATTGTAGAAATACATCACTATTCAACACGTGCTGCTGCTAGAGGAGATTTTTATCAGGACAGATACTTCACTTCTTTTGGGCTAAGCACCTTAAAATATAACGGCACAGTGCTGTGGAATAAACTTCCAAGAGAATTCACTAGCAATTCCTTCTTTAGATCAGCTACTCGAAAATTTCGTTTACACTTACTTTCGCATTACTGTTCTTCATAAACTTACAGATATTTTTTCTATTTTGATAATTTGCAGCATACACAAATATGTGAAAATAGTGCTTTATGATAAAATAAATCTGTCACAAGTTTATTATCTAGGAAAATATCATATTCGTGTATTTATTAGGATACGACTGCATGAATTGCAATCACAAATTAGTCAGCAGTATCAATTTTCGGTATATTACTCAAACTTAGCTGATCTTATTTATTTTGCTTTTGTTTTGTTTATTAATCAGACACATTTGTTATTATTTTAATGCATGCATTTTGCAGTTAGGTTCAGTTCACTATTTTGAAAGTTTATTTAAATTTCTGTTTGGCCAGCTTACTTTACACTTCATTTAATTTGTTTTTTATTATGTTCATTTAATATTATTGTTATTATTTTGCATGTTTTTCTCATTCTGAGTTATATATCATATTTTGATAGCTTCAGTGTCATCTCACTAATTACATACATCCATTGAAGGGTGGCTTGACTAGTTGACCTTCTTGGTCTTTCGCCATCCTATTTCCATTGTAATAACTAAACACATTTACTTGCTCAATTATATAATGAATATGGAAATAAAATGCACGTTTGAATTGAATTTGAATTGAATTGAATTGAATAGAACTGAAAGTACATTATTACTATTTTACTTAGCAACTTCATCTGTTTAAATTTCTCTAACATGTAATGGTAAACAAAAAGCAATTATAACTATAACCCAAATAATGTGGAACAAATGAATATAAAAATGATCAAAATACAAACTGTCATATCGTCCATGTACAATTCAAAATGAGAAAAAAAGTCATTTAGCAAAACTAAAATTTAAAATTACCTTTCAAACAGTGAATTAAATCATCTGTAAAATACATGCATTGAAAATATAACAAAAGTGTCTGAATAATAAACAAAGCAAAAAACAAATAAGATCAGCAAAGTTTGAGTCTTATAGTTATAGCAAAAACCGATACTGCTGGCTAATTTATCTGTAATTCATGCAATCCTATCTTAAAGTATACATGGATATGATATTTCCCGAAAATACGATAACATATTTGTGAGCTCAGAATAACAAAAAAATAAAAATAACTCTCGAATTTATGAAGAGCAGTAATGAGAATTTACAGTGTAAAGCGAAATTTCGAGTAGCTAATCTAAAAAAGGAATTGCTAGTGAATTCTCTTGGAAGTTTATTCCATATCAAAGAGGTGCTTATAACCCAAATGAAGTAAGGTATCTGTCCTGATAGATATCTCCTCTAGCAAGCAGCACATGTAGAATAGTGATGAATTTCTGGTGAAATAGTTTTTGCATAATTCGGGCAAGGTACCAACTTTTAGTCGATTAGTCCGCCACATTTACAAAACATGTACATGTATGTATTATATATAATATTGTAAATGTTACAAGTGCTCATGTAGCTGCTAACCGATAAGTCCCAGTACGTAACTACCGAAGCCTTGCAACGACGATAATATTAATAGTTTTAATACATTAACACTAACAGTACGCAACTGCCTTCCTAGGATCCTTGACTTTATTTTTCTAAAAATGACTACAAGTAGAAACAATAAAAGGCAATTATGCACAAACCTCAAATAATTCTTCTGCACTGTCCCCACTCATTTCTTCATTAATATTTATCGCTGATTTTGTTTTAACACTGATCTTTACCGATAACCGCCATTATGTTTAAATTGAGCAATAGCGTGCGCTATTGTAACGCTCGTTACTTACGTCATTTGCCACGACAACTACATGGACAAAAACTTAAAGCAAAAGAAAATATTTTTCAAAAAAATAAAGGTTAAAAATCATATTGAAACTTTATATAACTTACATGCTGTACTAATAACTAAAAGTCATTGCATATAGAGCTTGCATTAGGATTAAGGTAGTATAAAACTTGTAAATTCGTACTCCATTAAGTGCTAGGCAGTAGGCACAGCCATTAACAGTGTCATTTGAAACAAGTTTATTTAAAAAGCATTACATAAAGTTTGGAAAATATTTAGATTATTCGTAGCACACACTTCGCTAACTGAGCAAGAGTTTAAATTACTTTTTGTTGTTAATAATATTAATAATATCAGAGTTATGATGATGATGATGATAATAATAATAATAATAATAATAATAATAATAATAATAATAAAATCAGATCTGATGGTTTAGTCTAGTGGTAACGTGGCAGGTTGTGAGTTCGATACAGCAAATTCGATTCGAACGAGTTTTTTATTCGAATTCGATTCGAACCTAAAATTAAAGATTTTAATGAATCAGCACTTCAACCACATACGTTATTTTATCATTAAGATGTTTTAAACATCATGCAGTTCGCACAATTTAGTAGCGATTTCGATTTGATAATATTAAACTACTTATAAGAGGTTTTATATTGCAGAACAAAATCGTGTAATAGAGCCTATGCTTATGATCTTCGTAAAACTGCTTTTTGCTGATTAAGGGTTCAAAAACTTGTTCGAAATCTTTCAAACTGTATTCAAATTCGAAGTACTGAAATTCGGTTTGATTCGAGTTCGAGTTATATAGTTGTTGTTTGTTACTTACAGTCAGTTCAAAAGTTTTAGACTTATATAAATTGTTGATCCAAAAAGCCAAATTTAAATAAACATTCTTATTATTATAGTTCTTGAAGAAGATTGGAGGGGGGCACAGCACAAGCTTGTCCAAGCTTACAGCCCCAGTTATCGGAGCCACCAATTACATTACCATTAGATGAAGTTGATGGTCATCAGTAAGTATCAGTAAGAATCTAGCATCAGCTAAACTTAAAGTGATTATGTTTTTTGATGAATCAGTATTGCACACTGGGATAACAATGTAGTGCCGTCTTACTAGATGGTGCAAATATCTTAAATTATTAAGAATTTTCTTTAAGCATAATGCTAAGTAACATATTGCTTCCTGCGACTAGTTCCTCGCTGTTGCGTGCGCTTCCCCATTTGTTAGTTAGATGCATGAGCACTAATACTTGCATTTTGGAAATGTGTTGCATAAAAACACGTGTTCAGAGATGTTCGCTTGTGATGTAGTGCATACACTTGAGAGCTCATGCGTGAACACAGCAGTAAATTTGAAGTATGAACATTTTTCTTAAAATTTGCCAATTTTTTATATCACACTGTACAATAGCACTATGCTTCAATTTTTGCTTTCACAAACACATGCGACACACTCGTGTAATGTTTGTGCTGTTTAAAATTATGTTCGGTTGTGATGTCATCACTAGTCAGGCTCACATACCATTAGCTAAATTATTATTTAATTATTAGAAATGCCTTTGTAGTATTATTGGTGTTAAAAAGTGAATTTTATATCGCACTTCAAAATGGGTTAGTATATGAAAAATTATCCTGTTTTCCCTTTAAGTCAGTACGTGTCTTTCTAGTCGACTGTGTATGCAGACCAGGACACTTTAGTCGCTGACAATAAGGAACATTTTTCAAACTATTTGCCATTCTCGTAACCTTTCTTTGGACAACCTCGATCAAACATTATCTCTTTAATTAAGTATGGATTCCAGACAGGACTAGTGCATGGATTCTAGATAAGCAATTTTCGGTTATGTATGTGCATCACTTCATATAGTTACCATCACATATTTCTTTCTATTCTCCTTCAAATTTCTTTTCTGCTACTTTACTCCCCCTTTTCTTTTCTCAATCGATATTAATTTGGGGTGCTCGCAACAAGTAACTTCTTAAGCAACCCGTTCATATAGGCATGCAGCTTGGCACTTTAGGCGTATAATAAACATGTTATTACTAATGCATAAGTGTTTGTAGCACTATATGCTGTATTGATTGTTATGAATGTATTTAATAATAAATCAAATCAAATCAAATACAGATTATTATTTAATTAAACTCAAATGGCATCGACATACTAGAGTTGAGCATTATCTAAAAAAGCGAATTTGAATTGAACCGAATTTGTAACTTTCGAATTGAAATCAAAACGAATTTCAAAATTTTTTGGGATCTGAGGCCAATTCAGCTGTCAAGATTTTTGAATAAATTTTCAAGTAGCTAAAAAAATGATTTCACAAAGATGATGTACATTACTTGATTTTTTGCAGTAAAAATACTATTAATTTGTTTAAAAATTATTGTGCACAGAAAATCATGGCTAAATTGTGTTGAATGTGTGCTGTTTCAAACGTTTTAATTATAAAGAATGTGTGCAGTTGAAGTGCATGCTGAAATATTCGAATCTACAATTTTTAGTTCGAGATCGACGCTGACCCCCCCCCCCCCCCCCCCATTATTATGCAGCAGTAAATTTTGTGATTATTGTTTTAAAGTTTATAACTATATTTTTCTGTAAAAAATACCTTGTTTCGTTGTTTCCACTGTGTCTTCTTCATTTAATTATATAGGTACAATCCATAATAGCTAGGGATCACTGTGCAAGACATGTAATCACCTTTTAGGCCGTTATTATGTTTGTAAAAGCAGTCAAAATGCCAATTGTGAAAGAATTCTTAATTCTTTCGCAGAAGCTTTCATCCGTCACAGATGTGTCATAAATTTGATATAGAAGATCTTAGGTATATCAATTTGCTATCAGCTGATTTGCTTGTGAACAATCCTGATGAAATATTTTGCATTTGTAATTGAGCAAACTTATAATGAATCTCTTAATTACAAACTCACACTAAACTCAATACAACTTGTACTTTACCAATTCTACCAAAATGTATGCTGCTGCCCGCAGATGGCAACCTCTGTAGAGCATTTGTTCTTGTCAGTCTCGTACTCCGCTTGTACAATATGTGCAATGTAGAATTTTTATTTTGTTTAATTAATTTTTTATTTGTCGGAAAACAGCTGTCGACTAACGTTACCTTTTGAAATAATTTGACAATAAACTTTTTGCAACTGGTGAAGTCGGTGAGGAACGCAAACTTCTGAGAAACATTAAGAATTTTTTAAGAGTTAATGTTTATTCTGAGTTCTTTTATGGTTATGACCATGGCAAATACAAGAAGAGCACTATCTTACTTTCAGCGGTCATAACTGCTTGTTTTGTACTTAATTGGTTTGAGTGTAATAAATTTTACTGTTCGAGGGTGGATTTATAACATGCACCGAAATAAATATAACTGTTCGTATGGCAGTAAATTGTTTAAAATGACGGTGCGCACTAAAAATGGGATTTCTACACACCTGTGACGTTTCACTCGTCGTCAGTTGTCGGAGCCTACGGGAGTCGGGAACTGTGTTCGTGGGATTGAAGTGTTTGCACAGTTTTGCAGTTATTTTCGATCGATTCGTGTGATTTGAATTCCAAAACGAAAACTTTTTATTTCTTAGTGCACCAATTAAAAAAGTAGCTGGAGAGTTAGGAAATTGTTTGATTATGTTTGAGCCCGAAATAAAAGATCAGGGAGGTGCATCGAGGCGAAGGTATTTAGACAAGAAATTATCTGCCTAATTTCGTTTTCGCAGTAGTACTTTTACTTTTTCAAGGCCTGTGCGAGTAAGGTCCAGCCGGTAATTTTCGAGGCCAGAGATCTAAGAATGACCCACATAACTGAATATGTTTGTTACATTATATCTAATCATGGAGGCCCTGCAGACTGTGCAGTTTTTAAATTAGGCTTATAATTTAATATGTACTTACAATTTGACTTCACCATTTTAAGCACTGTGCACGTGCTTTGTGGCAGGCAAAACACAGCTGTCATCAATGGTAAACTTAGAAAATGCCTATGTTTCAGCTAAATTTAAACAAAAGCAATTTTGGTTGCAAGTACTGAATGGCTACAATGGAGATAAAGAAAAGATAGTTGTAAGATGTGATGTGACAGGAGGATGCTACACCTATTTGGCTTATAATAGTGTCCAGTTGTGGTCAGATTTCGATGTCGTACTCATTGACTGAGCCTGGAGTATTAAAGGTCAATGTTCTTGAAATTTTAGCGTTCCATCTCTTTTCCTAGGGCTTTAACAATCACATGGTCATTAAAACTGGTGTAAGTGATAGAGGGTTAGAGACTAGAGGTTTAGTGCATGATGCTAAATTGAATTATTTCAGTTAGATGGGTGGGACTCACTGATAGTAACAAATTTTAAAATTTGACAATCTTGTACAAATTCATTACAGCCAAGTCTTGGTTTATATTGCACACATATAACAGCAGTGCTCACACACTGTTAAGCGAGCACCTTAGAAAAAAGGTTATTGTCAGTGTCAGAATTTTTAAGAGTTTGATAACTAACTGATAATTTGAAAAATGCTCAAGCTTCCAACTTCTGTGTTTTGGTACTTCATCTTCCTCTATGTAATGCTCTAATTAAGCTTTACACACACAGTTTTTAATTTTTTATATTAACAGAAAAGACTTGTGCACCTTACCGTAATGTGAGTTGGCAGACTACTTTTTACTAGCAGCAGACCAGCCAAGCAAGATTTATATTATCATTTATATTCCACTCTTATTACAGTTTAATCTCTTGAAATATTTGTACCTGTTGAAACGACAAAAACCCGAGAGCGTTCAGCTACTGACTTAGGTAGATGTAATGCAAAAAAATATGCAAATACAACTAGAGTTAGATTTGAGGCATCAGCAAGTGGACCATGCCATATTTTACAAATATAAGCATGCATACGATGACAATTTAATCTAAAACTGATAATTAACTTTATGTTATCTAGTTTATGAATGTAGAAAACTAGTTAAAATTAAAGGAGTTAATCTGATTTTTTCTGATAGGACCTAACTAGGCTGCTACATATTTTTTACTTGTGATTGATATTAAATTATTTTGGGCAAAAAAACGTGTGCGGTGGAAAACAGTCCAGTGCAAATGAATTAATGTAGTGGTAGTAGCAGACTGATCTTGTCATTCAGCGATGGTAAGCTTAATTACCAGTCAGTAATATGCCTGCCCTTTTCACTTGTCTGTGGTATCACAAAATATTGTCTAATTTACTATTTAAAGTTTTTCGAGAATCTTTTAATGGTACTAAAGAAATAATCATCTGGAATTTTACCCAATGCTTGATGTATTCTGTTTGTATTCTAAAAGGGTTTGTTCCTTCTTTGACTGACAATATAGAGTCATGTCCTTGCATTTTAACATATGAAGATGACTCAAAACAATTCATATCAGTTGCTTCTAGGCATCTAAAAGTCACAGTTGTAAGTTAGACAGTACCGTTTTTTTAGAGCACATCATTATTAAAGCCTATCACATAGAATAAGTCTATTTGTCTATTTAAAACTTTTAGAAATTTCTACATACATTTGCAATTGTACACATTGTCACTTTATTAACAGTGCAGTTTCATGTAATTGTTTGACTGTGTATTGCGTTTTGCAAAAGTTACAGATTAAACATACTCTGTTAGTGACTTAGTATTTTTGTCTCACCATCATTCTGCTGTGATGTCACAGCTGCCTGCTAATTGCACATTTCAAGATTAATGTGTGCACAATTTCTGTAATGTAAACAAATGCAATTCATATGGTTATTTTGGTGCATGCGAAACACTTGAAAAACACATACAAGTACACACACACACACAAGTAAACAAAATATCATTTAAATATTGATGAAAAGAAAAAAAGGAGGCCTATTTGGTTAAACTGCACCAGGATATTATTTAAGATATAAAAACTTATTTCTCTTGTGGTTCAAAAATAGGTCAAAATGAAAGTTGTGAAAACTAAGTTTTTCAGTTTAAAAGTGTCAATAATATAAAGTAACCAATTTTAAAAATTAGCTAAAAGAATAGTAACTGGACTAGTAAAATGCCAGAAGAAAATATAAAATTAAGTACCAATTCAGTAAGTAGCGAGCAAATATCAAAATTGAAAATTCATTATCCAAAATATTTGTTTATGAAATAGAGTGGAACCATAGAAAGGAACCATATGATATAGAATGACTGGGCCTGTGCAGGCAGGATTTAATAAGGGCCAAAATGTCAGATCTCGGATGCTGCCGTTGTGAGCTTGCATCTAAAGACTGGCTCTAAGTTATTTTGTGGATTAGTTTCCATAGAGACAACGTAGGGCCGTGGCATTACTATATAGTACAACTGTTATGCAGATGACGTCTGGCAATATTTTATAATTTTCATTTTGTGTCATTTCTTAATATTGACAAACCACCATCTTTATTTTCCCTGAAATTGGTCTGTGTATTTTTATTTATGTTAAAAATCCTGATAATATGGTCTGTAGAATGTTATTACTGGTCAGGTAGATTGTAGCTGCTTGCCTGTACTTTTGGTATTTCAGAGCTTTTAAGTCCCAGGCATTCTCTACCCCCAGTTTGGTGGGGGGTTAGCGGAAAATTTTGAATTTTTCCTTCAGAAGCAGCTATTTCTGACCTATTCTGAGCGTCACGTTTCAATAAAGCGAAGCATATTAAACTTGTGATGTGATACAATAAAATGTCGAAAAACGATAAGAAATACTAGCATATACCTGCCGGAATCAATACCTCCACTCCACATAATATCTAAAAAAGATCTATCTAAGACAAGCGTATAACATATATTGTCCTTGTAGAAGAACTTTTTGCCGAATTCTGTAGTGCGTTTCTGGCTATCGTTCCCTACGTTATTTTGCGGTTATGATATCACCAACACTCAGGCGAAGATCGAATGAGGCAGTGCCTGCAGAGATCAGTGCAATTCGTAGATGATGATTTGATGAGACTTCAAGAGAGATACTTGACCAGAGATCAGTCTTCATTTCAGTATGACACGTCCTGTAATCATCAAATGTGGGCAGGTGATGATGAATGTTTGAACAAGTTGTTCAGAATTGATCTCTGACACATTTTTTCAGCAGATCATATGGTTTTGCCGTAGCCGAATCACTTTCGGTAAATGTTCTGGCCCCATGGGATGCAAAGAACCCAATGACATCATCTGCAAAACTTCGTACTGCATCAGGACCAAAAAATAGTTGTACATACCAATGAAAGGAGCAAAATTTATTTTTTGTTGAAACAGTGTATCTCATTAGCCAGTGGTCAGATTTAGGCATCACTAGGCACCAAGTTTTCTTCACGGAGTGTCAAACTTGGTGTGTACACAGCCAACATGTTAAAAGAGGCTCTGGGTATTTACTTGGTCTTCATTTTACCGAAAGAGAAAAATGCGAAAAATGACTGCATTTTTAAACGCCTCATGTAAATTCAGGCATTAGTTTAAAAAGGTGTTTTCTGACTTGTTATTGTATATTTGTTTATTTACATGGATTCGTGTCAGTTGTGCAGCCCTGTGCTGTTCTATGCACATACGAGAATTGTCTCATCAAAGATGAATGACTTTTTGTCTTAAATTAAATTAGTGGTAAACATTTATTCTGAGGGAGCGTATGGGACTTTATTTGGGCGATGTTTCGTACAAACTAGGCAATGATATAAAATGTTCAGCTAAGTTTGATTGCTTCTGTCCTATTTTTGTGATGGCTTCATTCTTATACACTCTCAGGGTGTGTACTGATTTCATGGTGGATGGTTATATTTTCTCCATGTCTATAACTTGGTTATCTTAGCCCGGTGGTGTATATATTTTGGCTTCTTTTATTATTAAACTGTAGACCTGGCTTCACATTTTATAGGTAATTTACCTGTCATGTTCTTCATTAATATTACATGAAATTACCCAAGTTGTAATCGCTAGCTATCTGCAGCAGATTAGCGTGGCAACCTGCATAACTAATTAATGAGCTGAGGTGTTGTGTGCTTTCCTGTGCCCAGGAATTATAAACTGCAGAGGCGAGAAAGAATGATAGGGGGAGGAAACGTTTGAGAGACCAAGAGAGAGGGAGAGTTTTTAATGTGTCAGTCAGGCACAGTCTTTTAGCACTATTTTGAAGCTCATAATGTGTAACATTCACTCGCTGCATTTGCCTTACTCATGCCAGACTGAGACAAGAGATTGATTTTTCTACATTTTGCAGCTGCCATTAACTTTATGGTTTTATTCACCCAAGTGTTCCAAAATGCTGCAAAATTCTGTGCCTTGCTGCACTTGATGCTAAACTGATCATGCTGCATTGTGTGTTAAATGCTAAAATCTTGAAATCTAGCTCCTCCTTTTTTGCAAAAATGTGTCGTTTTTCTCACGAGTTTGTTTCTTTACTTTTCAGCTGTAATTGATGTTTGATGACGGTAAACTCATTGATCTCTATTTTTCATATATTAATCGCAATAGCAAATAATTTATGACCCGTTGTAACTATCAACGACACTTAATTAGCTACTCTATTATTGGTGAATCATATCATACAATACTATCATGTAATAATTTGATTAATCGGTTGTTTCATAATCTGTTTGAAGTAAACCGCGTGTTCTCAGTGTCTTTGACTTTTTGTCTCTACACTTAAATCAAGTACAGGTGATCTCAAAATAAATGTTGCTCCCCATGATTATGAATATTGCTTCAGCCACTTTTAATAATGTAGACCCTGATGAGTCAAATATCTTCAGTTCATGCACCTTTCAAGTTTCAACTATTTTTCACTGCCACTTGCAATAATTCTTTCGATTTGTCTTATTTGCTATCCATCTAGTGAGGAAGTCTTTCACTATTATGTGCTGAATAATGAGCACTATGGCATCTGCAGTATTTCCCATGTACAGCTTCACATGCCAGATTTACATAAAGCACTTCAAAATCTAAGGCACCTCCAGCCAAAGCGTATAAGATTTTTGATAATATTTGGGTATTTTTTACATGATTTTGATAAACTTTTGGATGATTTTGCTATCAAAATGGCTAGAATTTTTTTATAGTTTTACTGTTTTAGTTTTTCTTAGTTTTTTAGTTCATGTTTTAAAGCCATCTATTTAATGATAATCACGCTGTCACAGTCTTATAATCATTATTAAGATTTACACATTTTTATACAAACTTGCATGTCTTTACTTGCCCACAAGAATTTCGTCACAGCAGATTTGAAAGTTCTAGGAAATAGGCTCAGTCGCACAAGATTATTAAGTGTCACGAAAATTCATTCGACATAAATTTCTGTTTTACGTAACAGTACAATATAACATTAATTCTAGTATTCTTCATTTGTTGTCTTGCAATTTGCCATTCAGTAAAATGTCCTTCATTTATTTGTAATGCATTTTTCATGAATAGCCAGTTGTCTGTGTTAAATCATTTGGAAACATGTTCCTAACATTAAACTTTACTGTGATGTTACAATTTTTTAAGGTAAATAAGTGTAAAAGGCCGAAAACTAACTTTTTCAAGCTAAGTTGAAATTGTACTTTTTTAAGTGTGGCGATAGTCTTATGTGGTTTCATGGTGTGTGAATTTCCTGGTTAAATTTAACCACCTTCTGTATTTTAATCAGTTTAATGAAACCATGTAAATTATTAAAAGCGATGTAGTCCAATTTTTGGTATGTAATTTGGTTAGCAAAATAGGCATTGAAAATACAAAAAATAACATTTAAAGGAAGTCACATTTTTGATTTTTTTGTGTGTGTCTAGAGACATATAGATTCTATAGTAGTAATTTCAGTTTAGGTATTGTGGTTAATTCATCCTCTGCTTTTCACATATTAATCACAGAAGCATTTATTTTGCTGTCAAAAACACCTAGCTTAGCTAGCTACTCCAATATTAGGGAATCATACAATGGCTTTATGCCATAATAATTTGATTGATCTGTCGTGTCTGTTGACGAAAGTAAAACATCCAAGGGATTTGGCGTGAGCAAAACTAGTCAAACAATAATTTCTGTAATTTCCTGATTCAGGATAGATTAATAATGAAAGACTGGAACAGCAATATCAACAATTTGTACAGCAAACTAGGATAAATGTAGTGAGTGCACTATATATTGAGCAACATTTGTTCTGTGTAAATGTGGTATGTTTATTGATTGACTATGCCTGGTGGTTAGATTCAGAAATCCGTACACTATTTACTCTGTACCTGAGAGAGAGAGAGAGAGGAGTGCATAATTATTTGTATTGATCCGTTAATCCTCAATCCATTATTACTCGTGAAGGAAAATCAATTTGAAGAGTTAAGCAAATTTTTCTTCACGACACTCTAGCGTGTTGACTCAGATTGCCTTTAAGCAAATGTATTACATCTGGTATTTGTTATCAATTGATTTCTTATAATTTTTTTTATGAGTAATTATTGAAAGGTGTTGCAGAATTCTTGAATCCATATTAGATAGTAACGTCAACAATGTTTACTATAGAAGTGAAGTTTATTTAGAGAAACAGATCATTATAAACTTTTTCCCGTTTTGACTGTTTTATGCATTTTTTTCTTTGGTTGTGTGAGTCATACAGCTGTTAATGAGACAGTCATGCATACTGGTTTTGCTATTTTTAAGTAAGTGATATATATCCTAGCTGGGCGTAGTTAGCTATGCCTAATTGCCTTGGTATATTGATGAATTATGCCTAAATTAACGTGCAGCTGAAAATTTTCACTTTCCATGCTTTAAGCTGGAACTTGTTGAATTTTGTTCCATGCGAAATATTTAAACTAAAATCACAGTTTAAAGAAAAAGTGTTGTAATTTTACAGATGACTTGAGTAAGTAGTTAAACTGACTACAGTCAACTAGGTATACGTTAACATGCTTAATCTCAGCTCAATGGCTCTTAGCTTCTTGAACTCTTGTGTTTTATCAGTGTAACTCATTAGCACGCACTTTTACAATGTACGTATTAACAAAATTAATGTTTGATGAGATTATTCTCGCATCGTTTTATAGCGATAAATATTTGTTGTCATTAATACAGACGACTGCTGAATGAATATTTAATACATCCACGGAATGAATTAATTCATGACTGCCTGATTGAAAAAAGGATGGAACACATTAATTAATAAAGATCTGCAGTCGGCTGTTAACAGTCAACAAAAAGCAGTAAGGTCCTTTAAAATATGAATGTCATTGTTGGAAGCCACAATTCTTGGTACCACTCTTCTTTTGACTTAATGTTATTTGAATATAAGGAGGTTCACACCTAATTGAACATTTAATATCAATGATGCGGTAAGTTACGTCTTAATAAGTGCTGTACTCATGCAATCCAGCCCTTTAACACTCATTGATTTTAACTGAGGTGTGTCACATTGAAAGACTAGCATCATAAAGTACTGCTTTTGTTACTAATCTCACTGAGTCACTGAGCATGGCGTGGCATGCTCAAGAGATTGCGAGCGTGGCTTTGACTGTCTCAGCCATGATTACTGTTTTCAAATAATGTCCGAATTGAATAAGTTACCATACAATTGATTGGAAGTGATGCATAATTTTTAGTACCTCTTTAGGGTTGAAGATCTTAAGAGAGCCTTCGATTGAAATTGCTAGCACGTGTACTAAGTTGTGCGAACTTGTGCATTATAGCTCTTGCAATCGTATGCCTATTAAACTGTATGTAAAGATTTGTATAAAGGCTAAACCACCAAATAGTTGTGTGTTTACTTTTAGAATGTAATTGTTTGTAGTTAAGAGCTAAGTAGTTGCAGTTTCAAATAATTTTTACTGAAGCGTAAACTAATTACTTTCAATGTAGCTTAGTTTCCAAAATAGATTTTTCTGGAATTGACAATATTTTTACAAATGCTTTGCTCATTTTGCATAATGTTTAATATAACAGGGTTAATAAACTTCGTTTATTGTAGTTAATTGCTTTAATGCTCTCAATGAAACTTCATGTTCTGATAAATCATGAAATCCAAGAAGGATAAAACCAAGAAATGACTTTTTTCTTTGAGTTGTTCTACTTATGTTACACTTACATATTGAAAAGTCTTTGAGTAAGCTTTTTTTATTTTATTTGCTAATTTTGTTTACAAGTACAGAATTTGAAATGCAGTTAGCTAGAGTTTCCAAATTTGAAAGGGTTTAAAGTATATATCTAATAAAAAATCTTGTCTCTACAGTTCTTCAACTGTAAACAATAGTTTTCACAGTATTTCTGCCAAAATTAAATGTGCTGTGTGCCTAAAATTTTATATTATAGTATTGACATACATACATGTTTTAGGGTTCTTAAGCCTCCTGGTGGTGGAAGTAGTGGCATATTTGGCTCTGGCTCACAAGAAGACACACCACGCAAGGTGAAGGATTATCAGAAATCTAATATCTTTGGCTCTGGTGATGAGACATCACAGAGCCGTGCACCTGACAAACAACCAGAGAAGTACAGATCATCCTTATTCTCTGATGGGGATGCAGCTCCTAGGTAAATTTTATGTATGATTGATGCATGATTATAACTAGTTGTCCTTCTGCCCTTCTCCTTTCTGTTCACGTACTCTCCATCTCTCTCTCCCTCCACTCTCTGTTTCTCTCTCTCTCTCTTTCTCTCTCTCCCCCTCTCTCTCTCTCTCTCTCTCTCTCTCTCTCTCTCTCTCTCTCTCTCTCTCTCTCTCTCTCTCCCTCCCTTTCTCTCTCTCTCTCTCCTCCCTCTCTCTCTCTCTCTCTCCTCCCTCTCTCTCTCTCTCTCTCTCTCTCTCTCCTCTCTCTCTCTCTCTCTCTCTCTCTCTCTCTCTCTCCCCCCTTTCCCTCTCCCTCGTCTCCCTTCTCTCTCTCTCTTTCTCTTTCTCTCTCTCTCTCTCTCTCTCTCTCTTTCCCCCTCCCTCTCTCTCTCTCTCTCCCTTCCTGCTGATTAATTGATTAACTGACAAACTCGTAAGCTAGCTGACTTTGATCAATTCACTGATTTTCTGTTGAATAATTTTTAATCAGAATTCGATTATATTATTACTTTCAAATGATTTTGTTATTGTGAACATTATTAAGGTTATTGTGATAGATTAGTTTGTTAATCATGAGTAATGTGCAACTGGCATGCAAGTGTGAAGTTGCTTGCCAAAATCCATCAATCAACAGACAATCACATCAATCAATGTAAGAAACTAATTAAGCCAGTAGATCTTAATGAGTGCAAACTGTTATTATGTTTAGTGCACTTGCTGCTTCGTTTCTGTAGAATTCATACTTGGTTTTATTATTACTGCATTTTTATATAGTGTTTGCATTAAATTTGATTGCAAAGTGGCCAGTCTGTTAATATGGATTTACTTGTATTTCTTGTGATGATGATGATGATGACAACGTTGATGACAAAAACATTGTGTATTACTTCAAATTTCAGACCGGCTGCACCCAAACAGGATAGAATGCACTCCACTATTTTTGACACTGATCCGCTTCCACTAAGAACTGGCAAGAAACAGCGACCAAATAGCCAAAGTACGTCATTAATCATATACTGGGTTTTTTAGTTTTTTGCAGCTACATTAAATAGTTTATTGTAAACACCTGCAACCGATGCTTTGATACTTTGTGATTTCGTGCAACCCCATAAACTAAGATGTGGCCAAACAAGTTTAAGAAAATTAGACTATAGTTTAAGATAGCTTTCCATGCAATATGAAAAAAATGATCATAGTCACTATTTCCATTGTGAATCATTAATCTAAACAAAACTGGCATGGAATAATTTTAGCTATAATTATAAACTGGCTGTAGTGTTTATGCTGGTTTTGGAAACAAAGGAGTAATGTTGGCATTGCATTGTTTTTGTATACCAGCATGACAGTGGCTTTCAACTTAGAGTTATTGAAAATTCTGAATGAAATGGATTAAAATTGTTTTCCCTTTGAAGCTATTACAAAATGTATATGTGCTAGTCTGTGAATTGTTAAAACAAAGTTACAAACTGCACTCTGAAAATGTGTTTGTTATTTCAAGCACTAAGACAGGTGAGTGGGCAACACCTGTACCTAATTCTGTTTCAAATTTGATCAGAAATCAAATTTATCAAGTTACATGATATAAAGAAAATGCTTATTTGATCATTATATATTTTTTGCTCATCAGTGTCGGACATTTTTAATTTGAAGGGTAAGTGAGAGTGGCGTAAACCTTGTTGTAAACCCTAAATTTGTTGTATATTTATTTCACTAGGTCCTGTAATTTTGTTTAACTGACTGCTGTTTGAAAACTGTAGACTGGTGACTTATTTTAATACTGAATGTAGATTGTGTATAGTTTATAACTAGATGTGTTATGAGTCATGTGTAGAAAAATTTCATTTGTTACAAAACCCATTGTATTTCCGTAAATGCAGGATTTGCAATCATTTGGCACAATAAAACACAGCCCTAACAATCCATTTGATCATAGTCATTACTGCTGTGTCTAGCCTTACTTGTATTCAGTGATTACCCATTTAAAATTACCCTAAATTAACAAACTACAGTCTAGTTACATTTCCATAAGTCTTTCACTGTATGGAATATTATGCATTCCATGAGTTTGTTTCTCTCACTGTTACTCAAATGGTTTTATTCTAAATGCATTATTAAATCATGCATGGCATTGTATGTCACTATAGAAAATACAAATGGTAAAGACAAAACTAAATACAATAATACAATTCTGAGTGGAACAAATCCTTCAAAACAAAAATATAATTGTTTACACTTTCAAGTAAACTCAATCTTTCGCCTTTTTCCCTGAGCATCGTCAGTGAGCATGTTTAATTTCTGGAGCTCAAATTAACTCTGTTTCAGCCTGAAATTAAACTTTTAGTTATTGATTTTCTAATGCTGTTTTCTTGCATGTTTTAATAATCAAGTAGAAGTGTTCATTCTTTTAAATACATTCTGTAATTTGGTTTCTGTTCTATTAATTTGATTGCATAACCACTTAGGTAGGCATGCAGCCATTGCCGTAGAATTCACTACGGTATTGACATGGCTGCGAATCACATTTTTAACCTAAAATTCAAGTTATGTGTGTGTAAATTACTCAGCTTTCTTCCAGTTGCAGCTCCTCCACTTCCTTTCCGTGACATAAGTAATTGCTCACATTTGGCAGCCTGAAAGCACACTATTGATTTAAATGAAAATCTGATTCGTGGATTGTAGGTTCAGTTAACTGCAATATTTAACATTACAAATTAAGATAGCATAAAACCCTATTTTGTTGAATTTAAAAGCCAATACGAACGAAAATAATAAAAAGCTGTGAGTGAAATCTAAGGAGATAATCAATAAACACAAACCCGTTACTTATGAAACACAAGCCCTTAAACGAGATGTGAGCCGTCATTGGAGCTCTGTACTTCAATAACTGGATGTTTTTGGAGGCAATTATACTTCAGTCCTAGATGTGTAAGTTTTCAACTTAAATGATGAAGTGAAAAATATAAAATAATCTGCTTTATTATTAAATATTGTTCATTTTTCCAGATGAGGCTGTACCAGCTCCTGCCCTTCCTGCAGAAGAGGAATCATCAGTTGTTGCTACGGAGACAGTCAGTTATGGAACAGCCGAAAATGGAGAGCCTGCACCTGAAGAAGAGGGCGAAGTGGACCCTGAGCTGAAAGAGGAAGAAGACATTCCAGCAGTGGAGAATTTGACCTTGCAAAATGAGGGAGAGGAGTCTCCTGCTCCCAGCTCTACTCCAGAGCACAAAGAGAAGGAAGAGTTGTCAGATGCCCAGAAATATTCGCAAAGAAACAGAGGTAATTGTTAATATACATCTTTGTTAATTGCATATCGTATTTAATCGGCATCTGTTTTAGAAATATTTATTAGGGATGGGATCAGAGTGATCGAGATTTTCGATTCTATTGCCAGATCTAAAAGCGTACTCTAAATCCTGATCAAGTTATAATAAATTTTATGCATTTGTAAACCAAAAATTACTCTGATTGAACTTACTAACATTTATCAGTTTTCTTACCCCTTATTCTTAATTCCTATGTTCAGGTGAAAATCTAAGAACGAGGTCGATTCAGATTCAGTTGAGATCCGTATCACTAATTTCAAGTATTTGGAAATCAACTATACAACTTTCTAGTTGTTTTTTATGCGCCATAATTGCTACATGCCATCAATATTCACGTTTTAAATTGCATCTTTTCATGGCAGGTTTGCGCAATCCTATAACATGGGCTGCGAATTATGACGATCCTACCCCTGCATCTCGTAGAGCTGGCGGAAAGAAGCACCATACGGACTCGAACGCTAATACACGCTTGTGGTAGAAGTGGTAGGGATTTTACTACCTATTTCTTTTTTTTTGCTTACAGTAAATCAGTAACTCTTTTTTTATAAAATTAAATATGCTGCTTATGTACATGTATTTACTGGTGTACTTTTAACTTAGAGCCTGGTAATTAGTTACTGAATACGATTTATATTGGTGGTTGTTTTATATCTGTTTGTAGTTAATGTAGTTTGTATGTGTAAGCTGTAATAGATCAACAAGCTTAATTTAAGTTTATTGTCATATTAAATCTATTGCAGTAACTGCTAGACTACGTCATTTGTACACTCTGATGTACAAGGGATTTTTTTTTTCACATAGACATACAGATGTTTGAATAATTGTATACATTCCACCCTAAAATAATAACATAGGGCACATATTTATGGATTCATCTAATCAATAATTTCTAACATTTTTTGTTATCACTTAATTAATATCGTCAAGTGTGTGCTAGGTGTACTGCAGTATTAGTTTGAGCCATTCTTCCTTTTTTCTATGCTATTGCAGATTCAAGATTTATATTGGTTATTTGGAGGTATTCACTATCCATTATCCGCGTGAATCTTTGATCCTAAGAGCAGTATACTACATAATCTGTCTCCTTGCTTTCCTGGTAATTTAGCATACCTTATGAATATGAACATTGCTTTTTAATAGAATTGTTGACTCTGTCATGTCATTATAATATAATTCATTACTTCATCAGGTAATTTGCTAATGCTTTGCTAAATCTATTTGGTCAGATGGCAGATAATACAACAATGGAGTATTTCACTTGTACACTGAATAAAAGCATGGCTTTTAGTGGCTAACGTGTGGCTGAAGTGTAGCAGGCAAAATTTGCACCTTCTGCGCTATTGGGTTAATGCTAGAAATTCACCAGTTAACATTTTTTATGAACTATTAAAATTTTATATATAATGTCTGATTGCCATTTTTATGCAGCGGTGTTATACATATCATTCATGCAAAATTTACAAGTTGATGTGACTTTATTCAAAGTATTTCCTTAATAATTCCAGAAGAAAAAATTATTTAATATTGTAAAAAAGTAGAAAAAGGAACCAATGAGCTTACACTCGCTGATTAAACTCGATACTCGATTAAAAAATTGTGTACGTTGGGAGTTAAGTGAGTTATTGCTTGGTACCCGAAAACAAAAATACTACCCGATGGTTTTGTATTTATCAATTATCTCGACAAACAGTATTGGTGTTTACTACGTTTTTAAATTTTATACACTTATAATGTTTAAATTTTGATTATTTGTTTAATAGGTTATTTGTTTTTAACTTACAAATTGTTGAAAAAACTGCAAGCGTTTCAGTTTGGCATAATGTATTAATCCGTCGGTGATTGTGATATTCTCTTTCAGTTTCATATTCGTTTCATATTTTCATTTTATTAATTTTGATGTAATGAGAACAAAAATGAGAATTAATGGTAGGAAAAAAGCTTTTCATGTAGATTACTCTTCAAGGGCACAGTGTGCACATATGCCTATAATATTGAAATGCAATTATTTCATAAAGAATGCATTATCAGTAACACATTTTTGAGTCACAACTATGCAAATGCATTGCTGGTGCAAAACATTTGTTAAAGGACAGGATCAGTAAGTCATTATTTGCCACTAAAAAACTCGCATTGAAATTTTATACAGTTTTTGCACATTCTTTTTAAAATCTTACTGAAATTAAGGTCGCTTAAAACATACAAATTTAAACTTCTGATCTTTAAATGACAGCTTAAACATTGAAACGAATTCTGCTAACACATATGTAAATATGCAAATATTTGCAAAAAAATGGCAAAACAGTTGATAGTAGCTAAATCACAGCTTAGCAAAAATTAATTACATTGATTTCACGAATAAGCTTAATAACTGTATTGATTATTTTTTGGTTATTGATGTACACTGCGATCCCGGATTGCTGATGCCATGGTAGCTCCTTACCAATTGACGTTAACTGTTTTAAAGAATTTTGTGTTCTTTTAAGCCAAGTTCTTTATAAAAGTCAAAGTGCTGCTAGGTCTTGTAATTTTATTTTAAGAATCTTTTGAAAAAAAATTATAATTCACTGTTTTCCCCTTTAATTGTAATAGAGTTGTCAGGTAGATGCAAGTACCAAGCAGAATATGCTATTAAGTTTTATTTTATTAATTGGTGGTGCAGCTTCTGTTTGGATACTCAGCATTTTATTTTGATATTTTTTATCTAATTTAGTTGTTTTACATTTAAGTTGAAAATTTTATTTTTTGTATATTTGTTTCTTGGGTGCAGTACTTATATAATTGATGTTAATTATCCAAATGTTGTGATCAGAAAATCCAGCATATGTTCAAATTTTGTTACTAAGATTACGCATATTGTTTGATTGTAACTATTGTAAAATTTGGACTAATTTTGTAAAAGTTAAATAGGTTTAGCATATTTTGTGGCTGTGTTGTATCATCTATAATGTATGTGAAGAGAAACTTCGGTTTATCAATTCTCCTCACTTGTTTTAATTAGTAAGAATATTAGTATATAATAACTATCTTCGTGTACATGTATTAATTGTTGTGGCATGAATGGGCCTGCACATCAGCTTTTTATTAAATAAGCAACTTTCTTCTAACATTCTTATACTGCTTATAAAAAATGCCTTTGTTACTAACATTTGTTGTGAGCTTACTGTATGTACAACATTGAACAGTTTAAAACTTTATTTGAAGTATTTTCTAAGTGATTTATTGCTGAAGTACATGGCCTTTTGTAGATCTCTTAATCTATTTATGGCAATTTTATGTACATGATGTATTTGAATTTTATGTTAAACTAATTGTAGAGCACCTAAGAGTAAAAATGTAATTTTTGTTGTAAATTATTTCTTTGGTCTTTTTTTGTCTTTATTTTGCATTTTGTATCACACAATGTAAAATAAATGCACATATAAATAATAAATAAATAATTACGAAGCGATATAGTTGCACATATCATACAAAAGCATAACGCCGAATTATTTGGTATGCTGAATTTAAACTCTCTCTATGCAGAGAGGACGTTGAGCATCAAATTCGAACAAGTTTTTTTATTCAAATTCGAATTGAAACTAAAAATTATGAATTCGAGTAATTCAACGCCCCAATTACTTTCGTTTCTTTGTCATTAAAACATTTGAAAGTTCATGCATTCAGAACAATTTAGCCACGATTTCTAAAGCAAGTATGCTTATTTAGTATCTTTTAAATCGAGTCATCAAAGACATCTCAGGACGTACAAAACAACAATCTCAGACATATCACTTAAAAACAGTAAATAAAAGTAGATTCATTAGATTGGCAAGTGCCCCAAATTATTTTTACTGATTCTTAATGTCAATTACAGAATTAATCATTATAGTGTTATGTGCAAAAATTAGTGTTGCTATGCTGCATGCATTGCAAACATTATTTTTGTTACTGATTCTAAATTTATTTAAATTCGAAGTTTTGAAATTCCGTACGATTCGAATTCAAAAGTCAAAATTCGTTCGAATTCCAGTAGTATTTGCTCATACCTAGCAGTGAGGATTTCATTTTGATTGATTGCTCCCTGCAAGAGAACACCAAGTCTTCACTTATTTTTCATAGATTATAATGGGTTTACCAAGTTTGAATGCACTATGCAAATACCAGTTTTAAATATATAGAACAAAGAAAACAGGCATCTATAATGTAAAACTACAATATTATCATTCCAATGATGCAGTGAACAAGAAGACGTGTTAATAATGCAGGTTTATTATTCTGCAATGCAGTTTATACAGGTAGTGTCGAGTATTACACTTATTTTTATTGTATAAAGTATCTGTTTGATATAATCAACAAAATGAAACAAAAGTCACTGTACTCCAACTTACAATAATACTATACTCCAATGGATCGGGTAATGGCAGCTTTAGTGCAAAAATAAATACGATAATCTGATTTATAATTAATTAACATTAGTTTGGAATCAATATTACATGTATGATGTAAATATTATTCAAAATAGCGATCTCTAGATTTTGCCAAAACAAAATTTTATTTTGTTACAAATAGGATAAGATATAAAATAATTAGTAGGCAGCATATAACGGTGTAAAAATAATAATAATAATTTTAAGCATGTGCTTAAAAAATCATCTTAATTTCCTCAATTTACAGCAAACGAACAATATTTACAGTAACAAGCACAATTTATCTGAATGACAAGACTAACATGGACTATTCCACTGTGGAAGAATCTAAAATCTGAAATTTCTGGCAAATTCTAGACTTGAACTTTGAGTCACAATTGAAGTAAAAAATGACAGCAATTAGAACAGCTAATAACAATACGAACAACGAAATTAATGTTAAAACTTGTCTTTTCAGGCTTTGATGTGCAACTGTAAGATTCTTAATCTGCAACAAAAGAACAGACAATTATGAAAATTATTTGCTAATTTACTATAGTCATTATAGTGAAGCAATGGGAAACAAACTAAGCAGACAAAAACACTTTCTAGACATTCCTGGCGAGAAAGAGTAAATGTGTAAATAAACCGTTTTAATGCACGAAATTTGTTTGAAAGATCGGACACAAAATTGAGGAAAATAATCAAAGGGAATATTGATCATGTATAATATTAATACATGCAAAAGTTTATAAAGAAATGTTTTGCTATCTAGTTTTGCTAAGAGGCCAGGGCAGAAATTTAGTAAACCCTTGTTATTATTAACACTTTTCATTGCAAAGCTCCTACACTTAATGCAACTGCTGTAAATTTCTCACTTGTTAGTCCAATACAGACAATGACATTTAAAAGTTTTGCATGCAAAAACTGTCACTCTAAAGCCTAAAGTTGTCCTCTAAACCAGCCATGTACAAAAGCTTTAAATCTGTAAATAGGGGTGGTTGACTTACTTGACCGTATGGTTTTTGCCACCCATTCTCCATACAATTAACCTTTCTTTTTAACATTAAGTAGGCTACTAACAGGTTGTAAATTGTCAAAATTATTATTATTATGTCTCTCTTGTACTGTAAAACTTAAAGGAGATAAAAAAATAATCTTAATCTAGATATGGCTGAACAGATGCTCGGTTCATTTTCCCCAGTTTTCATCACAAACTTTTAGATTTGATCAACAATTTCAAGATGGTTATTCTGCTGAACAGAGACTGAACACAGCTTACTGGCATCCAGGTTGGTCATTGCTACCCAGGGGGCCCGGAAAGCCGGCACTTTTTGTGCAGTACTATTCATGTGCCAAACTGCCTAACTTCAGACTGCTTGACTTCAGTGGCCTTAGTGATACGAAGCATAAAATGTTCATATGAACACCGATATGACAGTTGCATGTGTGAAGGTTTCCATTATATCACTGCCAACAGGGCATTTGGGTCTAGAATGAGTAAAAGTCAGGTTGAACAATTGTACAAAACTGCAAATTCACACTTAATTTTAAACGGAGAGCATTTTTGCTGAGGCACAAATAGTAGCAATTTACGGAAAAAGGTTAAAGTACATGAAAAACACTTAATATTTCAAAATAGAAAACACCAACATTTTTATAACTTTAAAATATTATTGGCTGTAATGGGTGCAAATTATACGTGTCTTTCTATTATACACGTCTAACACTACTCATTTTACTATTTTCTGCTTTAACTTAATCCTGTAGCCATTTGTGTTTCCGACCTATAATGCTGACAGTGTAAATTTTTGTACGACTTTTCTGTAGTTAAACAACTGACTATTTTGGTGCGCACAACAAAAGAGGTAAATGGTACGAGGTGGACAAAACGTCTAACCAGATTAAACTAAATGGAACTATAACAAATATGAAATCTAACAGAGATGCCCTTTAGATTCAAATATTAAGGAAGCATAATACGAAAATATCTATCAAATTTTGCCAAGTGCTTTTTGCATAATAGCAACCATTTGTACTAAATTGCATTCGGATGAGCACCATCTACGTGAGACAAATGAGAGCTGGATAATGTAGATGTCAACATCTTAGAACACTAAAATGGACAGCTCTTGTGATCAAGTTAAGCTCTAAAAGCTTATAACTAGATCAACCTTTTCCAAATGCTAATTTACTCAGTAATTACTAACTAATTAGATTTACCTGTAATTAATTTTCAGTCAAGAATAAACTCTTGAATAGTCTAGTACCTGTTGTTTTAGGTGGTTAACTTCTGCATCAAGAGATTTTTCATTTGGTAACTCATTTATTACATCTATAGATCGAATGGCGCACCTTAACCTGAAACAATTAACTTTATGGAACAAAAAACCTCAATTACAGTATGCTGAAAAACTTGAATTTTGCAAAAAAGAAAATCAAGATCAATTTCAATATACAACATGCACAAAGTTCATGCAACACTCTAGTAATGGAAAAGATGGCACTGACCTATCAGAATATCAGGAACTAATTTCCAGTTACGAACATTTTCAAAAAAAAATCAATCTATTGCAGGTGTGTTTTCTTCAAAAATAGCTAGTGGTAATTTGTATTACAAATGGAACACTGTAGGTATAGAGATATGCTGTTGGGAAGCCTCAAATCCGTGATGACAGCATTCAGAACTCGCAGTGCCATTCAATTGTTAGTGTCATGAGATTAACAACAATACAAATAAATCAGCCGATTTTTTTTTACTTTCACTTGCCTGTGCTCATGTATCAAAGATTTATCTGTTGACTTCCATGCTTCTGTAAGGTCTTCGGAAGAGGAGACATTCTCATTTACAGTCATGGACATCACCAGAAACTTGTCCTTTGAAACATTTGATTTCCCTGTGAAATTAAAGGAACATCTAGCTTAAGAGAGAAAATGGCAAAATGCAGATAACTTAAAAAATAGTTACTGGATTATTCCACTTTAATCTTATTGTACTATTTTAACAGAAGCCATTATTTAGCTTTCTAAGCTGTCACTGTGTTTCACTCTGTGTTGCTCATGCATGGAGATGATCCACTGTCCTGTTACCTATTGTACAACAATATAAGTTACACATATTGCACCACCACGACCAAGACTACAATCGTCGTCATCATCATCCTCATCCTCATTATCGGTCTCATAATCAATACCATTACCACTTTACAAATATAAACTCTACCGCGACCTCTGCTTAAGCATGTACAAGTACTCGTACTAAGCCCCTATGTATGAGCTACCTTAGTGAAAGATGTATGATGCCTTTGCACCTCTACCACCTAACTGCCTAACTGATAATTACCATTATTAGAAAATAATTATCACCAGTCATTCATTGTCGTCATCATTATTGTTGTTGTCATCACCACTATCATTATCGCCATCATTTCATCAACATCTCCATGCAATGAATGCTAAACGCTTTTTAGTCATTAATATTTTACAGTTTACATTCTTCACTGTTGTTCTTAATACTAGTCGATACTTTTTAATAGAACTTTTAATTAACGTCTCTTGAAGCTAATTTATCAGATTGGTTTACCTGCTTGAAGGAAAACATTTATATCAACAGAATTGCCTGGATCCAACCGTCCTGAACTCGGCCTAACTTTGTACTTCTGAGGAGAAGTTGTCTTCACCTAGAAAAATTCAACAATGTAGATGCAATACAATGCAGATGCAATACAATGTAGATGCAATACAATGCAGATGCAATACAATGCAGATGCAATACAATGCAGAATGTACAATGCAGATGCACAGTAAAGCTATGTGAATGACTTCCCATTCATGCCCTAGTGAGAGGAATTCTTGTAGTTGGTTTAGGGCGCACACCTCTAACAAGGCTGATACCACACAATAAATCAGGCAAATGGCTTTTGAAATGTAAAAGCTTTATTTTAGGTAAGAAAATTCATAATAACTTATCTATTGGATCTCAAACACTAGAAAAGATTACCTTGAATGCTAAAAATTTGTTTGTGATGTTAACTAGGTTTATCACTTGTTGTGACTCCTTCTTGGAATCTGGTAAAAATTCCAGTTCAATTCCTGGACTAGAACAAACAAAAATAAATAAATTTTCCTTAACCACGGTATCCAAAAGATAAGTATAGTGAAGGAAAATAATATCAGTTTATAGAAAAAAGTCAAAATAATACCAGTTTATAGAAAAAAGTCAAAGTACAGGAAAATATATTATATACCGCTTTAGGAAAACTCAGAAAGTTTTATAACTTATAAATGTTATTGACTATAACTGAAACAAACAGAAAAAACGGAAAAAATATGTGCTAATTGTTTTACTATTTTGCATATCTAACATTATGCAGCAATTTCATTTTGGATTTTCCATGTCAATAGTGTCAAAATGCAAACTGCACTGTACTGTAGTCGATGTAATATTTCGACTTAATGGAAAATATTAAAATAAACTACAATAAGAAAATGTTAATGTTTATGTTTCTTTCAAAACAACATATCACAAAAGTCTTCCATGATGTGTCACAAACAATATTCTTGCAAAATTAGTGTCACTATGTATAAGAATATAATTCAACTTGTAAAGCGATGTCACAAACGAATGCACTTTATAAATATCTGTAAACAAATAATGATTTAAATTGGTAAACATGTTTAACCTGATGGTAATTAGTGAACCTGTGTAAATGCTTTTGTCACTGGTCGTCTCTCCTCTCCGTAGGCCTGATGATGGACAGTCGCTATAGGGGCGCATTATCTAAAAAAACATTCACGATATAAAACATTATAAAATATAGCAAAATTCAGAAGTTTAGTTAAAAGCATTGTTTAGGTATGCATACCATGGTAAGTTAAATTAAAAACAAAAAAGTGTTGCACCCTTGTTTCCTCAAACAAAAAATCCTTCATATTAAGTGGATTATATAACTGGCATAGTTTTATAGTTACTGGAAAAAATTACAAAAGCAAGACTAAAAAAGATAATGCAAATGCAGAATTGAGAATGCACAAGTTATTTAAGATAAAATGTAAGGCAAAAACACATCTTAAATAGCTTCTGCTTCAAAATTAATTTTTTACTTGCATGTTGCTACGTTTGCTTATGCTGTTTACATCGACTGTTACTGTCCTTTCATTACCTGCTTAACACAAATATTACAAACTACATGATTACCAAGTCATTGTTGAATGGAGCATCATACTCATCAGCAGGAGATGGAACATCATTTTGTTCGACTGCGTCTACAAACGTAACCTAAAAAAACGGTCTACTAAAAATTGAAAAGTTAAACAGAGTTAAAAAACTGTCAGTCCACTCCACACGAAGAAATGTAAGCCATTGCTAATTAATTTTCGCTACGATGATAATTTTCCTTTCAAGTCAGCAATGATAACAATGCATTAGTAATGCTCGAGGAGTGTAAAAAAATGAATAAACGTAGTTCGTTAATTACAAGAAATTCAAGAACTCAAGATCAGATCATTTGGTAGTTTCGTAATTTCCTGTAGGGTTCTCCATGTTGTTGAGATTATAAACTGATCCTGTTTGTTAAAATAGTAACTCCTTTTTTGGGTATCTGTATTTGCACATATTATAGAGAAAATTCTAATAAAAAGGTAAAAGAGAATGCGCACAGTAGAGTTCTCTAAAACATGAAGTTCTTCTTTGGTAATTTTTTGTGCTATGTACAGACACCACGTTAGCAAATTTATTTTGGACTGTATGCATCTACGATCTAGTGCAGCAACCTTATTTCTGATTTGATTTGCTCTCGGTCCCAGCCAGCAGTGTAATCAACAATCTCAATCCATATTTTAGCTTTCAACCAAAAATGTACAGCACATATGCGTACAAAGAATGCTTATTTTAAATTTTCATTTTCATTTGACTGTCCTTACATGGCATAAGCAGCAGCCTTAGATCCATTTTGCAGCTGAGCACAGCTCTAATGATGATTATGAACTCAAATCCATGATGTGAATTATTATTAGTACTTTTGTATTAGTAGCATTATCAGCATTCTAAAATTGAAGTACCATTACCAAGAAAAGTACAGAGCAATGAAGCTTGTTAGCTCAGACTTGTTAGATTGAGGCATCTATCAAACATTTGTTACACTTGATTACATTAAGTACATCTTATCGTTAAACATGATTAAAGATGACAAATTGGCTAGACATTTGACAGTGCAAAGTACACATCAGGTTGTCTGTTTGATTAATGCTGAGGCAGATTTAAATACAATCATCATATTTCCAAATCACTCTGCAGATAGTCAAGACTACTGATTCCAACAATGATGGATCATGCAAAATCAAACTTGCAGCTAGAGGTCATTCGCACTATTCTTTTTCGTCATTAAGAAAGAAAAAATACAAATATCATTAACAAAGAAGAAGGTTTGTAGCTAACAATTATTTATATTTATTGAAAAATTTCTCAAACAAAACATATAAAAATAGCAACCATTAAAAAATCACATCTTTTATAATTTAAAACTCAAATAACCACAATGTAGTTAACTGAAAGCTTCTCTCCACATGAACAATGTTAACAATTTCATGCACTGAAATGTACAGGCAGGTTTAAGGTGCTGTGCAGCATGTGAAAAAAATGTGAACTGAAAATAAAATGATAAATTAAAGTAGCACATAGCCTCGCATGCATCACGGTGCATGTGAAACAAAGCAGCACCAGTTTGAAAAGTATAATCATCGATGACTTATTTCAGTTTCCATAATGAATGGATTGACAATAAATATAATGATCCTTGTTTTTACTCTTCTTTATTTAGCAAAGACTTCTTTTGATAAGACAAAACTTTTGCCATATTTTTCAGATTTAATGATGTTTCATTTTAACGAATGATTTTAACTTAGGCTTTAATTTAAGCAATGAAAAGTTGTTTTACCATAATGGTGCTTTACAAAGAAGATAGTAAAAAATATACCAAGCTATTATTTGCCCAGACTGATTCATAAACAAGGTGACGAATGTTGGTATGGCTGTCACTTTTCATCTTTTAGCAAACAAATAATGTATAAATGTAAACAATAAACTCATAAATCCTAAACTCATATGAGCCAAACATGACTGACTTCTGTCTCTGGAATGCAACTCTATGTTTTTATTTCCTTCAGTTAATGAGTCGCCCAAGATCACATTTTACTGGAACCCTGTTAGCATCCCTAAACAAGGATTTATTGTAACACATCTGTGTGCAATGACGAGTGGTTAGTAATTTAACTGGGATAGCAAAAACTAAAGTTATTCATAAAATTGTTTTTGGAATTTTTAGAAGGAATTAGGACAATTAACGAAAGGCTCTTATGCAAATTGTTTCATGAACAAAATCAGCATTTGCTTCTAGTTTCACCATAGTCAAATTATAATTTCAGGATTGTGTTGTGTCAGCTTTGCCAGCTTTTCTCATAAGAGGAATTTAGGGGATGGAGTTGCTGAATGGCACTATGTGTACGTAGTGACTGAAGTTATGCAATGCTGAACACAGTCAGTAAAATAATCAGTTATTGCCAAACAAATTGCCCTGGGCTGTTTCACCTAACATACTGCCTTTACCAGCTTCATTTTATAATCATTGTTCTTTAGCGAGGGCCTATATTACAGCAAAGTGCATTGCCAAGTAACGCACCACGTTAATAATATTGTTTGTATTTAGCAGCATATACAAGACCCTACATATTTACCACCGCGTATGTTACTAGCGTAGTTGATATGTCTAGAAATACATGAGTTGTGGAGCACTCGCAAAATTCACAAACATTTCCAGGACGCATCAACTTACATTTTGCAGTAAATGCATTCAAACGTAAATACCTCTGCCGGTTTAGTAGCTCATCTCAGAAGTTCATTTTTTATAATGTGGTAACTCCATTCCTGCCTGTACCATCAACATGATAAGTAGGCACTAAGATATGCACGTCTGGCTTACAATATGCAAAAATGTATTAAGAAATTAGTTCTATAGAATATAGAGATTTTCAAATACCATACAAACATTTCGGTGGCTATGACTGGAAACTACTTGTAATCTGCAGTCTACTCGAAAACTACAATTACAAACACAAACAGACACTCACTTTGCGGCAATGACAGCAATAAAAAATAAAATGGATTTTAACAATGACATAGTTTCAAGTGCTAAATTTTAAGCTGGAATAACTGCTTTGTAATGAAGCGTTGGTGCCACGGTTAAGGTGACATCGATACCAAATAAACTCTGCTTCATATCACAAAAACACAATGCATTAGTTTTATCATGCATTGCACATGCACTATGCAGAAGTACCACGTTGCACAGCACCTCATCTCCGGTCAGAAACAATTTTTTGCATACAAGTAGCGAGATGGTCAGTTACAGTATTAAAAAAGATAGAGAAACATGAGACTAAACATTATGTAACTAGCACCAATTAAATTGCGAAACTTTGCATCTGTTCAATTCACCTTAACAAAGTTCAAAAGAGTAAATGACTAAATAAAACTAGGAAATTAAAATAGTTTTATGCAAAACAACAAGCACATTTCTTTTTTTTGGAATAAACTTTCTGATAGGCAAAATCTGATCACTCATACCACTAATTCGCTCCAAGGCATGAAGAATTAGAAAACAGTGTGACCAATTAGACAACACTACGATACAACAAATAAACATTGTTGAGCATGTCACTATTAAAATACTTCAAAATGATCTTTATAGAGGATTGATCGAATTTAAAACAACTCTGTTAATGAGTACTTCAGACAACTTCTTAGTAAAACACTGCATGCCACCAACTAAGTTGTCCAACAACAACTATTTCTGCAGCAAAATTATTCATTCAACTTTATGAATTAAACGCATATTAAGTATGCCATTATACATATTATATTAAACTCAGCTGGAGTTTATAAGACAATATTACAATTGTCGCGTGTTGTACTGCAATTTTATATTTTTACTAAGATATAAATAATATTAATGTAAATAAATATTGCAAATAATTCTTATAATGACCATAAAAGAAAAAATTAAATTTAATAGAAAACCTCTCCTACAAGCACAGAACACAAAGAAAACTAAAATCTGATCACAACAAAATTATAGGCAACTACAAAACTAAATCAAAAGAAAGACTTCAACTTATCTTGAATTAAAATCATTGCAATTATTTACACAACAAGCAGGTGTCCCAGGATTTATATACAGGAATGCATTTGTTCAAGAACTGGCTTCATTTTCACGTAGCTCCATTACTGTGAAAAAAACAGTTTATGACTGGTGAGGAAATTGGAAAAGTTCAATTTGACAAATCTATATAATTGCACTGCATCAAAAAGTGTGAAGCTAAAATGGCATTTAGATGTAAAACAGGCACATTTAATTTTAAGAAATCATATAAAGTGTTTCATGGTAACAAATGTTTTATTTGAATCTGATCAGTACTAGGTATGCATAGAAAGGCATAAAAACACAGCAAAGGCATAGGAATGGCACCGTAACACCAGCACAAACCACCACCACCACCACTACCTCTACCACGATTTATCACAGCAGATTTGGACATCACAAATTAAAAACTTAGCTTATATTCGGATAATGGCAAGCATGCAAAACCTTGATGCAACTATTTCATCTGTCAAATGAAACATCACATTACTCGGATGCTAACTAAGTTAAAGAGAATTGAACAGATATTTGAACAAATCAAACTCTAGTATCCCTGAAGCTTTGCTAAGCCTAAAAAACTTTTCATCTGTTCAAATTAAAAAAGAAGAATGCTTGTATCAAGACATGCATGCATCACACATGCAAGCAGTAAGTAAGTATGTCACCAAGCTGCCTAACATTCAAACAGACAATCTGATACACGTATATGCAACATACCTTTTTCTTCTCTTCTCCTGGGTTTGCTTTGCCTTTTGGCCCCTCATGTACGAATGTGAATGTGTCCTGTGAAGAATTAGATTTTTAACATTACAGCATGAAAGAAACCCTAGTAAGGTTTCACTACAGTATTTTCACTATTTTGAGTAATATTGGAATTATTTTAAAAATGTGTCACTGTTAGATACCACTGAAACATTGTTGAGATTTACCTGTTAATTAATAATAAAGCATAAATACTCCACTTAGTACCACGTTGATACACAACGCTATCCAAAAGGCCCAAACTAGCATCTACAAGTTTTCGTTAAGAAACTACAAGAAGGCAGAGCCTAATTACACCATTTCTGTTCGGCTGTGGAAGACCCAGGACATCTCACCAAATGAAACAGGGAGGGGTGTTGTCGAATATTAGCTCATTGTTCGAGTCCAAGTCCAAGTCTTTCAGCACTTTAAAGGAAAGACATAGCTTGCAAAGCCGCAGACCGCACATGGATTCATAAGTGCGTGCGTTGAGTTGCAGCTTGAAAGAAAAGCAACCGGCTAGGTGTAGGTAAAAATAATAGGTATTATATTCAAGGCTTCAAGGCAAGTAGAAAAAAATTAAAATGCAAGAATATCCATAAAACCCATAAAATGTTTAATTTATATAAAATAAACCTTATTGATTTTTGCTACTGCAGTGCATCTAAATGCTTTTACATTATTTCCTATGGAAAATCTGGTTATGTTAAGAACAGGCTTGCCAAATTTCAGCTTAACCATAACTAAAAAAATTTTTCATGCATCATATGTCTGCCTTGTAACAGACGTGTGCACCAATGACATCCAAATAATGTCTCTCAAAAAATTCGTGCTCAATTTGTCTAAATATGATACAACACAAAAAACACTAACCGTGCCACCCATATGAGCTGGCAGATTGTCCTTTTCAACGTAGCTGTCCAAATCAGGAATACCAACAAATCTGATCCGGGCCACGGCTTTTGGACTCAACCAGGACTTGACTATCTTCCAAGCGGCTAGATAAGAAAGAAAAATACTATATAAAATAAATTTTATTTAACCATAAATAATGAAAAACTAACTGTAGGCAAACAAAAAATAATTTTGAGACAGTAGAAATTGAAACTACCTACTGTAAGAAATTATTCACACTTTAACGATCAGATATTATTCTTATGTGTGTGGCAACAAAGAACCAAGTGTGTCATGAACATTTACATGACACAAATGTAAGAACAGAAACCTCTTGCACTAAAATCATGCAAAGTTATAAACACTCGCTTTCAAAAGGAGAAAAGGAAGCCAAATAAGTCGCTACACACAATACGCCAGCCAGCCGAGTCAGAACACTGGCAAATTTTTAACAGACTGGTTCCGGCTAGCTAAGTTCAGGTTGGATTTGCCAGTAGGAATCTAGTTGATCTGTCTGAGCATAACTGCTGCTGAATTATCAAAAGAGGACCAGTTTGATTTTGTACATAAACTTGTACATGTTTATCCCACGAAAAATAAAACAAAAACTGACAATAAATAAGTGATTCAGCCTAGATGTTTCTACAAAAACTTGAGAAAAAATTTATTATTGTGTTAAACATCAGCATTAAGCTATGCCTCACATAAGTCACATTCAGAGGCAAAAAAATCCAACAAAAGTACCAGGGACTAAAAGTTGGCGTCCCGGTGATGGACCAAGCCCAGAGATTTTTATAGAAGTATGTAGTATCGAGATAGTTGCTGTGAAAGGGGGTTTGCAGCAAAGGGCCAAGAAACCCCATGCAGATTTGAAAAGTTAATGTCAACCTAATTAGAATTTTCACCACTTACACGTATTTCCATCGCTAATGCAGTTGCTACCTTTAAATATTATTTCAGTTGTTGTTATAAACTCACTAATAGTATTAATTAGTAGTTTATATACCCACCAAAAACAATTGGAGTTGAGTGATTCAAAACTTGCTTAGCAAGATAATTTTGCCTTACTTAAATACTATTCCACAAAATTTCTTAGAATTATATTAAGAAAGGAACCCTTTATTTTGTTTGGCTCACAGATTCTATCACTGTGCTAGGACACAACTTCAAACAACAATTCTGCAAAATATATCACGCATCCAGTCACCACTTCTTATGTCTGATGTTGTTTAAATACTGAAGGAAGATCTTTTGAGTGTCAAAAAAGTAATTAAGCAGTGAAGTTTTTAAGACATCAACACGTGACTTGTATTGGTTGGTGACTAGGTGGCAAGACCAGCTGCTACAGTGACTATAATAGTATAATTTGAAGCCAACCTCAACTCAATGAGTCAGCTAGGAACACTTGTTATGAAGTGAATTTTAATACTGCCGATTGGTGAGGCTTGGAAGGTTAAATGCGCTTCTGCAAAAAGGAAGCCATAGAAAGATGTAGAATGAACACTTTCTGGAAGTTGACCATAAAGACGACCGAATACCAACAAACTTTCTATTAAAACACACTATAATGTGTAAAAAACGTCTATCAAAATTAAAAAGAAAAGATCTCTTCCATACTTCAACAAATGTGCAAGGATTTTAGAACAATGTGACATTTAACAAGTGTCAGACATCAATAAACATGCCAAAAATAAAAATTTGTGAATTCTGCTTGAACAATTTAAAAAATAAAGCCTTTTAAGTGTACAATAATAACAGGTTAAGCCTTTAACTCTATTTCCCATATTAACTCCTTTAATTCCATTAACTATATTTCCTGTAACATAAAAAGCTGTGACTTGCATAAAATAATTAAAATTACTCAGGTAAACAACAACTTTAGACTGAACAGGAATAAATAAATAGAAAAAGTGGTAAGGGAAACATATATTTTTGTCATACCTTGTAGTATCCATGGAAGCTCAAAGACTAATAGATATGCTAAAAAGAAAAAAATGCTATTGAACAAATTATTAATCAGCACGTACAGTGAAGCTATTACAAATTTTGAAAAACTACCTGTTAGAACTAAATAAGCAAAAACATAAATTTAATATAGCTGGCTAAATAGTACAAGAAATTCCACTTAAAAGTTTTAATTAATTTCACACGATACAACAAAATTATTGTGAAAATTTTAACAAAAGAATTTGGTAGACACAGCCGTTATTATGAGAGTTAAATGCAAACAAAGTACTGGTGAAAGTATTTATTAACCTTGACTATACATACAGCACAGCCATATTTTACTGAAAGAGACCGGCTAATCCCAAAGTAGGTAAGACCTAGCAATAAATCATATGTCACAGATATGCCCCAGCTTTTAACAGCCTGCTACTTATTGGTATGGCAAACATTTAAAGAGAAGTTTTGATTCAAGCTAATCGCAGTGCTTGTATAAAATGCCAGTAAAGCAAAGTAAATCTCAGCAACTTAAAGCAAAGTTAAAAATTTATCGACAAAAGTGTCAAAAATTTGCTAACGTAAAAACAAATTGTCCTCAAACAGGGAGTCACAAAGCTATAATTTACTGTACTCAACTTAAAAGAAAAATGTTTATGCATCATGGTTACTTACGTTCATTATGCATTACATTAAAAGTTATGATTACTACACACTTCAATAAGTTACAGAATTACTGTTAAAGAAATTTTATTAATTTCTTTAATTTTTCTTCAAAAAAATGACTATTTTCTTCAAAAAAATGACTACACTAAAATAAAATCATGCACTTATGAACAGACTAACATTGTTTGCAAGAATGTCAGTGTTCGTGGGCCAGGTAATTACACCTGGCAAGCTGGTAGTTAATTACCTGTACATTGCAAAAGCAAATACACAAGCAATCAAATTAAAAAGGTTAAAATGTAAAACCTGTAAAACAAAAAACACAATTTTGGAAAGAAAGTTAAAAAAGAAAAAAGTTGTAAGAGTAATAAAAGATTTAAAAGAAAACAAAAAAAATTACTTACAGCATGCACATGAAATTCATGCTTAAATAACATAATTTTGTGTTACCTAGTATATTAGGGAAGTAGGATTGGAAGCAATAGATCATAAAGTTAATGGTTTCCAAGTCCTAAAAAGTAAGTCCATGATTAAAATCACAAATTACATTACAAAAAATGATCTGTAACTAAAAGAAAAAATTACCTAGTATATTAGGATAGTAGGTTTTGAAACAAGTAACGATGAAAAAAATTGTATCCATGTCCTAGATAAAGAGAATGATGAGAAGATTATTACAAACTTCTTCATGTAGCACTTACAATCAGCAGTTAATTAATTTATTATATATTAAAAGAAATTGACAAAAATGAACGATGTGTTTACTCAAAGCAGAAAGACTGAAAGAACAATATTCCATTCAAAACAAATTTTCATTATTCTAATGTTTATAAAGGAAAGAGCACCCATTGCTGTATGACACAACAACATTATTATGTTATGAAACACACAGATTTACAAATGACACATGTTTACATGAAAACTTTCCTCATAATAAAACTTTTTTCATTAAAAAATGTAAACAAACAAACACGGCAGAGTGATAATGTCTGGATAATGAAAAAATTTTGTATAACAAGAAAGCACAAGAAAACCCTTTACATACATAAAGCTAAAAAATGAATCTTGAAATTTTATATCTACTACATACTGTCTTATCACACACAGAGCTTGTATTAGCAGCAAGGCTGTATCAAGCTACATAAATTTAAACTCCCGCAATGACAGTTAGGCTCAGCCATTTTGACAGTAGGTCACTTGGCACAAATTTAGATAATGTTGAGTAATGTTTGAATAAAATAACTAGAATATTTGCTAACTAAGCAAAAGTATAAATGACTTTATCTTATCAATAAGATTAAAAATACGTTTTCTGGTGAGCCAGTGGTGCACACTGGGAAGGTGATAAGTGATGTTTTACCAGGTGGTGCAAAAATTTTAAATTTCTAAGAATTTTCTTTTCTAGTTACACAAGTTCTTTCAAAAGGGTAAACATAATGACAAGTAATGAAACTTTGTGAAGAAAGGGTTTTTTGTGACACATCTTAAAACTGCCTTTTCTTCCCGGGTTAAACATTCTATTTGCATTTGAAATGTGTGTTCAAACCGGAGAATTCCCTCAACAAGTAACTCGCATGTTCAGACTAGACAGCAAAACTTCCTGCAAGTTACTCTTCCTGAGTAAGTGCGAGCTGATACTCCCATTTTTTATTCCCTAAGAGAAGTGCAGAGAGTAACTCGCTGAAGCATTCACACTAGAAAGTAGCTCGCAGTAAATCAACTCGCAGCAACTGTCAGAGAATTTGCAATAAGTTATCGATAGTAACTCACATAATAGTTCACACTTGGGAGTTTGCTGTCAGAGAAAAAACTCACGACAGAAAACTCGCCAATCAGAACACACCACAAAAGTTCACATTACTAAATTACCAGGAACAAATACCTCGAAGTTGTGGTACTTAAAATACAATTTTGAAATTAGATACCAAGGTCCAATTTACCTGATTAATTATGTTATTACATGCAGAAAAAGCAACAGGAAACAAACCAAAATCAACTAAAATTCCTGATTTCCAAAAGGTCTTTTTTGTTTGACAACAAATATTGCTGGCATAACAATTAAAAGAAGAGAAGAAGCAATTATATATTATTTATTTCATACTCTTAAATTATTGTATATAAGACACGTGGAAAGTCAACTAAAAAGTTGATTATCTTTTTGGAAATAAAAGATGGTTGAACCTCCTAACAGACTCATGTTGCTTGTTAGATAATTAAATTAGATAACTAGACAAAAATTAAATCGAGAAAGTTGAAAATGTGTTAGCATCCAAAAAATTAGTCAAGAAACTATGATGCCACATTTACCACATTCATCAGTCCTGATCCTGCCATGTCAAAAACAACAGCTATTTGCTCCCCTGGGTGAGCCATAAAATGTTGTTCGAAATGCCAAGCTATATACAGCCTCTGTTCCTTAGACAAGGCACTATCTTTCTTATGCAACTTGCCTTTAAACCACACTGCAACAAAAAATCCGAGCACTTTTACCAACATTTCGAAACCGGCGTTAACATCGGAAGCATTTTATGGCACGAGCAGTAAGTATAGTATCATTAACAATCTTCCGTGCCAATTTCTTAATGAAAGCTGCTACAGAAAGGAGTAAACTATGGCACGCTGTTTGTCTAGAATCCCTGGAAATTACAAAACCACCTGCATACAAGAGGATTTTAAATGAATCAGTAAAAACAGCAATAATTTTCAAAACAAATTCAGATAGGTCAATAGTCACCCATATCAAACCTATAGGTAGGGACGTATGCAGGACAATCACTTAAGTAATGCCAATTAAATTTGAGATTTCACATGGATAAAACAATGTATTTGCTACCTTTATGTACAGAACAGTATAAAAACAACCAATTCACATTTAACCATCTGTTTCATTACACAAATTATAAGATGGTATGCATTAAGTTAATGTAGCAAATTGCAGTTTCCACCATTATGTCCAGAGGCAATAAGCCAGTGAAGCTTTTATTTTAACAAACTGATATATATTAAATCAAAAGCAAACTTCAGTTCACATTCCTATTGCAGATTTACACACCCATTGATAATTAAACAGACAGACACAATGAACATTACTTACACAAAGGCCTGTTCAACTTATCTGTTCCATGATAAAACAAAGAAGCACGGTCGTTGAAAGTTTGCAGTAAATCTTCGGCTTTTATATCTAATGAAAGTATATCTTAAGTTATTAACAACTAATACTTCAAAGGATGAAGCAACAGCAAATAAGCATTAATTTTCAAAATATTTCTTTATTATTATTACTATTATTATTACATTTCCAACTTAAACTAAACGTCAGTTGTCGCTATATTAAAATAACAAACAAATGCTGTGTTACATTAACTCCATTGGCCAAACTACATAATTAATAAAAAATGTTTATTTACTACAACATGTGAATTCATGGAATTAGTGCCAGAAATTTGCCTCAGCAAAATTCTTTCTCAGCCCAGAAAGCGAGAGAATCTTTCTACAATGCAATATAGTATAACATCATTATAGTGAACCTGCTAGAGATCCAGAAAAAAAGTACTCTATAACCGAGGTACTCTATAAGTATATGCAGCTGTATATCATATGCATATGACTACTAGATGGATGAGTATGTAAAGTATTTTCAGAAGATGCCAACAAGTATCAACTGTTTTACAGTATATTGAGATTCAGTAAAATGTATTTTATGTCTCTTCAATAAACTACATATAAACAAGATTTAATATTAAATTGCATGTGCGTGTATCCTGTGGTACATGTTTCGTCGTAAATTTATGTGACATGTTCAATAAAGTCTATGAGACACAAAAAAGTCAATAAATTTTGTTTGCAAAAAATTTCTATTTGCTTCTTATACAAAACTTTTTGCAGCGAAGTAACTACAGTAAGGTTCATCACTTGAAACATCTCGGCAGTGTGCTGCCAGACAGCTGGGTGTCAAGCCATTGAGTGACTCATGGTTTTTATTTGCTAGTAGGCAAAATGATCTTTCATTACGGCATGTTAACAACTCCGGACGTTGCATGCCCAACAACTTTTTTGCAGCACTAGGAATGCATTTAGCAGCAGAATTAATTTAGAAATTGCTAGTAAAGGTGAAGTACGCAATGAAAACTTGCAAGTACATAGCATGGCAATGGGGCAATAGAAGGTCTGCAATATACAGTAGCCGAGCACGCTGTATTCAAAGCTATTACACTAGTTAAATAAATGACAAAGGTTCGTTCTTTTTTATCAGTTTGCATTGAAGCTCTGTATGCAATAACCTATGTTCATCATAATGGTGTTATACTGTAATCAAACATTGGAACAGTTCTCACGAGGATTTGCATCATGTCTGCTATTGCTAAATTTACCAACAAGGCTGGCTTTTCAAATTTTACTGAAGTTTTCCTGTCTGTTCAGTCGATGTCACGTATGACTGCTAGTTTAATTGTACATTTTATTGGTCAAATGCGACTTGATAGTTCCTGGCATAAGATATATCAATCAATAAAACAAATGAACTCATGAAGTCCATGTAATGGACAGACAATATGTCTATTTTGTGCAAGTACTAATGATTCCACTAAACTGCTCATGGTCATCAAGTCAACACTTATTATATTCTTAATCAGAAAGACTAAACCTTGAGCGATTTGTATTTCTGGTGCAAAAAAGTTAATACAGTGTTTGCAGTTTTTACTGTTTGAGTAATATAATTAGATATATACATATATCTATATGTATACATATCTTTTTAATTCATACGGCAAACGTGCCTAAAAAATGCTCTTGCAGCTGTTTTATTCCTCCCACTCATTTAGCATAAAAAAGATCACCTCTAATTCCTGTTTCCTTTCTCCAAGCTAATGACTCATGTGCGCAGTCTACAGACATTCCCATATGATTATATCGAGCTTTGAGAAACAAACTGACGTAGAGGTCATCAGTGCGCAAGCGTTCTAAATCTCGGTCATCATAAACACCTTTCTCTACTTCATCTGTAATGCATTTCTGTCATTATATACTCGTGTAGTCTGTATACATTAATAAGTAATGCAGTTTTGCTCTAAAGTCTGAAGCATGTGAAAGTGTTTTTTATGTGTACTAAAATTTATTTCCAAAAATGAGAATATAAGAACTAATTTATACAGTTTAAACACTTTGTACATCTTTACTAACAAATACTAAAGAGTTACAGTTAGAAATGCACTACTAATGAATGCATTAGTTAGCACCTACAGTTAAAGAAATTTCTTTCTAAGTACGATCACACACACACAAAGAAGTTAATGTGAGTTATTAAGTTTAAATCAAGAAAAACCCACCCTTTTTCCGCTCAAAGAATTGTTCTCTAAATACCTCAATATTTTCTGGAGGTACCTAAAAAGGGAAAATGTAACAACAAACAGTAATACCAATATTGTGTGAAACAAATTAGGATTTCAGTTGCTATGCTGTTCCACTTCTTTATGTGTACAGGTTTGACACATCTAAAGCTGTTTAATGTCAGATAAACGAATAAAAACATTTCGCTAATATATTGCGCGAAAATCGCCAACATTAACATTTTGATGAGACATATAGACTTACTTTAATCCTGGATAATACAAGACTAGCAATAGAAAGCAGTTTAATTGCTATGGCTGTTGATGAGAAATAGTGACATCACGATAAAAAGACAGGAGGCAATCTCTCATACAGATACAAATACAGATCATTTTTATCACATAGCTATGCAAAAATCATTCTGCAAGCCAGTATTCCAGCAACCTACGAGATGGCTCGTTCATTATAGTGACAGCCATGGTAAGATCAGAATCTACCTCAACATATAGGACCACTCTCTACAATGATAAAGTGAAACAACAGAGATGTTTTAGCCACCTACAGATATTACGGCAAGAACAGTGGTACAGTAGATGAATCTCCCAAAAGTAGTTCTTTCTACTGCCACTCATTCATTTACTAAAGATGTCAAAAATTACTGAACTTCACTGCTCACATGTGACCACTCAGCTCATTAGCCTTAGGCATTAGAATAAGAAAAATAGCAGCACCTTTCAAAGATTTTTTTGTCAGATTTCTCACTTCAGTGTTTATTATCTACTTACAAAAAAACAGAACACCAGATGCATATTATAAATTATTTCTTAAGTTTTAAAAAAGTTACATAAAATTTAATTAAACTATACATACTGTGGGATTTTCGACACTATCTGCCATTTCTATAAAATCAGTGTCATTTCACCCAGCAACGTGAATAGAAAGATTGTATAGGTAGTTCACTGGGTTCAGTACGTAGTAGATAAACCTGTACAAATAGACAAAGATTAATTATGCTACTACACAAGGCAAAATGTTATAGTAAAGGCAAAGTGCAATTTAATGTTTAATAGTTTTCACCTAATAGTATTGCAAGTAGGCAGCATGATCTAATTTACTCTGCAAAAACTCTTAGACTTCAGGCTAATAAATCCCTTCTTAATTTTTGTATCAGAAGGTATTCAATAAAGATAATTATACTAGCTTTAGTTCAACTATTTTTTATTTAATAATAAAACTTAAGAAAAAACCAATTTATACAAATAGTGGTTGGCAGTACTTTAATGAAGCTAAGCATTACGTCGTACGTGTCTAAATAATACTCCACACTAACTTTGTATAACATAACTGAAAATGTATTGTAGCTCATGAGTAACCAACTAGTTCTTAACAAATTTCAATAAATGAAAATCTGTCTAATGCATCTATAGTTTTCTATGATATAAGCCTAGCGGCAAAGTGCAAAGCAAAGATCTCAACACAATTTGATAACCTCCTTAGGATTGTTACCTATTCTACCAACTGTAATTAATTCAACAGCACCCACTAAAAGCCTTACTGGCCGTGAAGTCACTTAAGAGTTTGTATAAACCTTGCATACGCCAAAAAACTCACATGACATCAACTACAACTGTGGTATGCAAGCTGGAAAACAAATTAAGGGGCCTATTTTTGGAATTCTGAAATTCAACAACCTAGCATATGTGCCTTAGCGGCAAAATGGCAAATAAGAATTTTCGAGATAAGTAGATAGGGTGTATAAACAGAATCAAACCAAATATCTGTGATCGTGGAAGGAACAGATGAATCACAAATGATTACTATAATACACATAGGCAACTGCAAGTATTCATTAATAATTTACTATAGTAGAAGCGTGATATAGTACATAGCAGCTTCCAGTTCTTTTCTCCCTCAAAAAGTAACTGTGAATCTAGTTAAAACACAGTCTTTATATTTATACTCCTAAATACATCAGTTTGACATTGCAAACCTGCAGTACTCAGACACAAGAAAAAAGCACTCAGACACAAAATATCAACACAAGAAAAAGATTTGTATTTACTGACACAGCATATTATTAATTGGCATTCCAGTTGAAATCTGCATTTAATAACAATTTGTTCCAACACAATATGGTTCCAACAGTTACCAAGCAGTGTTTAATTAAAAAATAAAATAAAACAGTCACATAGCCTGTTTGGTAAAATCATCGTGCCCATTTTAACTTCCGAAAAACCAATGCTCACTCCAGATAATATGAAAAACACAAATTGTTAACAATTTGTGTACTGAGATTCCTGCTAAACTGTGCTGACTGCATGGTGTTTCGAAAGTTTAAATGATAAAGAAACATTGTAATTGACGTTTGAATTATTGGAAACCAAAATTTTAAAGTAATAGCCCATTCACATCTTATGCAAATAAAGACCATCTATTTGTACTCAGCAAACTTCGATCGTGTTGCGCAGTCTAACGTAGCGATAGGAATCAACTGCTGTTAGCAGCTGATGCTTATAAAGGCTGTTTGTAGGGAACTTCACAACAGACTTACGTTATGAAGCACCGAAATATTTCAGCTAATTCAACAACTTATTTACTAGCACATATAATGGACTGAGTTGTTTAAAAACATTAGAAGTTTTTTAAAGAAAGTATTAAAATAAAATTTTAATCACTGATTGTTTATTTAAAAGAATCAGTAGCCAATTAAGCCTATTCAATTAATTAGCATTAATTAAATTCTACACAGCCCTTAATAAAGAAAATGATTTCGTTTACACCTAACGAATAATTAAACCTCATACCCAGCTGTTTATTTCTTTTAAAAAGGACAAAATTTATAAGACATAAGAACTTTTATTTCAGACATAACAAGATATACAGATTGTTGTCAGTCGACAAATATTTACATAGTGTGAGGAAAGGTAACAACCATACGGTCTTTTACTCCCTTCCCCTATATAAAGTGAAATAAATAATTTTAATCAGTATTGTAGACAATAATAAAGTTATTATTTATGAGTACAATATAATGGTGCTGTTTTTTCTTTTAATTTTAGTTTTTTCCCAGTAACTCCTTTAATCAAATTTTACATAATATAGAAACCTGAATTACAAACAGAAAATAAAATAATTATACTATTTTGTAAAACAGGGAACTGCGAATTGCCATGAATAAAGAAGAGTAAAAAAGACATTTACATATGTTTGATAAAGTAAAAACATGCCACACTAATTTGGTCTGCCATACTATAGAACTATAAATCAAAGTCAGATCGGTAAATCGGTGTTTCAGCACTTTTTATTTGATCTAAATAAAATAAATTTTACAATGTGTGTATCTGGCCAAGTACTATGTGAATTACGATGCCATTTATGCAAATACTTTGATACCCACGAATCCACAAACGCCCGGTATACGAGCTGTTCACGACATACAACAAAGCACAATAGAAAAGTTAACAAACTACTTCAGTAAACGAGAGTGATGTACCGCGAACATACGAAAAGAAGCTGTGATTTCTTTACTAGGAGCTTAACTATATAAACGCGGTTGTTTATTATTAGTATTAGCATAAACGAAAAGTAAATATTTTGTATTTAAATCTTTTTCAATGATATTTAACATCATTTTCAAAGAACATGGGTTTTAATTTTACCATGGACTAAATTACTTCCCAATTTACAAAATTTAGACAGAACGACATACTGTATCAAACCATATTAATTGGTTGGACGGTTGCAGTAACGCACCGTCGACTTCATTTAATTTTATCTAGTTTATTTTGTACTGTTATCAAAGTGTATAAATAGGAAGTGACGAAAGCCGCCTAATGTTACGTATTTCCTTTTTGCGATTAGCGGCTATGCTGGCGGCATCAAACGGCCATTCAGTGAAAAATTTGGAGCGCCGCATTGACTGTAATAATAATATTATTAAGTTCACCAGTAGTGTTGGCATACGTGCAATTTTGATAAGCCAAAATCACTTTTGCGTTTTTAATAAAAGAAGTATATCTCAATTAAAAACAATTATTAGTTTAAAAAAACTGAAAACATTTCATGAAAAGGAAAAAAATTGTAGCAATAAGTTTGTAATATGTACTTGCAAATGCCTGTTCAGTTTTCTTGTAAGTAAAATTTTATTGTTTTTCCTGAGGAAAGAGGCTAGCTGACTGCGTGATGGGCTGCCTGCTATGTAAAGAAGTAATGCATTTTTCATTGATTTATTGATTTTTCTCTCCCCCCTCTCTTAGAGAGAAAGAGGGGGAGAGAGAGAGAGAGTTAAAAGAAAGACGGAACTATGAACTATGAATTTTATTTCACACATCAAAATACAATATTGTACACATAAATAAACAATAAATAAAATAATTTGAGTAGTGTGAGGTGAGTGTACGACCATACGGTCATTAACACACTCACCTTACTTAAATGAAAATGAAAAAATTATTAAAGATATGCGTGCTTTTGTAGATGACTCAATGAAATTGATGTAATAAAGTAAATGATGTAATAATAGCAAGGAAACATGAGAAAAACACAATATGGAATTACGATTTTGATATAAATATTGAAATAATTTTGAAATAAAGTAAAAGATGTAATGAACAGCAAGAGGAAACATGAGGAAAACTTAATATGTAATTACGATTTTGATATAGGCGGCGATGAATGAATAATTTCATTTAAATTGATTTATACCTTACTAATAAAGTAACAAAGGTCGTAATGGTACCGTAATGTACCTATTAGCAAAAGAAAAACATTAGTGCAAAAAATGACCAAATTCAAGCTGTCATATTGTCCATGCATAACTCAATATGAGAAAAACATGCAAAATAATAACAATAATACTAAATAAAAATAATAAAAAACAAACTAAATAAAATGAAAAGCAAGCTAGCCAAACAGAAATTTAAACAAACTTTCAAATAGGGAACTGAATCAAGCTGCAAAGTACATGCATTAAAATAATACTAAAGAGTCTAATTAATAAACAAAACAAAAGAACATTATACAAGTACATTTTTTACACGTAAGCAAACTGTATTTAATGAACATTTATTTTGATGTAAGCCTAACTGAATCTTAAAAAATTAGGCCAAATATAAGTAATGTCTGCACATGATATTATAAGGTATTATGACACGCGTGCAGATTCTAATTTATGCTTCTCGCCTGAATTCTTTAACTAGGTTTTGACATAGTTAGTTGGTTGTTATAGAGGTGGAAGTTATGTCCGCTGCTTAGGATGACAGCTCTGATGTTTCCTTCAGTTATTTTTTGTTCACTGATAATAAAAAAGAGGAGTAATGTTGTAAATACATCTCTGCTTGTTCAACGTAATTTTATAACTAACTCCAACTCATAACAAAGGCCAATGTATGATTATATGCTTTTTAAACATTTTTTAACTTGGAATTAACAAAACATGCAGATGTTTAGATTAAGTTATGTTCTGGAAAATTATTTGCTCTTCTGAAAAAATCGATTTTTTTCTATGAAAGGTATTACACATGAAAGTCAGGCCTAATATATCTTCAAGTTATATTTCCTGATAAGAACATATGAAATAGAAATGTTTTTTAGAAAAAATATTTCTCCAGAAATCGAATACTACATGAGCCAGGTATTCTTTCTTTTGATCAACTTTCTTAACTTCTTTTGTAAATAAGCCTATTAATTTTTATGAGATATGATTATAATAATTTTTATTTTAACTACAAATTATTCTTAACGCCTTATGCTTACTTTAAATAATATTCAAAAAGATAACAGCTGCTATAAATCGCCAAAAAAGAGAGATGTAGGCCTTGCAGTCTTTGCTTAGCGTACAAAATATTTAACTAGTAACAAAAGTTTCAAAACTGTGTTATAATTAACATTTTATTATAATTACCTGGCTGCATCCTTGCGAAATTTAGATATCTTTTTGTGTTTTTGCAACTCACTGCTGAGCAATTTATGAGCGCCTGTTAACCGGGCTGGTTTTGATGGTCTCATCAATTCATCTGCTACAGTACCCACAGCCTGCGCTGTTGCGTACCTGACAACAACAGGCCGTACTGAATAGCCGCTAGGGCGACACTAACTGCGCGAACTACTGCGCAGAGGACTTTCCCTACTTATTGTGTATACTTTGCTGTTATGGTGAATTTAATTATACGCACGCAATCTCTATCCTAAATATAATGTCCTTTAATTATTATTGCAATAATTATAAAGATTACATAATACGTTTTTGTCGTTAAACTGCATTACATTATTGCTTATTTAATGTTGTATATCAGTACCAATTAGTTTCTACAACAAGACCGATTCCTCTCCTAGTAGCTTTAAACTTCCTGATAAACTTATGTACTTTCACAATTTAAGAAAAAACATGATTAATGTTTAAGGCTACGTATTTGTTAATACAAACCAAATAAAAAAGTATTTTAGAACAAAAAACTTTACGTGCAAAGTTATATGCTATTTATTAAGACGTAAGCTATAAAGGGTAGTTTATCCAAGTTTAATAATTATAACCATGGATCTACACACACATTGTTAGTAGATTCTGTATTGATAGATTCAGGTAAATTTGCCAGTCCTGATCTGATAATATATGTATTGTGGTTTGGGTCACAAGGTCAGATTGGTCCATTGGTCCACCTCTTGAGTACATAAACTAGTTTTAAAATTAATATTTTTTTGTAACAACTGTTCACATATACAAAAAATCTCGAATTTACTAACTACTATTGTTTTAATATGACGACACTATACTATCCTTGCTTAATATAGCTGTAAAACAAGTATATTACAGGTTCAGCAAATAACTTATACAAGCAAATAACAACTACATAGTTTATTCTTAGTAAAGCTAATGCCTTAATTACAAACTAAACTGAACTTTACAAAGTCATCATGATCATGAGTGAAAATGACACAAATGCTCACTACACTGTTTCAAGTGGGATAAATACTTTTTCCAAGGAATGAACACTGTCTGCTACTATCCACTAAAATAGAGTGAAAATATCACATTGTAATGTAACAATACCAGCTTCTCAGATAGCTGGTATAATTATATAAGGTTGGTGCGGCAAGAATCTGCCTTTCTCAGAGCAGTCGAAAATCCACTTTGGCTTGACAAACTGTAGACTTGAGTTTTCTGATAATGCCTGTTAATAAAAATATTAATGAATATAGTGATGGTTTTATAATAATTACAATAGTTTTTGTCTTTGTTGATTAGTAATGAATTCATAACAATTTTTGTGAAGTAGTGAAATTGCAGAACTCACATCATCAAAGTTCTTATCCCATTCAGAACTCGTTACAACGTAAGACACGGCTGCATTCATATAGTCATCTACTGCCCTGCAAAAATATAAAAAAATTGTATATTTTAAGCAGCAGTATTCTAATATCAAATCAGTATGATGACGAATAAAGATAAACTGAATAAAATACACTTATGTATAACACAGCAACAACCATTTTTATATAATATCACAGTTTTGCAAAAAATAAATTCTATTGTACAGTCATCCGAAACAGCCAAACTATAGAACTAATCAAAAATGGTGTCTTACACCTGTACAATGGCTACAATTATAAAATGTAAAAAAGAAGAACATACACACCCGTTAAAGGCAACTATGTGACGCACGATTTGGCGTCTCTGCTCAGAGGTAAAATCACCATACAGGAAAAAGTGTTTACCTAAAAGAACAGCAAAACGAAATTATATAATACATTATTATATCGGGAACAAGCAGGTGCCAAATACCGGCGGGGGTGTTTGGAACACATCCTCACCCTTCAGTTACTCGTGGATTACACACTGTGCCAAAAGAAAAAGCTTTTTGCAATCTACGTCGACTTTAGCAAAGCGTATGACAGAGTACCTCGTGGTGCTATTTTTACTACCTTGGCAGCTTTAGGATGTGGATATGCCATGATAGCGGCTATTTGTACCTTATATTCAGATAAGCAGATGATTTTAGGAACGGCTACAATTATAGCAACTATTGGTCTTCGTCAGGGAAGCCCGACATCGTGTTTTCTTTTTACCTTGTACCTAAATCCGTTTGTGAGGCGAATTAAACACGTGTGTGGAAAAACGTACAAAAAAGTTTGTTTCGAAGTTGGTAAGCCAGTGTCACGCTATGACAGATGACCCGTTTATGTTGGTATGGAATTTATATAAAGATCACGAACAAAGGGATACAAATATTTAGACAGTGTTATGTCTACAACGGATCATGCACAGACTGATGTAGAGAGACGAAAGACTCATGTCCGAGTTTCTGATCGTACAAAATGCAAGACTTATTTGGAAATAAATCCCAACTTGTCTATGCATTCAATGTATGGAAACACAGAATTACCTGAGCACAAACGTATAATCATCACAAGAAGGGTCTCATCACACAATCTAGCTACAGAAACAGGTCGTTGGGAAAATGTACCTCATGAGCGCAGGCTGTGTCTTTGTGGAGAAATGCAGACAGAAGAGCATTTTTTGTGCGAGTGCCATGAAAATGCACTTTATAGATCACTGTATGCGTTAAATTATAGTAATATTGCAAATTTATTTGATGGAGAATTAATGTCAATTGGAAATTTCATTTACAACTGCTTGCATAGATCTTTGAATTAAATAGTATGGTTTCGTTAGCGGACATATAACCGCATCACTGTGATTATCATATAGGTAAAATATTTGTTTATCACATGTGTACAAATGCTTAGTTAATAGTTTTTTGCTTCATAGAGTTTACACCTTGTGCAGCTATGTTGGGTCAAATCGTTAGCATGATCTGGGAATCATTACCCGAGCTCTGCCCGCTGATAAAACCATCGGGTATGCGTCGGTTTTGTAATCTTCGTGTTGGAAATTTGATTTTCAGCAATAAAATATCTATCTATCTATCTATTGGCCCATTTTGCATTTGTCCGATTAGATACAATTTTTTGTCACAGTCGACATGAAAGATACATGCAAATGAGTTTTTCCACATACACAAGTTAATTACATTTATGTCTTTAACTTGTCACACATGCTGATGTGTCACATTCGATATAACATGAAATTACACAGAAATTTGCATTGTTACTGTTTTCGGAAATTTTTTTTTTCAAAATTTTGTTGTTTTGTTTCCCGTCAAGTTTCTAATGCCACATGTATAAGGTTGCAATTCCACTGTGTCTGCACAGACATGCACATACCAATGTTTGCAAATTCTCGGCCCTCTTAAAATTACATGACCAAGATCTGGACCGAGACTGACTTATAGAGATCCCGCCAAGGTCAAAACTGATAATCACCTTATAAACACCGTGGCTGACTTACAGGAACTGATCTAAAATAGCAGAGCCTTGCATGCAACATTATACATTACAACAGACACTAATTGAATATAAGGGAGTGGAAAAATAGAAAATTAGGAAACTATACACTGATGAACTGAATTTTCTGACAAACATAATGACAAATATTGCAATACGATACATCCAGCTATCTCTATGATACAAAGCAATGACAAGAATGCACAACAAATAGTCCACACTAGACAATATTACAGCTCTGGAATTTGACATCATACAAAAACATTGTCCTGTGCTTTAGTTTTCACAAAATTAGAGCAGCGTTTTTGCCACAGGTAACTTTGCAATCGGCATACATGTACATTCTACCAGTCCTGCTAGCAAATTAGTAGCAGCAGGCACAGGATTTGTTGATTTATGGAGTCTATTGCTCAGGCATCTAACACAATGAAGCTTCAAACTATGTATAAATGGTATATGTAGTCAATGCAGCCTTTACTTGTGGTGGAATGTGTACAATGTTAGAACTGTTTATCAGTGTTATCATCACCACAGTTGTCTCATTCCTCGCTGAGATCGAATAGCAAGATGAAGACTTTTAAAAAACTACAATCTCAGTGGGATCAAGAACGGTACTAGTCGAACTGCAAACACTGACACATCGTCAGACTTGTCTGCCTGCACGTTTTACGTCTGCAAATTTTTTCATTGGGAGTGTACTCATTCCATAGCATACCAAACTATGCCATAAATGTGGTAAAATTCCATTTTGGAACAAAAAATAATTTTATTTTACTCTGTTAGTTAAAGAGCAAATAGGCAATACAGCAAGCGACAACATAGTCTTTGGGTCGAAAACTGCAAGCATTTAGGCGAATATCATCACATTGAAACAATGGATGAAGAAAACTGCATAATTACAATGCAACTTGCAACCTTTCTTCCTTACAAGACATACAGCTGTCATATAAAACCCCTGTGACTGTATTTAGCATTACTCTCATCCTAGAGGAAAGGTCAATTTCTACTCATTTATTATGAAAATGTACTTCCATGTGGATGGGACAAAAACGACAAATGCGAAAAACAATGATATGCAAATGCACGCTATCACTTCAATTTTTTCTGTGTAAGTCATACAGAAAAACTCGTGTCTGTGCTGACACAGTGGGAATGCAGCCTAAATCATGTTTCAAAGAAGATTCATGGAATCTACAAACCTGAGAAAAAGCTGGGCAAGTCAGGAAGTGGAACAGATGATAAGTCTGGTTTTTTCGGTATACCATCATCAGAATCCATATCCGTGGTAGATAAATCAGATAGGTCCTGGTTTCCTTTTTCATCAATGGCAGCTTTCTGTTCCTCGTCTTTAATTCTTAAAAACAGAAAAGATGCAAATGGTACATTAGACACTCCAATAGTAAAACAATAATTATCTAATGGATTCCATAATGTTAAACTACCCAGGCTGGATATCCGACAACTTGTGCAGCCATGAACTGTCCAATAAGTGTTAAATTCAAGCATACATCCAGAAAGAAAGTTAAAGAGAAACGAAGTCTAAACCAACCAGGCAGGATAATACAGTACATACAGCCATACTTTAAAGTGAAATGTTCTTCTTCGAAAGCGAATTGGGAATGACAACTCAATCTGTTTTCAGACATGCTGATAACTTGACATATCTCTTTATTCTTTAACATTTCAGCATTGTCTGAAATACACATCATCAAACAAGCCTGACAAGGTACAGCAATATGTAAAGAGTTTTATTTTCCACCATTACTATCTATTTAACAGTTAAAAACAAAATTACTCGATTATTTTTGAAAAATGCATTTAGCCTGGTTGAAACATTTTGAACTAAAATGTGTAATGCATTAAGCAGAGTAATTTAGCAAACAATCTGTTTCTAAAACTTGCACAAATTTACTCACTTACTAACAGTCACTATGATGTCTTGTAAAAATATACAAAATTAAGCCAAAATAAATTAACATTGTCTCATCTAGGTGAACAGTCCTAAAGTGAACTTATACAACTGTCACTTTGTCTCATGCCACGAATAACCTGTCTCAATACAGCTTTCACTACTTGGGATTTGGAGTGGATGCGAGCTATGAGACAGCTTTCAAAAAGCAGATAAACACAAAATCATTAAAAGATTTGCTAACACAAAGACCCAAAATGCCAAACTGTCACCATCCTCAATTTCAAAGTGAACTGTAAAATTGGCTTTCGTCACCAGAAAAATTAAGTACCCCCAATAGGAAATCGAGTATGTAACTAGGTAATAAACATACCAGTAAAGTGTACATCATTTTAACAGCCAACAATAAACAATTTCTAAAGCTGAATTTTAGATTTTCATTACCTTCTCAGTTTTCTGAAATGAGATTTTCCATTTCATAAATTGCATTACTTAGTTTTATCATTAATTGTAATTTGCAAATTCTCTGCAATAACCTCGCTATTGATTGAACACGTGTCACTAGGGTATTCAGACAAGAATTATTTGTTCTTGTTCTATTTTGCAAACCCTAATCTGCTTTGAGCAACACAATAACTCAGTCAAGCCTGGCAATTCAACAAAAAAATGCCCAGTCCCAGCAGTCCCCCGTGAAAAAATAAAAGTTTTGCCAACGTGGTAAAATGGAAGTATAATAAAAGGGCATACTGATCAATTTAACATGATACAAACCTATTAATTTCGTCCTCTGTGTCTTCGCCAGATGAAGAGAGTCTGCCTGTATTGTCATCATCATCGCCAAACGTTTGTGCTATTCCTGCTTTAAAACAAATGATCAATTAGCAGTTCTCAGTATGTGAACACTTAATTATCGGAGAAAGATAATATGCGCAATAATTACACTCTCCAGATCACAATAAAAACTTACATTTATTTATTTAACCACTAGTAACCATTTTACTTAAATAAAGCTAAAAGGTTGGATTTGAAACAGCAATAATGCTGCAACTGGCACTGGGGTATTCTAAGTCCAAGATCCTAGCATCATTAACTGAAATTCTTGAAATTAAAAATCATAATGTTGCACTTAATTTAATGTCGTTTAACACTACTTACTTCCTTTTTAATTACAATTTTATTTTACTGATTATGCAGGTACACATTTAATCTAAAATAATGTTAATCCACAAAATTTTCCAGAAAACAGTTTTTCAAAAGCTTCTTATTTTTTACAGTTAAGCAATACGGCAAACAGGACACAGCTCTCAATGACAAAACCTATTTAATATAGAAGGTGGCAGGAGGCTTCCAAGCTCATTACGAAGACTAATCCTCTAAGACAAAATAATAAACTGACAGAGGACTTTTAGCCATGATCACCCCTATCCTCATTTAGCAATAAATTCAACAGTAGACAGTAACCCTAGATTAAACACTTCTAAAAAAGTTTTCGTTGCTGTTCATTATTTATCCAGTAATTTACTGGCTAACCAACTCCAGTGTTGCTTAACGTGTGCAGCCAAGCATTACATCATGACTATTTTGCTATTTCCCTTGCCACACAAAATGCACATCTCTTTACAAGTATAAAGAAGAATTTTCAGGTGTTACAAATTAAGTGGCTTTTAGTGTTTGCAAAGGAAAACAACTAGTTGAAGCAACAGTTTTTTTCCAAATGACAAATTCTACGTAAAACGCTAACAATATAGTGTTTTTTCCCTGGTCATAACCTCGACAACTTGTGCAACACCAATCACCAATATATATCTTCGAAAGATCTTTTCGCTGAGGCAGATTTTCAATTAAAGAAGCATTTTTGCAGAGGCTGCGATTTGGCTCCCAAGTATTTATGCACTTTTCTTCTTGTTTTATAACTTTATTCTACTATTTTGCTTCGAATATTTGATACTCGTTAAAAATGACAACAACAACAACATGAACAAAGAAGCAGCGGCAAATAATAAAGATCGTGACAAAACCACGAAAAACACAATCAACAACGACACCACTGAGACTGCTGTCACAGAGAAAAGTTGTAATGACAAGGTAAGAATAAAGTATGTGTTACATACCAGAAGTCTTGTCAGGTGATCTTGCATCTTTTGGTGATTTTTTTGGAGATTTCGCATTTTTTGTTGACTTTTTTGGTGACTTTGCATCTTTCTTGGAAGCAACAATATCCTCATCCGCATCACTTTCATCGGCCGGTCTCCACTCATCTTCACTCTCTTCATTTTCTTCAGACTCTTCATCAGAATCATCAATTACCCTAACAACAACAGCTAAGGAGCTCTAGAAGTGAATTCATGTTTACTAATACCGATAAAATGACCAAACAGGTTTTTTACTGGTAAAACTTATTTCAAATCTCATTTCAAGCTAGAACAGTAAAGCCTCCTTTGTTTTGCCTTCAATTAATATTTTCATTAATTAACAACAAAACATCCCGCAATTAAACATATGCCAAGTTAAAACCTAGACTAAACATATAGAAGAACTGTAACTATGTTTGGATTAAGTTTAATACAAAACAGAGAACTGAATTCATCATTGGCAAACACTTTTGCAATGTACAGAAGCCAAAGTGTTCAAAATTGCCAAACTACCATGTGAATAAAAGATTAAGGTACCTATTCTTGATTCTTCTGAATTTCTTTTTCTTTTCCCTTTCTCGTCTGCGTTCCTCTTCTTCCTCTGAGTCCTCGCTGTCACTTTTCAGTTCATATCTACAAAATGTGACAAAAGTTAAAAAAATCTGCTTAATCAAAATCTGTGTTCATCCCAAAATGGTGCCTGAAAGCCAGTTAATTAAAATTTTGTAGCCCAGGAAGTATGTCAAGCTTAGAATAAAGTAGAATTTCCTTTGCTAAGCTGTGTAGTTCATTAAATGATTTAACATAAACTACAAACATAAACATAAACATCACAAACAACGAAAAAATTTCTAAATGCGCTTACTTTTTCCATGACAAAGGCTGTCGTTTGCCGTAGCAGTCCGTAACCCATTCCTGCGTGACTATTTTGCCAGCTTCCTGTTTAACTTGTACATATTTTGGAGTATTTATGAAAGCACAACTAAAAAAATTAAATAAAGAAATAATTTTTTAGACAGGACAAGCCTAGTAAAAGTTTTGGTCAAAAACATTTATATTTTAAATTTTGCCTTACACAAAAAGCATGTTTATTCCAGCTGTTGTGAATCGAAAAGTTTTAGCAAAATCATACTTACAAGAGAATAGTTTTGGTTACCATTGTCAAAAAATTGTATTAGGCCCATTTCACAGTGAGGACACAAGAAAAAATGAAGCACGGAACTGCTGTTACAAAATCAGAAAATTTTCTGAAAATTTCCAATTTTTCACGAAATCCCATCCAGCAAGAAAGTTCATTTCTCAGTGATACTATACAGCTTTTTTTCTCGTGTCCAGTTAATTGTAGCTATTCTGCGAGTTTTATACTGTATAACCATATCTGAATTAAGTTATACTTGCCGTATTGCCATGTACAAAGTACAATTAATAATGTTAATGTAATGTCAGGCCTGTTTGTTTTTATAATAAAATTCTACTAATTACTTCAAAATCTTAATATATATATATATATATATATATATATATATATATATATATATATATATAATAAACATATGCGTGAATGTTGCATTAATAAAACGTAAAGTCGCCAGTCTGGTAAAAGAGAAATTAAATCTTAGAATTTTATGCTGAAATGTGTTAATTGTTGTTTCATTAAATAAGAAATAAGTAACTGAATAGTTAAATTTAAAACTTAATTCAGCGAGGATTCTTCATGAAAATTGAACATGGCTTGCGGCAAAATTCCTCATGAGGAGGATGCATAGAAGTCTTCTAGCTGGTGGCAGAATACCTCATGAAACACTGCACGAGAAAATTTGCCACACTATCTCACCGTGAAATGCGTCATAGAAAACAATGTGTTTCATTTTCATGAGGAATGCCGCAAGGAGTTTCTCCTCGAGGCATTTTGCTGCAAGTCCTCTCTGTGAAATGGACCTTAGAAATCTAAAAATGATAAACAATGTATGTTAGTAATCACCAGTGCCAAAAGTTTCAACAAATCTTGCAACTATTCAGTCAGTCTATTCAGATGAAAAGTCTCATCACACTGAGACATTTTCAATTTGAAATGTATCCCATGTCCGAGATATTAGATTATTCTTAGCAAAGTTTGAATAACTGAGCAACCCAGTTGAACCAAAGTAGAATCATTCTCAGTGTCAAGAGATAGTTTACACATAATCAGTTTTACACAGCATGTCTGTACATACATGATACTAATACTTGTCATTAGCCACATTCACTTTATTTCTTGTAAATGATTTTATAAATTCAAACCACACTAATACATAGTGCATAATTACATACACCAAATGAGTACATTCTTTTGTCCAATCTGGTCGATATTTTGCACCCATTTCCAGTGCTTTTTCTCGAAGTTGTCCACGGAGCGGATTCTGAAAACCGCTGAGAGAGAAGAATACTCCTTTCATGATTGAGTTGAAATCTACTGGAGTCTGAGAACTTGAATTGCCCAACGTATGGACAGCTATGACAAACAGAAAAAAAACATTAAATATTTTGTTCCAATAATTTTAGTAGTAAGCACAGGATTATTGTTAGATGACACATGCTGTTACCATATCCTTTTGAAATGAAGACGATCTGAATTCAAATCGGATTGGGAAAAAGTTTAAAGCTTTCTCACTTATTTTGCCCACATGTAGAATTTGAAGATTTCACTTGCATTATTATAACCTGTTTAAGCATGAATTGCATTTTACATTGACAGACAGCTAGCATTTTGTACAATAAATTTATGAACCACAGAATCTGAAGCTCCTCTGTGACCTGAATAGAATGCAAATCAAATTTAAAATTTTTATTTGTCTCTCTCAATAGGTTGCAAAGTGTATGAAATTAAAATCAGTAAATTACATTGACAAGATATAGATGGGGCGGTGAAGGACCAGGGGTCATTGAGCAGCCACCCCTATATAAATATGTTATTTTAGATATCATGGCTTTTTTTAATTTAATGATACCAATAGGTTATGTCAATTATTTGTGCTACTATATGCTGTGAATTTAATATTGTCTAAGGAGACAATTAAATTTGTGCAAATAAGATTAATTAATTCACAGATATTTTGAAGTTTATGGTGAGCAAAATACAGCAACATAATATAATTATTAGAAATACAGTTGCGTAAAATGCAGTAAATGTTTGGGTTCAAGTCCCACAGAACGATAACAGTTTTTTGGGGATTCTAATTTAGTTTAGTTACATGCAGTCATAAACTTAACAGATTGGTAGCCAAATATGCAAAAAGAATTTAGCACAAAGTTGGAACTCCGTGAAATGACAAATCCATAAATGAACATCCTACGTAGTGTTTGTTTACTATTCTCGTAGGCTGACGGTAAGTATTTAAGCCGCTTCTAAGCAAAGATTATAAGCACAGTGTATAATGGATCATGCCAGTAGCAATGAAAAATTGCAGGAAAGAAGTTGAAACTATCCGTTTAAGAGTTCCATGGTAGACGTAGGTCGTATAACAGAGTCAACACAGATTGTAGCCCAATTCAACGTCTATACAAGGAGCTATAAAACTCCCCCAAGACATGTACAAACGGCCATAATAACAGTTTTTGCAGATACTGTTTATTCAGAATTGTAGGGTGAGTGGGTCTAGAAAATTGCATACTGCAGGCAGACAAGAGCCTAAACATGTTTATTACACCTTTTTTGAGCTGAATGCTCTTTTTAATACTACATAGCACCACATCTATTGCAGTCCACCCATTTTTCATATCTTAGTTTTATGTTTTATGAAAAGCGGCCAAAAACTGCCATTTTTGGAGTTTTTCCGTCCGCCATTACTCCCAAACATTCAGAATGGGTAAACTGGCTTCCTATGTCCACACTCTTTAAAGGTGACTCTAGCATCATTTAAGCATCATTTAAGCAACATTTTATTATAGTCATGCAGTCGTTTGGTTGCTAATTAAGCTAACGTATAACTTACTTTACATTTTCAATAAGTTCAATAATGTGTTTTTGGTGAGCCAGAGGTGCACATTTAGATAGTGATACAGTGACGTCTTACGACTTGGTGCAAACATTTTAAAATTACTAAGAATTTTCTTTTCCAATTACATACGTCTTTCAAACATTAAGCATAATCCTAAGCAATAGAACCTTGTATATAAAATTCATTTGATACAGTTTAAAATTCCATTTTCTTCCTTTTTAGTAGTACACATTTTTTAACATTTTTTTCCAAACCTGTCCAAACAGCTACAAAACCTTTACGCTTTACACATTCCCAAAGAGGCTAATCACAAGCACATGCACAGGATGGGGCAGATGTGGAACTATGCTGATGATACATCTATCTCTGTTTCAGGCAAAACTGGTCTTGAACTCGAAACTAAACTCCAAATTTGAGCCAACAGCATAGCACAGTGGTCTCGTGACAATGACATGGTAATAAATAAAGAGAAAACAAAAACAGCGGTACTAAGTGCCCATCAGAGACTAGCCTGTCTTACTGATGATTTAAATATTATCATTGAGGGATACTCAATTAGTAACAGCCAGCAAGAAAAAGTGTTAGAGTTAATTATAGGAATAATTATACACAACACTTTATCCTGGGAAGCTCAAGTTTCTGAAATACAAAGAACGGCTTTGGCAAGTTTAACGACCCTTCGAAGACTAAGACAATATCTTCCCTGGAGAACAAAATACTATATTGATAACAGTCATGTTCAGCCACACCTTGAGTATTGCTGCAGTATCTGAGGCAATTTTGACCAACAAACATTACTGAGAGCCTTCAGGATCCAAAAATGAGGCACGCGGCTCATATTCAACTGAAGCACAGAAACGCCCACCAGCGATTTGCTTGCCACACTTAACTGGCTTCCTTTAGCTGACAGAATTAAATATGACAAAGGTTTGATGACGTATAAAATTTTGAATGATCATGCACCCGATTACCTGAGACAAACATTTACATGTTTCAGACATGCACAGCAAGGTCACATGAGCAGTTGAGTGCCAAATTCTACTTACCAAAACCAAAAATAGAAATTTACAAATGCACTTTATTTTCTAGAGCTCAGCTGTTGGAACTCTTTACCACTAGAAGTGGCTGATACCAATAGCATCAATGCTTTTAAGTCATGATTTAAAAATGCTTGTTAGAAACACTGTAGCCTGTAAGCTAATATAAACATGTTTTCTTTTTGTCTCTTACAGCAGATGTTTTACTAAAGTGTACTGATTGTGTATATCTTTGTTTATATTGTGTATAAAGTGCATATTTTGTTTTTGTACAATTTCTAAGTCAGATTATATGTCTCAGTATTTTTAGTGCTTGCAGTTGTCAATATTTCCATAATGCTTTTTGTCTTGTTTTATTTTGGGGACCACTTCAGAAATAACTAATAGTTTTGTAATTGTTGGTTAAAGTGTTATCCATGTTAAATAAAGAATTAATAATAATCCTCAAGCAATTATCCACAGTATATTAGAATTGTTATGCATTTCTTTCACAATTCTTCGCAGACTTTTGTCAGTTGAGAAACTGCTGTTTCTAAATTTAAGGCAAAAGGATTAGTCTCTTGTGAAGAACTAATACAGTAATTTATCAAATCCACTGAATCTACAAAAACGAGATAACAAAATGCTCTCTTTTGAGCGAGTGTGTTGGACCACAAAAATCAGCTGAATTACAGTTTATAGCTATTGGTCTGATTCATCTAACTAACTGACCAAGTAAACTGCTTAGCAAAGAAACATCCAAAATGACTCGTGCTGCACATACATTTCTGCTTTTTTGTCGGCGGAGGTGTTGCTTCCCTCACTGTTGCTTTTCTCTTTGCTTCCTTAGATTTTACTTGATCCTCCTTGGTATTTGGTGCCGTTTTCTTAGCTGATTCTCTGACAAGTTCATGTTTTGATTCTGCAGTAGGTTTTGCAGTTAATGGTGTCTACAAAAAATAAACAGTTTTATTCGTTTAAACATATTTCATTCGTTTTGATATTTTTACAGTGCAACACAGAAGTTTTTAATTTTCACCTTAAAACAGCAGTAACAGTTGAAGTGGGCTAATCTAATATTTAATGCAATCTGTTAAATTATGTTTTACAGTAACATAAAGTAATGTTAAATTACAAGTAAAAACAGACAAATCTCAGCAATGTTAAGGAAAGATACAAATTAAAATATAATAGAGTTACCTCGGTAATACACTTGCAACAGGCAACATGCTTTTGCAAGGAAATCTAAGCATATTAGCTAACATTTCAAAGTAAAACTCTCCATCTTCAGGGAGAAGCTGTCAAAACAATCCAAATAACAATAACACCTAATAAGGCATTTTTGCCGTTTTTATGGTACCCCGAAAATGGAGTGAGTTTTACTCCACAACATCGACTAATGTATTAATTTTTCTAGAGAGCTTACCTGCTTTGCAGCTCCTGCAACCACGGGTGTTGGCTGCTTCATAACTGAAGTGTCTCGAGAAGCTGCTCTAACAGCTGCAGCTCCTGAAAAAGAAATACTACCAGTTGTAAAATATGAGACATGTATTGTTTAAAACATATAAATAAATGTTGTATAAATGAAGTCTTATAACTTATATCTCAACTTGTAATGAAGTGTAACAAATGATCTAATTTAGCTTACTGTCTAAGCAAAGCCAACTGCATCTCGACAGAATTTATAAACTAGATGTTTTCCTAAATACAGAATACGTATAATTCTACACATCGAGAACATTCAGTCATACTGACAGCTTTAGAATTAAATTGAATAAGTATAACAGAAGGTATCTTCTAAAGGGTAAGCATAATTATTAACAATATTATCACTTATGTTGTAATTCAGTGCTTACATTTACAGAAGAAACAATTATTACTAGGATGCAATGCCGTTGATTCAAATGTACTTAATTGCATATTTAATTCACTCAATAGATTTCACTTCATTGTTCTAGGAACTAATGGCCTTGCCACAGTTTCAAAGGTGACAGCATTTCAATTATGGTTTTTAAACTTGCTCAAATTAACTCTGATATCCATAGAATTTTATTATTCCCATAAACATTTATTTCTTTAATGGGCTGATAAATGACTGAAACAAGTAGCATTTTTCATGACATCAGTATAAGTTGCCAGTAAAAACTTATGCAATCCTCTAATAGGACTTGACTTTTCTACCTTTGACTTCCTCTTCTTTATGCGCATGTCTGGTTGCAAACAAAGATCCTACTTTCAGCGTTGACTCATCTGATTCTGGTTTCAACGTGAATGAACCTATTCGCTCAACTTTCTGCAAATGCAATTATTTATTTATGATCAAATATACGATAGTATTATATGATATTGCTGTTATTTGACATCTAGCATAAATTTATCTAATAGGTTAACTTAAAAAACCTTAATGTCTGCAATGCAGATATATTGGCAAAGCTCAGGTTTAGACGAGTTTATAACAAGTTAGCAGGCAATAAATTTTGAAGTCAAATAATTAACAAAAGATGCAACAACTATCGTTTTAGTAACTACGGTCAATTTACCAAAAACATCCAATGAAACTAAAATACTGGAAAACTGATCATCAATCTTGTTCATCAAAAAATACCACGAAACCTTATTACATTTTACTTAGCTGGTAGTCACTAGTCAGGTACAGCTTAAAACTCATGCTTCATTTCACTAAAAGTAAAAATTAAACTTTCTTAATTTAACAACTAAATACTCTTTTTACAATGGGTATAAAAATACACAAAGTATGTAAAAGATTCTACTAACAAATAATTAAAATTAGTGATCCACTGGATCCAAATTACGGTACGAGATACGGCCAGATTTGGATTCAATAAATGATTAAAAAAATAAAGATTCAGTAAATGATACCCGATAGCTTCGTCGGGTTTTCAACTATAGCATGGGTTAATAAAATTATACGAAGCCAATAATTGGTAGTAGATACCTGGATTCGGTTGTAACGGTCCGGGTATCATTTACCGAATCCAGATACTACTTTCAATCCATATTTTGTACTGTTGTACAGATTTGGTCGTTATGATCCGGATGTGTTCCAAATCCTGTAAAAGTGGATTTGGTACGCCACTAATTAAAGTACTGACAGTGTTTAAACTAAACTGTACGGTACAAATCTGAAAACATAAAAATATTAAACATACCTGTTCTGTTGTTTTTTCTGTTGCAGAAGTAGACTGTCCTACATCTCCGGCAGAGTTGAATCGTATAAATGACAACCCATACTGAATGTGCTAAACACAATAATGAATGAAATAAAAGTTGCATCTTAATTCATAATAGTCCAAAATAATATCCACGGAATTCATCAGAATAATGTAAAATTCCCTTAGAATTCAAACAATTACCTATTGTATAAAACCTATTGTAGCTATTGTAGGAGAAAATATTAGAACTACAATAAAAATTCTCGAAAATTAAGCTTACTTTGTTAAATGGTTGGGTACAGACAACTTTAACACGATCCCATTTTTCATCTATCACAACTTTTGATAGGTCAGCTAGTCCAAACATTCGTACTCGGTTCAAACTGATTCCTTCTCGACTTTCTTTTGGACTCATAAAGGATGAAGCAACAAGAATAACCTAAATGCACCAAAACCAGTAAACAAATAGCTTGATATAAAAACCCAATACTAATCCAAAAAAGAAAAATCTGCATGGCATCAACGACGATGAATAGTTTCAGTCAATGCATATTGATTATTGCGTAATACATAGCTGCCAAGAATATTCTAACTTTTAGACTCTGCTGTTAAAGAAGATGACATAAACTACTTTTATTGACCAACCAGTGCAGCCGCTAACAGAAAACATTAGCACATATATGTAATATCTTACAATTTTTGGTTAAACTTATCGATTAAACTGGCCAAAGAAAGGTCATTAAGCTATCACAGTCGGCATATAAAAATTTACAATGCACTTGCTAGTCTCATTTTTTCCTCGACTAATTGCAATACCGCATGTAATTCATTGTAAACAGTGCCCAGAGACTCCGTAAACCACAGATAATGCTGCTTCAGTTGTAACACTAATCTACCATGGCGCTTGAATTTATAATTCTGACACCTGTATAAAAGACAAACCTGATAATTCTGCTCAGTGTCTGTTGAGCGTCCAACAAAAACTTCAATAAATGCCGAGCCTTCGTTACCAATGTCGATGGAATGAATTGCACTTGCTTTCTCAAACTGTAACAAAGCAATATTAATGTGTAAGTTTAAGTATCAACAAAATGCTCATTTCACCTACAGAAGTTTTCAGGTATGCTTACACACAAGCAGTTTCTAAAGGAATAAAAATGCTTTATAGCTAGCTTTGTAAGGTTGAATTTTTTTGCTACCGCACTAGGCATTAGGTTAATGATGATTATATATAAACCGATTACTTTATTAATTTACTGTGCATACCATATGATTCTAGTGATAAAGAAAGCTCAAGTTTGGAAGTCATAAAAGTTAGGAAAACGAAAATTTTATCTAACATTGAAGTCATAAGCCAAGTGGTACTACCATTCTTTCTTTTAAGGACCCTTTAATAAATATATTGTCTTTAAAATCTTTTACCTGCAGAACAATACACATTTGTTTTTCTCCTGGTACGGCACATTTCCATTTCTTATAAGAATCACCTTTTAATAAATTATCTGCACAATGAACCTGAAAGAAACACAGATGCTTGGAAATATACACATGTAAATATTAAATACATAAAACACTCAGTAGTAAATACGTAATATTAGAGTACATTTTTATTTAAATAGGCAAGACCCAGTGATTTCTCTAACTACCAGTGGCATAGCAATAGCAGGTATTTCAATTTAAGCAAACCAGGGTCCACATGTCCCCAGATCTATTTATACAATAAATGTTTTCGCGCAACTTAAATTAGTAGCACTGTTACAAAATTCATAAACACTGTCATAAAGCAAAGTAAATTTTACTTTGTTTTAATTTTTGACACATATGATCAATTGTCAAAAGGAACTTGAAATGCCTATTAACTTAGCCATCAATAATAAGAGATTGTTCTGTTTTTGCAAATGTGTGGTTGCGATTCGCAATTTTATATATTTTGTTGCTATTGTGTGAGATTCAGTTGTAGGAGCTATGTCAAATGTCTACTTGTTGTTGGTCTTTTTTAAATATGTCAAATGTACTACATGTATTGTAAGCTATATAATATGGGTTATTTGCTGTACACGACCATATGTTATAACATCCAGATGCAGAGTTTGTTGCAGAACTTAGAAAGCAAAGTTTAATCTGCTGTAAGGTTTCACCAGTTCACACTGTCTACATTTCTTGCCAATTTTTGTTGCAGTGACAAGTGCAATGCAAATAATCTTCTGCTTTAGCTTTAGTTCAAGCAAAGTTCTTCATAATATGATAGCTAAAAACTATTTTCAAAAATCTTAAACGTGAAAAATGTACGACTAGGAAGGAACTTCAAAAAGTGATGTACTGCTCTTTTAGGGAATTTTAGTATCTAAAATCAGAAATTTGTACTACTCTGTTGTTTGAGTACTTGATTTTTGTTTCTGAAAAGGCTTCAAAAACACCTAAAATATAGGAAATGCACCGGTTTCCATACCTCCTAGACCCCCTAGCTGGTTCTTAATTCACTCCTGATTTCAGTCTGCAGCAAGGTGGCAACCCTAGGTGCCTGCCAGGCAACCGTTAATGTGGCCTTTCAGGTGCGTGGTAAAAATGGCACGGTAAAAACTGTACAGAAAAAAATGGCACAAATGGAAAAACAGGAAAAAATGGCACACTTATGAAATATGAGTTCAGAGTTAGGGATGTTGTGAAGGAGAATTATTTTAGTTATTTTTACCTCTGCCACAGAAGTTATGCATCTATGCTGTTTGTATGCTTGGGTGCTTTTGTCTGACTTGGCGGCAAGATAACCTTGGTACTTTTTTATATTATCTCCACCAAGACAAACAACTACAAGTTGGCACTAGGTTTCATTTTGAAATATTTTCAACTAGAACACTGTGCAATGCTGCTATGCACTATAACCTTTGCTTATACATGTATATACCCTTATAAGCTGAGTTAGTATGTAAATGCATATAATAGTCAGTCTATTTCCATCGCCGAGTAGCTAAAGTAGACAACACTATGTGAAATGTATGGGCATTATTGATTATAAATTTTTCTATTTAACAAACAAATATTTAGCAAGTCTTTTGCTAGTCTATATAATACCAATACAAGTACAATTTTGTATGTTTACTTGTTTATATTGGTTTTATGTTTTTTCAATCAAAAGAGTCAGACCAACATGTTTAAGGATTTTTTGACCTTAGCGGAGATCTTCTTCCAACTTCCGCGTATTCCAGTTTTCATTATAGAAATTGTTTGCATCGAAACAGGATGTGGCAATTTTTCCTACTTTTCCACTTGTGCCATTATTAAGATCTTTCACCACCCCGGGTCAACAAGTTGCACTAAATTGTGCACAGTATATTGTACTATACTATAAACTATTGGAACAAGGCAAATTAACTAATTCTAAATCTTAAAATCTAAATATAATGTTACCTAGCTTAGTTTACTTTTAGTTTTTTTAGTATCAAAAATTTATATTCATACTGCAAGTGTATTTAATAATTTATGTAGTTGAAAGTAACAACTCCGTAAGCACCTTTGGAAAGTTGCATAACGTTTTTTTGGCATAACGTTTACATAACGCATAATAAAGTTATAAATATAATTCTAATTTAAATTATAATCCAAATTGTTATTATTATCGTCCGTAATACTAATTGCGCAGTTAAGCTGCTCGGAATATACACATAAAAAAGAATTTAACTTTACATAAAAATACCTACTTTGTCTTCGCTGCTACAAGACACTACGTGTTGCAGTTTCACAGACGGCATTCTTGAGTTATCAGAAATAACAGAGGCACAAATGAAATATTAAACGACGCAAATATTCACGTTTCACTTGAGTCTGCTTTCACAACACGCGCCTACAAATGCTATTGTATGGTTGCAGCTATACATAGCGCTACCTTTCGGAAAAAACAAATAATGCTAGATTTATATTTTTGCGTTTTCACAGAGAGCAGCACAGCAGAGAGCCTTCATCAATGCGCTCTGACGTAATCATTTTACCCCGCAGCCGAGTGCCCACATGTTAAGCAAGTTTTGATTTGGGATGTGCTAAAAAAATTGTAATACTGCACTCAGTCTATGCCTGCTGCCATTAAGACTTACTGACTGCCTCGAGTAGCAACACTAGTGGCTGTTCACCGAGCCATTCTATTGAACTTCATATATAAAAATTTTAATTAGTACATATTCCTAGAACATCGACACCTGTCACCTAAAGTAACTTAATGTTTATTCTCAAGCCCCGAGGTGGTCCCATTCATTACTTACTGGACGTAGCTTCCATAAATCTGCGCTTGGCAAACTTTTTAATTCTTTAGACTATTACTAAACCAGGAATAGCACCCCAAGATGGCAAGCAAGCACGTTATCATTTAGCTGTAAGTATATTACCTTATTCACCTAGCCATTATTTCTTTATATAGGCATTTATCTAAATCTAAAAGCTAGTAACTGACATTGATCTGGGCCCCATGGTGATATCATTAATTTGTCAGCCTGAGGAACATAATAAATTATAATTATACGGTTTTTACATTAAAATCACTATACAAGTTTTTACAGTCTTTGGTTTATTCAACATTATGATGTACATGTATTATAATAACTAGATAGATCTCAAAGAAGATAAGATGATGATAACCATGGCAATAAAATGATTAAATCCTGCCTTGTTACACAGGCAGCAAATCGAAGTAACAGCGCTCTGCAATAAAATTAATAATAAAAATGAGGACCTACAGGCTACCATGCAAGGAGCAATGAAAGGTATTTATTCATGGCAATATGAACAGATAAGCACTCACTAGGTATGTTTCTAACTAATAAGAGGACAGACTACTAAACAGTAACATACTTTAAATGCAGTATGACATTATTCTTGACATGACAATTGCATTGATAGTTGCTCAAACATATGATAATAGTAAGCTGAAAAATAAAAGGCAAGTTACTATTAATAAAGCGACTTCCTCGAATAGACTTTATGTACTATATACGACTACATAAATGACAATCAAAAAAATATTTACGAAACTTGGCAACCCCGGTAAAACACAATAACAGAGAATGCTAATGGCTACTATATGAATAATAAGCAAAATAAGCACTACAAAATAAATAAAAAAATTAATACCATAATAATAATATCATTGTGACATTGTCAAACTAATGCAAATAATGAAGAACTGCCTGTGTTGTAGCAAAAGACTCAATTACTGCTTTTAATGATCCATAATTATAATTTAAGACTAGCAAAACTGATAACAATCAATGCATAATAATTATGCTAAAATACTGCATATTAGTTCACGAAATGAGCAATAATCCAAAAAAATGAGAATTTTGAATCCTTGCTTTCCAAAGTTTCCTTTTTCCAATGCCATCAAAATTTTATGCATTAAAAGTTTATCATTTGTCCGTGAAATTGCAACTTTTTGAAGCAGCCTATATAAGACTGTCCATAAAAAGGACTGTAGAACATCAAGTTTCTATTACTGTGCAATGAAATAAACTATCCATTAAAAGTAAAGCAGAGTACATAATAGTTCCTTACAAGACTTGTATTAATAAATTATGGAATGTGATACAAGAATTTCCGTACTATGCGTAGTTGTCAGCTCACTGCATCTCTAATACCAGCACTGTCAAATGCAGTGAGCACCCTCACATCTCACTACACAGTCATATGCTCATATCATATGTAATCAGCAGCCGGCTGCGTCATTAATGTAGAATAATTAATATTTATATCTACAGCAACATTTTACACATGACTGTAACTATAACAACATTTTACACATGACTTTAACTCACTGGAATAATAACAATGTGCAAAAGACATATATCACCAATGAACGTAGATTTCACATAAAGGAACAGTCTAAAACTTGCACCGGAAGTACTCAGTCAAAGCAATCAGCTATCAGTAATATAAATAGAATCTTACTCATCATCATAATCATCATTAATTCTTTCCTTGTCATAATTATCACTTCTCTCTCCACTATCACAAACATGCTTGCATACACAGCAAGCAAAAAATATATATAACGATAGTAGATTAGTTAATCACTATAGCTGTCAAGCACTATAAGAATATAATTAGAAAAAAATGTCAAGACGACTCAAACAGATGCGTGTTTCTCTGTGCTACATAATGAAACTTAACTGGGATATAACGTGTTTTCACACTCCGAGCAACAGCGACCTGTCAGAACAATGAATGATCCTTATAAGAATTAAGATAACATTTCTAAATTCTAAAAGTACATGTAGTCAAAGAGAAAAATGCGATGAATCTGTGAAATTACCTATCACCAATTGTATAGGATGCTACGAAAACAAAGTATTATGTTCATGTGGTCTGTTCTCGAAAATTTAGCACATTAAAATAGTAATATACAAAGCAACTTGCTACAAATGTAAAATAATCTTATTGAGATTCAAATGTTAAAAACAGGGCTGTCCACAAATTAGCTTTCCTTCTCATTCATAAAATAACACCTACTGGAAAGTGTTGTTAACACACAATTCACATACATACACTGCCTGAAAGACAGTCAATGTATAACATGATCACAGTTGCATAATATGACAAGTGTAAAGTTAGTGAGGTAAACTTCACATGATATATAATGAACAGTGATCGATTACATGACACATGCGTGCATGAAGCATATATTAACAAATAACCACAAATCATGTTACAAATAACAAATGGCAATTGTAAGTCGCAAAAAGTACATATAAAATCCATTAACATTGTTTAGAGATTCCACGCTACTAAGAAAAAATGGGCATTAATTATTTAACAGCCGAATGGTAGAAATATTATATGTTGTTATCATTTATTAAAATTGCCACGTGTTCCGATTCATCGTATGATTAGAAAGGCACTATTTTGAATTTTCATATAATTAAAGTAAGGAAAAATTTAGTGTTGACAATAAGCACTTGAAAAATTTTAAACATGACAATGGTTACATGAGTAACACATTGTTTATATTTTTTTTGAAAACAAATGTGAAATATCGGTACAAGTGTTTAGAAAGTTGAAATATGGACAGCTCATGTGTAGAGAATGGACTAAAAAACAAAAATTAAATGCATAGTATATGCGGCACAATGTCTGACTAGTAGCTAGCTCATTTCACATATTCCAATTAGTACTAGTCACCGAGACTGAATTCCAAATATTTCTAGATTTTCTACCTCATAGAATGCAGCTTCCAACGCAACACAATGTAACCGCCCAAACGAAGGATCAGAAAAAATCCACATAAGGCGGCAAAATCCACATACATATGGCTCTTTTGCACATCCATACTTTCAAGTATGTTTTCGGGATCTTTGAAGTACATACACCTCTGTTTTATACTCGGGTCATCCGTGTCGCACTCCAGGTCCCCTCTGTTTTTACCATACAGTGTAAGCAGGACGCCTTCGAAACTGTAGCGGATATATGATGCATATGAAAGCCACTGAAGGTACTTTGGTATCGTGTCAAAATTCACAAAGAAACCGCTAAACAGCAGAATGGGAATGGCAGTTATAGGTCCCAAAAATATAGCAACCTGTAAAACAACGTAATAGTCTAATGATAATGCTGGCACAACTCAAAATGGAAATATATTATAAGCAATTAGAATTAGCAAACCTAACAACTGCAATAATTCAAATGAGCTTTGAACCAAATGGGATGTGAATTTGTCTTGCATTATAGCATTATGCTTTAAGCACCTGAGCAAAAGAGACATGAAAAAGCAAGTCTGATTTATAATAAGTCATAAACCACCTATTAAATGACTCAGTGCCATGATTGCTAACATGGTGCAACTTTTCTAAGGCCAGGTGTTGTGAAGAAATTTTTATTGGTTTGCAATTTTTTGACCTTAGCCTTTATATTTATGAACAACCCCCAAAATTAACCATCTAAGCATCTCTCCTTCAGGATTTCGAAAGTGCCCAAATTTCAACCAATTGTTTCTAATTTGTAGCTGTTTGTTAGTTATCTTCATTGCCAAATTTTTATTCCATAATTCCTTGGCAGACTTTTGTTAGCTGGAGGAATACCCCACTTCAAATGTAAAAAAATTTTGTTTGAGTTCCAAAAGAGAAAGAAATCTTCAGATGTTCTTGCAACTGTCAGCTACTATTACCAATACATTACAAGACAGGAACAAAGTGGACACTGAGCCACTGATGGTATCTTTGTACTCGGTGAATGGAGAAAGACAATAATGCAAAAATTATATTCGTACCTCTAGTGTGCAACCAGCAGCAATGAGTAACCCAAGTGACTGAGACACGAGAGCTGTGAGAACCGTGATTAACAGATAAATAGTAAATCTCTCAGCATTGTTTGGCTGTCCAGTCATCCAATAGGTTATACTTGCATATATTATAGGAAATATAACCTGCAAATGTAAAATCACAGTTGCTGAGATAATATAAAAGCATTACAAAGTAAAATCAACAGATTTGCACACTAGTATACCAGATATATTTTTGAAAGTTTACGTGAAAGAAGAACAAGTGGGAGGAAAGAGAAAAAGGGGCAACAAAAGAAAGAGAAAGAAACAGCAAGGAGAGAGAGATGTGGGAACTTTCCTAATAAAAGCTGTAGTACAGTTTTCAAAAAGACTAACACTAAGTGAACATTAAGCTCTGATGTATATACCTTCACTGCCCCAACATAGTTATTTACTTGTGTTTTATAACTATTAAATTATATATTTAATAGTTAATTAAATATTAACACAATTAAAAAATAAGTCTAATTACAAACCTGAAATGGTAGATCAGCCATTGTTTTTGCTATGTAATACGCCTTTAAACTGTACCAGTAATTCAGATGCTCTCGTAGAAATACCATCAATTCCATTGGAACTAAACAAAATAAAAGTTGTAAGTTAAAACTTTGAGACGAATATAAACACATGCAGAGTTCTGGTCATCAATTTGCACTTACAAATACCAAAAAAGCTATATAAACACAAGCAAAGTTCTGGTCATCAATTTACACTTACAAATACCAAAAAAGCTATCCAGCACTCTCTAAGCAAAATATGATTTCTCAAAATGAACAGCAACATTTCCTAAACTCTACAGGAAGTGTTTCAGAAACTATCAGAACTATTACATATATTAATGCATATGAACCTCACGCAGGCTTAAAAATCTTTTCATTGGTGCAATATTTAAGATTACAATGCACTCCTTCAGACTAACAAGTTTTCTCCCCTAGTTAACATGCCAAGTAATTCACAACTCATGACAGAAAACTCACAAGTCTGAATGTGCTGTTAGATACAATGTGCTATCGCTCAGTCCACAAGTTTTAACGTATTTAACTTACAATCTTTACACGATTTTGCATTGACAAACACTTACAAGTCATCACAGTTGGCATCAGAGATGTGAACATGATAAACAACAAAGAAAAGAACTGAGATCCACAATTGTTGAAAACTTTGCTGGCGTCATTTCCTATCCCAAGGTATAGCAATCCTATCATCACTCCCACAACTATATGTGAGGCCAAACGTAGAGATGTCAGAGTCTAAAGAAATAGATTATTAGCATAAATCGTTGGCCTAAAAATGCATACTCAGTAATTGGTACTATTAGGTAAGACAAGAATACTGAAATTGAGAACATAATTGCAATTTAAACACAAACCTTCAATCAGTACAACCAGCCTCTAAGACAAAACTGTTTAGGATCAGTAGACAGATTTAATATACCTATTATACTATCAATTATCATTCAGAATGTTCCAAGTATGCTAAGTCCACTCACTCTGCAAAAACTTTGTCAAACACTGTGCAATATTACAATGGTCAGTGTTTCATACAAATATGAGTTCGATAACAGGCTTAATCAGTAACATGGTAAAAAAATCTCACATCACCTCTGAACATCAGCATATAACAATTTTATCCTTCGGTATCAAAAATGGTTGCTAAAATAATTATCTGGATGTTTGTGACAACTTTTCATTAAAATTCACATTAGAAGATGAAAAGAAGAAATGTTGCAAGCCAAACAATAACAGATACGAACCTCATCACGTATAATTGACCAGAAAGTGCGCACAAATATAATACGAAACTGAGTCCAGCAACTTGTCTCAAATGTATGACGGTGAGGTGGCAAAAGCTGGTCCTCTGCAGTTGGTTCCTATTAGTAAAGAATGAGTACTAGTTAGCAGTGATTTATCATTAATCTGGTAAAAAACAAAAACTAGATGCTATGCTAATACTCGTCGATAGTGAAAATGTAAATATTGTATTACTTGCATAAAGTAAAGTATCATAACTCGGAGTAATAATTTCTATCTTTAAGGAAATTCAATAGGTAACAATATGAAAACATAAACTTTCAGCTTTTAAACATGAAAACATAGCTTTTACAAAAACAACATTAGAAATGCTCTTAACAATGTGATCCTTTCATGTCTCATGCCAAATTTTGGTTAAAAAATTCATAATAGTAACTTTATTTAATTATTGGGTAATGCTTATAATCGAAAGATTTCTTTCAAACAAATAGCAGATGACAACTAATACAAGCCAACATACCGGCAATTTGGCAATCGTGTCACAGGCCCCCTTTCCATTGACCATAACCTTAGTCTCCGTATATATGGTATCGATAATATCAGTCTCACGTATTGGCAAACTACTTTCACTGTTCATTAACTCTTTCAACCATGAGTCGCTATCAGACATATAATTGTCACTATTAAGAGGCTTAATTTCATCTTGCTGGTATGGGTCGCATAGACCATTCTTTACAGCCACCACAAGTTTTGGTGTTAACTCTCCGTATTCACCGCATGCAACTTCGATAACTGAAAAAGTAAAAAGAAATCATTAAAGTTATTACACTAGAAGTGAGATGAATTATTTTCAAACACTATTACATAAAGAAAAATACCGAAATCTGCTGGGTTGTGGTATGCAGGGCATTCCAATGCTTGACTCTTCAAAAATGGAAGCAAGCCCTTAACCTTTCCCTTGTAAATGCACTGTCCCTCAGCCAGAATGTAAAGCTAAAAAACATGAAGGCAAACTCTATAATGCATTGTTAAAATTTACAGGAAGCACTCTATGTATCTACCAATTTCACTGCAAACTAGACAAAGTCATTTCTTCCAACAACTGACACAGTTTCTAATTTCTTTGACTTTGAGAAGTATCTGGTATCAGCACTCAACAATTTTTGCCTTCAATTCTTCTACAATAAACGGAATTTCTAGTGCGAGCGTTGTGCATGTTGTTCTCTTTAACTAATTCCACATTTTTCTTGGCAACAAATCTTTACCAGTGCTTTATTTCCTCTGGTGAAGTCCATGTGAACTGGTTAACTACTTCATTGTTTTGTTGCTATGTACTGAGTGCTTTATATGTCAACATAGCTGTTTTCCAGTTCCTGATAATAACTGACATTGTTTCATTTTTTAAAGTACAAAATTTTTTTGACCATAACTTAAGAAGCACTGAAGTTATAAATCCGTAACTTTCACAGCCAAAAGCTAATGCATTGTACCATCATGCTGTGAAATTTCAACTCCTAGAATGCTTGTTTCTAATATTATTGTAATCCTAAACTTCAGGACATTTTTCTGCACCACCCGATATGTTAGTATTAATCCGACAGATGAGTTTATGAAATATGAAGAAAAACAGAGAGTATACAGGCCTTACCTTATCAAACATTTCGAACAGCTTAGCACTTGGCTGATGTATCGTACAGATGATTGTCCTGCCACCTAGTGCAAGTGATTTGAGTAAAGATATGCACTGGTAGCAAGAAGCGCTATCTAAACCACTGAAACAGAAACAATATATACATGGCCATTAACAAAATATTTTGTATTTACAACAATATCTTGGAGAAAAAACACTCTCCCTGACAATGATGAACTGGCAGTTATGGTGCCTCATCAAAATTCAGAATTAAGACTTGTAAAACATACCGTAATTATAAAACCACAAAAAGTTAATTAATTCGTACATACTTAGTGGTCATCTGCACAGCACTTGTTCCATTGACCACTTAGGAGCACTACTTAACTGACATTAACAGTAACCGTTTGTGGTGTTTAAATGAATGTTACAAGTTCTCTTACTACTTGCAGTATTTTGTTGCAAGATAAAGCATATAATTGCTAACTGGGAGTAACTGCTTATAATGCTCGACTGCAAAATTGGATCATATCGTTTTTGTTCACAAGTTTAAATAAATAAATTAAAGAAACTAAACCTGGTTGGTTCATCAAAAAACATGACTGGCGGGTTGTTGACCAGTTCTTGAGCAATGGATAACCGTTTGCGTTGGCCACCAGATAGACGGATCGTCCGTGTTTTCCTGCACTCGGACAATCCCAAGGTGTCCATAATTTCAGTTACCTGTACAAAAAAACATTATTTTTTCAAGTTTGAAAATTCAATGCATTATAAATGTTTTACTAACAGGAAAATGAGAAAAAGTGCACTATGAAAATACAGCAAATCAACCCAGACCACATATTTATGAGACATCACAAAAAGGTATCTTCACAAATACTAAAATTTCTCCAATGGACATCTTTATCTTTTTTAACTGCAAACAAACTCAAGGGTATGGAGTAGTATTGAAATGTCATGGTCTAAAATATAATTACACTAGGCATAGGTAATATTAGAAACAAATCAGAAGAGATAGCTGAAACATGTTGCTGTGCCTTTTTTTTAAAGTCAGCAAGATAAAAAATTTCTAAGCCCCAGTATCATTCTAATGACTGTACAATAAATTTTGATAAGCAAAGATTGTGAGTTATGATGTTGCATAGGAGTTTAGTCTGGCCATTGAACAAAATGACCACAGATCAGCATAGGATCTACAATACTTTGGTGGATCTTCCAGAAAAAAGTACGTCATTAACAATGAAAGATCTTGACAGCTTTGAAGAATTGTACATATTGCTAGACAACACTTTCCATTGATAGCTGAGCTAATATGCTACTCAAGGCACTCAACGTATCAAAACGAACTGACCCGATGATTAGGAATTAAGTTCACACAAGTATGGTTTCATAAACGTTTGACGATAAAATGACATCCTTATCTTTTATATGACATTTATTAACTAATTTTTGAGAGTGCACTAGGCCAGGAAGCAAATGCTCATACCAAAGTTATTTTTTCATGTTCTGGCATTACTTCTGGAAGTTTAAGATGAGCCGAGACCATCATGGCTTCGATGACAGTAAGATGAGGAAGCAGATGATCATCCTGCATGATGTAACATGACATCTTGCGGAAGCTGCGCAAATCACGCTCTTTGTCATTGACCAAGATGCTTCCATTCACAGATGAAGTCCTAGAAAGAACAAGCAATAAATTGTTTCAACTTGATGAGAAACCATTAAACATGAATTCATAATTATTGTGATTGTGCAGATAATTTCTTTTACCAAATTCGAATAGTATGTAATTATATATGCATTTTTTTGTGCAACACAAAGGTGGCAAACATCACAGTTAATGTCAGTGACTTAAAAGTAATGACTGTATGCTTTGTCACGTGACAGTTGGCTTTTGCAACTTGCGATGAATTGCTGCAGGTAGAAGCATGAAAACTTTATCAATAATACTATCAGAAGTTCCAGCAAGTAACTTCTAGCAGCACTTTTGATGGTGGAACAAGGTTTGGGAACTTATTCTATTGTGCCCATTTAACAAAAAACTGTTATGAACTTACTAGTGGCAAATAATGGAAAAAGCATAATATAAAAAGTAGTCAAAGATTAATGACTTTTACAAATGTTACTGACTGGTGCTATTTCTTGCTTTTTACTACTATTTGCCCTACATAACCCATATGGATTCAGTGAAGTCCCGCCCAAGCTGTACGCAAAGAGTAACCGCAAATGAACTACAGTATAGTAAACCAGAAAGCATTCCTCGGTGTCTAGACAAACTGGTTAAATAGTTACTTTCAAATGATGAGATTCTTGAATGCCAACAGTCTTAGAAAAATACAAAATAACTGCAAGCGAAATAATTATTTGTCCATTGAGACTCGAACATACACAGAACTCAATGAGTCAATTTGAGGAGCAAGTAAAATAGCATCATATCACAAGGAACTTCAGCTGCTTAGAAACGCTAAACAAATTATTCTCCACCAAAGTTAAAGCCCAGAGGAATAATGTCACTCGTACCTGTAGCCAGCCAGTATGTTCATCAGTGTACTTTTCCCTGCACCAGAGGGACCCATTATAGCAGTGAGCTCTCCTGATTTGCATGATCCAGAAATGCCTTTCAACAAAGTTTTAAAACCTGAAATAAATTAGCGTAACAATTAATAAATAGCTATTACGCGTCGCTAAGGTATGCATGTGCTACTTAATCCCTTTACATCATTACAAGAAAATTTCTGGGGCTCGACATCATAATCAAAATCTTAATCACTAAGCAATCAATCATCACTGATTTAGCTATGCTGCAAAATTTTTCGTGTGAAGTGCACGACTTACAATTGGCATAGTGACAGTGCACAGCAAACACTCAAAATTTGGTTTTTTGTCACAAAACTATAATTAAACTCGTAACTGTGGCTTAATTAGACAGCTGCATGGCATCACGCTTCACAGCTGCAACGTCAAAAACACCTTTTATTTTGGATGACAACTGATTAAGGTACAAGATAGAGTCATCAGACCGGGGCTAACCACTACCGGGTTCCTGGTCTATTATGTGTTCCTCCGAGTGCCTTGCATGCATACTAAGTGACATGTTTCTAAAATCCTTATGACAACTAAAAGAAAATCAGACCAACTCTTTTATGTAATCAGCTGAACGTTGAACATACATTGAGAATCACAAATTCCTGTTTCTGAAGTTGATGTCACAACTTAGCAAAGCTGCCAAAGCAATTTTAACTTCAACTTGTAAGTGCAGTCAAGGGAAGACCCTTAGCTTGAGATTCTAGAAGAAACCAAGCTGATCTGATTGGGTTAAATTTGAATTAACATCAGCCCAATCACGACAAGCTTGTGGTCCAGGGAATTGCTCTTTTGCCCCGAACACTTCTACATAGCTGTTAGCTAGTAAAATGTTGATTTACTAGCACAGTTTACTTGTTTATTCCATTGTTGAGTAAGATACAGACCTCTTCATGATGAAACAATGCGTCCGCAAAATTATCAGAAAAGACAAATCTGAGAGAAAACTAGGAATACTCGCATTTAAAGCTTTGATTCACCAAACACATCCATCAATCATTCCATCGATTTAGGTCCTACAAGTGAAATGACGTGGAACTTCAGCAACTCATAGAACAGATATAAATATGAGCAAAAATACTGTTGCTAGCGCCATTGTCGCAACTAGGAATAACACCGTTGATTTATTAAAGCAGGTTAACTGCAGCCCGCGGGGAAATTGTTAATGACCATTCCGGATTTACGGGCAGCCATGCGGAACTTCCGTAATTTACCAAAAGAAGCCAGTCAAGAACTTAGACCCTTAATCAGACTTCGAAGAAAATCGTTACTGCAACGTTCAGCTGAATTGAGCTTCGTGAAAGCTAGTCGCTATCCAACTAATTTAATTAGAGTTTCAGTTTGGCTAATATCTATCAAGCCCGCTAATGCAGCAATCAATTAGATCATTAGTAACTCTACAACGGGGATTTAAGGGCAACCAGTTAGCGCCCTACATGAAGCTAGTGTCAACACGTCGTGTGCTGTAATTAAAATAGCCTATACCTCTCATTTTAATTAAAGAAAGACCGGACGATTGTTTAAACTCAATCTCGTTTTAATTTATTGTCCAAAATATAAATTTTCTTGCATATAAAAGTTAAGAATTGTTCCTTATATTTGAATAATTAGCTTAGAAAGTTAATAAACGGCAACCGAACACAGCTATTGCTTACGTCAGAAACTATCCACAGTTTGTGCAATGGCAGGCGTCTTACCTTGCGCGTCAAGCACATTTGCATAGGTGTTACAGTCAAAGAATAGGCACCTTTTCCTGAACTTTGTTACAGTACTGTTATGTCACGAAAAATGGGCTTTACATCATATGACGTCATGAAACCAACACAGCAGTTCATGATCATGGTTATCACGGTACCGCCATCTATTTGTCGGCCACGCGTACGTTACAAAAACGCGCCGCTGCCAATCTTAGTAGATTCACTGAGCCGCGTTAAAAGTTTAACGAAATTTGACTATCCGAGATAATTATTATTTAATCTAAGCTTCGATTTAAAATAAGCTATTGGAGTTTTCAACATTTTAAAGCATTCCTTATTCTGAACTCTTGTTTACACAGTCATCCGGTTTTCCTTTAATAGCAGTTACAATGTGCTTGCAAGTTAAATGGCTATAACTGTACAATTATTATAATGCAAGTATAAAATCTAAGCAATTCTGTAAATCCTGAAGCTGCTTTAAGGAACCTGAGATTGCATTTTTGTTTTCTCTTTGATGTAACCACGAATAATAACTTTTATAGTAATGTGTAGTATTGTTTATGTATTATCACATACTTGTTGGGCCTCTTCAATGACCGCGGAGCTCCCAAAAACGCACGATTATCATTAATTTCAATATTATATTATGAATCATCAATATTATTGCTTGTTCTTGTTTCACTTTCCATGATCTCCAAAAAGTCAATGTTTGCCTAGGACAATTTATTTACAACTAGATAAAAAGTGAATAAATGAGAAATGAGTTATTAGAAAAAATAGTGAAGCTTCTTAAATTTTGCCTCTTTTCATTTTTCCCCATTTCACCTAGTTTTGCCTCTTTACCTTAGCCTTTTTCAGGTTTTCTCTGCCTAGGCAATGAATTAGAGGATAGAATTCGAGACGGGCACAATGGCTACTTTTCTTGCTGCTTTAGGCTAAGTGGTAGCCTTTATACTTTGTAACAACGCTTTATACTAGTGCAAATTTGAGGTTGAATACATGCGTTACGAAATGAAGCCATGCTCAGAGCGAGTTTCACAAGCAAACGAGCTCATCGGAGAAAACAATAATGCCTTCCCATGTTTGCATAGTCATTCAATAAGACATCAAGGCAGCATCTGATTCTGATGGCTGGAATAAAAATGCGAATAGCAAAAAATAATACCATTTCACATATTAGTATTTTGGATAGCTACTACTCTGCTACGTGATTGTCATAATAAAAGTGTTAAGATATCATGAAATCGACAATAGAACTAACGTGATATCCAGCTAGTATTAATGAATAAGTTATTTGAATTCCGACTTGGAGTAAGTTATCCGATTTCTAAATTTTGACTAAGTGTAAGAATTACACTTGTACCAGATGTTTTGAATTCCCTCTCAACAGAAGCCAGTGAAATTAGTGTCTGCTCCTGCATTTGCCCTTTACGAAGAGCAGGCAGTGCAAGCCTTCCCATGCGTTGCTAGCTTCCTAGTGCATGCTTTCCCAGCATGCCTTGCGTTTTCCGCTGTAGTGCGATCGATCCCAGGCTGCGCTTCATCATTCCCAGCATACTGTTCATTCTACCAGTCAGTGCAACCCTTCCCAGACAAGCGTTTTACCTTATAGTGCGATCCTTCCCAGCTACAGTGAACCATCAGCAGCTGATCAATCAAAGAAATTGCGCGAACAATTTACCATTAATTATAAAATTTTAAAACTAGTTGTACCAGGTAAGTTTATTTCCTTTTTGATGTTTGCTGACGCAAGCGGCACAGAAGCATTTAAAATCAAGATGTTCTGCCTTTTTAACGCGGGAAAATATAGTTTCAAGACTTTCAAAATGCCGAGCCCGTCTTGAGTGATAAAGCATTTCCGACAAATCTTCCATTGCTCTTTCTACACCTGATACTCAAATTGTTTCTTGAGCAATTATCAAATAATTAATCCTCAGTTTACAGGCCAGTAAGAGAAGAGCTGCACTTTTAATTTTTATTTTTTTAGCTTAAGCAAAAGAGTTGAATAATTACATGCAAGTTTAAACAAAATTACATAGATAAAAGCCAGATGATGTCATGGACACAAGAAAATATATTATCACGATTTAAACTAAAAGCTAAAACCGAAAACCAACTCTGGCTTCGGAAAAATGAAAACGCTGAAAAGGAAGCATGTGGGCGTGCGATATTACGTAAGTACCATGTGTGTTTTGAACTTGCTCAGAATTTCAATTGTTTTTTATTTGCTTTGCTCTGGTGTTTCGAACTTGCTCAAGATTTAAATTTGCTTTGCCCGTACGGGGAAGCCAACACATGGACGTTGCAGATTTGCAGTCTGTGTGGTCGTTTTGTTCATTGCTCACTTTTGAATTTACAAAAATTTTCTTAACTGACCTCAGAATTACAACTTTACATTAAGAAGCTAGAAAAATGTTGCCACAGTAGGGCTGTCTCGCTTAAAAGGGTAGGATCGAGTTATTCTAAATTTCTAGCAAACAAAGTATAATGGCAAAGAGGACTACAGCGTCTGCGGAAGTCAGACGTGTTCGGGGTTTGAGTTGGGATCAGAGTTCGAGATCGCGGTTCGGGACGCTAACTGAGTTCGATATCGGTGTTTCTCGAGGTTCGGGATCAAAGGTTCGCGAATGGGATTCGGTCCTAGTGGAGTATTCTTAATTCATAATGGCATTTTGGTATTCTTCGCTGTTCAATGTAAACATAGAAAATGTAAATTAGGTTTCGTACAGTAGACAATCCGGGCTGCAGCTGAAAACAACGAGCAGTAAATTATAACGTCGTGGCGGCAATGATTATTCCTCCATAGCGTAGGCGTTTATAGGTTAGCTTCAAATTTCAATGGCAAGCTGTGCCGAGCAATAGTAACGCACAAATTACCCTAACATTAATCATCAAAACATTTCCAGGCTTCGAAGTTCTTTACAGTCTCCAAGTCAAGTCTCGTGACTCAATCAGTTCACACACACAGACAGCTGGGCCAGCTGAAGCATACCAGTAAAACCTACTGGCCCATATAATAGAAACTAAGTGCCCGGTCAGTGCACCTTGTCGTAGTCTAACTGCATCCGTTTTACTTTCGCTAAGCTTGTTACCAAGGCAACTGCTTGCAAATTCATGTTCATTACTTCCATGTATGTCCTACAGGACAAATGATTTATTAATTTGACTCACTTAAAATCGCGGCAACTAATGGCAAATCCCAGCGGCACGCTCGCAAATAAGCTTTAATTTAAAAGCGTTATTTGAATATAAAAGGAAAAACACAGCAAAGCAAAAGTAAAAAAGAAATAAAAACAAGTAAATAAGGCAACGGTAATGTGGTCAAAAGGAAAACAGAATATAAAAAACAAAGGTACAATACTAAAGACTCATTAGGTAAAAACAATAGTGAACGTTAATAAAGAAAAACACAAAGGTAAAAAATAATGAGCAAAAGCAAAAGTGAAATATCAATAGGCGAGAAATATTAAAAGGTAACAAAGGGATATTCTCTGTTAAAAACGTGAATTTTAAACGGATAAACTTCTAACAAAATTAAAAATTCATGTGTAGATGTGATATGCCAGACGAATGTTACAGAGGTTTGGGATACGGAGCATTCGACCCTGTTTTGGACACAGGGATTTTAGACACAGGCTATTTCGACACAGAACATTTTCAATGCATGGGTTATTTGGATTGGCACAGGTCGTTTTAACATAGGTTAACTTCGATATAGGCTATTCAGACAAGAGTCATTCGGATAATTAGGCTATTTAGACACTAGGTACATTTGGACATTAGGTATTTTTGGGCACGTGGGCATTTGATAGACACAAAAGTAGTTTGGACTCATAGGACATTTGGACACTGAGTATTTTGGAAACAATACGCAAGCCTACTTTCCCATTTGTGCCATTTTTTCCTGTGCCATTTTTACCTGCGCCATTTTTGCCTAGCGTCACAATTAACAGTTCATTTCGATATCTCTGGAATTAATGCTCTCACTCCAAAATACGAGTGTGTATGGAAGTAAATGGCTTCAAAGAACAAAGCTTCAGTGTTTCCTTGTTCAAATAATTATTAAGCATAGTCAGCAATGTTGGTGGATTTTGTTTCTTTCATGAAACCCATGTAGTAGAAATGCGAATTCCGCACAAAACCAATATTGATTTGGTTAAATATTTCATTGAAGCTACCTTCAGTAAGCATTCCCAAACGCTCGACAGCGAAAAATTATGTATATATGTCTAAATGCCTACTCTTAGTACTGTCATATGCTTGTGTAAAATGACGTGTGTCCAAATTACCTAGATATTTCCAAAACATCTAATGTCCAACTATCTTATGTAACCAATACACTTACAATGTCCAAATCCATCTAATGTCCAACTATCTTATGTAACCAATATACTTACAATGTCCAAATCGCATATTGTGTCCAAAATGGCTACCTTTCCGTATCACTTTGTGGTTAAATTAGCCATATGTCTAACAGAATTTGTGTTCAAATTACTCGTGCCCAAGTCACCTAGGTGTCCAAATTACCCGTGTGTCCATTTGAAACATTCAGGTCAAATTTGCCTAGGTGGCCTGTGACCAACTGTTTTGTGACGACACGTGAAACAAATGTGTGTGTCAAAATGTCGGCGCACTGTCTCTTGTACAGGAAACAAACCCAGGTAATAGTCCTTTCTACCACCGTTTAAAATAATGTGTGATACCGGGACCCGGACCTTTTGACAGTGTTAAACAGGTATAAAAATGTCCTCGATTCCTTGCACCATATTCTGGATTCCTTGTGCTAAGATGCATGTGGTACACTTGTACCATATTCTGGATTCCTTGTGTTAAGATGCATGTGGCACACTTCCACCATATTCTGGATTCATTGTGCTAAGATGCATGTGGTACACACCGGGATATTATATATGAACATGCATTAAACTATATATGCATAAACCGAATTCCTTCAAAATAAACGTTTATTAGGACCACCAAATATATATATATACAGTTATGCTTAATTTTACTTTTCACTTGAAAAACAGCTGAGCATGATTAAGCAAAAACTGTTCCCTGATTACAAACAGACATTCAAAATCATCAGTTTAGTACAAATGCAGTTAGCCAGTATCTAAACATTTATCCCACGTGTTTATAATGTTATCCCTGTTACAGGAAATGTTTATTTTACGGATGTCTATTGTTTACTGACCCCCTACTATTTAAGTAAAAGCCGGTTTCCGGGCCACAAAGATACCAACGTTATAAAAATAAGAACCATACACCTAGTAAGAAAATTACGACTTATGAATGAAACAGACGTGCAAGCCACGTCAGGGAAAATACAGACATACATATATACAATATCTCAACTTTACTATGTATGTATGCAAATATATGGAAGTTCAGTAAAACGTAGACTTCAGTTATGTTCAGTTAAAACTTATTAGCAGATGTTACATAAAAATTATTGCAAAGACTCGAAAATTTGCACAACAATATCGAAAGTTACAACTTTTGTTATTTGATAATTTAATCTTAACTCACTTAATACTTTAATATTTGCCCTGAAAATTGCCTGCCAACAAGTTTTCAAAACCTTCGATACATGTGAAACATGCCAATTTGAAGGCTTTAAGGCTACAGGCTAAAGACAATAATTTCCATTTGCAATTGATTTTATTTAAATTTTAAGAGCATCAATAAAAATCTCAAAAGTAGCAAAATGGCGAAAATGTGCAAACAATTTTCATGAATATTCACGTTAAAGCCAACATTTAATATATTCGCGTAAAATTTAGATGAAATTTTTGCTTCGCCGACCACACATGACATGAACGGATGAGTGGATGAGTCATACACAAAAGTGCAAACCTTCCCAGGACGCACGGCCTTCCCAGCACTCTGCAGCAACAGCCGCAGCTGCAACAAAGTCACGAGTTTATCGAATTTTCCCCAGTGAATGAAATGCACTTGGCAATTTGCAACAAAGAGAAATGTACGTAAAATGCCAGAGAAAGTTTGGAGAGACGCGATAAGGAGTCGTGGTTCTCTTTTCCAGTTTATGTCTTAAACAGGCAGAAAAAGAATTAAACAAAGAAAGTTCGACTGCCGTGAAAGATAAACAGTTAACAGAGCTTCAAGTGTAGAAACCTACCTCTTTATTCTTGTTTATCACTACTATTCTGCAGTTAATAGCGCTTAGTTAATAACTAATAATTAGCTCAGTTAGAAAAGTGTCAAACCTTTCTTTTCTGGCAAGAACTAAATTGTACAATTTTCCCGTCTCAGTACTACAATAATATTTGCAAAACAAAAATCCCTTAACCCTAAAACATTGCGAAGCACGGGAGAAAACACTGTTCAGTTAGGAGTAACCGATGCAATTTGGACAAGGGGGAAATTGCTTCACTGGAATCATTTTTATGTATATGGTTATTTCTGCGATTTGGCTCTCCCTTACGCAGTACTTTTAGTTAAAAATAGCTGCAAATACTGTCAATAATTCCTAACTAGTCTCAATCAATAGGTAAATGGAGCAATTTGGGAAATACGAACATCTACCTTTTTTGCGGCGTCCTTCGGCCACGGAGTAAGTAATGTTTTCAAAGTTGATCTCGACTGGTCCACGTTTATTGAGTCGTAGACACTGCCACTGTGCTGACTCCATATTCTCCACCTTCTTTAGTGGAGTGTTAGCCACGGAACTGGCTGCAGTGTTGTACTTGGAGGGAGAACTCACGATACTAGTAGTCTCTTCATCGTTCACCTTGGTCATGTGCACTTGAATACTAAGCAGCTCAGCCATCACCTTAAATTAAATGCTGAAATAAAGAAACATAAATATTCACCATTTATCACTACTTTGAGATTTTGGTCTTACAGAAATACAATACACTATGTTCTACTGATAAAGAAACACAGACTAAGAAAGCTAACAAAAGTGATGGACAGCTAAACGTGGACAAATACTGGACAAACGAGCGGGTGATAAATTAACAGACAGGTTTAACCAAACTCAAAGACTTGACAAGACTCGGACTGAAACCTGAGCACTTGACAGGATATAAATAACACATATACTGGAAATTTAGTATACTCATTATCACAACATCGCTGATTCCTAGAGCCAAAACTCACTCACGAGATACTGAGTATTCAAAACAAGATCTGATTAGATTCATGCTACTACTACCAGGCTTGGTTGAGCAACACTAAAAAGGCAAGATGCCGCCGCATTAGTACCGATTAGAAAAAAGACAGTTATTATGGGAGTCTACTTGGTGTGCAGACATTTCGTAAATAAACACATTTGGACACATAGGACATTTCGACACATAGGACATTTGAACACAAAGACATTTCGACCTAAGGACATTTGGACACATAGGACATTTCAGCACAAGGACATTTACACGCATTCTTAGTTTTGCAAAAACCTGATGAAAATTGCACAAAAGCCCATAGTTCAATAGATTCTCTGGAAACAATTTATATGGCTACTCTTCTGACAACTGATCAATAAACAATCACTTATCAACCAAAACATAATAAACAGCTAATTTTGATGTATATGGAGTGAATGTACTGCCTCTTTAAAAAGTGTGCATGTGAAAGTGTTGAGGTCGTGCAGTACTTGTCCTGTACGCTTTTAAGTTTTGCTAGTTTAGTTTAGTTTGGTTTAGTGCCATAAAAACATTCATACATACAATACTGGATTTACATTAGTAAATGTATATAAATAAAAATAAAAGTGGAAATTAATTTTTAGTAAATAATAAAAATTTGACATAAAAATACGCTTCTGGTCAATAAAAAACATCATTTTCATAATACAATTAAAATAATTATGGCTGACCAGGAAGACACCAGACTTACAGGAAAATTGACCCGTCAGCTGTTGCAGTGGGTGGACGTATTTTTTCAGCTCCGCAATTTAAGTGAAATTTATTCGTGTAAAAGTTCGTGAGCTTGATGAAACAAATAGCAGCGTGTTCGGTAATGTGTGCTGTTGTGATGCAGTGGTAGTGATGAGACTTTATAATCTCAAATTATTTTTGAGATATCAATAAAAAACGTATGATAACTATATAGTTTCTTTGTAATACATTTCTATCTGCTAACTGGAAAACTTGTAAGACAACGACACTCGAGTAATTTGTAATCGCTCTATTGTGCAAAACTTGAACCTTTTGTAGCAGTGCAGGTTAGTATACCTGCTGCGTGATAGCTTGCATTGTGACTTAACAAGTCTTGTCAGTGTTATTTTGCCGAATTTGGAATTTTGCAAAATGCCTCCTAAAGGGGACAAGAACAAGAAGGCTGAGTCACTCTCACAGCCACCTGAAGAAGGTACAGTAACTCTTGACATGGTATGGTTAAAACTCCAAGGAATTGAAAATAACCAAGAATCCTCAAGAAAAACATTGGAAAGTAAAATAGACAAGTTGAGGAATGAGCTGAAAGTAGACATTGATAATAAAATATTGGGGGTAAAAAATGACATTGCTATGGAGTTGAGTCAAGTGCAAAATCAGTGCCAATCAGTCATGCAAGACATTCAGGTCATGAAGGCCAGGCTTGACCAGCTGGAGTTGGCTGATCCACCAGGTGACAGGGCAGGCTTACCTGGCACTGGGCCAAACATGGAACCTGTTAATGACATTGATAAAACAATAGTGGTGTATAATCTACCACAGCCAGCTGATGATGACCTTACACTGCATGACAACATAGAGGATATGATCCAATGCCTTGGTGACAGTGTTGCAGATCAGGTTACTGTAGTACAATGCAAGAGGCTGAGAGGCAGAAATCAGAAACCTGGAATAGTGAAAGTTGCATTTCAGAATCTTGAGGAAAAGAAAATGGTATTAAAGGCAAAACTTAAATTGCAGAATACAGACAGATATAATGATCTGTGGCTTAGATCTAGTAAAACCCACACAGACAGACTCATCGAGATTAACTTCAAGAAAATACTGACTATAGTCCCAGGTGGAAATGACTACCGAATTACTGGCAGTGGAAGGATACAGAAGAAAGATGACCAGGCTGGGAACCAGGATGATGATGGAGACAATGATACCAGCAGGCATGATGACGGTGATGCAGGTGGAGACCGAGGTGGACGTAGAGGTCGAGGCCGAGGCCGAGGTCGTGGCCGAGGTCGTGGAGGACAATATTAGGACAGGCAGCCCACTGCACTAAATATTGTGCAATGGAATATAAATGGATGGTCTGAGCAATCCAGAGAATGTAAGATAGCAATTTTAAGACAGTTTGATGCTGACATTATTTCCATTAATGAATCACAGCTGAGTGGAAATGAAGAGATTGATATTGATGGATATCAGTGTTTTCCCTTTAATAGACAGGAAAGAAACATGAATCTCAATAGAACATTTGGTGGAGTCCAGATAGTAGCTAAATATTCTGTTCTACAGGATTATAATGTGACTACACTGGATAAAACCAAAGATGGCATATTATGTCTTCAGTTTAAGCATAAGTTTTCTGAATATACATTTATAATCATATCATGCTATCTTCCACCCTCCAACTCTGTTTGGGGGAGAGATGGTTTGTCATTTTATTGTCATTTACTTGAACTGGTTTACAGATACTCATATGTTGATGGTCTGTATATAATGGGAGATGTGAACTCTCGTATTGGCGAAGAATTTGACTATATTGTTGATGTTGATTATGATTTGCCATACCGAAATGTGCTTGATGGTACAAAAAATCCACATGGTGACCTTCTACTAGAATTTCTTAAAGATGGTAAGCTTTGTGTTGTAAATGGACGAGTGGAGCCTGAGTATGATAACTTTACCTTTGTAGACCCAGGTCGTGGTAGCTCAGTTGTGGATTATCTTATTGTACCCCATAATAATATTGAGAATGTAAAAAGGTTCAGAGTACACCTAGCTCGTACACTGTGTACAGATGTTAATATGATGGGTTCTAAGTTCCCTGATCATTCACTTATAGAAATGACAATTGTACCTAATTATTCTACGGAGGAGTATAATGACAATAATGATGCACATTCTGTAGGTGATGATGATTTGTATGACAATGTGCCAGTTGATGATAAATATTACAGAAGATATTGTATGACTGATATTTCTGACCAAATGTTCTCATTTGACATGTCTAAACAAGCATTGGCTAATTGTATCCAAAACATACAATCTTTTAGAGATGGTCAAACTGAAATTGATAATCTTAATAGTGAATTTTGTCAATTGTACTACAGTGAAATGGACAAATGGTTGAGATATAGAGATGTGAATCCCAAAGCTAAGAAAAGGCTTAGGCACTCAATAAAACCATTTTGGACAGAGGAACTTACAAATCTATGGAAAAGTTTATGTGATGCTGAGAAACAGTATTTATCCCTTCCTCAGCACAGTAGTGGACGAAAACAGGCTAGGAAGGTATTTATAGACTGTCAACACAAATTTCATCAGATTTATAAAAAGGAAAAAAGGAATTATCAAAGGCAAAAAATTTGTGATATTGAACAATTAAATGTTGATGATCCCAAGTCCTTTTGGCAAGAGATCAAAAAACTTGGTCCACAAAGTAAGCAAGAGATACCAATGGCTGTATATAATGAAGATGGGTCCATTAATGTAAATCATGAAGACGTACTGAATAAATGGAAGCATGAATTTAGTACACTTTTCAGTGGACCTACTGAGTGTGGCATCTTCAATGATGAATTTTATATAAATGCAATGCAACAGAAAGCAAATTTGGAGTCTCAACTTGATTACTCAAATTCCAACATGTTTTTGAATAGGGATATCACACAGGAGGATGTAGAAAAAGTTGTGAGGAGGGCCAAAAATAAGAAAGCAGTTGGGTATGACAATCTCCCTAATGAGATTTTAAAGCTAAATCAGTCTATTAGTGTGCTCTCTGTTTTATTTAATAAGATATTTAACACTGGAGTTATCCCCTCAGTATGGAAATATGCCATTATAAAACCCATACCCAAAGGTTCTCTTATAGATCCCAAATTGCCTATGCAATATAGGGGAATTTCTTTGCTCTCCACAGTGTATAAATTGTATACTGGTGTCATTAATGTGAGATTAGCTGCATACATGGAGGAGAATGGTGTTTACTGCGATGAACAAAATGGCTTTAGGTCAAAAAGATCTTGCACTGATCATATTTATGTGTTAACATCTATACTGAGAAACAGAATGAGTATGAATAAGAGAGCACATATGCTTGTTTCATCGATGCTGAAAATGCATTTGATCGTGCAGATCGTGATCTCCTGTTGTATAAGTTGTTATGTCACAATGTGGATGGTAAAATGTATAGCAGCATTAAGAATATTCTTTCAGATACCTATAGTGCTGTGAATCTAAATGGTATCCTCACTGATAAATTTAAATGTGAATATGGTGTCAGGCAGGGAGACACTTTGTCACCAACCCTGTTCAGCTTGTATATAAATGATATGGCAGATGATGTAAAGTCCCTAAATATTGGTATTCCTGTTGGTAATGATAAGATTTGTATTTTAATGTATGCTGATGACGTTGTAATTTTAGCAGAATCTGAAGAAGATCTTCAGAAAATATTAGATAAGATCACTGAGTGGGGAAAGAAATGGAGAATCAAATTTAACAGTAAAAAGTCAAATGTTGTCCATTTCAGAAAACCCCAAGTGAATCAAACTGATGTACTATTTAAACTTAGTGATCAGATTTTGAGCACTGTAGATAGGTATAAGTATCTGGGGATTTATCTTAATGAACATTTAGATTATAAGGTTACAGCACAAGTACTGGCAGACTCAGCTCTGGGTGCCTTGATTGGTAAATATAAAAAGTTAAATGGGCTGGGTTATTATTCTTTTACTAAGTTATTCAATGCAGGTGTATGTCCTATACTTGATTATGGTTCAGAAGTATGGGGATATAACAAGTACCCTAAAATTGATACTGTCGAGAATAAGGCATTAAGAATATTTCTTGGTGTTCATAATTTTGCTGCTAATCAATGTATACAGGGTGATATGGGATGGTCACCATCTTCAGTTAGAAGAAAGTCATCTATGATAAGGTATTGGAATCGTCTTTTAACACTTGATAATTCTAGACTTGTTAAGAGAATATTTCTTTGGGACCGTAATACCAACGTTGGTTGGTCATATGAAATTTCTAAAGTCCTAGAGGAAGCAGGGTTCCAGCAAGCTTTTGTTAATATGGATACTGTACCTCTTAGCAGAGCATGGGCACAGCTGTATGAGAAACACTGTGTTGATTGGAAAGCAAAAAATGCAGATTACCCTAAACTTAGAACATATATATTGTATAAGAACAGCTTTGGAGTAGAACCATATGTTTATATTAATATGCAAGGAAAATACAGGTCTGTGCTTGCAAAGCTAAGAAGTGGTACTCTTCCCCTGGAACTGGAGCATGGTAGGTTTAGAAATGTTAAGGTTGGTGAACGTTTGTGTAAGATATGTTGCTGTGGAGATGTAGAAGATGAATCTCACTTTATGTTTGTTTGTACACATTATAGACTAGAGAGAGAAGAATTTTTCCAAGATATTAACATGGACCCGGAACAATTAGATAATTTAAATAAATGGAAATATATTATGTCAGAAGAGAATGTCCTTAGGACTGCAAAATATGCTTATAAGATTTTTAGAATGAGGCAAAGCAAGATATATATTTAATACATGACTTGTCCATTCAGGTATATGTTAAAATTCCATATTATATATTTTCTTTTATTTGATATTCTATGTAAATGAACTGCACAGTTATTATGTGATAAATTTTCATGAAATTGACTTGTAAGCCCAAGTGGGCTGGAAACAGCTTTAATAACATTTTACAGTATTAATTAACACATGAATTATTACATTGTTATTATCATATGTTTATGTCAATAAAGATATTCAATCAATCAATATAGGTCCACATTCACTAAAATAAATAAAACATTCCAATAATGAAATAAAGTGTACAATAGATATTATTTGCCATTATAAAAATATTATAGTATGATTTTCCTTTTATTTTTAAAACACGGTCGCAATTTGACATCAAATGTCAAGTCATTCCATAAAATAGGGACCTTATAAACGACGAAATTTTTCATAATCCCAGTTCTTATTTTCGGAATATGGTAATCATTGAGCTGCCTAGTGCTGTACATATAAAGCACTGTATTGTTTCTTGTAACAACATCATATAACAACTTTTTACCTGTAATCCTGTATCCAAATGTGCTATGTATCCAAATGTGCTGTGTCCAAATGTCCTATGTGTCTAAACGTCCTTGTATCGAATTGTCCTGTGTTCAAATGTCCTTTTGTCGAAATGTCCTATGTGTCGAAATGTTCTGTGTCCAAATGTCCTTGGGTCGAAATGTCCTATGTGTCCAAATAGCCTCTGTTGAAAATGTTTGTATCGAAATAACCTGTGTCGAAAACCCGTGACGAAAAGGCCTAGCACCGTCTACTTTCAGAACTATATAACATTATTATTATAATCAGAATATTCTTTACTTCTGTCGCTACTGTGGCATGATATTATGATTAAACTATAGAATAATTCATTTTAGTTCAAAGTGACGACTCGTTCGAACTTTACTGATTTATAATTTGTAATTTAAGGAAGTTGAGGCTCTACATGAATGTACAGTGATCGCCATCGATTCATTTACATTTCCAAAATGGAGAGTTTTTTCTGCTAATCTCTTAAAATGAAGTGCGTGCTCCTATAACAACAAACATTCAAGTGACGAATCGCAGGCAAATGAGGTCAATAATAATTAAATCGGATCCGAATTTAGGACCGTTTTTCGTTGGTGTCTTAATTTTTTTTACTCAAATTGTCTTTCTTACATCTATCGTTTTTCACTTTTCAAGTTTAACCATTCTAACAATTGCTTTACTGTCCCTTTCTTCACTTTCTTTATTTTTACTTTTGTAGCACGAATCTCTTAGTTCAGAGTTTCTGTATGACAAATCTTTAAATGACAAACGCGAGCTTATAGATAAATGCCAAATTACGAGTTGCAATCCAATGAATTTTCGGACTAAATGAAACACTGAAAAACTTCTCACGTACATTAAACAGCAGTCCTGTGCTAACAAAAGCGTTTCTACGCGACCCTAGAAAAGCATGTGATTGACATTTACAGCAAGTGTGTAAAGTCTGTCATTTTAGCTTAACCATGGGGAAAATATAAAGGGCACGTAAAAGAAATGTAAAAACACTACGTGGGATATGCACGTGGTCGTATATGCGATTAAAAATTAGTGACGAAATACAACAGCGCATAGCTGTTGTACAGTTACAGTACAAGATCTTTTGCATTACGAATTGATGCGGGTACTGTAAAACCTTTGATTAACTGAATGAGATTAAGCGTATTGACGCTAGGCCTATTGCGTACATAAAAAAATGTTATAACAGTTCTTGAGCACATATTTATTTTGCTCAAAGTTCTGGATCTTGAAGGAAAATATTATTAAACTGCCCGAATGCCTTTAAAATTCGGCTCACTTTAAAAATATAGTATATAGACACCATTATTTTTAAAGACCACGTCTTAAGTATTTCACGTAATAAATTGCTAAGTTGTCTGTGACCTCGACCTTGCCAGAGGTGGAAGCACACTATTTACTAGTATGTTGATGTCCACCCGACAGCTAAATTTGATTTATTTTGATCACTAACTTTCCTTCCACCACGTCATGACATTTTTTAAGACAAGCTGCAGAGTGCGGACAAATTCTAAAGTAAAACGACAATTAATATGTGACCTTGACCTTTGATTCTCAAAAACCGAGAAATTTCAGTGTATGTCAGAACAGTGTTTAAATTGCAGCAGCAGACCTATTTAGTTAATTTTTAAATAATAGTTTTCTAGGAATGTTGTGGTCAATCTAAATTTCATGATCAATCTGTTACCTTTGACCTTTTGATCATTCACTAATGCTGGACAAATGTGTTCCGGTATACAGTATGTCACTAGGCAAAAGCACTGCCAAATTTGTGGTTTAAATAATAAGTTTTTGCGTACGAATAGACTAACAACAGATGATGGATAAAAAGAGAGCAACAGACAGTTGAATGACGTTGACACCGGTAACTGAGGAGTTATTCTACTGTACTATAGTTATTTGATAAGAAGAACGTTTATGGATTAAAATTCGCAAACAATCTCAGTATTGCAGAAAATTGCGCGTAGGTACGCAACGGTGGCAATGTGCAAAACACACCGATGAATCTGGCAATGTTAGGAAAAACAACGGCACTGAATTTTAATTAGTGAGCGTATTTTCAATGAGGTAGATGTAGGGCGTTCTAAGGTCGAGCATTGAAGATCACACCCAAGGCATATAACATCAAACATTGATTGATCTACTTGCTGAAATACATTAACTATGCATGGATCAATTAATATACGTGGCGAAGAAAGCAGTGCTCAGTATGGCAATTATACACTGAAGATAACCGTAAAATGTGGTACGTGTTTATTAACTCTGATGTACACACATTATTGTATCAAATGGTTAATATCACAAGCCGATCATAGTATGATTCACGAAAGACAACTTTACTAACGGGTGAATTTAAAAAATTTACAACAGACAATTTAGCCTAGGTAGAGCACTGTAAATAGGTTATGAAACGTCACCCACAACCAAAGTGACCCTGACCCATATGCTAGTACAGTCAGCTAAACGCTGAATCTACCAGATATCAATGTCAAGCAATATTGTTCATAAAACCGAGCTTCGCAGATTCGTATGCATTTTCAGGGATTTGATTTTTAAACTTTATCGAAATGCCAGACTGACCAAAAAGTAATCTTTCGGAAAAAAGAATATATTTAGGATTATTTATTAAAATCTGATTTAAGCAAGACTGTGGGATCCTATAGTATACTTTTTTGTGCCCCAGTTGGCCATTTAACTTTCGCAATAGAGTCCCTGATTCACATTTACATGACATTCACATCTGCAAAGTGGTGACCTACGTGAATGACTTGGTGACCCATTTCTAGTCTACATTTCCAACTTTGCTTACAGTAGGAACTATATGGTACAACATAGCCTATTGTAGTCAAATTGTAATAAATAACAACAAAGTTCAGGACATTACACCAAACTGAAATTGAAACATGATCAAGCAGGTGCACGTAGTCACCAACCAAGACCAAATAATACATGTAATAATCGGCAATTTTCGTTAAAACGCAAATTTTCTCGGATTGCTAGAAAAATTGCCTCTTCAACTGCAATAATCAAGTGCAAATACAAGTTACTGCAGACAGAGCTAGTAAAAATTGAGAACGGAAGCGAGAATTACATTGTAAACAAGGTTAAATGCTGTACATAGCGCAAACTGTTCAAGTCTAAATTGATAAACTGTTCAGTGAGCATCTATTGCACAAAATATTTTTCAAGATTACCAAGGGAAGCAGACTGGATGCACACAACACTAAGAATAAGAGATGCAAATACACGGAGAGGGGTTTACTAATGGCTTTGTTGTAGTCTAAAGAAAGAGAGACCGAATGCAAGATACTCGTCAAAAATTTCTAATTACTGTTAGTAATTGGTAAAAAGCTTAGCTTGCGGCTGTTAGCAATACAGGTACTTTCATGCAACTGAACTTTTCGTGTTTCAATTAACTTACTCAAGATGTGAGGCAAGCACTAGTGTAATTACTAGGTGAATTATTGCGGTAAATGATAACTTGGCAGTTACGAAACTGGTCATACAAGAAACAGTCTTTGCTGGGCAGATAACAACAGAAGTTCAAAGTACAAATATGTATTCAGTTCTGCCTCAGCGAATTGTTAATAATACATAAGTAATTAATTGCAGAGTAATTAATTAAATTAAAAGGTGGGTGGTCAGCCTAGTAGGCCGAGGTATTGATCGCATGCACAAAACTCTTATTGCTTATTCATTACAAGTAAATGCCCATTAATCAGTTACTTCCCAAGAAAAGCGAAAAAATAATAAATGGGTCAATAAACAAAGAAACAAAGCAAATGCTTCTAACAATTGTGTGTACTCATAGGCGGCCAGTTACCCAATGAACATAATTATTTTGCATACTTGTTGGAATTCACACTTGGTTTCAACTGGCCACAGCTCAAAAAGCACGCTGAACTCTACTGCAACCAAAAATTACCGAACTTAACTACATTGTAAAAAGGAAATACAACAGATAAAATGTTGTTCTTTGTACATTACCTTTCTGTACAATTGCAGGTCAAGCTAGTTAAGCAAAATAATTGTTTTACAAAACTTACCCTGAGCCTTAATGAAATACATGTGATGTGAAACTGCATTGTGCGAATGCTGTTGTCAATAAAAACCTGTCCATGAATTGCAAGTAATGCAGGTAACCGAGCACCAACCACCAATTGTTTACTTAATTTATTATCAGAGTATTATACTTGAACATCCGTCAATTTCGGGATTGGTAACGGCGCGTTCAGACTAGCGAGTATTCTCGCCAAGTAACTCACAGGCGTGATCAGATAAAGAGCAAAGTTGCTGCCAGTTACTCTACGACAGTAAACGCGAGCTGACACTCACTTCTCTGTTCTCATACTGAACTGTAACAATACCAACAATATGATAATATTGTGCATACACACCACATATCAATATAGGGTCCGACGAAGAAACCAGAGTAAGAAACAGACAGTTCAAGTCAGAGTCTACAGATTCTGACGTAGATAAAATTACCCCCAAAACAATCTGTCACATTCGCCACATTTTCATAGAGCTTCCACATCTACCACAATGCGCATTGTCTGGCTGACAGCAACAGTTGATAAGTCTTCAAGTTTCTTTAACCATTGTGGTTCCCATGTCAAGTCAGTGGACCTCTTTCAGCCCCAATGAAATGGTGATGGTAAAGCTAGAACAGTGAGCAAACCTAATAGCATTCTGCCTGATATACCACGTCAGTTGTGCTCCAACAGTACCCCATTATTGGGGGAATTGTCTCCATTGACTTTAGGTTCTTTAGTAACTAACATTAATGTGCTAGCTTTGTCATACAGGGGAACAACATGAGATCAGTCAGATGCTCAGCTCTAGTAGTGCTTCTTAGAGATACAAATGCTTCTATTACCGCCTCGTATACGTGGCATATAGGCCAAACCATTTTTCCTCTTTCTGCAAATGCGAAAGTCTGGTCGCAACCAGTCCAGTAGTGCTATAGCATGTTGACAGAGCTGTAGTTTTTTCAGGCCTTTTGCGGCAATTTTTGAAGTAGGCAACAATCTTTTTCGGGATTCAGCATATTTTTTTATATCAAATTAATAATATATGCTAAGTTGCCTACATTTAGAAAAATCAAGGTTCCACTTTTCCGAAAATTCGGCTAGTTCACATTGCAAAAAAATGATTCATTTGTTTCACGCTCTGTAATACGCGAGTTCTATCAAGATTTTGTGTGAAATATTAAAACGTTGTTGCCCTTCTACTAAAGTGTCGGGCGGCAAAAAAAGTCAATTGTTAAGTAAGTCATTACAAAAAAGGATAGCACCATCTTCTTGTGAAATTATAGTGTTTTAATTATACTACAATAAAATACGTTTCCAATGCTTTAATATATAATTTTTTTGTATGATGAGTATTAAAGTCAGCAACAATGTAAGTTAAAACAACACAAGTTATCTAGCAAAATTTTGTGGAAGGTTCAGCTTATATATTCCCTCTAATCCAGTTGCGCCTTTGTCTAACAGAAACTTTTTGGCTTAGAGAAACTTATAGTAAATCTGACTTTTTCCAACCTTTCCAGGTTGGATCATTGAAAGTCTGCATCAAGAACCACAAGCACAATGCTAAGCAGTCATGATCTCTCTGTTTTACTGTTAATAAAACACAAACGTCAAATTGATGTATGCAGCCGATTTGTTCCTCATGTGTTATTCACGTACCCCCTCCCACACTGTCCACACGTGCTACAAACAACAACCTACACAATAATTCATTAACTGACTTGCGCACAATCAAGCTGTAATATGGAATACAAAAAGAATGCTGCATAGAATGAATTGCAGTCAAATGTGATACCTAATGAGGCAAGGTGAAAAATTGTTTTTAACAATTTTCTATCTTCATCATAAACTCTTCACCATGCACCTAAAAATTAGACGCGGCCATACATAACTTCCTAAAATTTGCAATGCAGCAATACAGCATGCAGATTGTTCTATAAATGAATGCCCTTCTGCTCTTAAAACAGGTTTGCTTCAGCAGACAGTGCCAGACAACTAAGACTGCAAAAAACTAAGTAAGCGGTCAACCGAGTTCAAACTTTCAAAGTCACATCAAAGTGAGTTAGCAATTATTTAACTCTAACTAACTGCAAGTGCAAACAGGTTTTTGCGCATGTAATTGTGTATCTATAAATCAGACAAGGTTGCAAAGAAATCAAAGTACTTTATAGGCTTTAACTGCATGTAATATTTTTCTGCTACGCCACGTTGCCAAATGAAAAACTAGCAATCAATATACTGTAATTGGACATGCATGCATTTGCATTAACATTGTAGTAAGTGTTTATTACTCGTTGAACGTTCTTTGAAGTTACACAACTGTCCAGTTGTTTTATTTTTTCAGAGAAATTCTCAGGTTATGAATACCTGCGTATTTGCGTATAACCTGCGTATTTTCTGAAAAAATAAAACAACTGGACTGTTGTATAACTTCAAAGAACGTTCAACGAGTAATAAACACTTACTACAATGTTAATGCAAATGAATGCATGTCCAATTACAGTAGGTTGATAGCTTGTTTTTCGCTTGGTCACATGGTGTAGCACAAAAATATTACAGGCGTATTAAGTATTAAGTAAAGATACCTAATTCTTTTTACCAGGGCTAATAATTGCGCAATGCTGAACATTACCTCGGGCTATTTCAGCTACCTACGTTCACCTACGTCTGTGCTTAGCCTTATAGTAATTTTAACACAGACACACAAAGACCGACAGCTGTCGCACCTCAGCAGGCTGGTAGATTGGTATAGCAAGCAGGTGCTGTCACTGTTGTAAATTATCATACAAAGCAATTTGCTTAGAAGCTTGAAAATATAAGTAGAAATTGACAGCGAGTTGTACCTGTACGCCACTGACTGTAGTCACTGTACCTGACATACATAGGGACTATACTTTCCAGCTACCCGTATGCGATACTCTCGCAAGATTTCTACATATCAGGCAATATATATATATAAGCTACCCAATATATGCTACCTAATATTACGTAGTTTTGGTCACACCGCAGAATCTTAAGTTTATGATTTAGTCATAAACAACAGTCTAGTTCTTTTGAATTTACAGGTTTAACAAAACTTTTTTTGTTCTCGTCTGCATTCATTCATTCAGTTATTCCATTTTATTTTAAGCCTATGGCAACAAAAATAAACCTTTAACAAAATTGTATACATACCCTGTTATATCGGCAATGTAAGTTAGAAATACCAGAATCAAAAAGATAAAAAGAAACAAAACGGCCTTAAACTACTATCACTCTAGCGGTATTATGAGACAAATTTATAAATAATAGAAAAAATAGTATGGAATTATAATTTATAAAGCATACTTTAAACTATCAAACAGTCAAAACACTTTGATTTCTGTTCCTAGCGTTACGGTATTTTTATTCAACAAACACACAACGGCTTTGACAAAGTTTTACCTATTCAATTTTAAGCACGATAAAATTGAAAACCTTTTCGATAGTCAAGTAGAAACTCTGTGTGTGCTGTTGATCTTTGTTAAAGTTCATCAAAATTTAATGGGCTCACGAATAAGCAATAGGGAAAGTGTACTGAGATAACTATTTTGAATGATAATCTATCAGTTTTATTCTAACATTATTCAATATAAGGTGAGAGGATCAAATCAGCATAATTGACGTTACAGCAAATTTTTACTATATATTACATGTTAATAATGTCACTTACCTGAAAAACCACGTGAGCTGGGCACTCGTCGCAGTTGTTGTTTCTCTTACCGTTTAACATACAACAGACGAATATTATGTCAGATCTCTAATATCTGCCAAAACGTTCTGAATAATACTCTGCCTTGTTCATCGTCCACAACATCTTGGAAATACGACATGTACTTGTTAGAATTTCCATCGATTACAGCTGATCGCAGCGTACGACCCACCGCGACACGTGAATGTACAGCACACGATCAATATCTGTTTGAAAGGCGCTTTTCAAGTGCGTTTCGCCGTCTGTTGCCAAGAATTTAAACTAGAGAAAATATTACGTTAGCACTAAAAATGAAATTTGATGCGCCAGCTTTTTGACAAACCTAAAGGCAACTTAAATTCAACGTAATTATAACTGCCATGAAGGACTAAAATGGTGTATTATATGCAGAGACAATAAGGTTATTTTTGAACAATACTATTTTGACCTGTAGACTCAGTGTGAGCCTCAAAATGAAAAGAAAAAACATTAAAAATGTGAAAAGATAATGTGCTCAAGATAATTAAGTACTTTGCAGGCACAGAAAGAAATTTAACCAATTATAGAGGAAGAAATTTATGTGACGATCAAAAGTACGAAGAATAGGAAATCATGTGACAAACAAGAATGGAAGAATGAAATAATTAAAGCAAGGGCAAAAACTTATTAGATAGTATGGTAAAGATGTTTAATCAAATTTAAAACAGTAAAAAATTCCTGATAAATGGAAAATTTAATCAGGTCGCAAAAGCAAATGTGATAAAAAATACACAGAAGAGGTATTAAAACAGGGCTGAATTATGGCTTTTTGTGGCCCCTAGGCTAGTGAAATTATGCAGTCCCCTCAGATGGAACCATCCCTCTAATTCGCCCACGTCTCGAATATTTTTAATTGTGATATTTTAGCAACGTTTGCATAGCTGGGGGCAACATATTTCTAATAAAGCACTTCAAAGAGGGGCTAAATAAAGGGTCTCAAACAAGGACCTCTTGTGTCTCAAATAAAGGGCCTCAAACAGGGATTCTTTATCTCAAATGAGGAGCCACTTTAAAATTGGATTTTCAGACTTCCTAGGCTTCCTTTATATGTTAAAGTCAGCAATGCAAAGTATGCTCCCCTAAGCTTGAGGTGCCCTAGGTTGCAGCCTATACTAGCCTATAGGGTAATCCAGCCCTACCATATTTTCCCTACCAATTTAATGAGCAAATTGTTTGAAAAAGTTGTTAAAAATAGAATCATTGACAAATTGGAAATGGTTTTAGGAAAATACCAATATGATAAAATATCTAATTAAAGTACTGCTGTTCACTTAATGTGTCTCAGGTGCAATAGTGAATTAGACGCAACAGAACGTTTGTTTACTTGTAGCAAGTATGAAAGGGTTAGAACATATGTAGGTGAAATCACAATAGACGACGTTAAAATCTGTTGTAGTGCCAGCTATGTCAATGATTGTTTGTATTACATGGAAAAAATTTTGAAGGAAGTTAATGAACTAAACTTTGAAGAAGACACAAGGTACTACAGTGTTGAAGAGTTCCTGCAATCGATTTCATCGTTTTCCCATATAAGCGGAGCGAACGTGCGAGAAACCGCAGAATACATATACGCTAAGTAGCTACTGATGATAAAATAATAATGATAATTTCATGCTTTATAATATCGTGTAATTACCTATAATGCATTATTTTACCGAAATACACGTTTTTCTACTTTCATCAAAATGATTGTAATTGTTGCTTGTGTTCCATCGCGTGTAAAATGTTTTGCAAATTTTAATGACTACACTGAAAATAAGTCCAGCAGATGGAAGCACATTCTTGGCGGGAACACGAAGTCTGCGTCCTGAGCTCCACCGCCGTATATTACTTGCATATCAGGAATGACTTGCAGTTTTTTGTCATCTGTGATCTTTACAGTACGTAACTAGCTGCTGTCTGTCGCTGTGTATTTTTTGCAATTCGTAGATTCATCATTAGTTCAGCTTTTTTTCTGCTTTCTCATTGTACTTCTGAGCGTAAACCACTTTCAAAATTATTATTTATTACTGGCGTCTATTTGTCGCACAGGGTTTGATGAGATTTGACTGAGACTCTCCAAGAACTTACGGCACCAAGAATGTCTTCCTTCATCAAGCAAAATTATGATGTTTAAGGAAGTGCTAAAATAGCAGTGTTGAATAGACCTGCTGCCTACAAAAATCTGTGTTAACCGGAGTAATGGCGACAAGTCGTTTGGTTGAAACAGTTGTACTGGGCAAAGAACAAGGCGAAGGATTGGGAGCAACAGTTAGACGATGTATCGGCAGTACACAAGTATGCACACATGTGTATTTACTCTATTGTTATAATTATTAATGTGTTGTGCTGCGAGTAGTGATTTGTTGAAGCACTTTGTCACTTGTTTCCCTTTTAAAATTGTTAAAAAACTTACGTAATACAATGGGCACACATCGATGCGTAGTTCTGCTCGTCTGTAATTATTGTAGGCCTAGTGACGTATAATTTGCTATGATGCTATCGTATAATTTACGTATTTGTTGTAGGTGTAGTAACGTTTTATGCCCTCACTGTTTTAGAAATCGTTCAAGTTTGCAGTCAGCTATTCAACCTGTGTGGTTTGCCTAACATTTAAGTAGTACAAAAGCTATCTGACGTGTTTACGCAATTTTCTTACAAAAACTGCTCAAGCCTAATCAAAGTTGCAATCAACAGCTCTCTGAAAACTTAAGTACAGTAAAGTTTTCTAGGGCCACATTAAAAAGTACTCTATAACTGAGGTACTCTATAAGCGCAATCATCTAATACTATGACTATTAGATAGGCAAGTACGTATTAGCAAAAAAAATCGTATAAATAATGTACTTTGACTTCAGGATCTCTGGTACTTTTAGGAGATGCTTTCAAGTATTAACTGCTTTGCAGTATGTTCAAATTCGGTAAAATGTATTTAATGTGACTTCATTAAACTAAAATTTGGTGAATGTTTCATATGAAACGGTGGTGATCTAATCTGCACATTTCATCTGAGGTGCACATTCAATTGTTAATTTACTTGATATTTTCAATAAAGTTAGCTAATTTGTTTGCACAGAATTTCTTTTGTCTCTTGTATATGACGAAAGTTTGTTTTTTGTGCGTTCACATCACTGGTGTGTATGCAAACAACCATGTTCACTATAATAGTGTCATACTGTATACACCATTGTTTTCCCAATTGCTAGTCTACTAAACAGTTGAAATATATATAAGTGTTGTGTGTAATATAAACAACAGCTTAAATGTTGTAACAAAAATAGTTAGTTTGTTCACACTAACGATGTTTTGGCTTTAACCATCAGATACTAGGGCTCACCCTCAAAACAATAAACAAGCGCGAAATACAGCAGCAAAATGGTTTTATGTGCAATGTTTATGTTGGACTTTATCTTTGAACCAGTATTTAGAAGAATTTTTCCATAAATCTGCTTCCAGGTAATGTAAATTCTAGAAATTTCAAAGTATGTTACATTTGTTTTCTAGCTGAGAAGTTTGGATCCATTTTTAATGTTAGATGAATTTAAGGTGAAACATCCGGCTGGGTTTCCTGATCATCCTCACCGTGGATTTGAAACAGTGAGTATTACATAGTAAATTATTATAATTTGAAATCTAGCAGACAGGGATAATTTAGAAAGTTGTACTTTGTTTGTACTTTATAATAATTCATTTTTAATATGTGTTTTTAATGTATCTCAAATATCTAATAAGCTATTTACATTCACATTTTCATTTACCAATGCCCAAGCATTTGCTTGTTGAACAAAACTACCATCTAGGCTACCTTGCAAAAAACAAACGGGAAATCAAAAGGTGTAATGTGCAGCAACTTGCTGTATTTTTTCTTCTTTACACTGTAGGTTTAGAGTGTAAGTGTTAAGTAAATACTCGGTTGGTGCCAGAGAACCATAATTGTATAATCCTAAATAACGTGTTCAATTAGCCGGCATGCTGTGATTTGGGTTTTTACAAGTTTCCTATTCTGATAACTATTGACATGTTTCTTACACAGGTGACATACATCATTTCTGGTGCTGTGGAGCATGAAGATTTTGCTGGACATAGTGGTATAATAAGACCTGGAGATTTGCAGGTGTGCATAAACTCGTAAATGGTTTTTTTTAATAGAATCGATAATAGAGTGGGGCAGTAAAGAAAGTATTTAATGGACAGACAGTGTGAGAGATAGGAACAGAAGTATTGTAGCATAGTGATGGCAGGAGAACTTTTTGTAATCTAAAGTTGGTCAAGTGAGAGAGAGGGGGGAGATTATATTATACGGCAAGCAATTTTGGCATATACATGGAGTAGGACAGAAAGAACTGCAGAGAGAGCAAGAAAAAAGAGGGTAGGGAGTGGGATTTTATAGTAATGCATGACAGCTTAATTAATCTGTGTTTAGTAGGAGAAAAACATTCAATTGTATGTACTTTGTGTAATTGATTGTGTTTTTGACAGTGGATGACTGCAGGGAAAGGAATTGTTCACAGTGAAATGCCGCATGGTGCAGAAGAAGCTTATGGACTTCAACTTTGGATTAATTTGAAGAAATCCGAAAAGCTTGTGCAACCCTCATATCAAGAGTTGTTGGACGGAGACATTCCTAAAACAACAAAAGACGGTGTTACAGTGAAAGTGATTGCAGGCGAATCATTGAAATTAAAGGTATAAGCTACTGTAACAGCTTGGGAGAAGAGTTTTTTTTAATGTTTGTATATGGTTGAATTGATTTGGTAGACTCAGCATACAGTTGCCTTCAGTGGTACCAAATAATATGTGCTGAAAAAAAAACAATTGCATGTATTGAAATGGCATAATAATTTTGCTGTACTTGTTGCATTGCAGTCACTGGATGGATATATATGCATGTCGCTTTGTTCATAACATTTTTTCTCCAAATTTCACAGAAAGAGATTAAGAGTAAAGTTGCGTTTATTTAGCATGCGGATGTGGATGCGTTTTCCACCTGTGGAATAACCTGCAGAAAATAATCAATAGGAAATAGCTGCAGAAAAAGAACAACGATATGCAGACTGCACGAACGGGTGCATTTAAAGCAATATTAACCGATTTGATCTGTTCCGCACCCCCCAAAACGCATCCGCATGCTACATGGATGCCACTTAAGAGACGGAGAAGGGGAATTGGAGAGAATGTGTAGCAGGATTTATGACTTAAGCAGCATTTTTGTTGCTTTCAATGTCAGAGCAAAACTTCAAATGAATGTTCAAATCCGTTTTCAAATCCATTTAAAATTTCATGTTTCGTTTAGCATCCCTACACACTTACTTCTGAGTCTACCCTGACTTTTTTCTAGCAAAAATTCTTCGCATGCTGAACACGATAAGACGTAAATTACTTAACAGAGGAACGTCCATAACAGATCGTTCAGACCCCTCTGAAATTAGTCTGTACAGTTATTTTCAGTAATTATGGATATACTAAGTCTCCTTCAGCAACACTTGGTTCATTCTATTATTTTTATTATTGTGTGTTTTGTTCTGTTTGTTCTGAATCTCCCCTTTTTTATGTATTTTATGTATACATAAATGTGTTGTACAGCATTGTAGATGTTTAATATGAGATTTTAACACTAATAAAACCTAATAAACTTAAACTTGAACATCTATGTTTAGCACTACTGCCTAGTTATACTAACAAACTGACATATCTGCTGCTACGGTGTTATACTATGCACCATAGGCAGTCTTAGGGGAAATTACACTATAGGTTTGTTCACTTATTTTTAGTAAAGGTGTAGAGTTAAAAGTATCAAGCAAGTAGCTAACAAGTATATAACGTTTTGCTTTGCAAAACTATATTTTTTATTTGATAGTCTGCAATTTTTCAGAACAAATTTACTGGAACCTAGTGGAAGAGAAACCACTAGTTCAGGCATCCAAACTGAAGAAATTATCGCAAAAGTTCCAATTACTTATAATAGTAAACTTTTCTTTTGATAATTCAATTGCTAGCATGTCTGCTCAAGTGCAGAAGATATGGGTTCAAAACTAAGTGGGTGAAGAAATTTTTGCTCAATATAATTGATCTTTCTTAAATGTGGTTTCAAAGCAATTGTATAATTTGCCTGGTAACTAGTGGTAACTAAATGAAACAACTTCGTGACTGTTGTTGTTGCATTACACAGTTACAGTCATACTGTATTGTAAGCTATTTTCTTGCAGTCTCAAGTGAGGACCAGAACACCAGTTTATTATCTGGATTTTAAACTGGAGCCGAATGCTAAACATCAACAAGAGTTTCCAAACAATTGGACGGTATTTGCTTATTCTTTAGCGGGCATAGTTCGTTTTGGTAAGTTTAGCATTTTGAGACTTTAAACTGCTTTAATTAAAAAGTGGGCTAGGCCCTAGCTTAATGTAAAGTTATAAGAAGAGCTAGTTGGTTTTTCTAGGGCAATTCTTCCAAAATTTTACAATTTAGCTGCAGCTTTATGGAGGTAGTGATGGCAGCAGAGACAGAGTCTAATCCCCCAAAATGGCCATTTTTCTTCTGTTTTTTTACAAAACATCAAATACCGAGAATTGAAGGATGGGAATGTGTGAGGTTCAGTGTTATATGTCATTGAAAAGAATGTAGGGGTGTAGTTTAATTGTGTTGCAGGTCCACAGCATCTGACAATCTGTATTTCCTAAACACAACCACGTGATTTTTTCAAAATCTTTGCCATAATATCTTGCAGAAAGACGCTCTAGCAGCTGCTGCTGTTGCTATTGTTGTTGCTGTCAATACGAGAAAGACAAAAACAATTAGCTTTTTAATGTCTGATGTTGATGCTGTGCACTGTGATTTGCACCTTAGACAAAAAGCAAAACAAGATACTTTTTATATGACACCATCCTTAGCAGATTCATGCATGTAAGCAGCTGTTAATTTTATCAGTATGTTTGCATGTATAAGTGGAGTGTGTTATCAGAAAGAAATTTATTGCCAGATAATGTTCTGGACACATCTGGGTAGTGTAGGTTTCTTTTGGACATTTTTGTATAACTTTCACTGTAAATTCATCCGTTTGCAAAGAAATTTCCGGATATTGCTCCCGCAAATATAACAACTTTAGCCTTCAAATTTAGTCTGTTGTTGGACGATACCATATTAATATTTCTAACAATTATCTTGCTTTCTTTGCAAATTTGTCCTTTTTGTTTAGGTCCATTATCAGAACAAAAAGAAGTTGAACCTCATCATGTAGTGGTGTTTGCAAAAGGAGAGATGGTAGAAGTACAAAATGTTGGACAGTCTTTAGCACACTTTGTGCTAATTGGTGGACAACCAATAGGAGAACCTGTTGTGCAATATGGTAAATTTTTATTGGATTATTTGAATGTAATCTCTAATGGGTGGCAGGGCCAGAAAATCTTCGCGGACTGACGGAAATAGTCGCAGGGCATGTAGGCAAAGTTGTACATAAAATATTTTTTTCAAAATCTTAATAGAAAATTTTTTTTAGAAATTCCCTCTCTTTATTAGCAAAAACGACAAAACTGTTCTGCATTCTAATATTCGTCAAAGTTACAACATAATTATTACATGAGGTAATATTCTTTTCTGTGTGCATGCGTACTCTGCAATTTGACTCCAAGTACTGCATCATATTCAAAAACTTTGCAGCAGCATGTTGTGCAGGTGTAATTGTATGTTTATGTGCAGTAACTATTATTGTGGTCATTTTGTTCTATAAATAGGCCTGCCACTATGAAGATAAGATATATTGATTTTTGCAGCAACACAGCTAGCCTTCCAAGTCCTACCAATCTTCAGTTTAAACTTAAAAGCGTTATCTTTCTAACTCATTTATTTATGCTGGCTTCAAATTATACTATTGCAGTTACCGTAGCACCTGGCATGCCACCTAGTCACCAGCCTGTACAGGTCATGTGCTAATATCTTAAAAACTGCACAGTCTAATTTATGACACTCAAAATGCTTCCTTTAGTAATTAAACAATATCTGACATAAAAAGTAGGTGGTGTGAGATATTTTGCAAACTGTGTTTTCGAGTTGTGTTCGAGCAGAGTGATAGAAACAGTGTACCAAACAAAATCAAGGACTCCTTTCTTAGTATAGTTCTAACAAATTTTGAAGAATAGTATATCTAACATAAGGTAAAATTGTCTTGCTAAGCATCACAGTTTAACTCACTTAACAGTATGTGTGCTTGGTATGCATATAGAGAATTAATTAATACTATGAGTGTGTTACAATAACAGAAATAGTGTTTGAAATAGCAACTGTATCAGTGAAGAAAATACATGTAAGTGGTGAAATTGTAGAAGTGCAACTTTTCAAAGTTTTGTGAGGCTCCGTGAACCTATGCTGCTGTAAGCCCCCCTCCCCCAGACTATCTCAATCCTAGATGCTTAGATAATTGCCTTCTGGCCATTATCGGGATGCCTAATTTTAGTCCTTGCGACATTTGTAATATTTCCTGCCACTGATGGAGGAGCATCTATTTAAAATTGATCTTGTAAACAGATGGCTTTTCAGATAGCATGTGAACACAGACTAGTTTTTCAAATAGCACCGTTTTTTTAGGTATACACCTTACCATGCTATTTGTTTACATTTATTGGATAAAATTAAGAAAATTGGTTTTGCGTGGTGGAATGTCTGCTAAAATCTACTCAGTGAGAGCTTTCATGTACAATTACAGGCACAGTATTCATGTAATGTGTGACTACGAGCAGTTGGGCCCAAAATGGCATGTTTTATTATTGTCGTTCTTGTGTAAAATCTGTGGTATTGATAAACCAAAAAAACGAGGAAATTAAAATAGTAGCTCAGAAGTGTTTAGAATGGAGGATGGCATTGGATGCTCCTCCCTTTATCCCATGCGTGTGATAACTTTGGCTTTTTGAAGTTCAGCCCATCATTTCCGTTGAGGATACAAACTATGCTTGTCATTTCATTAATTTCCTACGAATATTAGGCGTATGAAAACTTGATTATTTTACTTATCTATAACATTTTTTGTAGGTCCTTTTGTAATGACATCTCAGGAAGAAATACAACAAGCTTTCAAGGACTACAGGGAAGGAAAAAATGGTTTTGAAAATGCGCCTCATTGGAAGTCGAAATCTGGGACTGCAATTCTGGAAAATAGATAGCTGATTTACATTAGATTATATTTATAGCTACTTTAGGAGATTGTTGCAATTTCTCAGGGATTGAAACATTTAAAATTTTAATGTATATTATAGAGTTTAACACTGTTAGGGTACTTTATAAAGTTTCTTAATAACTATAATAAGTAAATAATTTTAATTGTTGTAATGTTTAGATGCAAGCTGAAGGAATACAGGTGTACTTGTCAAAACCTGTTTGTTATTAAATTTCCAAACCCTGTGAATTAAGTGATGCAAAAAAGGATAATCATGTTAATAAATAGTAGGTATTTTACATCACTAAAATAATGTTTTAATTTTTACCCCAAGTTAAAATTGTCAATAAGACAGATGTTGATGTATCTTAATTTTATTGCTGCTATACAGTTTTGATGAGTACTCTCTTGCAAATACATTTTGTGATCGTCAATTGTTCCCAATGCACAATAAAAATAAAAGGAATGGCCATCATAGAAGAATGAATTTTGTCTTTTGGAATTTTAGGCTTGATTACCTCAGTGTTGAGATGATTATCATTGATTAAACTATTGATACCACAACAATCACTATTAATTTAATTTATAGTGATGCACTGGCACTTATGTATGTGTGCAAAGTCGAAAAGACTATCGTAATGAATTTCTGATGCTTGAGTTGCACCTGCATTCATACCTGAAACACTACAGTTATACTTTTTCATCTTGAACTTATCTGGTTGCTTACTCATTGAGTCATTGTAAAAGATTTGATGTACACTTTATTTCGTTTAGTGCTTGCAGGGTTTTTCTAAAAGATGTTTGCTAGGGATTGTCTGTTTCACAGAATTGTAAATTTATATTCAATGGCGTTTTTTAAATATAGTTCGATAAAAAAAATTTTATTGCTTATTAGTGCAACATTCGTTATTAATGCCAAAATATCTGCTTCTCTGGTTTAACTATCAATGAATAGATGGCGCACGCAGATCCTCCTGCTGCTATAGCAACCGCAGCACACGCCGTTTCATGTTTGAATAATTTTTATTATCCGAGTAAATTTATTAATCGTAGTTATACCAAAGCAGTAACTAAAATTTGAAGAGTTTCATGTAAACGGAAGGATACTCAGCGATATTATTACGATGAGATTTGCTGTATTTAATATATTGCAGCAACGCACAGTGACGACCATGTGTTTGCAGTTTTCTATATTTTTACGGCAAATTATGTTGTCTACGCCAAAAATCAACTACAAGTTTTTCATCAAGTTTCCACTTCACCACAAAAGCAAATGTGAATTTTCAGCCATGTAAACTGTAAACATGCAGTTTAGTTTCTAGGTTTAATAATTAATGAAATAATCAGATAACGTCAAATTTCACCACCACTCTTTACTACCGCACTAAATTTTAGGCCAACTCCAGAAGATAATTGAAAAAAAGAACAAGAACTGAGTTTGTAGTAAAAATTTGGCGGTAAAAAGAATTGTGAATTTAGCCAAGAAAACAAATGATTCTATTTAATTTTTTTATATTTAAGACGGCCTGAAAAAAATGTCTTTTCAGTTCTTCAAGTTTCACTATAATGATGTCATTCTTTTTTCAGTTACAGCTTTTACATAAACGAATTTTAGATAATTTTGCCTAATTTTTTGTGAGCATTCTAAATTTTGTCAGCAATTATTTCAGTGATGGCTATGATAATCTGGAAAAATTTACTGTATGAATATTCTTTCATCATAAATCTGACCTCTAGTCTTTCATCACAAATCTGACCTGCCAATGATCTATTTAAAGTATGATACAGGAATGATAGGTCTAATTACCATCCTGTTGCATACTTCGGGCAAACTACATAGTCAAACACTGGATGAAAAACACTCAGCAAAAACATAAATGTCATATTTGATTTTTATCGTTGTTGTTTTACTTGGCGTAAGGAAAACTGTTTACAGTGTGCATTGTTTGACTTTCATAATTGTGTTTGCTGAAAAGTGAATGATTAATGAAAATTTTTACTGTCCAAAATAGTTTGAAACCGGTATAGCGTATTATAGAAGTAAGAAGTGAGTGATCATGTCTATTGGAAAGTTTGACATTGAAGCTCTTGCAGATCTTTTAAAGCATCAAGATGAAAGTAGTGGTGATGAGGTAATTAAATCCATAAACTCAGTTGGTAGGCAGTACTTCTTTTAAGGCTTTCTGTTAAGAAGTGATATTGAGGGTGTTACATATTTTCTGATTTGTTCAGTCATATTAATAAAATTAAAGGGTGTTATTCTAAATGAGTAAACAAATGAAATATGTATACCAGATGTGGCTGTTCTTCAAATGTAGAGATGATTCTGTTTTTCTTAAATAATTTTTTTTGAGTGTTGTGCCTAGCCTCTGCTTTGTGTGCATTTACTATTGGTAATTCAACTTGGCAAAAATTGAAAAAAATTTTGCAGAAAAAGCAAGAAAGATAAATTTCTTGTACTAAAAGGTAACAATAATAATTGCACTCATTTATGAATATTAAATAAAAACAAAACAAATAGTCACTGTAAGAAGTAACTGAAGTTAATTAGTGCTAACCACATGTTTTTTCACGTATGCCTTTTGTTTGTTCCTTGCGGGTTTACATATGTGCACTTTTATATTAGAACATAGATTAGGGAACCTTGTTTGGTTAATTTATTTGTATTTACTTTTTATGTGCACATTTTGATTGCTTTCCATTTTACCAAAGAGACGTAAAATCTGTAATAATATTTAGGATATTATTATGCTATGATTTTGCATGTATAGTTTATCTGAGAATCTAGGGCCAAAAAGTAGTATTCCCAATTGGGCTCACACCTCTTAAGGCTGGGCTTGTTTTCCACACTACTTTAAATTTATTTTGTTTGTATGAATCTGCTAATTTAATAATTTCATTGAACATTTTGCAACAGGATTGTAACATTGGTATGGGAAAGATAGGGCCTGGTGATATTGGTCGTCACAACACAGCTGCACAATGTACAAGTACAGAAAGAAACTTAGGTCAGTTCAGATTTTTACAAAACAAATTTGGTTAATGGCTTTATTTACATAACCAGTTCACAGATCTTTTATCTGTTTAGATAAATATTTTTTATTCACCATCATTTATTACAACTCTTGCAACCCTCACTGTGCCACAGAAATTTTATCCATACATATTAGTGGCTACTCATTATATAATAAATAACATTAAGGTTTCTTGTTCTGTTGATGTAGCAATTAGCATTTTTTCTGCTCTCAGTGTTTAAGAATAATTATAGTAACAAATGATATTGATATTATAGTGAGCTAGCTGTGATGAGATTACACTTGTGTTAGCTGACCGGTATCAGAAAAGCATTGGTATATTTCATATAGTATTCAGGATATGGTATTTAATTCAGTGGACAATTTTGTATTGCTGAAATAGCAGTATAGTTCTGTTTTGTATTTGAACAGTGAAAACACAAGCATTTTAAAATTTAGTCATTCTGCTGGCAAGTAATTTTAAAAAATTCAGGCTTATTGCATCAGAAACTTTTTAGCTTATTTCTGTGTTTCAAAAGTCACAGAAGATAAAGATGTTTGACCAGGCAATTTAGTCTAGCAGTAACGCATGCACTTTCTGTCTAGGAGGTCATGAGTTCGACATAGCGGCCGAGTCATACCAAAGACTTTAAAATGGTATCTGTTGTTGCCCTGCCTAGCACTTGGTATTTAGGGTAAAAGTGGGGTAATAGTAGTCTCTGTTATGCAGTCATAGTTTGTTATTTGTTATAGCATTTTATTTTTTATAGATTTTATTTGCAGTCGGTGTTAGCATCTCTTTGAGCTAATGTTAACTGTTCACCCAAAAGCCGACTTTAAATAAAGATTATTATTATTATTATTATGTTTGAGTATTCAAAACCTGCAAGACGGTGTTAACTGAGCTATAGCTGAAACCATTTGAGGGTAAGGATGAAAGAATCGTCATGTCAAAATGGTGAAATAATGTATTGATTTACGACTATTAGCCTATCTTGCTTTGGTGGTGGCAGACTTGAGCAGTGCTGCACATAAAAGATAATTTCGGTTAGCAAATTTAAATTTCCATAATACTTATTTAAATTTGTTTGGCCAGAGTACTTTACTAACTTATTAAATGGTTGATTTAGGTTTTAAATCCAAGCATCCAAGCATCTTAGGCTAATTAATTGCGTTACCCAATTTTTGAGTGATATTTAATGACTGTGCAAGAGATAACTATATTAGATAGAGAAACTGATTGGGGTGCACTCATGTATCAGCTATATAGCCACTTTTTGTCTTAGAAAGAAGTGATAGTATTTGTACATATATATTATGTCATATTTCTATACTGGAAATGTAAGAATGTCAATGGCGAGTTTCCTTCAATCTTTTAGGTGACATGGTATTGTATTGGTAGTTACAGGCAAAATCGGAGTCGCTTATCACACTGACAGTGTATGACAATTAATAGTTTTCTCCAAATTTAGCTGAGGCTTTTATGCCCGTCTGACTTACATAAATTTTATTAAGCAGGATTTTGTATAAGCAAAGTTTATGGTCTACGTAAGGAGTGTTTGTTTATAAATTACTTTTCATTTCTTTTAAGGAAACGAAAGCGAGTTTGTTGAAGGTGAAAGATCGGCAATGTTAACTGAAACACGATTACAACCAGAGTAATATTTTTAGTATTCATTTATTTTTAATATACATTTATATCTCAGTTTGACGGACAAAAGCGGAGAGATGTCGGCCCGAATTTGTCGATTATCCGTTTTTTTACCGATACTAAGCTAATACAGTAGGCACCATATATTAGACTCACGATAATGTACAATCAATTGCGTAATTGTCTCAAAAACATCTAGTACTGGCCGCTCCTGAAATTCAAGCTACACACGTGACGTTATACGCTGCTTGGTTGCACTGATCTAGTCATATAAACAAAGTGAAAGCCTGCCAACTAGTGGTCAGCTGAGGAAACAATGAACTGTGTCCATAGTGTGCGGGACTTTTAGCAGTCCAGAGGTCCGGCAAACTGAGATATGAGTGTAAATGTTTTCCTGTAATAGTTAAGACTAGCCAAACTCTGCAAAAGAATTTTGCGCTTAACCAATGACAACCCACACCAACCATGCTGTACCATCCATACTAACCTCACCACATCACCCACACCATGCCCGCCACACCACACCACACCCTATGACCCACACCATGCCACCCACCCAGGTCACACCCGCCACAACACACCATACCACACCCACACTCACCACACCACAACACCCACACCACACCACACCAATTGCCCGCTGTTTTTGACTGAATGATTGTTTAGTAACTTTTGGTTATCACAACATATAGGTATGATGTTATATACAAACAGAAACTGTCACCCGAAGAAGCATTTTTTCACCTAGGAAATAAAAACCCTTCAACTGCCTCTTGTGAAGATCTTGTGGTAAGTAATCCTATATTAAATCTATAAACCATGTGTATATGTAAGGTTTTCAAGTTTTCTGGGTGAGGGACTTGTTTACATTAAATACGGTCTTTCTGGTTGTGGGACTTGTTAGCATTAAATACGGATCTAAAACGTACAGAATGGGTAGAGAATTTAGCCAGATTTTTCTCTGTAAATAACCTCCCTCTTACACCTGTGAAGTGAAACCCAGTACTTTCCAACTTTGCTTGTACTATTTTTAATGAATTTAGTGTTTACAGGTCAAGGTCAAGCTTCCGGGAACAGACAGTGATGGAATTAAGCTAGATGTAACTGACATGGTGTTGGATTGTAGTACTTTGATGTAGTGAGTAATTATTTTATTGATTTTACCGGCAGTACCCATTCGCTTTGCTCACAAATGTAATTTTTGGATGGGGCCTAAGTGGTCTGTTTTGTCATAGGTCATTGTTGTATTGTAGAAACATCATAAATTGCTGTGCGTACTACCTACCTTGTTGAATGTTCTGTAGGAGTGGTTTATAATAGAAGTTTGCACCTATACTTTAAAATTGCTCATAAATTTGGATTAGAAATAATATTACAGCTTATAATATTATTAAGATTTAAAGTTGTTGCATTTTGGTTGCTATAGAATGAGTCTCTTCATGTAATGCCAAGGTAAGGTAAATAGATAGATATATAAAATCTTATGAACCAATACTAAAACAATACCTGCACAGAAGTACAATGTATGTAACTGTATGCTGTGTCCACGGACAGGGGCATATTTACCAATAGCTTAACCTGGGCTGTAGCTTAGGGCACCAGATTTTTAGGGCCCAGTGTTATATTCTATTATATTCTTATACTTCTCCTCAGAAAATGTCCTCCTGACATTCCTACTTTTTTCAGCAAATTGAATCTACATTTACCACATCCGGTCGACAGTAAAAATGGAACAGCTGAATGGGATGAAGACAGGGAAGTATTACAAGTCACCTTACCTCTCAAGCGAGAATATGATTTTCTAAATAAATAGCCTGAATTATGTTATAGGTAAATAATAATTGAATATGCAGAATTTTTAATTCTGTATATTTGCCATGTCTAGCTACTTATATCTATTTATATCCTAGTTGTTAATTACATTAGGATATTGACGGGTAAATGTCAATATTTTATCACGTGTTTTAAACACATGTTGTTTGTTGCCTAATGGTTGAACTTTAAACTGCAGGCAGTTTAGCTCAACAAAGCAATGTAAAAATATCTAGGCGATATAATGCGATTGCTTTTTTATAATCCTTACATGAACCACGTGCATGTTTTATGTGCAGTTAGTGGTTTTTCTGTTTGTAGATTGCTATGGCTATTTTAAATTTCAGTTAAAATTATATGTTGATTTACGTCCCTAATGACTTTTACAATGAGAATCTCCACACATGCTGCCCCCAAAGTAACACAAGTCCTTAGCTGGTTAAAGGGGCAACAGTTTACTTCTCTGATAAATAAACCCATAAATGTTCGTCGCACCTGTGACTCTAGCTAGTCAGATATGTGCACAGACATTTTGACATCGACAGTGGAACACACATATTTGGACACACATGTCATTTGGATGCAAGATGCTTTGGACACAAGTCATTTGGACGGAAGGTGACTTGGACACATACGTTATTTGGGCACACGGATAATTTGAATGCAGATCCTTTTGGACACATAGGCACTTTGTACACAAGACATTTGGCTGCATAGTGTATTTGGACACATGTAGTTTGGGCACTAGGTGATTTGGACACATAGATCATTTGGAAACAAGGTGATTTGGGCACGAATCCAGGCAAACAATTACAGGTAAAAAGTCACAGGAAAAAAGAGATAACCCTAATTATAACCTTAACCCTAATCCTAACCCTTAACCCTAACCGTAACTCCAGCCAATATTAATTGTGACGTTCTCCTAGCCAAAATTGTGCTTTTTTCCTGTGTCTCTATTATCTGTCACCTTTGGCCATGTCAGGTCAGGTTGGACGCAAGGGTCATTATGATACAAGGTTATTTCGACGCATAATTTGGACGCAAGGCAATTTTGACGCATAAGTTATTTGGATACATAGAGCATTTGGACACGTAGATATTTTGGTCGCATAGGATACTTAGATGCTAGGTGTTTTGTACACATGGGTAAGAATAATTATCGTTTCAATACGAAAAATTTGTTTTTATCGTCATTGTGTCGAATGTGGCCCGTATCATTGTTTATTGTGCATTGTACAATCTTCATCTGAATAAAATAATTATTCACTTCCGAAGTCAGAAGTTTTCATGTATGAATTCGGTTTTTTAGTGATGAGTCCATGCAAACCGAAATATACAGGTAAAAAATAAAGGGAAAGCTACACCTTTGCTCAAAAGTTCCTTGCAGGAAGTTCCGACATTTTGTGCACATTAAATTTGCACCTTTGATTTCTTGTCTGCACTAGCAATCTGTAAATTAAAGCATTATCATTAGTTTTATTTTGAAATCATTGCAAACACACTGAAAGGACCAGAGGTGTTATTAACTTCTCTGAAAAGAGTAGTAACTGCTTCTTATTCAGGATGTAATTATATTTGGGTGCAGTTATTGACCCATACTAGTATGCGTGCTTACTATGATAGACGTAAGCTCGTCTAAATGTTTGACATGTTTACTAACTAAATGAGAATTATGAAGCATCATTTTCTAATGCATCATTTTTCGATCAATCAATAAAAGCAATCTTGCTTCAACACCTTTGTACTTGGTATTGCTGTAATTAACATGAACATATAACAGCTAGGTAAACAGCAGGAGTCTGCCACAGCTTCGTTAACTTCAGTGTTTGGTGCTCCTTAATTAAATGTACAGTGGTTGGCGTATGCAGTGTTTGTATGTACTCGATGTATAAAATGTTAGATTTCAGAAAAGTGTTTCCCGTTTACGAGTTTTGAGTATTTTGTGGGCGTGAATGACAGTAAACACATCCGTTCATGATGACGGAAACCAAAGGACTAGCAGTTTGTAACATTGATCAAAATTGTGACTGCAATTGTATCTACAACATAATATATAATTCTTGCAGAGGGAGAAATGCAAGCTTGGATCACAGTGACTGTGAAATTGGATATAGTTTCGAAAAAAATGGTCTTTGGATAGTATTTCTTATTGTTCTGGTTGTTCTGTGTCTTATTGCAATATTTGCAAATCTATTTGTTATCATAGTCGTGTTGAGCACTCCACATATGCGCATTGTTACAAACAGCTATATAGTTAACCTTGCTATAGCAGATTTCCTGATTGGTGTTATCGTTATGCCGACAACACTTCATAACATGTGGAGAGAAGGAAAAGGAATGGATAATACAGTGAGTATATGGTAAACATAGCTATATATAGCAAAAACATGGCCATATCCACAGTAAAAACTAAGGTCATATGAAGATAGAATGTATTTAGTAAGAGAGAGACAAAATACTTGCAATGATTGTGGTACCACATTTTGGGTACTGTCCATTTTTATAAGAATTTTTCAGTTAACCAGTTAATATAATATACCAACTTTAATCATCATGCTACAATTAAATTGATAAAATTGTGTTAAAGTGCATGTGTCCTAACTTTATCAATCAGAGTTGCCAAAAACAGACAGTCTTACACAAAGGTACAAAATTTTTCAGACTTGTTGTCATTTTTATGCATTCATATGATTTACATAACTAACTGTCTCAGTTTTTAACAAAGTTTCGAATATTAAATTGACTGGTTACTCATTTCAAATTCAGTAGTGATAGTAATAGTGACAGTGCTAATTAATAGTACATGTAGTAGTTACTTTCGTAACAGCACTTTTGAAGTTTAAAAACTGACTATATCCTATTGTGTTTAATAGTTAGCCTAGTTAAAAAAACAAAATTAAGTAACACTACCATAGATTCATTCCAGATATTCAATGCTTATTATGGCAGACACAATTTTAAAATGGTATAAGCAACTAAGGTTACAGGGGTTTTAGACACAGGCTATTTCGACGCAAACATTTTGGACACAGGTTATTTCGACACATAGGTAATTTGGACACAAGGAAATTTGAACACATAGGTAATTTGGACACACAGGACATTTGGACACATAGGACATTTAGGCACAAGGTAATTTGGACACATAGGACATTTGGGCACAAGGACATATTTGGACATATAGGCCATTTGGACACAGGACACCAGATAAATTGGACATGTAGGACATTTGAACACAAGATAATTTGGACACATAGTACATTTGGACACATAACCCATTTGGACACAAAAAAATTAAGGACATTATTTGGACACATAGAACCTTTGGAGACAAGTGATTTGAGCATTTTTGTTATTAAGGCATGTAAGCTATTTAGACATGTAGGACAGTTGGACGCTAGGTGTTTTTCACACAGGATATTCAGACATGTAGATAATTTGGATAAGTTAACTGTTTAGACACCAAAGGTACAATTTGGATTCAATTAGGGGATCATACCATTTAGCAACATTGGTTATTTAGTTATACCCAGTTCTTGGAGATGGGTGAATTTAAGCCATTTTTTTGCAAAATTTTTGCAAAACCCGTAGATGAAACGAGTGATTTATTATCTATTTTGAAAGATTCGTTTTCTCTCTGCTTTAAATCTGACTCCGGCAACAGTAATTGTAGTCTGTAGATCAAGAAGCACATAAATATTAGGGTGGTTTCATTGCATGTGGTTATGGTGGCTACAGCAGTTACAACAGGTGTGATTGACATGGTACAGCAGTTGCGATGGATACGGGGAGATACTAGCCGAAAAGCTACAAAACCAAAATCTAATGTGCAATTAAGTGTGATAGTAATAAAATTTAGATTAAGCTGTTTAAGCACTAATTAAGAATAAATTGTGGACAGAAGATTTGATTTTCTTGGAAGATTACTTTTACAAGTTAGTAAAATAGTCAATAAAAACTTTCTAGTTCATACGTTACACTTGTATGGTGATAAAGAATTTTCTCAGACTCAGTCGCAGTTGCAGTAAGTAATGAATAAATTTTGGAATTCTTGCCACAGCCATGTACCCAGATGTCCTATTTTTCTAAATAGCCTTGTGTCCAAAATGACGTAAGTGTCCAAATGTCTTGTGGCAAAACATCCTGTATCCAAATTACTGCACACCAAAACTATTATTAGTAAAAAAACTGAAAGGCACAAGCTTCTAACATGGATTGCTTAACTTATATAATTGCTTTGTTTCTAACAACTGATTTATTACGACTGCTATTCAGTAATTAGTTCTCTGATTTTTTCTTTCAGCATGCTTGCAATTTCGTGGGATTTGTTATTACTACCTGCTGCATTGTATCCATACTTAGTCTAGCTGGTATCGCATTGGACAGATACCAAGCCATCATTAATTGTCTCTTGTATAACACTCGCTGCACCTGGAAGTACGCAATAAATGTCATTACTTGGATCTGGTTAGAAGCAATTATATTTGGACTGCTACCAGTTGTGGGTTGGGGGCAGTACACTTACCATCCTGCTCGATTTACCTGTGGTCCATGTGCAGTCAGTAATGTTGCTTACAGTGTATTGTTGTTTGTTTGTGTGTATCTAGCGACAGTGACCATAATGCTGTATTGTTATATTCGCATATGGATTATAGCTGCTAGACACAGCCGTAAAGTCCAAGACATGCGCACAGCACAACTAAATGTAAGAAGAGTTACGGTAGAGTCTATAAGCAGAGACAGCAGAGATGTTATTTCTGCTAATCATGTACATGTACAAGAAGCTAGAAGAATTTCGGAAGACCGATCAACAGAAGACTCACTCGACATGCTAACCACTAGCCTAAATGATACAGCTGAGGGTACAGTCAGGCGGGGAAGAATGACATTAAGAATAGTGTTATTGATACTCGTGCTTCTGTGCTGCTGGACTCCATATTCAGCTGTGATTATGAGAGAGGTTCATGCTATAAAAAAGGCAGGGCATTGCAATGTATTCTTTGAGGAGAATATTTATACACTCGTAATTTGGTTGGCTTTGTCCAGTTGCTCTATCAACCCTCTTATTTATAGTCTGAAAAGTAAAAGATTTCGAAAAGCTGCAAAGTGTTTTTACCTGGACTTACATGCGAGGATTTTTAAGAAAAAGACAGTCGAACCTTTGCCATGTTCATCTGAACCGGAGTCACCTCATGATTGCTTGGAATCACTTGATCCATCTCGCTTTATGGTTCACCAACTTTCGGTTCTACCGACTACTGTGGCTACTGCCTGTAAAAATAACTGTGGTACTTTGGAGAGTGTCGTGTATGATGATGTGCCTGGAATCTCACTAGCAAGATGTTCTTTGCCATTAAGTTCTTCAGGAAACAGTCAGTCAACATGTTATGTGGAGGATAGCGCTCGTGAAAACAACTGTGAAAATATATAGATAACACGCATGTACCATACTGACAATCTTTATGATCATTGGTATGAAGATTTTATTTAAATTGTAACAGTAATGAATGTTTCATCACCTGTCTGACTAGCTTGGTTAGTTGCATATTTTGCATTCTGAAAGTGACTGAGTGCTGCTCCGGCACGTGTCTATTTTCTGTTTTATTTTGTCTTTTCATTAAATTTTATTGTTGCATGTTTTATAAGTCAAACAAGCCCAGTTTACATGTATCATCTATTTTGTCTGTTGTGTAGATAACATTTTTTTTCATAGCTGGGTGTGCCTTGTGTGTTTTCTTCTGCATTCCTTGCTTTTCTGTGGGAAGTGAATGAATAGCAAATGTAGTTCAACAATTATGTGCCACTATTATTTGGTAATGTAGAGACATAACTTGTATATTGACAACATCCAAATTGAAAGATGTGATGAGGCTGTTCCTTGGAAAGTTTTATAAAATTTGCCAGTTCAACTTTGTGTTTTTTCGTGTGAAGGTTGCATGTTCATTATTTAATATGACATGAATTGTTATAGCGTATTATTATATTATATTGTAATTGAAAACATCCAGAATTAAAGCAACTAGTGAGGCTGCTTCATAAAATTTGCCAGGTAAACTTTGTTAATTTTTTTCGTGTTATAGGTTATGTGTTTATTAAATGTTACAACATTATGTGCATATGATATGCTAAATAAGAAACTGTTTGTATACTTTACTTTCCTCTTACAGATTTAGCCAGGCTTTTTTTTATAGTTTAGTATTGTTTATTTTTATCAGAGCACTTTGGTTTGAATAAATGATGCTGGTGCCCTCAGATCAGACAGCAAAAAATGTTCATTGTAGCAATTTGCTAATACTTTTGACCTGGTCAAGTGTGGTTAACATATGTCAGTAGTTGTAAATTACTATGCTCAAGCTTGACTAACCATTGGGCACGCTACTCTTGACTAATTTGAAATTTAAATTTACTAACTCTGAATACTATTGTTTTAGAGCTATTTAATGTTATGACTTCAGGAACAAAGTTGTTTACCTTAATTTTCACATTTCTCACAGGTTCCTCATCATTGCTATCTTGAACCTGTAAACAATCTTAGGTTTTTAATTTTTATTACTCTTTTGTCAAGCCCCTACACCTGTCTCATATGTTTGGGAGTTAACATAAATTAAAACTGGATGCCCTAATTTTCACATTTTGGCCCATATCTTGGACCCTTGAAGAATCCCAGCTTTTTAAAAGGTACATATCTTCCCTGCAATGTATAAATGCTTTTGAAAACATTTTGGATTTAAGCCATAGCAGTAGGAGGAATTGAATGGGAATCGAGAGACTGTTGTCCAGTATCCTTGACCCTTTGATCGAGGTGAAAGTTCACTGCGTCACTTCAAGGCCCGTACTCCAGGTATCTACACTGTATGTTTCATGACTTCTATACCCTCTATACATTTGCAAGTTAAAATGAATTAAAAAGTGGAAAACTGGATGTGTAGCATCATGGAAATCAGCATTATGGGTTCTCCTAGACCTGCGACAGTAGCGCTCTCAGGTAAAAACCCACAATTTTAACACAATCCACGATCATTATGCCCTTTTATGTCTATTTGTAGATAGGTGCAGACTTCTAAAATGAATCTGCCCTTAAAGCAGGTAAATACACAAAAAAGTGGACACTGCTATGCCAGTAGCTTGTCAGCACCACTTTCGATTTACAGTTACCACCAATCAACAAGAAAACAAAATAGTACGCTGCGAGCAGGGTTCGAACCTGCGCGGGGAGACCCCATTGGATTTCAAGTCCAACGCCTTAACCACTCGGCCATCACAGCAGACAAGCGAAACGTTTCGAAGCTCAGGATATGAACTATTATCGGTTGTGGTGGCGCTGGCTTTCTACACAATTATATATTTTACTCATACCATGGATTTAGAGATTACGATAAAAATATTTTACGGTGGTAAAATTCAACCTCTCTTTTAAATTCCATAGCTAGTACCTTCGACTGCTGTTAATTTCGGCGATACTTTTTAGAGAGATACAAGACTTGTGGTCTGCTGTGCGGACATCGCTTTCAGTCAAAAGGTCTCATTCTAGTCTATTGTAAAAAATATGTACGAGATTTCTGTTATCATCTGTATAGCGCATTTCTATTATTATGCTTCCGTTATGCTTTTGCGACAATTCCAGCTACACGGATTTAAATTGTGCACAACATGCAAAATTATACTTACGTAAACTCTAATCATTGCGTAAAATTACGAACAAATTTAAGATTTTTATCCACATCAATGTCTATCGACAAAATGTTAACGCAGATGTTTCAATCAACACACAATAGGAGCTTCTTGTCACAATGGAAATTTTTTCATATAAGTTGAAATGAAGAGTTCACGGTGATGTAACTCTATCACTGACGAAATCTGGGCAATGTAAAGGTGTCCGCTTATTTAAACGTTCAGGTGCTATCTATAAAAGAACAAAGATCTTTAATAATTTATTACCGCCTCAGAATCAACATCTTTTTGGTCAGCGTCTTCATATGACAATATATCTACTAGCTTGAAATTAGATAAGCCAGTTTTTACGAAAACTGGCTTAACAAACCCGTGAATAGAGCTAAGAACGTACGTCCAAAATCTACGAAAAATAGTGTTCGGAAGACTTCAATGAATCAGCCAAACGGCAAACCTCAGCCATTGTTGGCAAAGCGGCGCTATTTGATTTGTGTGTTGAGTCTTTTGCTGGATTAAATGCTGGGTCTTCCTGTTTCGAGGGCAGATTTATTTTATTTTTAGATTTATTTTAGAATTCTGCCTGCCTAATGACTACAGTAGACCAATCCAATAGGCTTTCGATGATGACGACGACAAAAGCTGTTGGGCGCCTTATGGCGCATTGGACAACGTACCAATGAAGGCCCAAATACCGCAGTACATTAAAGCACCTCTGACCAGTGGCCATCATAATCACACGTCACTTCTTTTTTATTCAGCAATAAAAATTAAATGTAAAGTAACAAATAAGTAATAAATAAATTGTACTTTAGTTATTAATTACTAATAATACTTTGAAGAGGAAAAAGGGAATTTTAAAGTATGTCGCAAAAAAATTCTATACAGAGTTTAATATTTATTGTTTTGCATTATGCTTACCTATTTGGAACACTCATGTAACTAGAAAAGAAAAATCTTAGTAATTTAAATGTTAGCACTAGCTGGTAAAATGTCACCGACTCACCTTCCCAGTGTGCACCACTCGCTCACTAAAAATATACATTATTAATCTTATTGACAAGATAAACGTTATTTATGCTTTTGCTTAGTGAGGTGTGCTATGCATGCCCTGATTATTTTCTCCAACTAATTATAGGGATTTCTTGTCAGCTAATGTCAGATCTGAGCCATTCAAATTAGTAATAATTGTTTTGCTTTTCAATTCCAAATTGCTGAGTTATGGTTATTTTTCATAAATTTTATGTTCACTAAAATATATTATGAGTGCAAGATGTAAATATAATTATTACTCTCCTTAGTGAATTTATTTTTATGGACTGATTGTTTTATTTATGTCAACTGTGAGTCTGCTGTAATAATGAAATAAACAAAAGTATCACATACACTGGCTATAATTACATTTGTGTAAATGTTTCGTTACTACAGATTGCATGATTTCATACTAGAGCTTCCCAGGTTAGCACCATCCATGTTCTTTGCTTAATTACTTCTAAACGTCTTTATTTTTGATAAAGATATAATATAGCTATTCACATTAGGTGGTTTCAGCTAATTACCACGGATAATAAGGGCAAAATTCAGTAGACAAAGTATATGCAGAGTGTTTGCACATAAGTTTACGTATAAACAAAGTCTTTACTTTGTCTATATAATTATGAATTCTCCTGATATATGGGTATGTATGGATTTATTTGGGGCTTCTGTAGCTATACCAGCAGTGACTTTGCCACTCCCAGTGATATGCCCATCAAATGAATGTCTTAGAAATATTATAATGTAGCTGATATTTGCGATTTTCTTAGTGATCACTGAACCATTCTTCTCATACACGGCATATCACACAGGCACTGCTATGATATAAACAGAGAAACAAAACACCAAAAACTTCAGTAAAATAAATTATTAAATATGTAAGAAATCATTATTTACATCCACACGTGATCTTCATAAAAACTACATTATCATTGACTGCACAATATCAATGCAATTACAGGTAAACCTGTGACTGACAAACTGAGTGAAAAAGCATTCCAACGAAAATACTGTAAATCCTCAGAATTGTTATTGAATTTAATTTCATTGACAAAATCAATTAGCATTAAATAAATTTCTAAAACCCAAAATGCTAACTAATATGCTTCTACTTGTGGGTTGTGAAAGCAGATTTACCAGACAAAAAATTTTCTGTTAACATCTCTAATTTTTACTAAATCTAAAAAAAGCAAAATCATCCAACATATTTACAATTATTTACAAATTTTATCCACTTATATACATTGAATTGTACAGGCAATTTAATCATGACATAATTAAATAACTTAACAATACATTACGAACTATTATGGAACAACGCTGCACAATTTTACTTCATTTCTAGTAGATATCAGAGGTAATATAAAGCAACACTGATTGTGATGGTATTCACAATAGGAATTTTTAAAACACGCTGTCTTTAAAACAATAGGAATTTTAAAAGGCTTTATATGTGAGAATAAAGGTCTAAAAAAGAATAAATTGGATAAAAGGCAAATGTCTAAGCTATATTTGCATAAGTATTTATAGATAACTAGGTCAAAGAAATTCAGTTAAAGATTTGTTTGAAGGCTTTCTTTTTAAATGTGCTACGGTTCCAGTTGTCTTATCTAACAATTGAATACCATAATGTTCATTAGTTTCATCAGCTTCTGGGATCGATCGCTCCTGCATCATTAATGGTACCATCTCCATTGGCCGCACTTTTCCATTACTAACACTTCTTTGTTGCCGTGACAATAATGGCTGCTGCACGCTTTCCTTATATCCTTTTTGTGGGATGCGCACTTTCGGCAGCATCTCTTCGTATGTGTGATTTACAACTTTTTTTTCAGTACATCCATTGTCGTCTTCGTCATCACTAGGACGGAAAGTACGATAGCTCAAGGGTGTTTCGCAAGAGTCATTAGCTGTAGGTGTACATTTACCTTTAGACTGACTAGTGTTATAACGAGGTGGGGAGGAATTAGACGAGAGTGTTGCACCGGCTGAAACCTCCTTGCTCAGGATGCTGTTCACTGAACCATATGTGTCGGCTGAAAAAAAAGTACAGAAAAAGATTGTATTAAAGCAATGGAATAACAAGCAGGACAAAAAAAAGATCACAATACATCACTGCAGGGCTGTTTCATGCTTCTTTACAGCTGCACCACAAAGCAAAATGTCTATAACTGATATAGTGGTGTAGCCAGAGCGTATGGTCCCTGGGAATGACATTCAAGTTTATGCACAACCCCCACGAAAAATGATAACATCCTTCTGATTTTAGATTTGTAAAACTTATCGATGTTGTGTTGCAGATGCGATGAGTTGTAGTAGAAATAAACTGATTGAATATGATTGCTGCAGTGAATGTTGTAGAAATAAATGCTCCCTGAATGCTGCAAAAGCTACAAGAATGTGACTGTAAATGTGCTGCTTAAATAAATTGAAGACATGTATTGCATAAAAATTTTGAAAAACAAAGACAAACCAAGCAAACATTATAAAGATATTGAACTACTAATTATCATCCACCTTTGTCGCAAACTTTTGGCGAAAGATACTGTAAGCAGCATTTTCCTAGAAAAAAGAATCAACTTCTACACTGCATTTAATCAAAGTACCAGTGAAAGAGGACTGCCTTTGACCCGCCCCCCCCCCCAGCTACGCCACTGTTCTGACAATATGAATATGGATGTAAAAAACGTTGTAAATCATTCAACATTAACATCTACATAGTTGATTAATAGTTGCTTTTTTTGCCTTATGTTGTCAGTGATACTTATCCAAATATATGACTGAACATACATTTAAGTAGTTTAACTTTATAATAATTTTGCACTTTACTGTTGTACAATAAAAAATTACAGGCATTGCCACTGTACTGTAACTCAACAAATGACCACAGCTGCGAGCTGCTGCGTACAACCATACAAGTTATTTAAACTACCAAAACAAATTTACAAAACACAACATTTTAGTCTACTCATTCTATTTTGCACAAAAAATACAGTACATTTGTTAAACACTATCTCTTAAGTAATACCGTAAGGATGCTATAAAAACAAATGACTCATAAACTGAATAATTGAGTCAAACGTGCAGAAAAGGCAAAAACAACTACAAACTGGAAAACAACAAACAAAGAGGCTTGATGTACGATTATTCAATCTCTTCTGCAAATAGAAACTGTTTTACAGAAAAACGAATGATGTATATAAGACTTAAAAGGGGCTCCTTACTAGTGCAAAAATAGTAATGGTCACAAAATTTAATAACTTGGTTCTCAAATGCCCATTCAGAAAAGTAAGGGCATTTAGAAGCATTTTATCTTACAACTAATTTGACGAAAGAGGAAGTTATATTTAAATTTTTTAGAGACAGTATCACTATGATGAGCCACATTAAGGCACCACAAGCAGCTAAGACAAGTGCTTAGTTAGGACTGTTATAATACACAACAAATAGTTGTAGCACATGCCTGCATTGTTAGACATATTGCCACATGGGAAGCAAAAAATGTGCCAGAAAGGTGTTGGTTTTTTCCTTTTTTCTGGTAACAAATTGCATGCTGCAATAGCATAATAACGTCTGAGAACCAATATAACATTTTGTGACCCAATGTCAGTATTGTAGTAAGCACACTAAGTACAGCTACAGTGCACGAAGTAACTCCATACTCACCAGAAGGGGAGCCAATTGACCTGCATGGAACAATGACCGCAAAAAGAGATAAACTGAGAGTAAGTTACAGTTTTGCAAACTATCTAAGAAACACCACATTTTTAACATAGCGAGAAAAGATAAATTTATAGAAATGTAAGAAAATAAGAAAAAAACAACTCACATACTTATTAGTTATAAGCCAGTCATAGTACAGAAAATATTTTAAAATATCAAAATTTTTAGTTTGCATCCAACAAATGTGAAGTGTGAAATGAACTTTTTTACACGTGGTATAACTTCTATTTTGTGCTGAGAACCTAAGACAGATTGAATATTTTTGCATTTAAATGAGTCCATGCATTCAGGACAAAAGTTGTTGGGACCGAGAAAGCAAAAGTCACGAGGGGCATTTTGCAGTCAAAGCACAAACCAAATAATGTGAAGTTGTTATTTACCATTGTTACACTATTATGTGACAACTAAGCAAGTAACTGAGTATGCGTTGGCTGTGCTCAAACAAGAATATAGAACCATTGTATTCCTAACCTAGAACTAGAAGCTAGTTCAGGCCAAGACTGTTCGACACCAAGATGAAATATGTCAGTTTAAATTGTGTGTGACAGCATCACATATTAATGTAAAATATTCCTATTAAACACACTGTTCACATTAGTCAGATAATACAGGTTGTTATAAACAGGCAAACCTCTTTATACTACTTATTTTAGGAGTGCAAAAAGACGGCACTGAGCGAGTTTGGCATTATAACGAGGTACATTAATTTATACATGTCTATGCAAGTATAAACATTTGGTTTTGCCAAAAACATTGGTGTTAAGTGAGGGGGGCATTACAAAGGAGGGCGTTATAACGAGGTTTGACTGTAAAGTTCATTACCTAGCATAAAGATTGCAAAAACCACAACCCTGAGAAGGGGGAAATAATCCATGCTGCAAAGAACATTCCCAAACCACTGCAACCAAAAGTTGAAGAACAAGAGTATAATAAAGCAAACTAATATAGACTAACAAGGACATACATATATTTACCTTGTATTACCTTCGCTGGTTTCGCTTTCACAATAATCAGCAGATGACACTGGCATGTAGCTTGTGCTGCCACCTCGTGGTGGTGAATGCAATGTTTCTATGGAATTGTCATGAATGCTTTCGGCATAACCTGTATCTTGAGAAACGGAACTATTAACGTTACTTGCATTCCTGAGATCCTAGAAGAGAGAGAATAGCATTTTATAAAGTTACCAGTAAGTTGAACAATAAATGTGACTGTAACAGCGCAAATTCAAACACTTAGTTATAAAAATAATGATAAAAAAAATCATTCTTTTTAAAAGAGACACCCAAGAGGTAGAAAACGTTTGTTCATATGCAGCATATTTATATCCTGGTTCACGGATTGACCAACTTTGAAAAACCGAAAGTCACACCTTTCTTAAATATTATAAGTTTTTGTCACACTAAAAATACTCATTCACATTATTTAATATAATCACTAGTGGATGAATTAGTATAAAAAATAAAAATACTTTTCATTTGATTTATCTTTGCTATTATTCTCTATGTAAATCTGCAGTTGACTTGCAAGTACAAATTAACATAAGTAAAAAGAAATAGTGACATATGTAAGACATTTGTACATTCAGCACTTACTGAGCTCTGAATACTTGTATTCAAACGCGGATTTGGAGTCCGACGTATAACCGGATGAGGGAGTGGTGGATGCGGATGATCAATGTATTCATTTTGTGGTCGTGACCTTTGCGATGAAGGGATCATCAAAGTGTTTACATCATGTGGGCTCTGCAACACAAACATCGAAAAGTATTAACAACAATGTCAGTTCAAAAAAATCAGCCAGAAAGTGACTGTGTAAAACATGGCAAATATCTTTAATGGAAATACACTGTACACATTATCATAACTGACAATTTTGAGAGTACATAAGTAATTTGTTAAATACGATCAACATATTTCAGTGTTTGTTAAAGCATTTAATTCAAAATGAAAAAAAAGATAAATAGTCGGTAATACATATTCAAACTGAGTTAGCAACTTTGAGCAACGATACTTTTGCAAAATCAGCCATCTAAGGACCGAAGGTGACATAAGTAGTATGCAAGTATAAAAGGCATAAGCAAATAAAGGCTTGGACAGCTTGTTGCAAAAATATTAAATATACATCACAACACTAACTTTACATACATTTGCATGAGATCCAGCTTGTGATGGATTCCTGGAATTAAAAACCCAGCTAAAGTTTCCGGTCAACACGGAATCACTGCGATCGTGTTCTACTCGACCAGAGTGGCCGGAATGTGTGGAGTTAGTACAGTTGTCTGCACTACTCCGATGACTCCCAATACTTCCAGAACGTCCGCTCGGGTCAGTCCGGCCAGCGCAGCCGCCCTCCTCTATGTCGGATGAAGCAGCAGATGGTTTACGACGAGGTTTAAGACCCTGGAAAATTCTCTGGGCTTCCGTTCGTACATTGTATGCAAGATTCTCCCTACTCTTGCGACGGTATAGTATGAGCAAGATCACAACTGCAATAATCAGAAATGCTGAAATACCAGCCATGATTAAAATCAAAGTGATGTTAGTTTTGGCATCCACAGGAAAATCATCTACAACATTTTCATCTAGATGGAGACTCAGTAGATACATCAAAGTCTCATTTGTTGTTGTGTTCCCAGGATGAATGATGATATTTAGTGTTGCCATCGCTACATTTTGAGGCTCTCCATGATCTTTTACAGTAAGAATTAGTTTATGTAAGCCAACTAAATCAGACCGCAACGGCACAGTTGTCGTGATCTCCCCACTGTGTTTATCAATGTCAAACATTTTCAAACCATTACCATCCATGATGCCAAACTCCATCTCTGCATTCTCATCTTCGTCGTCATCGTAAGCCGTCACTTCGCAAACAAATTTTCCACTGGGAGATGTTTCCGGAAGAAACACAACGTTCTCGCTTCCAGATGGGAAGGTAATTACAGGAACATTGTCATTTGTATCTGTCACGAAGATGGTTACATTGGCAGAGTCAAATCGCTGTGGCACGCCTTGATCAGATGCAATGACAACGTATTTATAGATATCTTTTTTCTCGCGGTCAAGTTTCCGGTTTGTATAGATTCCTCCAGTCTTTGGATCAATGCTGAATTCAAGAACCGTCTTACTGAATGAATATTCAACCTCTCCATTTACTTGAATGTCTTTGTCGACTGCATCAACCGATCCCACGAGTGTTGAAATGGCTTGGTTTTCAGGGAGTGAAAAGCTGTAAAATTTCCTTTCAAATACTGGAGAATTATCATTCTCATCTTTTAGCACGATCTTGACAAACGTATGAGAACTTAAACTTGGTTGACCACCATCTGTTGCCACAACTTTTATATCTATTAACTGTTTCTCTTCTCTATCAAATGTTGTTCTAGTTGTAATAATCCCAGAAGTTGGATTAATTTTAAATGCAATATCATGCGGTGGGGCTATATGATATTTTATTACAGCATTTTCGCCCTTATCCCGATCTGTTGCTGTAACCTGAGTCACAATCCTCCCTATGTTATTATTTTCTGGAATTTTAGCTATAAATAGAGTTTGATTAAATGTGGGTGCATTATCATTCTCGTCAGTAACTTGCACATGAAGCACCCCTGTCGAAGATTTCACGGGAGATCCTTTATCTTCAACTCGGATAGTTAAGTTATACCGACTTTTCTGCTCTCGATCCAACTTTACTGCAGTTACTAACATGTATTCATTAATAAATACAGGTTTCAGAGCGAAATATGCAGCATTGTCTGACAAGATTTCTGCAGTAGCACGACCATTTTCTCCACTATCCAAATCAGATATTGTAAGTTTAGCTACAAAAGAACCGATTGGAGCTCCTTCAGAAATGTATGCTATACCGTCACCAGCAGACAGTAAATCAATGTTAATCACAGGCACTTTATCGTTAATGTCCACAACCTTGACCTTGACCAATGTAACACCAGTCAATGGAAATGGACCTTGGTCAGTTGCATCAATATATATGTTGTACGCATCCTTTTTTTCATAATCAACATCTCCAATGACAAATAGTTCACCAGTCTCAGGGTCGACATCAAATGCTTCCCTAACTGCTTTTTCATTGCGAGAAGACAATTTGTACGTAATTTTGCCATTTGGTCCATAATCTGGGTCTACAGCCTTAACTTGCAATATAGTAGTAGATGGTGCTATGTGTTCAACAATTTCGCGCTGATACTTAAGTTGTTCAAACGCTGGAGCATTATCATTTGAGTCAGTAATATCGATATTTACACTAACCGATCCACTACGTCTCGGGATGCCATGATCGGACGCTATCACTTTTAGCTGCAATAAATAAAAAAGGTACTTTTATTACCAATAACTGGAAAATAAACCATGCGTACATCCACACAGATTAGGGAATGTATAAAACGCTGCAGGTTGTCAAAAAATAAGTTTTTAAATCATAAGTTAGACCATTTAAACACATTTATTTTAATGACGTCATAATCAGGAAGAAACAAACACACATTGTTCAACAACAATTTTTATAGATTTGTTAATTAATTAATCAATAAGTGTGAACAAAGCCTTTTGTGAATATTAACCAATAAAGTTTTATTCTCAGAACTGTCTTTTCCGGATTATTAACATAACCACTTCCCCCATTTTCAAAAATTTTGGATTGTCAGTGCTAGATGGCGCCAAGCTATTAGAGCCCATACTATAATTTTTAAGGGAAACAGGAACACAGTTGCAACAGCATACAGGCAGTTGCTTACTTTCATTTTATATACTTGCAAAGAGTATGTATTATGTAGGTAGACGATATATGACAGTATTACTAAAAAAAAACTAGCATAACTACGCAAAATACAAATGAAATTCTTTTATTATGGTATTTAAAGATAATTGTTTGTTACTTTGAAGTGATTAATTATGATAAGTGTTTCAAGTTTTCCATTAAACACAAATATGCAAAAAAGAAAAAACATTATTGCATTAGCCTAAATGTACTTTACATTATTTTTATCTCATAATTATAAAGCTCATAAAAGACATAATAAATAATAAGTTTGCCTTTGGACGCCTTGAACATTTACTTTTAATAAAGTATCAACGCACAATCTATACTGGGAAAATTTGTTGTATTGAATAATGGAATTTATTTTATTGTGTCATAACAACCCACCTTTTGAGACTGGCCAGCCTCTCGGTCCAGCGATTTCTGTACAACTAATGCAACTATTTGCTCCCCAAAAGCATCAGAAGTCACCTTCAAAGCAAAATCACCCCCTGTTGGTTTCAACTCGTACTCTTGCACAGAGTTATGTAATATGTCCTCATCCAGCGCTGGTTCCAACAGCACCGTATGCCCTATAGGCGCGTTTTCGGGCACTTGTAAATTCAGAGGATTTATAGGAAAATATGGGTCATGATCATTTACATCCATAATTTCAACTTTAGCACGCACAATTTCAAAGTATTGCAAAGGTGTCACGGCTATATCAAAACTATATACACAGTTTAACTTGTGACCACACATTTCTTCCCTGTCGATTACAGTAGCCGTGGTAATGTTACCCGCAGAATCAATGTGAAAGTACTGAGTTTTGTTAGCAGACGATAAAATATTGAATTTGATGTTGTTTACACTAGCTGGTATATTTACAACTTCGCGCACGTTTGTGACTATAGTTCCCGCTGGTTGCTCTTCGTAGACAGAAGCTAGTAACTCAGCACCGTCGGCGTATTTTAGTAAAATACACAGTAATAGAAATGCGTTGATAAGAAGTCTACAAGCTAGAGACAGTTTCATTTTGATGCGCTGCGACTTTGGTTGCCTGTACCTGAAATGAAAATATATAAAGTAATATAAAGAAACAGCCAGTGTAGATACTAATCAAATAAACACACGAACGGAACCAGAAAGTCTGAAAAATTCGCTGAGACCGTGCTCGCACCTCAGCTGGACTAAAGCAGTGGTTTTGAACTTTTGACAGTGATTTGCATAAGCAAAGATCATTAATTAATTATAGCAAGGAGCTGTGTGATCTAGTAGCCTAAAACACTGTAACTGAAATAAAAAACTTGTTTGATTTTTTCACCTTACCTTCGTTTCGGTTGAACATGTTTCAAAAATTAATTTTAAAGAGACTATCAAACAAGAGCACTATTATTATTATTATAAACTAATTAACGATCAAAATTAGTTTTTCAAGTTGATTATTGTTACAAATTCCATTCTTGACATTTCTATGCACATTGATTTTTTTTAAAGTAAAAACAAAAATAGACATAGAAAATTTAAATTCTTTTTCTCATTTTGTACATATCATCTGAGATATAATGTGTGAACTGTTTGCCAAACAGAAAAAAACAGTAAATGTCAACACTTTTCCTATTAAAGCAAAATAATTAATAAACATGTGACAATAAATTTAGCAAAAATTAAGCTTTCTCAAAAAGTGCAAAACGAATCCGAATCTCAAATTACCTTCGTCGTATTCTATAATACCAACAAAGTAACGGGTTAAACTTCGAACACTGCACTCTTATCATTTTAAAAACTAACCAAGTAAAGACTAATATTATAGCAGTTGCTATACACTAACAAAAAAAATGTGCAACCGAGCTGAAGTCTCAACATTAACTGTTACGATATATCCTAGACCCTGCTTTCAGATAACGACTTTAGCGCATGCGCCTAACTAAGCGCAAATGCTCAATCAACCAATCAGCGCACGGTTACCGGTAAGCAACTCTTTAATGCCTGTTGGCTATTATTGACCCCCGGATTATACTGTCAAATCTCAAACAGTGGCTATTTCTGACCAGTCGACAGCACGCCAAGGACAATGGGGAAGCGTTGGATAGCGCGAACGACAGGGAGCGAGACCAGCCAGGTTAGATCTGAGGTGATAAAGAGGTGTGCTACAAGTTCTTGATCGTTGCATGCTGAGACAGACGCAAAATCAAAAATGGAAGAAGTGAATTTATTAAAAATACCACCATAAAAACCACAAGCCATTAGGGCGAACGACAAACGTCACAAACACTAAAACGCAAGGAAAATAATCACGACGTGTTTTTTTCTGTTTACTTATTTCTCCTGCCGATAATACTAGAAATGCTTCTCTTTAAATTTTCATATAGGATTTTTTTTATTAATTGCTGTAAATTATGAACTAACGCGATTTCCTAGCTCCTAAATAAGAAGTGATGAATTTCGCAACATCTGTTGGCCAGTTGGAGTTTAGGGTAATTCTCACAATAGGATGAAAAATATTGTTCGCGTTCGTATATCTGTCGATCGGCCACTAGTCTTTCTGGTAATAAGTTTAATTTACTGGGCTAAAATGCCGAAACCCTGATTGTAGATTCCTAACTTCACGGGGTAGTAGTTATTATGACCAATTGAACTGCAGCAATGTTTCGCAATTGTAATTATCAGACTTAGGAACTGATTTGAGCACAGCTTGACAGATAAGAATGACACCATGCCAGCGTTCACGGACAATAGATCAGCGCATTACGTAAGCTGAAGTGTGCAGAATCAATCAGCGCCATCTAGAGATACAACCAGAAGTCAGCAAATGCTCTTACATAACGTTAATAATTAGCAATACGAATGTCAAGAAACCAAATCTAGCTTCTTTGCGACAGCAAACAGTACAATAACAGAAAGAAGTTTGGGATGTTGCCACATTCATATTAATAAACACGATGCATTCAGTTTTACGATAGGTCAAAACGTATCCCTTTGAAAAGCGAAAACCAATAATGTAACGTGGAAAAGAGGCAGTAAACACTGCAGCAGTAAATGGCTGAAATCCGCTGAATTCAAACTTCTCAAAATTTGAAAATCAAAGAATCTCCAGGAACACTGAATTTTTCATGACGCATTTGATAGCTCGCTAATGGTTTATACGAAAAGCTGTTCAAAAACTGCACTTGCTTGAATGAAGTCCTTTCATTTTGAATTACTAATTTTTGTATAAATGCAAAATTTGATCAATTACTTATACTAAATACATCCTTATAAAGCTTTACAGTAAAACGATATCAAGCATAAGACTTGTGTTAGAATGAAATCGAAACACATGTATGAAACGATAAATGTGACTGTCAATTGAAGTGAAACAATCATCAGCTGTAGTGCCTTTGCTTTCTTCATCTACCAGCTTTTGTTATCCATAAGAATAAGAAGCAGCAGATGTATAGAAAGTGAGAGAAAGCAGTTTCCTATCAGATTCAGACGATCTTTGATCTTGATCAACATTCTCCAGCTAGCCACAAAGTTAAGAGCAATGAGCAACAATTACTGCATTTATCACCTGGCCCAATCACAGACAGCTGCATATACAAGCGATAAATACAAGATAGTGTTTCTAAGTCAATATTGTTAAGGATGAACATGCGTGCCAAGAAAACAATAACACATAGAAGGTAATAAAGTAATATTCAACGATTCTAACGAAGGATATACAGGTACATTCGGCAAATCTACCTAGACACTAAAGTAGTACCGCTGATCATGTTTACTGCACTGCCATTATCGTAATTTTCTACAAATTATGCATTAAATCTATAGAAACGATTGGATTTTTGATGAAATGCAAGAAAAGGGAGTACGAAAGTAGCCATAAAACGTAATTATTGATGCAAATCATTTTCCAGGCAAAACTTAAACACAATTAATAGTCAATCTTTCATAACGTTCAATTGAATTCGCGCAATATTTGCTCTTAAATGGAGCCTTGCGCCATGATTTTAAATTAAAAGACAAAACAAACAAAACGTAATAAATTCTTGAAAATAATTTACGAAATCTACATTGCACTTTAATAGTGACTCACCCGTGTTTACTAGCAAAAGCATCGTATTCTTAACTTCATATATTTCTGGACAGTTTACAAACTATCACTACTTTAATCTTTCCACAAATGCCCAACATTGCCAGAATTTCAAAAACGAGTTAAAATGTGTGAACACATGCACACTTTTCGACAGATAAGCCAATATTGGCCCTGCAAGAGAACCAAAACAGCAAGTCAGTCAGGCGCAGCATAAGACATAAAACAAAGCATTGTTACCCAGGCAGACTACTGGGCTGTGCATTGGGCATAAGTGTTAAAACATTTGACAGATCATAATGTGGACAGTTGATGATAAAGCAACAATAGATGGACCTTCATGGGTAATACAAACAACACTGATGCCTGTTTTATAGACAATTTAGATGCACAATAGTAAGAGCTTTTGACACCTACGCAAAACTGTAAATGACGAACATGGGTGTATCACATGTCTCAATAGCGCCCAGATGGGCCCATAAAATGGTTAATTTCTAGTCTGATTTCAGGTATAGCTGACAAGTGGTATATAGTGTACCCATGGTTTTTACAAGGAAGCTAAAATGAAACTAAAGAAAACATTTCGAAGCATTACGTTAAGTGGCGAAAGAATTCAACCTACGTATCTCTTATATTAATATTCTTGGTATATATATATATTTATTTATTTATTTATTTATATATATATAAGATTCGAGGCTACAGCCCGGACGAGGGCACCATTTGCGGCGATCTATATATCATTCAAAAATTAAAATTGCCATTAATAACTAGATATTAAAAGGCAGAAGATTTAAAAGCACAATTTTTAAATCGGTTATAATTTTTTGGCCTTTTGGGCGACTAGTAAAAATGACAAAGAAGTCACGATTTTGTAAATTTTCAACTAGCAATGACAGCACTATGACAGCAATTTTAAATCATGAAAGTAAAACTTTTCCGTGAAATTTACTCATAGGTGCACGGTCCTACAAATTTTACATTTACATTAGCGTTTTTATAACTACTATAAACTACAATAATTCATCAAAATCTGTCCATACCAACCCCAGTTTCTTCTCTAATTGGAAGAAACCTCTCGCTAAAAAATAACTAACTGTCACAGAATCATTTATTTCATGTAAGTTACGCGTCGGCTGGACATGCTTACTTTATAAGTTATACGTCACAGGTTCGGATCTTCCCGTATCCGTTTAACAAATACATTCAGGATGTCTATTGTCTCTGAAGAGATTACGGCTGTGAAAATCACCACAATGTGATTGCTAAATTACAAGAAAAGTAGAGGAGAGTGGACTAGATACTATCCCCAGGGTTTAACCTGAGCGGATATGTCCACTTAAAGTGACATTAAAGAATACAGCGACGGTGCTAAGACTCACACCCAATACAAAGTGAAGCAGTCATTTTTTCGAAGTTCATAGTTTTCAGGCTATGTCGCTTTTCCAACATTTTAGCTTGAAAACGGGGTTGGAATTTAACCAAAACATTTTCTTTAGTCTTTACAGTCTGGAAAACGTTTACCACAACAAAATATTAACCTAAAATGAAAAAACTAAAACTAAACTTTTCAAAAAATACCATAAATTAAAAACGGCAAAGGTGCGGCGTTTTACTTCAATATGCCTACTTAATATAATAATTTCCTTTGTAATTGTTTTTTGTCCTTACAGCTTTCTCAAAGTTGCTTTTGTATAATGTAAGCAATACAGTATTTTCCAGCTGGTTGATTTTTCGCTGTTCCACATTTTAAATAATAATTCTAAATTTTTGGCACCATACAAAGTCGTACGTATGCTCCGTGGAGTTCATTTATCTTATGTTTTTTAAATTTTTCTTTCTTGCTCTGCTGTATACGAAAACACGGGGTGTTTTTACGGCAGCTTTGACTACAACAGCTATTAGTTCTATCGACAGCTTTTTCGCGAAATTACAAGCTGCGCAAATCAAACGAGCAAATATAAATACACCGCAATAACAACATACAAATCTTTTCAGCAAACACCAGAAGAAATGTAGCGCATTATTGCAGAAAAGTCAAAAAGTGTAAAAATGCAAAGAACTCGTTGAAAACTAACAAAGACTGAACAATTCCGACCATAGAAAGGCCCTTGATGATGGATTATACAAGTAACGAATGCAGAGCCAATAGAAACGTTTCATAACGTTTTCTCCAAATGAGTAGTAGCGTGGGAGTAGAGTAGGTTTTTTCTACGACAAAGAATAAGTAAACGGTAATAAAGTTATACAAATAAATGAGCGTGTTTCAGTGGCTAACTCATAACTTTATAGCCTCTAGGTCAAAGCGAAAAAACACTGCACTGCGGTATGACATACACTTGAAATCTGAGAATGAGAGCTAGGGAGAGGTGAAGAGCAAAAACGTGTTGCAGAAATTACTTCAGAAGCTGGTAATTTCCAGATCTAACCGAGAGCACTTTCTATATTATCTTTTAAAGATTACAAAGGATTACAAAGGAGTACTAAGTAAAAAGCATGAAATATTTGTCAATTCCCTCTAAAGGTGGATTTGAACATTTGTTCTCCAGATAGAATGTACCAATTTTCTGTTGCAGCAATTGAAATAGTTGCACAAAGAAGTAATTTTATGGCACTGTATAAGTTATAAGGTGCACGATAAAAATGGAACAGGTAATAATGGCACAAATCGAAAAAAAAAGAAAAAATGTCACGCTTAAAAAAGTGGATGTCTGGGGGCTGTTATAACTCTTTGAAAAGTTACAAGATAGGGTAATTCTGTTTTTATTATTTCCACCAGGGCAGACAATTATGGGCTAGTTTCAGGTTCCACTTCGAGACATTCTTACAATTAAAACTGTGTAACGCTGTCTATACTATTTTGCTTATACAATTATATAGCCTTATAAGATAACTTAATATGTAAATACGTAAATTTGTTAATCTATTACCACGGCCAAATGGTTAAAGAAATGAAGACAAACACTATGTGGAACAGTCGTGCATTACTGGCTATAATTCTATTTAATCAACAAAATATTTTGTGAGTCTTTTGCCCGCACATATAATACTTAAACAGATATACTGTTGTATGTTTATTTGTTTGTCTTTCTTTGTGTGTTTTTTATCTAAAGAATCAGACGAACATGTTTAGGATTGTTCGATTTTGGCGGATATCTGCTTCCTACTGAACGCATATTAGTTTTATTATAGAAATTATTTGCATCAAAATAACTTACGTGCCATTTTTCCTGTGTCATGTCTACCTATGTCATTTTTGCCTGCATTCAAGCTATTGAGATTCAAATAAACTTGAAACGTTATAGCTAAAAGGGCTAACTCTTAGACCGTTGGTACGACGATATGACAATGTTAGGGTCCTGTTATCGATTTTAGGGACTAATCCCGCCCAATTAAGCGTAAAATGCAAAAATGAAGCAGTTACTTTAATGCAGATTATTGCGAACGACTGTGATCAAGAGCTGCTGTAAAGCGCTTACAAAGATGTTGAATACACACAAAATCCACATTATATTCGCTTAAATTAAATCAGAAGTATTTCTATTATTAGTAGCAAACCCTACACCGATAATAGCATGGTATTCAATCTTGTTACAAGAAAACAGTCGTCAGTAAGAAGAGAAAATGACATTTACTCAAGCAAGTGTATCTAATCGATCAAGTACAATCCACTCCATAATACTCCAGAGGCAACTAAAGTCTTATACTAAATTCTCAGTATCGAACCCTATTACATTTTTCATATCAGCAAAAAGATCGATTTTGAATTTTCATCTATTCATTCACGTCGAGATGGCCAGCGTTTTATTCAACACCACTTCTGAATAAGAAGGCAGCGCGAAAATCAAAATCCCATTAAGGGTGGCTCCAAGACAAGGTTGCCAAGAAAAACCGAGATGATAAAGAATAAAGATAAAGCTGTACAGAAAATTCTATAATTATCATGATTACAACGTATAACTGCTCAAATATAGACCCTGCATTACCAGACCGACAAGGAACTAACAACGTTTTAACCAGAAACTTGTGAAAGTTATTAATCTCTAACAAGTATGCATGTTTCATTACTTCCAGGCTTCAAAATTTTTATCAAAAAGCGTCTCTGCAAACCCCAATTAGCAATTCTAAAAAATGAATTTTTAAGCACTCAAACTTGAGCCATTTTACCAAGTACCTTGTTAACAGTAATCTCCCACAACAAGACACCCACCGATTAACTTGTACGGCCAATCTATCTTTTTTTCTTGTGTATAATTACAGACGCCAGATTAACTGCAGGGGATGCAGAAAAGTGAGCGGACCTAATTTCAATACAGACAAAAGAGTCAAGCGTCGAATGCTCGTCAAAGTCAGTCATATGAGAAACTTTGGAAGGTCAGATCAAGACTACATAGGAAGATGCGTGTCAGCAAAAATCTACAAAAACGGACGAAGTCAATAGGGAGTAACCGTTCTAATGACAAGGAGGGCCTGAAGAAGAATGGACAAAGACTGTAAATTGGATCATCTTACGAATCCGCCAGCCAAGCCAGACAAAACTTGTTGCGGGTTTTGAAAAAATAATTTTAAAACTTACAATCTAAGTGTTGTTAAAACGTAGATCATGTAAACATTTTTATGCTGCCAAAAGCTTATTAGACGCGGTATTAAACAATTTATTTTTGACAAGAGCGACATTCTACTATGTAATACGTTTGTCTCAAATTATTAATATTGTTCTAGTTTTCAAAAATGGCGACCACACTGTTCGTACACATACCTCAAGTTTTTCTACGAGAATGTCATGTCACGCAGTCCTAGACCCAACTCTACTAGTGACTGCGTTTCAAGTTTGGGAAATAACAATCACTCAGAATCTCTTGAAGATTCGTGACCAAAACGTCAACTTCAGATTGTTGGTCAATCAATTTGTCTCAATATTAGAACCATCTTGCACAAAGCGACTGATCTGAAGACGCGAAACTGCTCAAAACTTGAAAGATAATGAGCTTTGCAGTGTTAAATCACTCTCAGTAAACAGAGCAATCGATTACATGTATGTACTTCATAATGTACAAGATATACTATAGGAGTTAGGCTCAGCCAGCAAGGCATATTTTATTGGAACTTGTGCTGAGGCTGGGGTAAATCACGCCCAAACCATTGTACGTAAAGATTATAAGTTACATAAAACAAGAAGATTCTAGTTTTTTTGCATGTACAATTGTTGGTGAAAAATCGACACATTTCATATACTTTACTGTTTAAACTGAACGTCGCGCGTGCCACTAACAAAAACAGTTACGTTAATTGACCTCCTTGCAAATTAATACCCGCACTCCCAGAACAATGTAACTGATAACTTTCTACATGGCTAGCTAGCAAGAAAACGTTGTAATTATCAACTTTAGCATGATTAGCAGTTATCACGCTAATGCCACATAAAAAAGTCATTTATTATGGGGAACATGTTGCTTATGACGTACAAAATCTAATGCATTTCTACTCAAAATAAATAATTAAAGATGGCAGAATGCACGTGTATCTAGTACTCGCATTAGTAACGATAAAATTTCAACAACAATGGAAGGTTATCATAAAACATACAAGAATAATTTATACGAAATTAATTTATATACTCAATTGTGACAACAGTGGCGAATTTTAGGTAAATGTTCATCAGTGATTAATGACTCACCCACCGTAGTGCTTACTTGGCATGATGTTGTCATTCGCTCAACGAACTGACATCTTCGACGTATGGCGTATGCCAATGTGGATAAGTCTTATACAAATTACAACTGAACAATACTCAACGTTAACTCTAGATAGCTTTCCAAAAATTATGCAGTCTGATTTATTGAGTAACAGTACGTTGTCTGAAGGCCAGCTTTCCTGTATTAGAAACACTGGAAATGACATGCAGAAACTTTGTGAAGAATTTTTCATCGATAATTTCCATGCTGTAAATCTTTTAAGCAAATAAACAGGCTTCAGCACTTGAGTAGCTAAATCAGTAGTTACAGAACAACAAACCAATCGCCGATATAATCCCCTCTTTTTCCTTTACAAGGCGCAACAAAATTGAGTAAATTGACAGAGGAATATTTGATTTCTACACCAATCGACGTCAGCAAATAACATAATTGTGTTTACTCATGGATTTAACTAACAATCTGGTTATGTGTTAGCCGTGGTTATTATGCCATGGAAGTTATAATAGAAAAAGAGAAAGTCAAATACAGACAGCTTAAATGTGATAATTAGAACTTCGTTCCAAGTAATGTAGCTATCTAATTTCAAAGAAGCGATTAAACGAACCAAAAAATAACCGCATATAAATAAAACGATTTTGTCTAAACCTAACAGCAGTATAGAAAACAAAATAGTTTTCACCAAAACTAGGCCAACTCGAAGCATGGGCGACATATGCTCTTACAAAAATGCTATGTGACCTTGACCCAGCAATCAAGGACAACTCCTGTAATTCTGGCAAATCAAATACAAACCCACGGTTACCAATCGTTCATTTTTGAAATATGCAGCAGATGAATGGACAACATCAAATATATTCTGCAAGGGCAATAAGCCATCCACAAACAACTCCTCAGTTGCAGTTAATTGCAGCTTGTAATAATTTGCCTGAGTTAAAATAGCAGTAATGAGCAATATTTCGTGCGCGCGCATCACAGCGCCAAGACTGGGTCTCAGGTACAAAGCAACCTGCAAGTTGCAACCTCGCGTACTACAGAACTGTATGACGTACATAACAGCCTATAAATTGATCATAGGTAATGGATAGCACTCAGTTCAGGCAAGTGATTAATAGAGAAAAACTGTTAATCATTAATAGCCCGACCCTCGTCATTCTTACAGCAGAGTACAAGCTGACATTAATAAATGGCTAGTACATTGGGGCCAAGCATCAAAGTTTAATAGAGAATCTTATCGACTTTTCTAACCATCTTAACAACCAGGGTGAAAATAAACGGTAGGCCTACAGCCTTACAATCACTATATTGTTCTTAAAAGCAGAAGCTACTAATGATCCTGTAACAATGTTTATATAAGTTACCTTGATTTTCTAGACTTACAACAAATCGCATCTTTATTCTATAACCACGAAGAAAATGTAAATGAACATTATTCATAACGACTATACCATTCTGTTGCAACATAATAAAGCATTCTAGTTTGGTTAATAAAACAAATCTAATAAGTATTATTGCAACACTAATAATATTTTTCTAAACTGCCAGAGAAGTCAGTTCAGAGAATCTTGGCCTAGATCTAGAATACAATTTAATTATCCGTATGGAAATGCCTAATATTACTGTTCAAATGCGACTGTAATTATACTGTCGTCGTCATCGTTGTCGCTACTGCGCCACCACCAATATTACTGCTTGTATCATTAACGATATTAAATAGTTACATCAGACCTTAGGTATTAGTCACACGTGATCTTAATAAAAGCGTTTATTAATCTGTGCCTTGCAGCCATCATCATCGACAACGTCATAGTTAAGATATCAACAATATTAATATGAAACAGAAGCACACGATCATTCAGCACGAATCACAGTAGAATCATAAGTACATTCATTGTTTAAGTGACGTAAAGAACACTGACTGAATGTTGGTCACGGTGGTCAGAATGCTGACTGAACACTATAGTCAGCGGTCAGAACAACAACAGTTATTATTATCGTGTTATTCTAGTAGCACGAGTACATGAATTGATCAGGATAAAGGGTTAATTATCAAACCTCAACATACTGAGGAAGACAATAATGTCCAAATGTTACAATAGGCAATCAAACTAGTCTATACAATAGCTTATTACTATAGGATTTACAGAAGCATGGACACAATAATTACAAACAGCTTGCACAGACGAGGTTTCTGGTCAATCTGCATGTTCCTTATAGTTGTAACTTGCACAGACATTATTAAAAGCGCGTAGCCATATACATAACTAAACGTAAAACAACAATTTGAACAATCTTTACTTTGTAAATCAGGGTTTTTGGAGAAACGTCGAACGAGCCAACCAACGTAGCTGTTCATTTATTAATAGACGATTAGAATATAATGCGAAAAGTACTCGGAAAAATTACGTTTTTAAACGGGCGGTAGCTGGCGATGTCGTACGCCGAATTTTTCCAAACATTTCATAATAATTGTTCATTACGATGAAAAATTACAAAAATTTTCATTAAGTTCTCTGCGCTTAATTTTTGCGGTTTTTGTGGATAAATTTTAATATATAACGTTTGTAAAGTGACTACGGTTCGCCATTTTAGCAAATACATTGAAAAACCGCGTTTATATCCGTTCACCTCATACGGGGCTCAAAGCTTGCCAGCCCGACTGAATTTAAAAAATTAGCACAATGTGGCAGTGTAATTACTGTCACAATGAATTTTGCAAACGCTTACAAACATACATAAAACGCACAGTAAACAAACTACGAAAAAAATATTCGTGAAAAGTAAAAACCATTACGCAGAAATTGCCCATTACAGACTTACAGTGACTAAACGCCTAGGATTAAATTTAATACATTACCTGTTTAAAGTTACAGTACCTGTTTAAGCACACACGGTCATTAGCGAGTTATTAATGGCTGCTCAATTCAAACTGTCAGAACCAAAGAACACGAATGCTCACTTGAATAGTTGCAAATTCCCCAATAGGTAAATTGCACGGAGCGAGAGAAAAACTGGTTGAAGGAGTTAAACTGCTAATTGGACTCTAGTAATCAGGAGTCACTTGAAAAGATTAATTCACTTGCTGTGCGTGCTCAATTTGAACAGGTAAACATCTTAGCAATAGGCTGAGAGATCACTGACTGGCTGAACAAACTATTGCTTGTTACGATTTTATGAGGAGTTCATTAATAAGAAAATTCGACTGATTAACAATACCATAATAATTAGGAACACACTATAGGCATTAGTTTCCGAACGAGTTCCTGTTTTGGTCATTATACCGAAGCAACTATCATTTTCTTAAATACTCATCATATTTGCATAACCAGATAGCACTATTTTATACGTTAGTCAAGTTTCACAGACAACAGTCAACGACTGCAAATAATTACACAAATCCAGTTTTTACACATAGACATAAAATCAAAGACATGTCTAATGATGTCTTCTTACTTTTCAGTATATTATTGTCAAGGCTGTCTGTTCGTGCCTGGCCTGTGCGTAGTATACAACGCTGCATTTGATGTGCATAACATCCTGGCATCAGGTAGCATCCCTCAGGCCATAGAGCCTTTCTCTCATCACTGGTCGTTAACAGCTTTCCAAAGCATGTCTATTTCGCTTTTTTTTGCGTCTACTCATTTACCAAAGTTGAGAAAACAGGTGCAAGGTTTGTGCAAATGATGGAAGTTTCAGATGGGAGAAATGTCACTACTTTGTCTACTTTGTACAACGCCACGACTATGGGTGCAAGCCTGACACCTTGAAATTACAACTGTAGTTTAAAAATAATTATTTATTTGTAATTACAGCTACAAGCGTATATGCGGAGAAGGGACTCTGTGTATATGAAGGTATATAAGCTTATCTGTTAAAAAAATCAGTTATTGGCCTCTTACCTGTCAAGACGAAAGACGTTGTAACGATGCCTCGTGCAGCCCAATAAAATCACAAATCTTTAGGTTATGGGCTTACGGCCGCTGCTGAGCTTTTAGCTGATATAATTTATTAATGGCAAAGAAGCAAGGCTCATATAACCTTGCCCGCCATTGAAAGAAAGCTTCTTTGCTGTGCTGCACTCACCAAATTCATCATAACAAAGTTTAAGATTCTTGGTCAGCACTCTGTTGTATGTATCTTCCGTTCACAAAAAGTTAGCAAATAAAGTTACATGTCTGCGACTGGGTTTTTATACGTGTTTTGTTTAAAGAAGCTGCCAGTGGCATTGACAGTTTGAATTTATAGGACATTAAGGCTTTTTATGTCTCCAGCTGCAGCTGAGTACACTAATAACAGTTAGTTATGTCTTAAAACTAATTGATTGCGAATCACAGATTCCTCTTGGTGCCCACGATATTAAGCTAGACACGTTACGTAGCTTAAACAAATTGTGCGCGACGTACTGTTGTAAAAGGAATTTCCAAAGATGCATAAAATGATATGACGACTTACTAATGCATTATGCAAGTATTTATTAAACAAGAAAAAGTATGAGTGACATAGTTAATATAAAAAAGAGAACAAAAATCGAAATTAAAATTTTACGCTTATACGAAGCCTGATACTAATTTAGTTCAACTTTGTGGGAATTGTTAATTCAGTAATTGAGATTATTTGAGTGTGTGCGTGTTTTTTACGCTTAGTTAACGCTATAATGTACGTATTTTTTTTAGCAAAATAGTAAATTGTGTATATATAGTAACGGTCATTTTTAATTTTCCACCCTCCAATGTTCTCTTTTGTACGTGACAGCATGTTCAACAGATCTTTAAGAGACGACAACAGATCTGAAAAACGACAGTTAACCGTGATTTGTTATTTTTCTATTCAGACGTTTTCCTTACTATAACTCGACAGGTGGGCCTTAACTCTTTGTTCCCCACTGAAACATATATCATGTCTTATCTTCGAGCTTTAAACGAGTTTTAAATTTGACTGCAGGTGCACTCTAGTCTTTACTACTACTAGACGAACTTTAATGTCGCTGTTTTAGAAGATCCTATCATCAATAAACCTATTACAAGGTTGAAAAATTTATGTCGGCGCTTGCCAGAAGTAGCCTGAAATGTGTTTTCAAATTTTTCTCTCCAAATGCCCACTGGGCCGTAAAGCTGTAAGGATAGTTTAATTAATGTTGAAGCAGCCAATGGCAAATTACAGCAGCATGATCCTCTGCCAGGGGTATCTCTGATTAATGGACTTTAATATAATTTCTCACACGAAGAAAGCTAATTGTGACATAACAAAGAAAAAATGACGCCCAAGCTAAGGAATTGAATCAGGACCATCAGGTTATCGTTTAAATGATAAACGGATATTACTGTTGCTGTCACTGTCGTCGCCATCACAGCCGACACTGTTGTTTTTCATTGTTGACAAATACACACATATAAACATAGCTTTTTTAGGCGGCTAAAAATAAACTCGCGTGGTAATAAGGCTACCTTTTCTTCTACATAACCACATCATGGTCCATATTTGGCCACTGTAGACCTTGGCTATTGGCTGTTAGCGCATCAATTTCATGATAACGATCGCTATGTCAAAGCCACTAAGTTGTTCTTTTGTCAGCCAGTAAAACCGCTATGATCATTATTTAGAGTTAATCGCAGTTTTAGAATGACAACAAGTGAACACATTCAGGGCACCTCTAATTAGCACCTACCGACAATTGAATTAACTAAAATGGCCAGAAATTGTCATTTCTGTCGAATAACGACACTTTGAATGTCATTGTTGCTGGTACGAGCCACGTATCGCGGCTGCGTTGGTATTATGGTTGCCCACAGGGTGGCTGTTTGAGACCTTAAAGCCTTACTTTGTTTATCAATATCAAATATCCATTAAGGTGCTTTACCTTGAATTTAGCATACTTATCTGCTTGTGATAAGTTATAAGAAGATCGTGGCAAAAGATCCAGTCACATCCAGATGATCACAAACAAGTTGTGTACTCAACTAAAACGTGCGTGTTCACAATATAACAGATGTTAGACAGCGTTAAAATATTCAACATTTAAACATATGGGATCGACACTTAAGATCTTTTGCACTGACAACGAACAATGAGTCTACAAACTGGTCAACACTATCTGCTTTCCTAATAGCCTGCGCGGATTATTGTTCAAGTATAGAAGTAGCAATAGGCCTACATATTTACCAAATTTCACTTTTCCTCAACATAGACGCTAGTTCGCTATATGTGTTACCCTACCCAATGACGACTGTTTTCAAATGGGCGGCAAGGATTCAAAACTTTATATTGTGTATATGTTCCTTAAAGCCTCCTGTGATTTACGCTGATCTGAAATTTTTAACAATACAACAAACTCGACTGATCTTGAGTTGACGCGAGAAGTTATTAGAATTTGCTGATTAGTAGATCATAAACCGCATGTAACGTCTGGAGCGCCATTTCAATGTGACATATATATATATATATATATATATATGTATTAATCCAACGCGATGCTTTTTTAAGTTGACAAATACCGATATTGTTTCTTTACGTTTCGAATAATAACGTGTTTAATTAGTAACCTGAACGTAATTTGTATGCATCAACGGAACGCCTATATATATATATGCATACAAATTACGTTCAGGTTACTAATTAAACACGTTATTATTCGAAACGTAAAGAAACAATATCGGTATTTGTCAACTTAAAAAAGCATCGCGTTGGATTAATACATCGACCCCATATTGAGCTGATGAAGCCAGAAAACACAGTGATATATATGTTCCTATACTGTTTGTGTAGCACAGTACAGCAACATAGTTTGCATAATGCATCGTTTATGTGTTACTTGACAACCCTTTCAAGGATTCTATAGTCTGGTTGTTACACTGTTAGTTTTGTTAATGTTTTGTGGCTTCAGTCGCGGCGTGACTCTAATAAGTAAACTCCCGTTAAAACAAACTTTATGTGAAGCAACCGTTCTGTGAAAATTAATTCGAGTGTTCAACAGTTCATGCGTAGTTCAAAGTTAAGCATTTCCTGCAATGTTTTATTGGACCTGAAAATCTTCTCGAAGGTTTTTGTTTTATTTAATCACAGAAAATTTCGTGTTATAACAGGACGCTATTAAAATAAATTCACTGTAATAAGAAAAACAGAAAGTATACACAGTGAAGCTCAACATGCAACTGCACAGCTGAACGTTAAACTATAGTATAAAAAGCAAGGCTATAATTGTTTTTTCAATAAAATATCAAAGCCCCCCAAAAAACGAAAAAAAACACGCTTTTCGGTGATTTCACTGATTTGGCAATACAATCCATTTAAAATTACTTAAACTAGTCGCTAAATTCATCGACTGGAATAATGAGCTGGAATAATTTGCTGACCAATAATTCAAAAACGGCTGTTCTAGCTGTATGATGTACCAGGTAATTTGTCCTTTATACTGTCATGAACGTTCTGTTTCTTTTTCTACCATACGATTACACACAACGTTGCATTTAATAATTAAACATGTCAAACCAGGCAAATCCATAGCAGCAGAAAATCAATAATTTGTTCCATTATGAATTTAATATTTTATTCTATATTGTACTAGTTAAACAAAGACTGAGCGAAAAATTAGAAAATTGATAGCATGAACAGGTGTGAAATACAATCTCGTGTACACTAGGCTTCACTAGTTAGAGTTGTGAAGGTCGATGGTAATAGAATTGCAGCTTGCAATTAAGCAGTGATAAAACGAGGAATTTATTCAGTGTTTGAACAGCGATGTGTACCCAAGATTTTAGAAGAATTACATGATCTATGAGACACCAGACCCAATAAAAAGTACGGAATGTTTCGATTTGCTTATTTTATCTCGTTAGAAGATAAGAAACTTCATAAACCTGGTTTCATCTAGAACCACCCTATAGGCTCCGAACGGAGTTTAATTTACAAGTAATATTAATGAGTACGCTCCAAGGATATGCAATTTCTAATAATCTTTTAACTATATTTGAAGCCTAACTCTGATTTTTAACTATAAGGGTGGCGTATCAGTGACACACACATGTCTTATAAACAAACAAATTTACGGGTCACGAGGCAAAAAACTGGCTGTAAGCGTAAGCCAAAGTAACCCATCCAGGCAAATAAAACTGACAAAACTGGAATGAAGAAACTTTCCAAGAAAAAAAATCAACATTCCAAAATAACATAATTACATAGTGACACTAAGAACGCGCTAAACGGTGACACAAGATGTCGCCTGCGTAACCGCCATGTAATATTGTTACTTGAAAGGTGTAATTACAACTATTTAGCAGTGAGTTCCGAGACATCAGCAGACAGACGTATAAAATGTCAGAGCACAAGATTTATGACATGGAGCGAAAACTGTGTTTAATGTGCGAGCATTATTTGTTATTGGTGGGCTACACAGCAAGCGCACTGTAGCTTTGCTTACTGTGGGTGTTGTACACAAGCAACATGTACGCCGAAATCCATTTTTAAGATTTTATTATTTTCAACATACTGTTAATAGACTAGTTAATACGGAACGAATACAGCCTGTAATGGCGGCAAATGACATTGTTAACAGCTTGTTTTTACAACCGGCAACTGCAAAAAGTGTCGTCACAGTAATTTCACTTTTAAGAAAGCTTCATCCACAAGACCAATGCAGACAACACTGACGTGTTGCATTATAATACACACCCTTTCAAATTAGAGTAAGCTATATTTTTCATGTTCTCTGCATGAATTTTCATGTTATTCTGAGATGTTTTAATGAATTACAAGTACAAACAGAATAATTACAAAAAGCATCTATTTTCTTAGCGTACTAGTAGAAATTAATTCCGTGATATATACATCGTTAAGCGAGCGCCTGACAGCGTCTTTATGGTCTAAAATTGTTATTAATCATAATGATTCTCATTCGTGTATCCCGTTTAAAACCAGAAATGTCATTTCACAAGATTATGTTTTGTGAAGTAACGAATAAAGTAAAGGCGTAATTGTTTCAAAACGTCAATCAAACACGCATAATTATGATTCAAGAATGACATTTCTTTAAAAAAGTAATACACTTGCACTATTAATGAGGCTAGGATAGAAGTAACTCAGAACTGACGTTTATTTCTCGGGAAATTTCAAATTTGCTACACGAATAACACTGTTATTATATTAGCAATGTTAGCAATGTTAGATACCCTTTATCAAAATTAGCAAACTGCGGTTTCTAAAAGAAACTCTTTTTCTAAAAGTCATCCTTTTCTTATGCGTAAGATTAGCTGCTTACAAACTAACTAAAAATGTATAGCCGCTTTAAAGGTATGTAATAATGTGTCATAATAACGAAGATCTGGATTCTAGCTCGTGTTAAGAGCAAAGCTTTTTATGCTTCCAAATTATTTAGTTTACATGCGAGCATAAAATATAAATTAATGCGTATTTATGTATTAAACTACATTAATATAAAAGACCAACACAAAAGATATAAATTGACAAATCAAGATGATTTTGTTGTGGAACTTATTACTCAAATTGGCTCTTAGTCATTTCAATTATGCAAACACAAATGATTGCCATCTACACGTCGGCAAATTTTAAAGAGAGTACATATATTTTCACAGTGAAAGTATTGAAATGCACACTGTACCAACTTACATTCCAAGCATTCCTGTTAACTCATTGTCACAAAATTCCTATGCAAACTACTAGTACAGATCATACTTTCAAATCCTGTTTCAAAAAACACAAAGGAGCATAGTCTGAACATCAAAGTCCACTATGTATTGACAGTTCTTCTTAAATTCCCTACAACAGCATGCCTGTTGCCTTCAAAGCATTTTAATGGGTTCTTGCTGTGTGTACAGTATTTGCATAAGATCTCCCCTAAAAGCAACTCTAGCCAAGAAGTGTCATGCCCAAGTACGGTTAAATCCACTAGATGTTGTTTACCTGGGAGGCACTTGAGTTTTGTATTGGGTTACAGGGATATAGGTGGTATTGAAGCATTTCAAATAGGCAGGTGATAGCGTATCCCTAACGCTCCTTTATTACAGTAATCTTAGGTAAAGTGTTGAAAGTTTAGAAACACTACTTTCTCTGTTTCATTCTAAAATTTAGTGAAGTTTTATATCCAGATTTAATCATCTATTTAACTCTATTATCACTGTATATGTTCTTATTTTGACTCGGTCTGTTGTCTTCACACACTTGAATATCTTGTAGAGTCCGCGTGCAGTGCTCCAGACTTTTTTGAGGACGAAGTTTGCAAAGTTTCGAAGCTGGCACAAACCGAAATGTATGACATCATAGTGCAAATACGTTTGTTTGCTACTTTGACCTAAAAGGCTAAAATGCCAGATTCTTTAAATTTCATTCATTTTACCGCACCACCCACACACCTGCAACAGTGCTGATAAACTTATAGGGTGACAAAAGTTTTCATCGATAAGATTCATGTTGTTAATCATTTGCAGAAAGGCAAAATACAAACAGCCTTTGAGCCATGCTAGCACAGAAAGTACTATAATATTGCACAAATTTGCTATAAAAGTGTAATTTAAAGAACAAATTACGTAAATCTGTCGTAAAATATATGTACATAGTGTCTACGCGTGACTTACAGAAACAGTTGTACGCCAATATACAAACAATAAAGCTGTAATTAGAAAATAAACAACAACGTAAGTAATTCAGACTGACAATATAATTGCAACATCTATTACACAGGGGTAGAATTAACATCTTGAGGGGTTTCCTAAACTGCTTGCCACCGGAATATGGACAAGAAGCGATTCAGTATTGCATTAATAAGCTGACAAATGTCATGCTATTTGGAAACAGCAACACCTGGTAGAACTTGCAGACAGGTGAAGAAAATAATATTTTTAGTCTGAAAATGCTTAGGTTTAGCAGAAAAATTAACTTCTAAACAGTTACTTCGCGGACAGAACCGTGACTTACTGGCCTAGTCAGCTTGACTAAAGTGGAAAAGGTAAAACTTAATCAAACAGTAGAAGGTAATACATAAGAACTAGAATGAATAGAATAGCAGAGATGACACGAGACGAGATGAGATGACGAGAGAGGGAGAGAGAGAGGGAGAGGGAGAGAGAGAGAGAGAGAGAGAGAGAGAGAGAGAGAGAGAGAGAGAGAGAGAGAGAGAGAGAGAGAGAGAGAGAGAGAGAGAGAGAGAGAGAGAGAGAGAGAGAGAGAGAGAGAGAGAGAGAGAGAGAGAGAGAGAGAGAGAGAGAGAGAGAGAGAGAGAGAGAGAGAGAGAGAGGGAGAGAGAGAGAGAGAGAGAGAGAAGAGAGTGGGTGGCAAGATGAAAGAGAGACTAAGTGAATCGGTTTAGAGCCAAGAAGAATGACAACGTGTGTCTATTGTTTTGTGAAATCTCTGCAATGCACAATGGAAAACAATACCCCCATCTGTTAATTATTCCTATTCCGTGGTTTATCCAGTCGACTGTTCTTAAACGGATTACACGCTAATAAACACTTACGTAAAGGGTTAACCAGGAAGGATTGTATTCGATATCTTCATTTTTGGACATTGTTTGTAGCAGTACCTAAGCCCATCTGTTAACCTAACCTATAGTAATGGAATTTACATGTACGTTATCCCAACTCTAAGTGCGCTGCCTTTCACAATCATGTCCAAATGCCGCATAAGTGCGGCAATAGAAACCGTGTTCCGTTTCAAATCGGCCCCGCGAGTGGATTTTGTTTGTCTGACCACTGGCTATTAACAAGCAGGTGCCGGGCTGACCTCCTCAACAGATAATGTATGCAAACTGATTCTTATATATTATCATCCAATAAGAGAATGATAAATAGCGGACAGCTGCAAATACGAATATAGCTTTAGGATTTTTATACTCTAACTTATACAGTAAAACTTGAACTGTCACAGTATAGAGTCACAAACGCCAGAGTCTTACACAAATCTCTCGAAAAAAATGATTATTACGAAGTTCTTTATCACTTACGCATTTTCAATAATGTTGTAGAGCTGGGATATTAATATAAAACACAATATAAACCTTTCACCGAGCACTACAGACACACATCTTGCCAAGGCTAATATGGTAAACCTGAGAAAACTAGATGCCATTAGTAGGAAAGAGGTGGTTTACATGTATCCTAAAACCGAGAGACGGGTAAAAGAAATGAATCGTAAACTAATGGGTCCTTTGATCTTAATGATTATTAGGGCCTCAATAATAATAAATTTCTCTCGTATAGCTTGCTGTTAACTTTGACAGAAACGTTAGAATTTTTCCCACTCTGCTGCATTAGTATGGCCAACTTATTTATTTGCACTGTCCACCGAAATGTTTTTGCAATCCACCAGTAAAAAATGCGAAGAATTATGCGTCCGCGACAAGTCAGTGAAACGTAAATGATTTTTACTGCTATGAATCAATCAATATGCAGAATTTCTTCTTATGCAAACTACATCGAGTCATGACCAATGCCATCTACTCAATTACATGACTTTTCGCTTATAAGTAGATATCACATTTATTTTCATGGTTCATAGAATTTATGGCTTGTATTAATAGATTTCTGTTTCCAAGGAATACCAATAACGAGATATTTGCATGATGCTGCCTTTGCGAAATTAGATAAAGGTTTGCCTGATTGCTAAGACGCATGTAATGAGAATCTTGTCCATGAAGTGAGCACTTGTTAATTTGTTTTATTGTGTAATGGATTCGTTTTATCAAAACATTTAAGTTAATCTTTGTTTAACTATATGTATAAAGAATTCGAGTTTGTTATTTCTTTAAATTTCATTTAATTTGATAATTTCAATGAAATAATTTGATAACCAAATTTTAATTTGATAATTTATTTACTATTTTACGATTAATTAGTTTGTATGTTCTGTCCATTTTGTTCGTTTATTTGTCTACGCATTTTTATTTTTCTTCCATCTTTTTTTGCCTTTTGCATCTTTGTTCTTGTCTTTTTCACTTTTTCAACCTATCTTCCTTTTACTCCGTTCTTGCTATTTGGTTTGACTTATGCTCCTGAGCCCCCCCTCTCTCTCCATCTATCTATCTATCTATCTATCTATCTATCTATCTATCTATCTATCTATCTATCTATCTATCTATCTATCTATCTATCTATCTATCTATCTATCTATCTATCTATCTATCTTTGTCTGTCTGTCTGCCTGCCTACCTATCTACCTACCTACCTACCTACACACCCACCCACCCACACATCCATCCATCCATCCATCCATCTCATTATGTTGCCACTTCCTCATTTTTTCATTTTCTCTTTCTGTTTTTCCCCTATTTTCTATCTGCCCATTACAATTCACCACTCAAACCTAAAGTTTAAGATATTATTTTCAAACCTAAAGTTTAAGATATTATTTTCAGTCTTTTTCTTGTATTCCCTGTGCTCCATAACTGGGTCACAGAGACAGTCTCGCCTGCGATTAGCTTTTCTAAGGCCATCATTCTGAAGGCACAACGTTTGCGCTTTTGAGATGAAACGTTAATGGAAAGTGTTAAACATGAAATGATCGCCATTGTGTTCACACCATAAAACAATAACCAGGGGAACCTCTTGCATCGTCAAACTGTGTCACTTACACGATTAAGCGTAAAGTGTACAACTAACCAACATTTGGCATATGGTAATTCCACTGCAAAATAGCCATAAAAACATGCGATGCGTGCATCAAATTAGTTATAACGTTATGCCTAGCGGAGTACATGAACATATGTTATATAGAGTAATGTGTTCATATAAGGCCATGAACTTGTATATTACTGCGAGATGCAAACTATGAAATAATTTGACAGGTGTCAGGATGAGGCTAATTAGAAAATTGCACCTTAGGCTGAATTCTTGGTTAATGACAGGTATAACAGATGCTGAAAGCACCGTATTACTGAACAAGGTACCGTTACGGTGTTATTATCTAGTAATTAAAAGTAGTCAAAAGTAGGGGATACCTATTCAACACTGGAGGGCGAAATAGCGTGCTCAATTTCAGGTGAATATGCTTTGCACTGATCCAAATTACAATTGATTTATGAATCTGGAAGTTATAATGAGCTGAGTAAGGAGTTAAGTGGTTTTAATGTCTTGAGTAAATAAAATTTAATTGAATGAAAAATTCTATTTTTTTGCTGGACGCGACAAATTGATATCCTAAATTATGGCTCACATTACATTCAGAGAAATCTTTTCTAATTTACTTTATTTTGTCCAGGTGTGGGCGTTTATCTTACTTGTCATCATCACTGTTACATTTTTGTTGCCACAAGTCGTATTTTTGCATGTATTCATAGTCTTTGCTATCGCCGCTTTATTGCATCCATATATCAAACATTTGTTCGTCTGTGCCATTTCTTTAAAGTATCTGTATTTTATATTTTATGCACTACCTCATGACATATGTTTATTATGTTATTACAATCTCCGATGGTTTCACGTCGTAAAGTCTTTTTATCACTTTAACCATAGAACGTTTTTGGCAACTGCTGTCGTCACATGTCTGTTCTTCTTTACTACACACTAATAAAACAGATTTATTCAGCCTTCGTACCTAATCCTAATCTAACACGGAAAATCCCATTTTCACATTAGAACTGGTTGATTAATTGGGGAGAGTTGAGCGGAAGAGAAGGTACTGATTCATGCAGATTTCTCTTAACTGGCTTCATCAAGATTGCTCCTGCTCCAGTGCTTACAATTAGTGGTGTGACAGCACAATTATCCTTGTTTTTACGTTTGTCATTCCAGTTACACGTCTCAATGATATTTAGCTTGCTTAGGTTATCACCATGACTTCCTTCACGCACAAATTAGTTCAATCTTTTCGGTATAGTCAAAGGTGAAAGAAAGAAGTGCAACGAACATTCTGATTAACCGATTAAACATTATTACAAACTGTCTGGTCATTATAATTCCTTATTAGTATTAATAAATGACGTTAAATGACGTTAAATAATTAGTATTATTAAATGTAATAAATTATTTTTACAAAACCAAACAAATCTTTAGTTAGCGCGTTATTAGCGGTGTCATTTTAATTTATGCAAAATTTTAGCTAAAATATTCTTACAAATATCGTTTACTTTCATTGGTTATTTTTCATCAGCTACCAACTAACCGTTCGAAACGACAGGTCAGACACTGTTACGCCCCCTACTTTGAAATTTTAAGTTTAATATTATACTACGTGGACTACACACAGTTTCACGTCTTTTTATTTATTTTATAAATCAGAAACTTATACATTGTTTGCTTTATAATGATTACACTTTTGAAAGAGCATTAGTTGAGTTCCTGCGCTAGTTTCGAGTAGCGTGTCTAAGTGTGTTTACTAGTAACATCCATAGGTTAATTAACAATTATATGACACAGCAGTAATAATACACTACGTTTGTCAAGAGTTGCACATCTCTTCTCAACGCTCTCGTTAGTGCACACGAATGTTCTTTTCAGGAGAGAAACCGAAACGTCTTTTCAAAGGAGACCCAACTAACCTTGCCATATGCCAAGACTGATTAGTGGAGTACTTAACACCATTAATGAAACTATAAAAACGTTTCTTGGCCTTTACTAATCGCTGCTAGCGAGAACTTTGACTATAGATTCGTTTCACTCCAGTATTACACACTCTTCTAGACAGGAGAGCCTATATGCATAGAAGCAATCATGTTATGCTGCACTTGACATACTTTCTCTATTTTTCTTGTCAGCGTCCAATCAGTTGCATAATTAATCTGCTTAAGCCAAAATGTCATTGAAGGATTTGCTCGTATGACGTCACACGCCAGTAAATGTTGTCTTTTGATTTTACTTCCGACATTAAATCAAATTAATTTCAATGAAATATAGAAGCTTTATTAATGTATGTATTCTACTTCTATTAACAGTCCGAGCTGTAACATAATTAAATAAAATAAAATAAAACATAATAATATCGTAATATTTTTGAAATGGTCAGCTTCGCTATTTCATAAAATCTCCGATTTCAAATAAGTTGCTTAGTCCGCTACTTCGACTTCTAACGAAATGTAATCGGGACGCCCAGTAAGGTAATTTTAGTTTCTCTACGTTCATTCGTTCAGTGGACGCTGAACAGGCTTATCGATCTTTCCCGAGGCGACTTTAAAAGAATAAATTTGTAACTTGACTGGCAGGGTTTTTCCTCCCCAGTGCACACGAGTTTACGACACAGGTAATTCTGCACCTGTCAAAGTTTATACTAGCCATTGTTGCAAAACTGAAAGCAAATTCGCAAACATAAAGTTCTTCTTGTCGCATAAGCTTGGTAAAAAGACCTGCCAGGCGCCCCGCGCGCAGGATCACAACAAAAGTGTAATTATAAGTACAAACTATTTCATTCTGATAGCAAATAACATAGCTTGAAGAAACTGAAGTGAAAAAAGGAAGCTATCGCCAGCCACAAATGAGGAAAGGAAAGGATGTACAGGAGAGAAAGAACAGGACTAAAAATAATGACCACTTTATGTGTTACAAAAACCACATACTATACGGCAATGCAGCTTCCTATACTACTATGGTCTGTTGATTTCGTTAATGATATAACATTATGCCTTGAAACAAGTTTTAAGCAAATATGTATGTAGCCTCTCTAATGTAGGCATATAAGCATGCAGTCGTTGCAGTATTAGAGAAACAGTCTATGAACGTGCTCGACGCATAATGTGCCAACATTCTTGCTATAACGAATAAATTTGTATAACGAATGATTCGTCAGCTATTGAGTGAGATGCCAGCTACGCTACTTACAAAAAACAAAAAGGCAACATGATGGCATTCATTTACTAAACAAACACCATCACATTTCTCTAGGTTACTGTGCCCAATTACCGGAACTTGAATTACCCGACATGAGTAAACGTTTCAATTCGTGACCCAATCAATCGATAAACGCGATTTCATCATTTCAGTTCGACACGCAGTCATTTCTTAATGAAAATGTTATCTCAAGCAACACCAAATCTCTCTTTTTTACGGGAACTTCAGTGGCCACAGGTGCAGAAAAGCCGATTTGTTAAGTCTTTTATTGAGCCAATTATATAAAGCTGGTCAAAAGCGTTGAAGCAGTAAGCAAAGATCTGTTATTCTCGTACTAACTTTGCACCACAAACCCATAATCTGGAAGTCGCTTTTTTTCCAGTGCAAGAACCTATATGACTGCCTTTCTTATATCTCCCGCTGTGTTAAATTACATCTCAGTTTAAAAGTAGTCAAAACTGCGAACAAATAACCACTTGTTAGCCGAGATTCAGTGAACAACGTAAATACAATTTTGCAAGAAAACTCAGAAAAATGCATGTCGTTAATTTTTTGCCAATTTTCTGGCAACATTTGTGAGCAAATCGCACACAGCATTGTAATTCGCGCGACAGTTGAAATGCCATCTCACATTAAACCCTTAATGGCGATGATGACAAAACGTGAATTCCCTATCTCTAGAGAGACTCGTTTTATTATGAACGCGTTTGTTACAATTGTCAATTGTAGCATTTCATGAATGAGAGTGCTCATCCAAAAGCAAGTACACAAAATGTTTTATTTATGCATCTGATAAATTAACACTGCAACTATTGTATAACCCGATGCAATTCATTTTATACACGCGTATCTAGGGGTTACACATTTAAGTAGAGAACTATGCTAAATGTATATGAATTTTATGAGTTTCGGTGTATACACCAAAGAAACCCATTAAAAGTCAAGGAAAAACGATTTAAATATTGATTTGCTTGTCATGGGACTTTGAATGATGGCTTTACGAGCACTGGCTACATACAGAGAAATGCAGCAAACATATTTTTATATCAGTCAAGAGGCTAATAAAAATAGCATTAAGATGGCAAACTGTAATATAACCTAATGGGTACACATAGAATAATATTCTTCGAAATAAGTATAAGTATACTTATCGCAATGAGCTTGTAGTAGCATGATATTACGTATTTTATGTTCTTGCTATAACTTCAGATTGTAAATTAAATTTAAATGAAATTATGCCGTGACTCTGTAAAAAACATACTTTTATAGGCTAAGTCGTGACCCCAGGTCACGAGGTCAAGGTCGTTTTTAAGACTTTTGAACCATAAGGTAAGTTTTACAAAATTCTGCATAATTTAGCACCATAGAACTAGTGTACTGATTTCGTGTAGTTAACCAAAGACCATTAACAGTCAAAATGAAGATTGCACAAAATTTAAGAAAGTCCTGCATATCAAAGACCTAATTTTCATGACCAGTTAATGACCGGTGAAGAAAGACACACTTAGAAGGTTATAATGTGTCAAAGAACATCCTAGTTCACGGTCATCCGTTTGTAAAACGCACTATATTATTATTATTTATTATTATTATATTGAAATGCACTACCTTTGTTACTCTATGGTACACATCACTGCTGCTGTCAAATAAGCAGAACTATCAGGAGAGGGTTCAGATTGCAGTTCATATCGAGCTCAGTGGGCACCAAAACTGTTATCACCTTAAGGCCAACACAAGCAGGGCAGAGAAAAGGCTAGGTGTTGCAGTAAATTTAGCGCATGCGTATTTCATCAATCAAGACATTTAAATGTAGTTACAGCGAACTTATTTCTACATACACGAATTTTCTCCCTTTTCAAAAAAATTGTTAAGATTTCTGTTTTCCTTTACAATTTACCTCAATACACGTCTACAAGGGTTCTTGTAAAGCTGGCTATTTGTATAGTTTTCTCTAAAAGAGACAGGCGCACAGAAAAAGCAGGAAGTTAGAACTTTTCAACACGTCCTCTTTCACTGAAGCAACTCTAATCAATTTAGTATTTAGCTTTTTGAAAAACCCGGCAGGGTGTATAAGTACATACTTACTAATTGGACAGGTAAACACATATAAGGCTACCTAGTGGGTTAGCTAATGGCATTTCGTTATAAACAGCCATTTCCCGCAAAGGTTAATTATATCAACACAAATATATATCTCACAGAAACATTGAAAAACTAAAAAAAGACGCAGCAGTGCAAGTAATGGTGCAAACGCACACATATCCGGAACGTTGCATCCATGGAAGCAGAAGGTGACCACAAACAGGTAAAAGGTGAGTTAGAATCAGCACTGAAATTACCAGGATGATAATAATCATTCCACAATTTAATATTCAACATTTACAATTAATCCAATTCTGAAATAACAGACAAAGCGTGACATTTTTCCTTTCTCTTGTATGAAGACAAAGGTTTGCTTAAAAGACAAGAAAAGGGGTACCTGAAGTAGGTCTCAAAAAATCGCTTTAAAAATTATATTACTTTACAGATTTTTTTGTATATTTCGTACTCATGTTAAAATGATTTTTTGTTTATTTTCATTTTAAATCTCCCGCAATACTGTTCCGAAGTCGCCATTACATGACGTTACCTACGCAAATGTAAATCAGGGGAAGAAGAGGAAATGTTACATTATGTCACAAAAAAACTGTCTATGCAAACTTATGTTACTTAGCATTTCGCTTACCTGTTTGAAAGACGTATGTACCTAGAGAAGAAAATTATTAATTATTTAAAATGCTTTTATCAATTGGTAAAATGATGTTGACTCACCTCCAGAGTGCACCACTCAGCAGCCAAAAAACGTATTTCTAATCTTTTTGACGAGATACAGTAATTTAAAATTTTACTTTGTGACTTATGACTCCGAATGCTCTGATTATTTCAAATTTTACTCAGCGTTATCTAAATTTATCTAAACAAATGAATTATCGTCAAAATGACTGCGCCTAACGGTCATCGCGGGAGTTTAAATTTATAGGTTTTATACAGCGCTATTGCCGATGCAAGCCCTGTATGCAAAAAGGCAGTATGTAAGTGGTACAAAATTTCAAAACGAATTTTTTCAGCTTTATGTAAGTGCGGGGTTTTCTTGTGCTTTAAGCTGATTTTTAGTTAAAATTTGTATAATCAACTATGAAACTCAACAAATGCTTTCTTAGAAAGTTGGAAATGTGGGAGATGTGACAGTTACTGTAACGGTCATATTAAATGCTACAGCTTTCAATCATTACGCAACCTGGAAATAGCTAAGTCATCTTAATAATCACCATGTTCAGTGTGGATAAGCCTCGAGATTGTCGACTAGAAAATTACCTTAAAATACAATTGGAGTAATATGTTGCAGAAAAAGCAGACATTGATTTTGACCCATTACGCTTGACAGCCATTCAATAGAAAATCAGGAATTCGCCTCATTAGTGAGAAAATTTTTCACTAGCTGCAACACCATCCATCCATTATCTAGACTGCTTTGCTTCTTCACTGCCTCCAATGTAACAGAATTCAATACACGTGATTGGCACAGTTCACTGACTAAAGTCTATGTAGGGAGGCAGGTAACTGGTGCGAGTTACTTAGTTATGATAAAATCGATGCCGCTGACAAAAGAGATTCTATTTCCCCGTCTGCAGCCATAGAAACTTTATACCAGAACAAGACAAAGGTTTTGAAACAATCACAGATACAACAGACTGAGAACGAGAAAAATTTATATTTTTTACGTATAAACAAAAAAATTGTTGTTGCTGTTGCTATAAATGTGTCGTCTAAGCCAGGTAAAAAAGCCACAGGTAAAAATTCACAGAAAAAAGTCACAGGAAAAGTTACAGGAAAAAAACAAGTAACCTTAACACTAACCTTAACCTTCAATCCCTAACCCTAGCCAAAATTAATCGTGAGTCTTTTCGGCGACTCTTTTCCTGTGTCTTTATTAGCGGTCACCATTTTGTTGCAGTTGATGTTGGTTACTGCTGCTGCTGCTGTTAATAATATTAACAACACACCTCGCAAAATCAATTACAGTACTTTGTTTTTCGTGAACCAAATTAAAATGGCGTGTAGAATACAAGTGACTCTGTAACAGTCTAGCACTACATAGCATCCACGTAGTCATATCAATAAACGTTTGAAATTATTAAAATTTTACCCAGCCTAGCCAAGAAGCAATAACAAAATTAACATTCTATTAGGAAATCCAGTATTCTTCGAAGAAATCGTATAAGATCTCATATTAGCAGAATTATAATAACGTCGGAATAGCTGTTGGACTAATACCACGTACATGGTTGCGCCCTCCGCTACACTGTACATGTATGAAAATTTCTATTGTACGTCCAACGGCGTGTTATGAAACGGACAGAAATTTGCACAGTTGTTAAGATTTGTTTTAAAACGTTTTAGAACAAGTGGGTGTCAAGATGTTGTAGTTATGGCGAGTAACTTACTAGTCTGGAATATGAAGCACAGGGTTACACTCTTATTTAGTGTTTTCTGTCAAAAATATGTCGTTCAAAACACAATTTACTGTTGCCATGGATCCGTTTTTACATTTCTTTTATGCTATTTCAATGCTAGTTCAAAATAAAAAAAATGGATCAAATCAAATCAAATCAATTCTGTCGTTCCAACCGTTGTCTATTTAGCTTCGTGCTACGGAATTTATTATTAAACTACATGTATTAAAACGGTGTCCGATAATAAAGTCCCAATAACAAAGTCAAGGAAAAAATATCCCAATTGATTTTGGCTAGGGTTAGAGTTATGGTTAGGCTAGGGCTATTTCTTTTTTCCGGTGCCTTTTTTCCCGTGACTTTCTTACCTGTGATTTTTTAACTGTGACTTTATTACTTGGATTCATTAAAAACGTACGTTTGTGTCGACGTTATTCAATTATTTTGTATCTTAACAATTGCATTCTGGCTGGAACAGTGGGGCGCCACATCCCACTGAAGCCAATACAGCTTTTACGGACAGTGTGGACGTCCTTTGTACACAACTGTAAAAATTTCACCGCCCAACCAAATCACCGAGCATAACGTAGTAGTAGCAGCACATTCTTTGCTATCACTGTTTCGTGTCAAAGAATTACTAGTATTATAAATTTTATTTTTTGTAGAGGAAAATTTGATAAGTCTATAAGTGTTACAATACAAGAAAGTTAAATTGCCAGACTGTCTCGTGGCGAAGGAGTTCGCATATATATATACATACGTGTGTGTGCGTTTGTATGTATATATACCGTTTCAAAAGTGGCCTACAAACATAACTTCATATTTTTTATAGGCTAAGGCGGGAGGGTGAGCACTGTCAATTGGGCTAAGATGACAAATGTTTCGAAATGAAGGATTATTCTCAAATAATTTTGGTCACGTCAGATAAAACATGCTACACTAAAGGAAGGGTATTTTAGGCACCTTTTTCATGTAACAAGAAACATTTTTCCACGTAATGAAGCTACAGGATAATTGTAAATATGAGTTATATAATCTGTTGAATATAGCGCTTTTGCAGAACAAAAGTTTCAGTTCATGGATGTACGTACGCACGCATAACACCTGTCAATTATCTCACTGCATATTCACGGCTTTTCACAACTGCCAGCGTCTTTGTGAAAAATACACATCCCCCCAGCTGAACACATTGACCTAACAAAGAATTATTCTTAAACTAAAAAAGAATCATTCTATTGCAGAGCCCGAGTACACTGAGAAGAATCACTCCTCTGCCCAGGACAGCATGGACAACAAGACTGCTTTATAGCGTTTTCCTTTATAAACTTGTACATGCTTTAGCTGGACAAATGCCAAGGTGTTTTCCTAACAAACTTTAACGTTGGCAAACAAGCCAAACATTTCAATGTTTTTCCGCGGTGGGCGGTCATATGGGGGCACACGTTGCACTTCAGAGTCACAAAGGCCGCCACAAGAAAGAATAAATGCTTGGAGAATTCAACCCACTATAACGGAAAACCACCTGAGAGGTGTGAACTCAACTTTAATTTTGTTCGATTTGTTGCAGCGGTGATCGGTGATAAAGTCACAGGAAAAACATCAAAGAAAACTCACAATTTTGGCTAGGGAAGAAAGTCACAGGAAAAGAGTCATAATTAATTTTGGCTAGGGTTAGGAATAGAATTATTTCTTTTTTTCCTGTGCCTTTTTCCTCTGACTTTTTTCTGTCATTTATGATTTTTTTTACCTGGATTCGTTGAAGTTACTAACCCCCAATATTTGAATACAAGTTACAAATGCAATTACACTAGTTTACTACAAGCAGTAACTGCAGAGAACATAGTACAACGTTAGTTTGTTTACTTGTAGAAGTCGCTAGAGCTTTATCCTGCATCAACTAAGCCAAAAATACAAAACACTACAATACACTAAATGACAATCCTAGGAACAGTAAGTGGTTATCGGTGTGAAAGATCAACAGAACCTATACACCGAAATGTGAAACGGAAATAACTATATAAAACGTGCAGTAGAAGTCTTTGTGTTTGTTTTTTCGTTTCTTTTGAAATGTCTGTGTAAGTGCTTATTTTTTATTATTATCATTATTTACACGTACGTGCCTAATTTTGCAGTGGAATACAAATTTTTAGAAAAAAGTGATAAATTAGTGTTAGGCAACGGATGACATCTTGTTAAAGTCGGTTTTTAGTAACTTTAATTTATCAATGTAATGTAGTAGTTAATATAATATTGTTATTTCCTAGCAGAATCACATTCACTATATCCCTGGCAGGAGAAAATACGAGGTCTACTTTTGCCAGCGTAGAAAATGAACACACGGCCTGTCGATCAAAATTAATACGCTGACAATTAAACCAACAATTACAATCAGCAAATGACGAAGAAGCATGTATTTTTTCAGTCTTTTAGCTTATATATTTATGAGTTTCTCGTTTCCCATAGTGACGAAGACCCACGTTCTGCAAAGTCTTTACTCAAGTATTTTTCATCGGTTCGCCTAGTTTACTTATGAGGTAGCCAGAATTAACCGTAATAACATCAACCCACCACTTATAATCACAACGTCCAAAATGTGCCAAAGCATTTTGTGTTATCCAGTTACATTTTTAAACATTCTCTTATATCATTCGTCCTGTAATCGATCCACAATTCAAGTTCATATTCGCTCTAATCTGACCTCTTTAGCTCCCAATTTCATGTTCGAGCGATTTGCAGTTTGAATTATCGCCAGTTTTCTTACATTTACACAGCGCTTCTTCATTCGCTCGCCTTTGCTACAAAATATGAGGTTTTTCCGAAAACAAACCATTTTCATGTACAGTTTGAGTTATGGTTCGCCCTGAGCTCATAAATAAACGAATTATTTTGTTACAGTGTCTATGTCTGCGTACCACAGTAACAAAATAATGTGTTTATTTATGAGTGCTGATTCTACTGAACACAGAAGCGCATATTTTTCAAGTTCAGTTATTTCAAGTAAAACCCATCATTTCACGCGTGATTAAAAATAAATGTTTTTCCCTATCTTTTATGAGAGCTGGCTTTGTTATTCAAAGGCTCTCCACAAGGTGAAACTTTGCCATATTTCAATGTCTAAAAAGCACTTTCCTAGTTTCATAAATTTACGGGTTGGAAAAAAGTGCAGTTTTTCGCATCAGAATAGTTTCAACTTATTGAACATTTCTGAAGTGAGCGCTCAAAGAATTTGTGAAAATTTATGCCTACATGGCATGTTATCCAATAATACCTTGTGCATATATCAATAGAAGAAAGAACAAATGTATAATTGGAAATGTATGGAAAGTTGCAAGAAGACAATGATACCGTGTATTATCAATCACATAGGATTATAGGTTACAAACACGTAATAAACATCATAGATCTTTGCATAACTAAATATCTACAATATAAGGATACATTAAGTCATTGTAAATATTATTGTAAGGGGGGTTGTAAATATCTAAACACGTAAGTGACTGGCGCATTCAGTAGCCCTTTTCTTACCAACTGACATTAATAAATAGCATCTCCTCGCTTTACATGCAGAATTTATAGTTGATTAACATCACTTGGGCGTACACATTCGATGCTAGATTAACTACAATGAAGCGAGTATTACATATAATATCTATTTCACCTTCGCCATGTCATTGCGGCAATGTATATTTAAAGGCGAAACTTTATTTTAATGAGATATGATATAATAACATCCCATTCTTCAATGACATCTTAAAACCTGTACTGGCAATAAATTTTTTGGCCCGCATTTGGTTGCAACATTTTAGAGAGTTCTCCACTTCCCCCTGCTGAGGGGATCTCATCCTGCAGGCCTTTAGGCATGGCATAGTTTTGTGGTTTTCAATTTCATGCAAAGTGAGTGATCTTTGTTGTGCTTTGTCTCCACTTTATTAAAGTCTGCTTATAAATTATTTAATTACGTACCTTATCTACATTTATTATGGCTAATTGACGATAAATCTTATAGGGACTGCACACGAAGGGTTTATTGTAGCGATGTTTTAAAATTTTAGTCAGGTGAATCATATCAATAAAAGATTAGCATTTCAAAGGCAATAAAGATTTGCTTCATAAAGAAACAGTTGTTACAATTAAAACTTGCATTTACGAATATCTATTATGAATGATGGCTGTTTATGGTCTAAGACATGCAGCGTCTCTTGTAAACTTGTATACATAATGACCAAACATTTACTTATAGGCGTTGTACGTTGAAAGGATCTGCATACATGTAGTAAATCATTTTTTCAAAGAAATATAGATTTTCTATGCATTTCTCCAAATCGAAAAGCCAAAGGTGGATAAAAAATTGCGAGTCCATTGTTAGAAGTTGGTACCGCATGTTCTAAAGATATCAAGTATCTGCTGCGTCAGTACGGCTTGTACCGCCAACACATAAAAAGTTTTATGCGTAGTTAATGTTACCTTTGAATACGTATCAAGCTACCCTATCTATTACCATGCTTCCATAGCATAGAAGGGCCATTCTAATGTAAAAAACACATTAGCCTTTCACTGCTGCAAGAAGATTTATGCTGTATGCTAGACGCTTGTCATTTATGTGCTGTAAGAATTCTCTCCAACTGAGGCACCAAGCTAATTATTATATCATTTGTACTCATAATTAAACAATTTACCTTGATACCTGTGGAGCTAGCACAGATTACAACGCACTAACGTTCATATACACGTGTAATATGTGTTTCTGCGACGAGTGGAACAGCTGAATGAGCAGAGTGTGCGCTTGGCTACGTTAGTTAAACAGCATCAAGTTGAGTTAATGGATGGGCGATCAGCAGGAAACTACGTTAAGAGTAGTTTTAGAATCTATCCTACCTTTGCTTGTTTCTCTGACTAAAGAATTAAAAATAGCTCTTCCCATTTAAGAAGTGTTGGATTTTGACTAGCTGTGTGCCAAACAGTATAAAAATTGCTTTCATACTTATAGAATTTCAAAAAAATAATAGATCAGCTAGTTTTATTTCCAATAACACTAAGCATTTTCAACCATATTGCGCAGTTATTGAATCATATATATATATATATATATATATATATAAATCAGATATCATATATGATAACATATGTGAATACACGCACGCACGCACGCACACATATGTCTATCTATAATAGATATATATGATATTTACATATACTCAAATTAAGAGTGTTCCAATTCTATTAGAATTGGAACACTCACAATTTGAGTATTTAGCGTGACTGACGAAAATCCTAAACACGAATGTGAATCTAATGTGGCTGTATCGTTGACAGGACAACATGGTGTCAATAGTATTTGACACAGGACAGCTCCATGGACTAGGAAAAATTACTGTTATTTAACTCGCATAAAAAATCCCACACCTAAGACGTAGATCAATTCAAAAACCACTTTCTATCTCTAATCCGGAAAACTGATTACACAATATGGTTTAGTTCATTAAACTGAAGGCTCAGTAGTAAAATCGCTTCCTAACACAGGAAGTTCTAGATTAGTCATGGCATCTAATTAGTTTTGCCTTTGTAAATTTGAAAAAAATAATATGCATAGAGTTATTTTGTATGCTTGCTTTTTAGCCTTTCACAATTTCTAAATGACATTTGAAAACTTTATGGAAGTAAAGCATAAATGTACATTGGCGTATTCAGGATAATTGCTTTAATCGAAAGGATAACATAAAAAGCTACAACAATGACTTACAATCAACCGATAAGTACTTACAATTTGGGGTTTTCGCCTATCCCAAAAGAAAAGAACCTAAAACAACCAAAAATAAATATTATACATATGGATAATTAAACTTGTTTCAAATAAAAAACTTATAGTACCTCTCACCATCTGATATAATGAAATATTTTGTCAGATGTATTAACTATTAATGTTAACTATTTTGATATTTAGTTGGGCAAAATTAGTAACTGTGTTTCCTAGATATTAAACTACTAGTCAGCAGGAGCATCAATTCAATTCATTTAAACCCAAGAAAAAGTACGTAAGTAATATGTATCCTTGAAGTACATAATATACAACATTTCTTAGCTTCTTTGCCTATTAGTGTAAAAGGCTATTGTTAGAAATAATTAAACGATGAAACCAAATATAGTATCCCTACAAACCAATTACACTGACCCTACTATTAACTTTATCCAGATGGCCGAGTATTTGGTTGATACACCTCCCTCAATGAGAGAGTTTCTCCAGAGAGGTAGGATGGGTTATAGCAGGTGGGACAAGTGGTTAAGACAATACTACAATCCCACCACTTTTAACAATAACTGGCATAAATAGCCCTAGGTCAGCATTGCACAAGAATTCAATGATTTAGCCTTTGATCTGAGGGCAGTGTTGAGTAAGATGTTAATGAGAAAGGTAATTGTCTTTACAGACAGTGATCAAAGCGTACCTAAGCTCAAGAAGCTCATTAGGCAATCTCAAACAATAGTATCAAACTGATCTATTGCTGTTAAGTCACTTGTGCAAAATATTACCACAATCATTACACAGTTTAGTGACTTATGCAGCACTACCTGCTGTCATGCTTAAAAATAGACAGTCAGACTTAAAAGCCAAATTTATCTCGACCTCTAGATGCAAGACGAATTTGAATAAAGTAACGTCCTTGCTTTAAAGCTTTAAAAGATTTACACGCGTCTGTTCCGCTCTTACTCAAAAATGGCGTTATTGGTTTATTTTTGGAAATTTCAGCAAGGCTCTCAGCAGAGCTGTAACTGTTTCAGCTTCTACAAAAGCCCACTATTTAAGGTTGTACATAATAATAAAACAAAAACCTAAACTTGAACTGAATGCCTTTATAAGGGGTATAAATAGTTACACCTTCAGGTCAGCGCACCAAGAGTTGTTATTCTGCTTGTAAAACATGTACACAGCTTGTAGGAAGAGTTATCGTTTGACCTATAGTAACACTAACATATACCTACTATACCCATATGACAATAATTTTATACGTCCAGTGCATGGGCTGAATACACAATCTTTTTGCAATCTAGACTTACACAGTTTTTTATAACTTAAGAAATCTTAACTGCTAAATAATGCCTGAAGTAACAGTACTTTTAATATTAATTGTAAGAAATTAAGACAGTGTACATGTCCAAATCTTAGCAAATATGATAATTGTTTGATTTGTCTCTGTTAAGTAAATCTGCAATCGTAAATAAAGTCGTTGATTTCACGAACACAAATCCGATCACTTTCGCGAAGAAAACACAAAGCAGGAAACAACGTAAAAATTTCAAATAATTATAAAAAACGTCACAAAGTTTTTCTTCCTTCTTCTCTTGCTCTTCTAGGGAGAAAATTTTGTCAATGAAATTTAAATTGTTTTCTGTTAAAGACTTAATAAATTTTTCTAATCCTTGAAAATGAAAAACACCCTAATTATTAGTTTAATGATTTGGGCTAAAAACTCTCCTTTTGAACTTCGGTTATGTTTCAGTTAATTATATGAAGCCATAATGGTTGCCTTGACTGCAGTATTGCCATTACGGCAACAATGCAATGTAACTTAACTAACATTTTCCAGCAGCAAACAATGCATGCATTCCAATTACGCGTGTAGAGTAGCGAGTTTTCCCGCCAAGTACGTGTTCAATTAGTGCCAAGGAGTTTGCAATTTCTTGCCGACAGTAACTTGCAAAACAGTTCGCACTTGCGAGTTTACTGTCAGAGAGAAAACTCTCGAAAGAAATCTCGCTAGTGTCAACGCGCAAGAAGGGCCTCTAGCTGCGAGAACAAAAGCCGTTAGCAAAAGGTGTTGCTGGTTTTTGCTGTTAACTCTATCAGTTCTAAACAGCTAACTTAATGTCAAGGTAAAGTGGATAATTACAGGATAGAGATCGGGAATCCATTGACTGACCTTTTGTCCAGTGCGCTCATGATTGGTCAAAACAGTGTTCGTCAAATTCCGAAACTCAAGTTGTTTATTGTTTAACTGTTTCCATAGTAACTACACAGCGTTCCCTCAGCGTTCAATCTTTAAAGACGTTTTAGTTTAAATTCTCAGTGAGGCTTTATCTTTTCATGGACTAATTGCTTTTTTGGAGATTCGTGAACGTGTTTCAAATTATAATGGCGGAAATTCGAGAATTAGGCGAACAGATAGGCGGAGAGACCCATTTGACCGGATAAACATGTCAGAAGAAAAGCTGAGAAATGCTGTGCGAGAAGTAACAAAATGACACAATTGAGTTTATGAATTCAAGTAATTAACTGGTCATGATCTCAGTCAGACGGTAGCAAAATTGCTATAGACAAACAGTTACAAAGAGTAATCAACGGGCAAAACCTGACTAACGCTGTTAGGTCTAGCCCGGACTAGATCTACTCCAACAGTTACAAGCGGGCTACATCGGCTGAGTTCATCCGGCTTGAGGCTTAGTTACTGTAAAGCCGCAGGCGGCAGAAAACAAAAAAGATGTGACTTCTAGACTTTTGTGCTTTAAATGCAAAAAGTCCTGACAAGGAGTTGGCTTCTTTTGCGTGTAAGTGGGAGTTCCTCTTTTGCAGAGTAAACAGAATCACTTCGGGCTGCATGACTATAAATGTGGGAAGCAATATAAATGTGGTAGGCTAAGACAGACTGATGAACTTTAATGACATAACCACACTTAGAAAGATTGCCATGATTAGTTTCAACGGATTAACAAGAAAAAATCTGAGATTCCCAAGTAGTAATGTACTGTTTGCGCCTGAAATACTTTTAAATTGTATTAGTGCATTAGGAATGTAATAGACAAACAGCAACAGCAGAAAATATACCAAATTTAAACTCAAAACCTACCTCTTGATAATTACAACGATTCTCTACGTCTAATCTTTAATAGACTTACATCATTTGCTTGGACCAAGTCTGTATGTCCACAGAACAACTTGAACAAGTCTAATTCTTTCAAATAAATCGATTTCAATTCGTTCTGCTTACGCGAGTTGACAAGTTGCACAATGAGAAAGTGATTTGCGTCGAATCAGCAACACTCAGTCATAGAAACCTTGTAAAGATCACCGTTTTTGCGCACCAAATCAAAGCATGTATGTGAACAGTTGCTCGTATGTACCAAGCAAACAGTGTTATCAAGTCTGTAACTAAGATATCGTGTGCCGGTAGCACTGCCTGCCACACTTGCACATTCACCTAGCTGTATAGATGTTTAAATGCCTGGTATGCTATAGTTATTAGTGTAATAAGCAGCGTGCGTAGCGGACGCTTAGTAACCGTCAAAGGGGGTGGGTTGACAATGCAGAGCTTTAAAATAGACAGCGCGTGCTTCAACAAACGGCAAGCTATAAGGATTAAAGTTTAGACGGAAATTTGAGCTGGAACGTTACAGGCGGGTTAATTAAATGATGATTTACAAACCGGTTTTGACGTTAAAAAACGAATTCAAAATTACAAGCAAATGATAAGATTTTCGAAAAAAATAAAATAGAAATTGACAACTTCAACGGAATTCTGAACCTATGTGAACACGTAAATTTATCTTTGTATAAAAAAACAAGAACAAAATAGAAAAATGAAAAAGAATAATAAATAAACACAAAAAAGATAAATCAAAATAAATAATATATTTTGTTTACATTTAACTGCACGTTACATAGCTAATAAAAAATAGCATTACAAATACTTTTGTCACCATAAGTAAGCTTAGTTTATGCAAAATGCAAAAAAATGCATAAAAAGTGACGAGGAATTGACTAAGCACTTTCACATATTTAAAAAAATGTGGATTTTCCATAAAACAGAAAAATTAATTTAAAAAATGACAATTCGTGCAAGAATAAAAAAAGAAAATTAGTAAAGTTCTCAAAAAAATTTAGTATTCTTTTTTAATTTCAGTTACCTAGTCCACAACCTCCTTTCACCCCACAGCAAAAGTGTATTACTCCAATACCATTATGAAAAAATAATCGAGGACCTCGGCAGCTGATTGGTTAACGCTGTTTATTACTAACAAAGCTGATTGGTGAACTCAAGTTTAAATGTCCAAGCAACAGTTAGCGCAGTGAATGAATGCAGTTATTATGAAATGCCACACATAATAGCAGCGTGCTATAATAAAGGTCTGTGTCACTGTGTGTTGATGATTGAATTTCCCGCCTGCACCTGCGTCAGCTGTTACGGTTATTGGAACGGTTAGCCCTTTAAATCTCCGCATCAACATCAAAACACGTTAGAAACTACTATACACCGGTACCCTTATTTGATGAAAAGCTAGTAGGCCTTACCTAACAGTGTACCCTACTTACGTCTTTCGTACAGGTCAAATCCTACACTGAAATTTTGTGTATTTGGAATATAAAAAAATGCATCCTAAAAGTGCGCTAAACGGAGTACATATTTTCTCAAAAAATTCATCAAAAAATATTTTACATTCGTACGCAAGACAGCTGGGCCCAAAGCAATTCTGTAACTGAAACATATTTCATAATGATATTAATTTTTTACCATTTAGCTTACAGATACTTTAAATTACAGAAAAAGCATGCACGTACTGTAATTACACTTCACCATAACTTTTCTCATGTAATCCCGTTTTTCATACTTTAGATAAGAATAAACGCCATTTTTTAACATAAGGAAGGAAGGCGGGATTCTAATGGACAAGATTACGGTCCTTACCAGGCACTCACTACCCCCAGGGCATAACTGTTGCTGCATATGTCAGGATAGTAAATGGGTGATCTAATGCGATCCAATTTGTGCACGACGCGCAAACGTTTTTTATAGGTTCTAAGAAATAAAACTCGGCCATTGCCAGGAAATAAAAAATAGAACTCATACACGAACGTATACGTATGTTTTCGGGCAAAACTGATTATACGCTGCTGGCACACAACAAATGCAGCAATATTCTACAGCCAGTCGCCTAAAATAAAATACACTTCATTAAATTCCCTATTCCAATTTTCAGCAGATAGAAACAGTTTAGCGGCGATCGCAAAAAAGACAAGTCACAGATGAATGAACACTGGATAACTCTTTCCCATTTCTGTGTCTAAATGTATCAACTTTCAGGTTTGCAAAAGCTGTCTCCCTTTACTAATTCAATGCAAAAAGTGTTGACATACGAATAAAAATCTCCCGAATCCCTTTTTAAACACACTCCGGGTCCTCACACACATGGATGCACACACTTCTTTAGGTGCAACTGCGATAAAAACCTATCCCCTCATCATTAGCTTATTATGACATTATAAAAACTAGCCATTTTGAATAATCCAATGTTCATCTAATTATCATTCTGACATAATTCCATTATTTAAATCAATTATTCATGGAGATTTTTATGGTTTTGTCAATAATGATTATGCTTTGAAGCGTGTGGAACCCATTATCTAAAGACGTTACAAATATGGTTATGCAACAGTATTGTTTCTCTAGCCAAGCTAAAATCTCTGTACCGTCACGACGCGTGGTGGCCTGAAAGTTAAGCAATACTGGGCCTGGTAAATAAATGCATTGATGACCGCCAAGAAAACCGCTACTGCTTCATTTCTCGCGTTGAGAAAGCATGTGCTCCTTTACGAATCTGAATGTCGCCAAGATACCAGTGGCGGTTCAATATTCCGTCTCAAAATCCAATCCCCAATCACTTGAAAGAATCACAGTCACCCGACTTAAGCAGCCCGCGCGTTTGAGTACTACAGAATCCGGCACGCAGAGTTGCGAAATTCATAAAAAATGAGCTTTTTCTTCGTTTGATAGACAGAACATGGAATTAGTAACACACATTAAAAAAGAGCGGTTATAAAAATTAATTACTGTTGCTTAGTCTACACTTGCGCCATCTATTCATTAGCGCGAAACATAAATTATGCATTTATTTAAAGTGTTCTTACATAAGAGCTGTAAATATCAAATTGCCACTTTTTCTTGTCAACTGAGAGCAATTTACCACAAATGGTGGAATAAATGAGTCACAACTTGACAAAAAAGACTCTTGAGATTTTAGACCCTTCAACAATAATTTGCCAGCCACAAAAAGGTATTTTTCAGTACATTTAGTGAGGAGAAAAAGGTAGTGAGACAGTTCGACAGACAGAGGCAAAAGAAAGAGGCAGGGTACCATAATATTGGTCATTTTTGTGCCTTGACGTGTAAAATTAAAAATTTGACCCGAATGTTTACTTGCCTGTAATTTTTTGTTAAGCTTTTACAACACCTCAAGTGTATTAGTGCTGTATACGTACGTCTGTGACATATGCCGTTTTAATAAAGCAGTAAAAATAAATTATAGCAATATATAAACACAACACACACTACTGGATACGGCGCGAATAGTGTCAGAATATATACAGAAAGATATATGGAAAGGCTGAAGCAAATATGAAGAATAGATGATAAGACAGGTAGACACCTGCCTTTATTTGCAGATAGTTGAACCTGAACAAAGTAATTTTAGGTACAAATATCTATATGTTTATCAGAAAAGACAAAGCGGGCTGACGTTTTGCCCCAACTAAGGGCTCTTTATTACTGAAAATTCATACATGGTATAAGCTAAGCAAAGACAAACTTAGAACAAGTATATAAGGTTTGATTAGAGAAAAGGCTTAGTATAAGAAAGTAAAGTAATTATTATAGTGTGAATTAAAACATTTTGAGAACGCAACAATTAAGATAAGTTTTGACTTCTGCAATATAATTGATTAAACGAGGTTACGTTTCAACTGGATTAAAAATTAATTAAATTATTTGAAATAAAAGCAAATAAATTTTTTTCTCTATTAACATACAATACTTTTACGAGTTAGATAAAACAACTTCACAAAAATTAATATAAAATAACTCCAGATAAAAAGATCACAGTGACCAAAACTACTGTTCAGCGATCAATACCGCGAGTCACTCAGAACTCTTCTCTCATTATTTTTTCTCCATCAATCTTTTAAAGTCAGTGGACAGAAACACACGCTGCAGTGTTAGATAGAATACAACGACGTAACAACAAACACAAGGGTAGTTGTGCCCTTGGTGGACCTGCATTGTCCAGAATTCATTTGGGACAGGAAGGAAACATGCAAATGCCCAGTAAACGTCAACTGCCAGAAACGACAACGCATAATTACGTCTTAGGTAGATAGGAGCTAATTTAGCCTAGGAGTGGAAAAAACATCAAAATATATAATAACCCGTTTGTAAAAATTAAATAGTGTATATATTAAAAATGCTAATAAAGCTAGAGTTGAAGATTGCGTTACGTGATTAATTTTTTTTATTAAATACATGCCGCAAGTTTAGATTTAACTTTTGAAAAAAACTGACCCGTTAAATAACTTTATTAAATATCTGTGTCTTTGTAAAACACAGACACATTAAAAAAACGTTCATCAACCAAGATGTTCAAGTTGTTTTAGCGCTCAGTTGAAAACAGCGTGCCTCGCACACAGCACATAGCAAAACACATTATACCTTTTGGTTAAGTAAAGAAGAAGGATAAAAAGATGCTTTTAAACTTGGCGCACTATAAAAGCAATAGGAATATTTGCTTAATTAGCATACAGGTGCGTGCAGCAGGTACTTCTTGTGCCCGATGGCATTTTTAAATTCCTACACGTCATTCAGGCAGCTGAGAAGATACTACAATAATAACAGAATCGTTAAGTGCGCACAAAACGATATTGCTTTTACAGAGATAATTCGAAGTTTTTTTAGAAAATGATTTTTTTAAGCTTAACTCTTCACTTAAAGGCTTACCCGTAGTTACCTATGCCCAGACTACATTTTATAACATTTAAATGCATTAAATACGCTGCAGTAAGTCACACCAAAGTTAAAGCTGAATGTTTTCAATGTACAGATCTGTACTACGAATACCCATAGCAATTACCTCTATTTAGAGATTGTCTGTATAAATTTACTTGCAACAGTGACGACGACGATGACTCGACAGTAATGGTAACACATGCAGCACAAAGCTGACAGTGATGATGGATGTATGACTATCAAAACTATAATGATGGTAACAAGAACGACCAACGACCAAGTTAAAAATGAAAACATACGTGAATTAAAAACAAAAAATGTGTAAAATTATTACTTATTAAGAATACACCTGGTAAATCAGAAACAGACAAATAGTAAGTTTCTGACTCCTGTTTTAATCACCGGAGGCTGCAATCGATCTCGTGACTAATCAAACTGAGGCGTCAGTATCGCACACTACCATCCATCACACACGCACTGGGTCGCCAGCTAAAAAGGGAAAAAATAATAGCCTGACAAATTTACTCTCTGCCTACTGAATGGATAATGATTAACGAATGACACGGTAATGATTATGAGGTCGGGCGATTCCAAGCACCATGAATACATCAAAGGACTGTTCTTTTTACGTAAAAAAACACCTACAGCCTCTAGCTCTAACTAATGTCTATTTAAGTGCGAAACAAAAATTTAATGATTTAAAAAAAACGCAACTAGCGTCGGCTCAATAATTTACATGTCGGCGGCCTTCTGCTGACAAAAACTAATTACTGGACGTTCGAATTTCTGCATTTGAAAGCGTTTTGTAATTATGGAACTATCCATATAGGTACGCTTAGTTTACCAGAAACCGCCTGTTACAGGGTCATTTAATTATATCATTGGATATAACTTCTGTTAGTATTTGGTATAAATTATTTGCGACTAAATTTTATTCCTGCGGCTAGTTCAAAGTGTCTGGCTTCTTTTATCTCACGTCTTGATTTAGCTAATCATTGGATAAATGTGGTAAAAACGACGATTGTAAGAGGTTACAAATAGTTGTTCAAGACATACTAAATTCACCATTCAAATTTCTTACTTAAGCTAATGTTTTACTTCTTGCCATTGGCAAAAACAATTAGCAATATAAATTGACACCCATCTAGTTACAGATAAATGCAATAATGTTTAAACCTCGGCCATGACACTTGTTGCTAAAAGCTACAAAATTAAAAATTAATTTACTTCTGGAGGTAGCCGAATAGAACGGTTTTAGGGCTCGTGACATAAATACTCTGTAAAAGTCATAAAACCTCATGCATAATACAGAGGTGGTATTTTAACAACTGCCAGTGTTCCCACAAATTCTTCAACCATGATTGTTTACCAATCATAAACTTTAAACAAACAACACACGTTTACAAAACTGCTCACTTCAGTCTTCTTAGCCGTTGTTTGTCCACTGGCCACCGGTCACTGACACTGACCAGTGGACTTAGACAGCTTCCAAGCAGCATGGTCATTCCAAGCTTTATCTCCAAAATGCAATGTTAAAGACGATTATTTGTCATACATGAACAATGAAAATGCACCACTGAGGTTTAACGATAGAAGAATGGCTGTTGTTAGGCTTATAAATGCTGTATTAGTTTAGCTATTAAAACGGTGGCTAAATGAGAAGCAAAGGACAATTACAACAGGAATTAAATAGGAAACGTGATTCATCAAAGCATATTCACAATTTCATTGTAAATATAGAAAAGACTGTAAGATATTGAAAAATTAACCAATAATGCAAGTTCGATGAAGAATTAGAATGACACAAAGAAGGAATAAATCTACGTAGGTTTTCCAAACTTTGACAACTTTATGCATAAATCAAATTCATGTATTAAAACGAATCATAAAACAAACAAAAACGAACGTGTTTTAAAAAAGTATTAAACTTTTATCACAGACAAAAGTCTCAGAGATTTCCCCCAACATTTTTATATATTCGTTTATTCAATTACCTTTTCATTATATTTATATGTTCAGGTTCCACTCTTACATAACTCTTTTAATTACTTACAACAATCCTACTTTTAGAATCAGATTATTTTGGTGCCATTTTGTTCCCCCCCCCCCCAATTTCGATAATTCATACAAACATATTACAAAACTTTTAATAAATTCAATGACCATTTTCCAAATTAACATCAAACTTTGCACACATCAATTGCAGCGTTTAATAGTCTGGCAAAGGAAATTTCTGAATTACATTATCATTACGTGTAATTGCGCATGAAAACAGTAATAAATTAGTGGCGAAGCTCATGTCAGAAGATTAACTGCAGGATATATGTGAATTCACTTCATGCTCCTTGCAAATGCTTTGCAAAATGTAAGTGATCTCTCCGCAGAAGCATGTAGGCTTATATATTAGTATTACTTGCAGGTTGTGTTATGGACTTCTTTAAGGCCACATGTGGATTCCCTGTATGCAGTACATGGATTCCCTGTAAGCTGTATGTGGATTCGCTGAAATTTACTCGCTGTTAGAACAAATGTGAATTATAGTTCTAAAAGTCTATGTGGATTCCTTGTAAACCATACAGTGGAATTTTTTGACACGAGCGACGCCAGAAGAGTTAACTGTGGAAAAACTCAAACGCAAACCCAAACATACAGCCGTGGGGCAAACTGGAAATCTCCACAGAACGGCAAAAACAAACAAAAGGGGTCATTTATATCAATATTACAGTTGCTATAGCTGTGACATTGCTGGCAGCATGTGACACCGGTAGAATTTCTAGTGCTGTGCAAACTTCTCGACGCAAAATGCAACAGCACATAATGTTCACGGGATTCCCAGAAAAAATATTCACATATCCAAATGCAGAAATTGAAAATGGTGAAGGAGCTTTAGAAACTGGGAGCGCTCAGCAACTATATGATGTATTAGATCAATTTAGGCTAACCGTGTATTCACACATCTGTTTCCTCTGGCGTAATTGCTCTGTAATTAATGCCCTAGTCTTTAATTATATGTAATTTAGAGAGATCAGGCGAGTATAGTGGGGCCTCTTGGCACGCAACCAATACTTAATTAACACAAATGTATAGCGAGAATTCACTCAAGACTGATTGATTCATTTTACACATAATGAGAAGAAAAGTAAAAAAACGATTTAAAAACAAAACATACAGAACAGCTACTACGTGAGCAAACGCACAACATTCATGCTCCTCGATTGGGGATGCTGAATTAGTAAGCATCGGTGTAGAGGGCGCTAAATAAAACTTTACAGGCACTAAGAAATGTCAAACATTAGCAGTTTAAAGCTTTTGGTCACGCGGTGCTTGAATTTTTAATCATGCGTGATAAAAATCCCCACAATTTCGTGCATTTTCTTTTCGGATTTCACAATGATTTTCAGTTTTATTAAGAGCGCAAATCATTCCCATTCAATTTTCAAATAACTACAAATTTCTACAAAATCTACATTTACTCGCAGTGGAATACACGTATCTATTTTAATCTACATCGGAAAAATGTAGCTGTGTGTCCCTCATACCAAAAATGTTGTAAAACGGCATTTAGGAAGTTAAAGGAGAGCGTTTTCTGCGCAGTCTCTGTCTTCTTGGACAAACCGGCCAACGTAATAGACGTAGTCTTAGCAATGTACTCGAAACATGTAGCTGAATATATTATCATATAATAAATGATTTATTTTATTTAAAAGAAGGGAAGTATATAAAAATCATATAACGATAATAATCTTTATTTAAAGTCGGCTTTTCGGATCAACAATTAAGCATAAGTTCCAAAGAACTTTTGGGGCCGACTGTAAATAACAATCAACAACTACATAACAGAGACTATTATTACCCCACTTTTACTGTGTGGTAAATATAACATGTAACTTGCAGTTCCAAGACGTATAAACTGGCTAATTCTTTTCAGGGTAAGTTGAACTCCTTCCCATAGGTCTAAATTTCAACATGCAAAGGCATCTTAAATTAACATGGCTCACTACTTTCTCCTATTGGGTACGATATAGCCTTATCGCACTCTTCGTTACAAATGTGACAACAATGAAATGGAAATGTTTAAATAACAAAGAAAATTTAAACACATTTTTTTCTTTTACCATAAACGCGCTGTAGTTTGATTGGAAAGACAAACGTTGAATTAGCTATGATTACTGGAAAAACTGCAAAGAATTACTCATACAAATCACACATCCAGATGTAACAAGATTATTTCTTAATCACAGCAAGCCTATCCTTTTATGACTTAGCAAAGTTACATGCAACTGGATTTACAGCACTAGCATAGGTCATGGCAACATATGTCATGGTCAGTCGGTTGGTCGGTCTGAAAATAAATCGACAGCAAAGTCAGTCATTCAGTCAGCAAGTCAGTTCAGTCAGTCGACCAAGCAGCCAGTGAAGTGCAACTAACCAGTGATAATGATAGACTTAGTGAAGCAAAAAAAACGTCGACCAACTAGAGATAAATTTAACAAATCAACCAATGAAACAACCAGCCAGAAGTCAGTGAGTTACTCGCCCAATCAGTTAAATTAGTCATTTACTAACAAGTGGTTTTCCCTATAGCACAAAAATGGCAGAATCCGACATAGAAAGTGTAAATAAATAAAAAAACCGCGCAAAAGTGCATCTCTTTTCTTTGGTGTGATTTTCATTTTTGAAAAAAGCATAGTAAATCTAAATGCTGATCACAATTAATTTTTATTTTGGACATTAATCATAAAAAAATGATGGCAAAATATAATGACTTGTGTCTAGTGAATAGATTGAATTTTCTGTCTTGGTAAGCCATATGAAATTTTAATCTAAGAACAAAGCGAAACGACATTGGGTATGTTTCTACGAATCATTCCTATTTAAATAAATGACTAAAGTTTAAAGTGCAAACTGATCAAATAGTAAATTTGTAAGGAACATATTATTAAGAACCATGTAATTAATTAATTAAGGGTCCAGGTTAATTTATTAGCTGAACGAGCTGACAATCCTGCTAATTCGCTGACTCTACTATGGGCAAAGTTTAAAGTTCACTGTTCAAACCCGGACTAGGGATTCCAAGTTTTCTCCATCAAACTAATGATTGCAATTCCACGTAATATGATGTAATGCTATACGTACGTCATACTAATTATACGCCATTTTGTTGACTTTTAAAAATAAGCTATCCAGTACAAACGACACAAACGTGAATGCAGTCCTAGCACCCCATGTTTGGGTTTTACTCCATTAATCATGTATAATTTATGCACTATGCACTGTTAAGTATACATTATACACACAAACACAGCCAATGTGCCGACGACATTTGATTAATCTAATTAAATTTTCATGGCATTTTCAAATGGTGTCGCAGTGGGAATGAGGAGAGATAGGCTTAACTTTTTAATTATTAATTACTATCGAATTACACCATATGCCCATATTTTATACCTATACCTGCATTGAGAGTTGCTTACCTAGCTACTAACAAAATTATGCATCTATTACTATCTGGGTCGACTGACGTTGCCTAGTTAGGCCCTAGTTAGTGCTGGTTGCTTAGATAACTGACAGACTGAATAACTGTCGAATAGCTGCAGCAGGCAATGGCTTGATGTTTTTTTGGTGTCCAATTGGGTTAATCATTTAAACAAATTTACTGGGTTAATATGCATTTCGTTAGTTTAATTACAGTGTATTTAACTATAAATTGGCAGCACGGCTAAATTTTGATGGGTTAATCATAGCCACCTAATCATAGCGGCATCCGGTTGTTGTCCGTAACTTTTTGACATACAACGCAGTCAACTGCTACACAAGTTGCTTAAAAATTTCTGAATAAAGTATCTCAAACAAAAAAAATTGTGATATACCATGACTGTAATATGAACGTGTAAGCGTGTTTTTCTATTGGATATAATCTAGATAGGGGTAATTAATAACCTAGCCGAGTATTTAAAAGATTTACAATAAGCGAAAGTTTGGAATGATTGTAATTGGACGGCAGCCCTTCAGGAATAATACCAATACGGCGATTATAAATTACTCTGCTTCTATACCTTGTCACTATGGTTTAAGCAGATCATTTATTTTGCCTAAGCTTTATGAAAGTTTAACAAGATTGCGATACGCTCCTATGTTGATGACCTGCAGGCTTTCCATTATTAATTGCGTTAGTATTACCTGTGGTAAAAGGTTTCTTGAAGAATCGATTAAATACGCTTGGGTGTTTTAATTTCAAAATCACAGCGCAGCTGGGCAGCAGTAAGGCTCAGGTGAGATGAAGTTTCCTGATTCCCTCACAATTTTTGTATTACAAAATGTCAAGGAGGAATTACAATCGTTAAACTGGTAAAGAAAATTCGGAGATTTCAAGTCTAGAAAAAAATGAGACCGTCCCCTTCTAATTGCCCCTTAAACTTGTGAATACACTTCCTAAGCTGGAGTTCTGACTTAAGAAATATATGGTTTATATATATATATATATTGCATTTCGTTAATATTAAAAATATTAATTTCTGGATATTGTACCACTGAAAAAGCAATAATTAACGGCACACCTAATTAATTCTATAGTACTTTCCAGCTAACACCTATTCTATGCGCATACCTATTCTGCCTGTTGGGATTATTTTAATTTAATAGATTGAATAAATCGACGTGAATTAATGTTCTTTGCACATAATGTAAATCCACGCAAAATAAACAGGTTTAATTCACAACGTAACAAAGGAATAATGCGGAATTCAGCTTTTTTGGTTATGTGAGAAAACTTTGTTTAATTCAAAACATACTGAACGTATGCACCATGAATTTCAAGAACAGGCAAAATTGAATATATGAGAGCTTAATGCTATAATGCTATTAGATGTCTACAAATACTTTTACGTCGTTTATATTATTATTCCAGCATCATAAGATAAGAAAATAGGATTTCGTTAGAAGAAAAAATGATTCGGCAGCGCGAAGTGTAATCATGTAACTGCAGAAAATGTTGAATTATACTCTACGAATGCCTTACTGTACATGAATTTTCAGTCAAGACAAGCAGTGTAGTAAACGCAAAATAATTGATCTAAATGCTTAACTTCTAATAACCAAGTTTGATTTTTAGTTGCTTATTAATATATAATCTGCACATAGCTCATTAAAATGTTCTAGGGAAATGATTTCAGTTTTGGATCCTTTGTCAATGTCGTTTTATCAATGGCAGTTAAATTAAATAGAAATAATAGATGTTAAATTGCAGAAAAAGTTGCTAAAGATTCTAAATTCTGAACAAATTCAGCAATTTTGAGCACATGCCGAGTGACAATAAACCAGTGTCATTGAAGCCATAGGAAAATTCAATGGAGTTTTTAGTTAAATCTGCGTCTTTTTGTTCGTTTAGATGGAATAATTAAAAGCAATGTCATTTTGTCCACCCTCACCTTCAAACATGCCACTCACAAATTTCCTAATGCCAAATTTTGAAGAGAAACTAGACAGTTGTTTAAAAAAACACTATCAGACACATAGGAAAGCAAAATCATTGTCACAATGTCCACTTATAGGTTTCGGGTAGAGTTTTCAAGCTTCAACTTATCGAGAAAGTTACTATACAGAACTTTTCAGCAAAATTCAAACTTAATATCAGTTAGTAATATCAGGAAGCAAAGGAATTTTAAAATATGTCTCAAAAACTCAATATTAAGTTAAACTTCTTAGCATTACGCTTACATGATTGATATATGTAACTGAAAAAGAAAATTCTTAATAATTTAAATGTTCGTCCAACTAGGAAAACGTCACTGTTTTATCATTCTACTGCACACCAAAAAACGTCATTGACTCAAAAAAAACATTATTAATCTTATTGACAACATAAAGTAATTTATAATTTTATTTAGTTAGTGAAGAGTAGAGAAACACTGGAAGGAAAATTAGAAGCATGGAGAGCCGCTTTGGAGAGCAGAGGAATGAGGATTAGTAGATCCAAAACGGAGTACCTTACGACAGACATGAATGGGGACCAACGAGAAACAATAAGATTGAATGGGGCAGAGTTGAAAAGAGTAAAGACCTTTAAGTATCTGAGATCCATGATAGATGAGACTGCAGGAATGGAAAAGGAGGTGAATTTCAGGATTCAGTGTGGTTGGAATAACTGGCGAAAAGTTTCGGGTGTGATATGCGATAAGAGGATTCCAGCGAGACTTAAAGGTAAAGTTCACAAAGCAGTGGTCAGACCCGCCCTAATATATGGGCTGGAAGCAGCACCTCTAAAGAAGACCGAAGAGAAGAAAATGGATGTGGCGGAGATGAGAATGTTGAGATGGATGGTGGGAGTAACAAGAAGGGATAAAATCAGGAATAGTAATATTAGAGGAACAGTGAAAGTAGTGGAAGCCTCGAAAAAGATACAAGAGGCAAGATTTCGATGGTATGGGCACCTGAGAAGGAGAGTCGGGGAAGATCACGTGGGAAGGGAGGTCATGGAAATGGAAGTGCTGGGAAACAGAAAAAGAGGACGACCCAAGCTGAGATGGTTTGAATGCATAAACGGAGACCTTAGAGAGAAGAACATAAATGAAGAGATGGTCAACAACAGGAATGCATGGAGAAAACTTATTCACAATGACGACCCCGCATAGGGAAAGCTGAGAAGAAGAAGAAGAAGAAGAAGTGAAGTGTGTGCTACAAATGCTCTGATTATCTTTTTAAACTTTATGCTGCGTGCTATGTAAACTTGCTTTAAATGACTTACCCTTAAAATGGCTGCGTCTAACGGTCATCGTGTGAGTTTAAATTTTCATAAGACAGTATTTCAAGACTTTTTATTTAAGTAAAGGGTTTCTGGTCTTTAAGTCCTTGACCACTTTGTCCACTTATAAAAATCTATGTCATTTCATGCACACGGCTTGCATGCGCACCTCTCAGCTTACAGAAAGCTGCCAGTGTCAAATTTAGAAAAGAACTCGAAACTAGTTAGTAAAATCGATGAGGATGTGTTTAAACAGAAAAACTCTAGTTGCATTAACACATTAGCACGTCACGCAAGTTTAACACAATCTGTATGAAATCTTTACAAGATTATTGATGATCTTGTCTTTACAAACCAAGTTTATTGATGTTATTTTGGAAGCCAAGCTGAATAACGATGTTTTTGAAGCCAGGTATATTATGAATGGAAAATGAGTTTATGAATGAAACAAATGAGTGCACGGCACAATGTCTTATTATAATGTGATATTGTATCTATCTAATGATTTATTTGGGTTTATTTGCTCATGGGGTCAATAAATAATGTCATTAACTAGGTAAATTTTTTGCCAAAAATTCTGCAATCTTATTGTGTATCATTTTATTTACTAACTGTTAACTAGTCTTTCACGTGTTAACGTGTACATTTCTAGTTTATCTGTGTATTTATGTGCAATGCACATTGTGCACGCGTGCGCGTGTGTCTACCAAACAAATGTCAATACTGAAAATTATTATTTTGAACAATAATGTGCTTCATTTTCAGCGAAAGAACACTTAGACGATCACGGCACTTATGTCTTAGCTGCAGTATCGTTGTCGATACTGTACGCTATTTAAAGCCCACTTTTATAATTATACCCTCCCTATAACGGTCAAACTAAAGCGGCAATAACTTATAGTGTTCATATTCCTTGTCAGTAGATGCCAACCAGTTAGGCATAACACAAAGACAAAGACAACATTTATTTACGGTCGTTATTAATAGCTATTTACATACTATTACTACCAAACTTCCAGCTCAACTCATCATCACCTAACATTATTAGCGAATTAAAAAACCAAGTGTGTTTTTAAAAACGTTCACCAAAAAGAAATCTGTTCATAGCTACTCGGTTTACAATACTGACTGCGCACTAGAACTTGCAGCAGTGGCCTTCTACAAAATGCAGACTACACACTTCAATTACAGACTACGGATAAAAGCAAGTGGCAAATAAAGAGAGAGAAATTCATGAAATCAGGGCCATTTTACCAATAATTCAAACTGCAAGCACAAATTTTTCAGCGAACAAATCAAAATCATGATAGCCTAATAACCAAAAGTAAACAAATCAGATGAAATTCGATTCAGCAGGGCGCACCGCATTTAGATCATTACCATGCCTAATCTGTTCTGACAATATATGCAAATCTCTCCTATATAATTTAGTGGTCACTAGCATCTGCTCAGGGGATTATACAAGTGGACAGAATTAGGGAGTGACCACTTCAACTACTAGCTACATTAGACGGTCAGTCAACAATTGGGGAAGCCAAGGAATCGCGTCACTGATATACAGCGGAGATTGTCAACAGATGACAAGGATGAAGTATGAAGTAAAATAATAAATCTGCGTATCTGACAGGCTTCAGCACCATACTTTTAGCCAGTGGATTTCTCAGTTAATTGGCTAATTTTATGCGATGCATTTGGGGCAATCAAAATCTGGATTAAGATAGGAATCAATCCAGTATGCAGCTCACATTACGTTTTGCTCAATAAATTTCAAGTTATCATCATTGATCAAAGTTCGACAATTGCAACCAGACGCAAAAAATCGCACGGGGCAAGAAACACCTTAGTATGAAACTGCTGAAATGTTTACAAAAACATGCAATACTTTAGTTCTTCAACTCGTGTTTTTATGCTAAATGGATATCCCATGCACTCTACCACGCGACTGCTGTCAAAAATACGTTTGAATTCGTGCATGTACACGGCTGCACACAAAACGAAGCCATCCCATGTCATTACGGGCGCGTAACGGTTCAATAATCTGGCAAACATTGGACAATTGTCTCTACACTACGGTTCTGTGCACACGTTATAGAATTACATAACCCTTGCCAATAACGGCGCTGTATTTCCGAAGCCATTATCGCCTTCAACTAATTGATGCAAACTCGCCAACGTGTGTCAGCAAGTGCATTGAGTATTCTGGAAACAACTAATGGCAAAAATACTCATGAGATGAAAAATTCAAAACAGTTTGAGAAGGCAACTCTCCTTCAATGCGTCATGTCTTCTAACTCTCTAAACTACACATGACATTTTACTAAAATTTAACCATACTAAAAAAAATTCATTCATTCGTTCGTTTGTTCATTCATTTATTCACTCGTTCATTCATTCGTTTGCTCATTCATTTATTCATTCTTTCATTTAAAAATCAAAATTGACCTTCAAAAGCAAATACACCAACTTATGTATAATTTTCAGTTGCTTTCTAATTGGCGACACTGGCAATGGCAATTAGTGGACAGCATGAAGGACGTTCAAATAATGAAAACTTACTCATGGTTTGCAACAAATTAACTAACTGACTTTATTATGATGGTATTAGTAAGGTTAAATAGTAGCAACAAGGAATCATTCCACTCTGAATAAAAAAGCTAAACATTTTCATTTTAACTGCCACAATGATAGTCTTCCAAGCATTTGTTTTTTGTGAGGAGGGGGGATTCTGAAGTGATTCCTTCTTTTGACCCTTCTCTGAGTTTGTTGACTATTAAGTGAGTGTTTGTTGTGCAGTGGTTATGCAATTTTGCTTATATTTTACAGTTAAAAAATTACAATTATTTACAATGTACAACTACTCCTATTAAAAAGAGACAGTTGGTTCAGCAACCTGAAGTGTAAACGTAAGTTTTACTTGACACAAATGATTCTTGATGACAAGAATTGGAATAATTAATTGAAAATCACGCAAAAAACAAATCCTCAAAATCCTTATTAATAAGTACAATCAAGCTTTACGGTGCACAAGGTAAACTAAACTCCTTGCTGGATAATAAAAGGTAACATATTGCTTCAAGGGAAAAAGTAACTGTCAGCCGCAAAAATGAGATTGTCAGAAACGAAATAACAAAGTATTGCCTTGAGAAACCTAATTTGAAGGGAAGGAACACTTCACGTCTAACTATGTAACAAGCAAATGTCAGATGTATTAGTAATTCACAAAGAAGTGTAAAAAACTGGGTTTTTGTTTTAGTACATTCTTATTTATGTTTCCTTTATTTGTTCAAGTAGTTGTTATTTTCTCATTTTTGTTTATTTATTTATTAATTATGTCATTCAGTCACTCAATGGATAATAGACAAATCATACAATTATTATCTCTCACGTAATTAAATATTTGCTGAAATTTGGTAAACAAAGCATCATTTTATTTAAAACACAGAATAATAAATTAAATATTGACTATTTGAACACCTTCGTAAAACAAATGTAAGCAGTTACATGCACAAAATTGTTCAAGTGATCACCATTAGTTAGGAAATGAAATCTTATCACCATTACTCATATCCTCAGCCTCAGCAGCAATCCATCTTACTTATCCGTGCGCAAAAGGGTTATAAAACTACGATAATAAAAACAATTAATGTTCTTTTCTAATTTTACACCTTGAATAATTGATAAATGTACAAACCGCAGTAAAACCACTGATGAAATTTTCTTGGAAACCATGGAGTGTTAGACTAACTATTTCACCCTCAGTCTGACCTACTTTATAAATTTATTGCTAGAAGCAAATGTCAATATCTACATTAAGATTTAGTGATATAAACACTCAGCAGGTTTAATTGAACTTTCTTCCTCAAAGGTGTTTTAACTTTTAATGGAATTTGGAGAAAAATTTGTAAATCCATATAATGAAAAGCTAAAAGCTTTTGCATATTTAAATAACTTTTTTTCAGTTTGTTCAACAAATGTTTTTTTCCATAAAAATATGGTTGGATTTCAGGTATGTCACGCTAAACTTAAATTGCCAACTTTTGCTTACAAATTATGATTGCCTAATTTCCAAATTAGGTGCGAGGTGAATAAGTGAGTGGTCATAATGTGCATAGAGCGGATGGAGTTAAGTAACGCTGAGCCTGGTTAGAAAACGGTTGAGTACCTTACCGAAAAAAAACTGCTTCTCAAAATTCTCATTTGAAAAACGTTAAAAACTCATTAATGAGGTACATAAACATTAGCAGTCTCTGAAGAATTATTAGAATTTTTGAAACTAGTTATTAAACTGCCAAAAGGTACGTACTAGTTGTTACATGAAATCAAGATTAAAAATTAAATGGTTAAAACACATAGAAAAGCTGAACAGATTTAAAAACTGTCTATGCTACACCATTGTTATAGATACTATATAAAATTTAAGTTTGCTTAAATTAAATTAAATTAATGCAAGCCAAGTGTGGTAATAAATTCTTCACGACAGTTGCAAATATGCAGCTGAACAAATACACAATATTTAAATAAATAACAAAATAATATTTAAAAATTACAAATAATATTAAACCAAATTAAATAAAATTAAGTCGTTAAAATAAATTGCATTTCCTTGTTTATCAACCAACGGAGTATATTTTATACATTTATATCGTTCATTTTCGTTATCATTTCATCATTTCTGTTTTGTCTCATTAAGATGCTGTAAAGTGAACTAGTCTGAGGAGCAAAGTGCCTTATTACAGCACCAAAGAAAAGGTTTGGCATTCATTTAAAGAGTTCTTTGTAAAAGTGTGATATCAACCATGCAAATGTTGAAATCCTGAGTACAGCCACAGCTAATTTTGACAAGCCGTACGATACAGCACTTTGATACTGGAAAATACAGAAACCAGATGAATAACAGCAGTGCAGGCCAGGGCAACTGCATCAACCTCAATGAACATGGCAACACAGTCAGAGAATGTCTGGAATTTGATTCTTTAGCCGCAAAAGAAGTTACAGATAGAGGAAAAGATGTCGTAACTGAAATCGATGGACAACCTTAGCAAAAGTAAGCAAGCAAATTGTGATAAGCATGGGGGTCTCGGTGTGTCAACATTTTTATTAAAGTAACCTTTTCTTCAATCAAACAGAAAGAAAATGCCACTATTTTTAACTGCTTTTTTTCATAGGTTTCAAAAGCTTGATACAAGCATAATTATTGAAATCGATATAGATTAATACATTTCTATTCCGCCTTTCATGCATCTCTCACATCTACTATCAACAAAGTGCTCAAACAACAGGGTGCAAATATTTAAGCAAATTCATCCTGAACGTACAAACAAAAAACAAAATTTACAAGCATACCATATATCACACTTGAAATGATCGGGTGCATAGAAATCGTGGCTTTACACAAAAGGACACAAAATACAACACAACAAAGCATTTATGGAATTTTAAAATTTGAAGGGTATAAACACAACCTGCAGTTGTTGAACATAACCATACGACTAGAATTAATCATTTATTATACTATAACAGACAAAGGCGAAGACTCACAAAAGTGGTTAAACACATCCTAAGCAGAGATGGGCGGATAGCGGGTTTGCAGTCATGCGGTTGTAGAATCCGCAATAATTTTGAGGATCGAGGATAATGAATTATGTGCGGATATGCGGACTGCATTTTTTAATGCCTAAAATCACGGATTTTAGGTATTAAAAATGCAAGTCACTTAAGTAAAGTAAATTTTCAAGTGTTTGCACAAAAAGTCTACCCAATTTCAGTTCGTTAAGCACTCCCTTGCGCATTAGAAGGCTTGTTGCCACATTAAACGCCTTTCATCACTAGTTCATTTTAAGATGCCCTCATCACCTCTTGCTTTTTTGCTACTTCCCGATACTTTACCTGGCAATTCCCAGATGCAAAACATTGCTCATAATTACAAATATTATACTTTTTTACTCGAGCCTATTATGGTTTGTGGTGTGGTGTGGTGTGGTGGGCATGATATGGTAAAGTGATGTACTATGTACATTATGCTGCGTGAGCTGTTGTGAAGGTTTACAAGCAAAATTGGGGTCTGGCTAGTAATTTATTATTGATTCACGATTAAAAATTCCTAGTTTCATACAAAGAAACGGTTTTTAACAATAAAGGATTTTTTATCGATAGAGGCTACACACATAGCAAGCCTAGTTACTTGGTTGCCTACATTTTTGCGAATATTGCGGATATTCAAATTTCACTCAATCTGCTGATTTTGTGGATGCGGATATGTAGATTGTGGATTTAACATTTGTGGATACATGAGAAAATGATAACCGCCCATCTCTGATCCTAAGTGCCACTCAGCCTACAATAAGGGATGTCTTTAAACCATGCTTGTGTGCACATGAAATATGTGCTAGTTACTGTTATTAAATCAGTTATTAAAAATATATAATCTGTTTGTATAAAGGTATTAACACATTCAGTAATAAACCTTTCCAGTACTCTAAGGAAATACTTATTGAAATGGAAAAGTCAGATACTTTCTTTCACAAGGCTTCACTCTATGTACCAGTTAACAATGATTACAAATTGCTCCTTATAGAATTAGACACAAGCAAAATTGTGTTCAGAAATTTAACTTACCTAAATTTTACATTCGACTGTGATGACTCTCTTCAAAAAGGTTGAGCATGGCACTTCTAATCTCTGCCACCATGTCGGTCGTAGTCATCGATCTACCATATTTCAGGAAAGCTAGCCGATTACATTCTCTAGTTAATAGACTAGCTGCATATGCTGCACAAATTGTAGGTCCGTATTTCAGTAAAACTGGCCTGAAATACGAAAACCAATGTTAACAAAAGCTCACTTGTTGACAGATGTTACCCTGGCAGCAACTGTTAGACATTTTCACATATATACACAATGGTAAATGTTTACTTTCAAGGTTTGAACAATGCAACACTAATAATTGATAAATGCTTCAAATTGTGTTGTATTGAATTATTTGAAATATAGACTGCAAACATGTTCAATATTCGGTAAATTTCACATCGTTTTTACTAGGAGTTAGTAGCTAAAAATCAGACAGCATTGTTTTTGCAGTGAATCTGCCAAATGTGCATTTTCTTTAACTTTTGTTAGAGTCAAATAGAATCAATTAAAACAATTAGCTTGGTTGTTCCAACAGGCAATGGTTATAATCACAGAACTTGTACAGTCATAATCATTCATAAGTACCACAAGCCAGAGAAGAAGTCAAATCTTATCATTTATAAAGTTTACATGCTTTTTAAAAAACCGTTTCGACCCTCATTCTCCAAGCACCAGTCAAAGACCTTTGTCACAGAAACCATCTGCACAGGTGTTTTACAAGTCACTAACTAATTGGATTCATAAGTGATTAACGGCATACATCTTGCAGTAAACTCTTGTTAAGTAACTGAGAATTTTTTTAAGTCTACTCGTACATCTGAAGATCTGTGCTGTTTTCTTGCTAATCTAGAACAAAGATGTAAAATCGCTTGGGTTGCTTGTTTGCCAGATCACGCACAATGTAGTGCCTTTTTGTTATGCTACAATGTACAGCAAAGTGTGTGGCACCAAGTATGAAACCTCCCACACTAGAAGAACGGACGAGCAATTATGCATGCTTCTTTTAGTTCCGAAATGCTGTCCAACATTGATTGATCAAGAATACATAAAAAAGTAGCTTGAATAAATTTTCCAAACACTGGGTGACTTAAATGCTAATATCAATGAGTATTCATGTGTGTCAGGTAAACATCGCATAAATGTCAGGCAAACTTTGTACAATTTATATCAAATAAAGAATGTAGACAATTACCATGCCAATCATATTGTAGCCAAGTAAATATTTTACACTTGTATATAACACATAACATAACATAAACTTACTCATTTATGCCATGCTGGTAAGCCATGGTGCTCCAATGAAGAAAGAGACCCATGCTTCCCGATAACAGGTCACCTTGACCACCACATCGCCGTGGACTTCCTTCACTACTACATGTCACAACTACAATGCAGAGAAATATAAATTTCTTACATAAGATTTATATACTTCATACACACTACACAAAAACCAAATCCATGTTACAATTTGGTATTCATACTGAAAGGAGAATAAGAAAAATCCGATCTTAACATTCAAATTTGAAAAAAATAACAATATATAGTTGTCAATGTTTCTGACATGGTCAGAAACTGAAGGTTTTGCAAAACAATCGAGCCTTAAAAATGAAGAAATGACAGTTTTTATTGAAACTGCTTATTTTCTTTTATTGAATTCACCTTGTTTGAATACATGGGAAGTACATTTCACAATGAAACCTCAGCATTTAACTGTTCAGCTCGTCGCCCCATGGGTCAAAGGTCAACCAATCTTGGCATAGCTGATATCATTCAGTTTGTCTCATTGAGACCTTTCATTTGATATACAACAAGCTACTTTTGGTAGACCCTGGAAGGCGTTTGTTTCATCGACACCTATTTCTCTCTCTCTCTCTCTCTCTCTTTCTCTCTCTCTCTATCTCTCTCTCTCCCCTCTCTCTCTACTTATAGTTGATAAATAATATGACAAACTGTACACGTAAGTCACACAACAATTATTGGACTATGACAAATGAAGCTGGCTTCCCTTGGGCATAACAAGTCGCTCAATTTAAGCAGGGTTCGAAATTTCAAAAATTTACATAACCCAAAACCAGTTCTCATTGTACTTGACTTGACTAGCTCTTGCTTGTTACCTGAATTTTCTGGTGTAACTAGTTAGAGATGCAACAGTGTTATAAATATACTTTGTGCAATAAATTATGATAATCAAGTTTGTATATTGCAAAAATAAGTGCTCTGTACAACAACAGGTTAGCCATTTAGCTTAAATGAAAGATATTTCCTTAAAAATGATCTATTAAACAAAAATTATAATCATTACTAACAACAGCTGCCTTTTCGTTGATTAAAATGTCACTAATTGGTCTATGATTTAATGTAAAGTTGAAATTCATCTCACACATTTAGCTTATTCTTGGCTATTTTCTCGCTCATACTTGGCTAAATTTTATTCATTTGGCTTATTTTTGTCTTAGGAATTACTCTGTCATCTCACCTGGCAACTCTGAGACATGTTGTGCAACGATGGTGACTACCATACCCTGCTTAGCACAAAAATTTTTATTGATGAATATTCTTTAAAATAGTAAAACAAACAGTTTTAACAAAAATTATTTGTTATTAGAGCAGTATGGCTGTTAAATAAAAGTGAACTTGACAGTGATGCCATATAGTTAGTTACTAAAAGTAGATTTCATACAAAAAGGAAGTCTTTTCGCGCTAAAATTTTTTCACGTAACCCAAGCGCAACCTGAACGAGCATTCACATGAAATTTCAAGGCCTGTTGTGGTCAAAGGTACCTGGTAGCTACTGTTTTTGTACAGCAAGACAAAACAAACCCATAGGCCGTGACAGCCTTTTAAATTTTCTTTACTTCAAAAATCAGTTACTACAGGCAGCAAGTTTTTTCGTTCAATAAGCTTTCGTTAACAGTAACTTTATATCAGTAACAGTTTGTACAAATACACACAAATCCCCAAAGTAACTAGTACTAATTACCTTGGTTAACATTAGCTATAATATCACACGGTCCTTTCTTCATAATGGTTACATCACCTAAAGCTTTACTTAGCTTTATAACAGATTCTTCAGCATCTATTCCATCGGGAATTTTACCAATCTGCAATGAAAGGTTTGTTTAGCACTGGAATGTACGACGACTATTTGTTAAAACCTAAATGCAAACTTCTTATCATCAAACAGCATAATAAACACTTCTGCATTGAATTTTCATGGCTTTACAATATATTTTTTGATATCGGGGGTTAGTTATGGCAAGTATGTCTATTTTTGCTCAACTACTGAATGCAATTCAAAATCAAAAAAGATTTTTCAAAGATTACAAGACCAGGCTAGATACAACTGTTGAAAGTAATGCATATTTATAATTGCATTTAATTTATTTAGTTTTCCGATGACCTGTGAAATGTTGTGATGTTCAGAGCATACATTTTGTCTAATGTCAATAAACAAGCCATATTGCATAAGTTAAATTTTGCCATTTTATGCATATTTATCTTTTGACATTTGACCTCTATAGCACAATCTCATTCATTGCTTCCTCTGTTTCAAAGTCTCTCACATAAGCGTTACTCTTGCATTTTTGTGTGGGTGACCCTGTCCACTTTGACCCAGCATCATAAAATTCTTCACTAAATTAACATCAGAGCCTATTGGGCATGCTGCAATATACTAAATTTAGTCAAAACTTATGGCTGAGAAATTATTTCAACCTCATACATTTATAAGTGCATAAGTCTAAAACCTTAGCAAAGACCTTGACCAAAATGCTATTATGCCATTTTATACTAAATCGAGTCAAATTGAAATTCGTGGTTCAGAAATTATTATTAGCTAGTGCAATTTGGTTGAAGAGTGGTCATTATGTGCACATAGCTATCACATAAATGCACAAAAACAACACTAAACTTAAAGTGCCTGAATAAGTCTGGTACCTCCACTAGGACTTAAACACAGCCTTTCTGCTATCTGGGCAACTATGCTTACCACTACACCAAATAGGCAGACTACTTCTCAGACTTAGAAGGATAGTTTATAAGCTAGTAGAACTCTGTCAATGGGGAATCACAGTCTACAGGCAGTCATCGACTTACAACCTATGCAACTTACGACGAGCTTGACTTTGCGATCCAACCACAACTTAATTAATTAATTATACAAAACCATTAAGCCTTTTCACAGTTTCGCTATGCACAATTGCACATGCACAGTTTGCTGTAGGTCAAAGGTTAAGTGTACCACAGTAATGCATCTTAACTACACCAGTCATGTGACATGTGGATAAAGTATAGAAGTCTGCCGCAGCAGCACAGTAACTTCATTTGTCTTACGTGGACTTCACTTAATTATGTGACTTCACTTATTAGTCTGTGCGCAGAGTCTTTTACTAGCAGGATCTTGCTTGGGAAGAAGCAAAATTAACTAGGTAAAGTTCTATCTAGCTATTAAAACTGTTACTTTACAACAGGATTGGCTGCGAGGTATCGTCGTACTTTAATATGCACGTTCAACTTTGGATAGGTAGGTTGTGATTCGCCACAATTACTCAAATGTTACGCCATTATGATTTGGTCTTGCAGTGTCGAATTGTGCAATAAAATATCTATTGCATACCATTTTGTGTATAGATTTTCACTTCTGAGGATGAAACATCACAGTTTAAAGTACTCAAGAAGCCTAAAATTTTTGCTTGAATTAAGAAAGTTTTGGGGCTACTTCATTACCATAAGAAATGGCTAAACTTACACCTACATGTTGCTTAAATGATGCAACCAGTGTCTAAATGGTAACTGTTTTAAAAACAATATAGAAAAAAATAGAAGAATACTTACCACAGAATTGAAAAGCCTGGAAAATTCAACAACATTTGGTGTTAGAATAGCATTTTTGTAATCCTTTATAGTATTAGGTTGCTCTGTAAGTAACCATAAACCATCCTAGTAAAAAAACATTATTTTCAGCATTACATAAAGCTTTTAATCAACATTGCTGGCTTTAGTACCATGGTACTAACGAACTTAATCAACATACTAACTATGCTGTGCCACAATCTAGATTATCCTGCTCACACGTTGTGAATGAGAACATTCAGTTTAGTCACTGTCAACATTATTTTTTAAATGTTACAAATGTTTCGACAGCAGTTGTTCACCGCTAATTAGAAATAAAAGTAGTTAGAATCTCATGATAATATTATCAAGTATCATTACTGTACTTTACTGCAATCAGCTAAATAGGATGGTACTTTTCCACCTAGAAACATCAGGGAAGGGTCGAGACAATACCAGGAAGTTAGATGAAAAATGCCCATCTGTTCAAAGTCACTTTAATAAACACGCCAAGTAACAAATTCGTAGCATAAAATGGTAACTTATAATAATTAAAACACAGTTAATGCCAAAACTAGGCCACATACTGCGACACACTGCACCACGATATACCACTACAGTATGTTACACAACCATCAATTAGCAATTTAATGTTATGTCAATGTGATCTAATGCTAAAAGCAAAATTACTAGTCAAGAAATTTATATAAAAACAAAAAAATTGTATTATATAGTATTGAAATTATATTAAAAAATGTGACACAGTAGTCAAGTTATCATGCATATTGAACTGTACTCCCAGGTTCAACGCACACTATTACTAATACTGATTATCAGTATGACTTAACACAACAATATTATATAAATGATAAAACATGCTTACAGCATCTACCACTATGGGAATATTTAGCTGCCTGGCTTTCTCTATTATACCCTGAAAAATCAAATAAATTTATACTGTAGAAGAATTGTTTAATGTAATAAGTTCAGTCATAACTACATAATAATATGCATTTTACACATTACTTACATTAATAAAACCAAACTACCATTTAAGCTAATTATAAATTACCTTGTAAAACGTCGAACATTATACAAGACAGTAGATAATTCATGGACGTATTTGAAAGCAAAGTGGATAATATATCTTAGCCCAATAGCAAACAAATTGTATACCCATTACCAAGTCAATCTAAATCAACTGTTTATAAGCATGTACAACTTCACACTACAACTAAGCCTGCTCAGCTATCTGTTTTATTGAGCAAATAAGTAACTGAGTGGTCCCAGTACATGGTTAGTGATCACAGTTAAGCAAAATCTAGCATGGCAATAAGTGGGTGGGTGATTCCCCAGAAAAGGGCTGCTTCTATGCAGTTCTACTTGCCATACTCCCACTGGGTATTTACCTCGTTAAGGTAAGAAGTATATACATGAATAGGTGCCTCAGGACCTGGCCTCACCATGATCACATACATTAAATGACCCGGTCAATGAGTGCTGGGTCCTAGCTTGTCTACATAATTATCCCAAAGCCGTTGATATGTGACAGCTCAGCGAACCTGACTATACTGAATACCTACACGTGTCATACCTTGACATTATTTAGAATGCTTGAATTTCTTCCTAAACCAGGGCCAATAATTAATGAGTGTAACCGAGGCAGCCATTCTGAAACTTCACTCACTGCGTTTTCTGAATCCCTAGAAAAAAACTGACAAATTTTACATTTTACTCTACCATTATAAAATCTAATTCAAATTCATTAATTAGCAGCATTCAAAAAGCAGTGAATGTATGGGATGGTCGGTTTTAGAACAGAAAAACAATGCAAGACATCAGAAAACCTTAATTCTAAAAGCCAGCTAAACAACTCTTTGTTCAAAAGTAACAAACTAGTTTAACGTTTGTGAATCTCTTTCTTTAGGTCCAAAATTTCTATTTATATTGGGTGAAATACGGTAGTGGTAAATATAATTGATATTCGGTCAACCTAGCATGTACAGTAAACAAACTAATAACAGCCATCAAAAAACAAAATTTAAGATAATTTTTTAAAAATGATCATAAGCTTAAGAAACTTGAAATAAAACAAATTTCCCTCTTTTAGTCCAGTAACTTGTGTCAGTAATGACATTAAATTTATTATACTTACAAAATTGGATGAACAATGAGCTCTGGACTGTATGATTTAATCACCACTGCAGCCTCGTTTGCACAGAATACGTGTGCCAAGTCACCACCCTAAATCAAAAACTAAAGTCACCACCCTAAAATGTCTGTACACATTTTATAAATTATAGTATATTAAGTAAATAAATTTACTTGAAATTGTGTTTAGCGAAATTTACAACCATTATGTAGTGGATAAATTATTCAAAGATAGACAGTAGAACAGTAGAAAATGCTACTCTCCAAATTTTCCAAAAAGATCAATATTAAAACGTACACTTTTGAAGAATCAGTCTAATCAGAAAATGATGAAATCTGAAACCAAATTGGAATATGAACATTGAGCCTTTAAAAACAAAGTAGGTAAATATATCAGAATACAAACTATCAACACAGTTAATTAAATGAAATCAGCATAAGTAAACAAAACAAGCACAATTAAATTATGAAACCATAAACTGTAAGTTATACTAATCAGCAGTGGTGTTTCAGACAACCACCTTTAAAATGAAAGGACAAGCCACTTAGCATGTTGGGTGTATTATATTGTTAGAAAAACATAACAAAGAAATTGGCAAAAACTGTCTATAAAGCATAAACTTAATTTATACTGCCACTGCATAGAAATTTTCAGGTGAAGTGGTAGCTGCACTTGAAAAGTAACTGGCTAACTTCATGACTTTTCGTAAGCGCTATGCTTTCCACAGACATGTGCTGCTAAGACTAATTCAGACTTCTGCAGCCTACCTAACGTTCATTCAAAAATATCATAAAATTAGCTAGCTAATCTTTTGTAAAAACTTGACGATAATATTTTTGACAAAAATTAACAGTGCGCTGCTTTTCTTCGGTTGATGAGGAACTTTAGTGGTGGAAAAATGGGCATTCAAAATGGAAGCACCCAAGAGTGACATGATTGCAACTTCAGTGATTTTACTAATTACACGAGGTACATATCACACTTTTATTACAAAATCCGTGTAAGACTTTTCCCGAACATTGAAATAAGGCTAAGTTCCCAGATGGCTTGGCCTTTCCTTTAATGTAAACCCTAAAGACAAAAAACAAGACTGTCCGACTGTATCACCCGAAACTGTAGATGCACAGAACATTATCGCCTAGTAAACATACCAACTTCAACACGGATATTGCTGCAAAGAAAGGAGCACCAGTATATTCCTTGGATCCTCCAATTATTCCAATTCTCCCAGCTTGGCCTTTGTATTTATCAAATGATAATTCGGGAAGAATGCTCTGTACAGCTTCTACCATGCCAGGCACAGTCACCATACACCTCATTGGTACACCACCTAAAAGATAATAAGTTACTTTTAATGGTTACAGTAATCAGCAACTACTAAGGCTATTAATAATGCAACTGTGTTCCTGGAGGTAAGTATAAGCTTGGTGAATGTGTAATTTGCAATGTATCTGGCAACCTGAATTGTTTTCTGATTTGGTGACATCAACAGAGTGTGTACCAAAAAATTAAAAAAGAATCATTTCTGGTTTTCTCTTGTGCAAACAGCCCAGAATACTGCATAAAGGTTCCAGTTCTTTAAATTTGAAAGAATTGTACTAAAAGAACGAATTTAGACATTTAACATATAGCTCTAATTACTGTTACCTAAGAAAGATTACAGAAATCTAGGCACAATAGTCACCTGCTGATGAACTGGCCTCAAAAAAATCTTGCTCAATTTGTAGATAATGCAACCACATACATAGCACTATTGTGATCAGGGACTGTTTCAGCTGCAAATTACTCATTTAGGCCTACAAACAACAAAATTCCAAACCATGGCACTCTACACCAAACACAACTTCAAAATGAAGGCATCTATCTTGCACACCTGGCTAACTACAAAAAAAATTGAAAAAGTTGACTACATCAAACGTCATCTACTATAAATCATTCTCCTACGGTGCCTCATGTTCATAAAGTGGATTTACTAAGAATAACTAAGCAATTTAATAAACAATTTAAGATAATATTTGAAAAACGGGATTACAAAAACAAAGTGCACAAATTTTCCTTATAGCCTACAGGTATAAGACGTCTGCAGAAGGAAATTGTTTTCATCTTCATCTGCAATTATGACTGATGAAAGAGCATTTAACTAAGACAAAATAACATTTGAGATTGTGGCCTTACTAAATATGCACTACACTAAAAAGGCATTCACTATTGATAGTGATCCGTCAGTTAGTGGCACAGCCAGCATAAAAAAAGGTAGCTCAGTGATGAATGCTGGATTGATCAATTTTAAATTGATGGTATTAGATCAGGCTTTATATTTGAGACCTGACTTTCTTGAACTCGACTTTGTCACATGTTATAGGCGACAAACCAATCTCAGCTGCACTTTTGCACCAAGAAACACCAAGCACCCACACTTTACCAATTGATGCAGTAAGCTAAATGCATAGAACTGGTACCTCAATAACTTCCAATTTAGTTACTAGCACAGTATATTTCTTGCATCTCTGAATGTAAATATTAAATTTATTTCACATAATTAAGTAATTATCTTTGTCATACAAAGTTTTCGCCTTTCATATGGCTTCAGGTTCTTCAAAATTCTCATAGCCAATAGCCAATATCCTCCAACATAATAGTGCAGATGTAATAATTCTGAAATTTTTGGTTCAGACACTGATATGTGTCTATAGCTAGCTGTCTGGCACTATAGTCAATAACTCAACATCCTGGTTACATTTACTGCAATATTTTCATGTCAAGATACTGAGTGTTGCAGCAGCAGCAGCAGCAGATAGTAAGCTATCAGTAGATGCTTAAAGAGCATTTTTGATAAACAATCATAATCACCCAATGCAAAGTGCAGACATGTTCTGCACAGCAAGTTGTTAAAGTCTACATCATTGCATTTATGTGAGACAGTTGTTGCCTGTACTTACGGACAAATAAAATACATCTTACACAAAAGTAAGGAAATAAAGAAATGACAGTAGAAAATTTCCAGCCATGGACTCACTAGTGTTTGCCTTCCTAATAGGATCAGTGAAACCAGTATTAAGATCACATCGCAAAAATATACAAGACACAATGCTGATTTGAGCCTAACGTTCATGGAAAAGAAATTTCGGCATGTGTTCATGATGCAAAAAACTCAATAAAAGTCTAAAACTTCCAACAGGCTCAAAAATCTGTGAAATCTTCAAAAATTTATTGATGAATTTCCGCTTTCCACTGTGTAGCCCCGGACACCGCCGTTGAGTTTAAAACGCTCCCGTGGACCCTTTAGTAGGCTTTACACTTACTTTAGTTTCATAAATGTTCAGTAATCGTGGAATGCTATGCTTAGTTGCCACTTTCTCTCACCTTTCATAAGTGCATATCCATTACGCATAAAATGCATAAACAGTGCTGCAATCGATAGCATTTTATGTACGAACTATAAGTCAACTATTCTCGAACAAGTAAACACTTTCTTATTATTTCTTAATAAAATTTGATCAAAACAGCAAAGTATCTAGTGTCTTGTGTGAGTTTGGTGGCGCCACCTCTTAAAGCAAAATGTTCAATTCAGTTCAATTTAATTTATTGTGCAAAAACAGTGCAGTGCACATACATCGGCAAGTACCACATGAAAAATACATACACGTAGAACTACAGATTAATATTATATAAATGAAAACTAACATACTGCCACTTAGTTATACTAGCTTTTATGTGATATAGATCGACTAGTACAATTATATTATTAATCAAGCTGATTCAGAATTTGGCTGCTGGGAATGATACTTGCTAGTAGTGTTAGATACTACTATTAATCACTACAAATTACAAAGCTTTATATTACTATAATTACGACTATTATTAATGTTGTGGAGATCGCTGGCATCTATTAGAATTACATAGAACATTGTAGAATGTTCCGTTGGAATCATTGTCTTACCGTGTGGAATGTTCCGGAACATAACTTCTGGAAGCTTCTTGGGCAAGCTATATAAGGCGAAGCAGGCCGCTGTCACGGGAGCCCACAGAGCACACGGACGCCACTTACACATTCTCTTGTATACTTACATTTTCAGATACACATAAACGTTTTCCAGATTTTCACGTTTACAGTAATCATTTCGCGTTCCTTCATACGTTTGTGTTGTAGAATTCTCGCTTAATAAACTAGTTTAACTTGACGGCGTGTTTTCTGGTTTTCTCTAAGAGCCTTCCGAGAGAAACAAAACACAACAATTAATAGGATATACACTGACTACTTTGCTTTAATCTAAGAGTTTGCTTTTATGATCAACTGCGTAACAATAGTATTATCTAGTTACTGGATATATTGTACAAAATCATCCATCATCCAATGAATCATACGTCCAGGGACATGATTCTGTTCACCTCCCTATGCCAGATCCCCGTGCTCGCCACAATGCCCCAAATGCATTTTGGACCAAATGCTAAAGTGTTTAAATCTATATGTGCAAAATCTAAATATGTTAACATTTGTCCTCCCTCACCTTTGTTAGCTGGTTCTATGGCTTGTTGATGAGCTGCCTTCACTGGAATATCATCAGGTAGTCTAAGCATATACCCAATTCATCTTAAACAGCGTCTTTTTATTTTTCTTGTCAAGGTTCTTCTTTAATTTTTTCATATAAGTCTTTGTTTGAGATTTTCTTTGGCCCATCTGATACCAAAATGTTTCAATAATTTCGACTTTGAAACGCATTGATTTCAGCCCTATGATTTGCTTTTAATGTCCAGAGTTCAGAGTTATACAGAAATACAGTTTCAACTAAGGCTGAGAATATTTCAATTTTTTGTTTCCAAAGAAATCTTCCTATTTTCAAAAAACCTTTGTGAGTTTTGAGTAAGCTATTAATGCCATTATCTTCCATCTTGCTATGTTGCCTTCTGCTGCTAGCAGATTACCGAGATGCTTGCATTTTTGCCGTGATCATCACCATGGCGTGTTATGTGAAACTCTTCAGTTTTATTTTTGTTTACTACGAGACCCATTCTGTTCAGTTTCTCCTCTATTGAGTTTTCTATTTCATCTATTTCTTATTTCTTTTTTGTAATCCATGCCACATCATCAGCATACTGCATAGATGTAGTAGTTGACTTACTTTGTAGAGAGCTGTAACTGCGTTCTTGTCTTCCTTCATTTGGTATTAATTCAGGATCAAGAATTGTGTAGTTGTGACTTCTAGGTCTTTCAACAGTATAACTTTGTCCTCAGTGAAAGCTATGGCAAGATATAAAGTAAAAAGTTCAGGGCTTAGGTAGTCACATTGAGCAACTCCTTCATTTGTAGAAAATGGCTGACTCAACTTCTTTTCACACTTGACTTGAATTAATAAATTTTCTTACATTAAACTTGTGATGTATATTTCATCAGGTTCAAGGACTTCTTCCAGACAGCAAAGTAGAGTTTTTTCTGAATGCAATGAAAGGCCTTTGCCATATCGATCATGAGAATATATATTGAATAATCAACAGAAGAGATGGCTTTTTCGGCTGGTAATTTACATGATTGTACTAATTCAGTAGTATTCCATCCTGGTTGATATGCTGCTTGGCTTGTTGGAATGTGTGTAACCTGTCATAATGATTGTGTTTTGTTTCTCTCAGAAGGCTCATAGAGAAAACCAGAAAAATTGTCATCAAGTTAAACTAGTTTATTAAGCAAGAATTCTACAACACAAAAGTATGAAGGAATGCGAAATGCGAAACACAAAATCTGGAAAACGTTTGAGTGTATATGAAAATGCAAGTATACAAGAGAATGTGTAAGTGGCGTCCATGTGAATCTGTGTGTGCTCTCGTCTCAGCGTCTGCTTCGCCTTATATAGCGTGCCCGAGAAGCTTCTAGAACTTTTGTTCTGTTCCAGAACATTCTACACAGTAAGATGATTATTCTAACGGAACATTCTACAATGTTCTATGTAATTCTAATAGATGGCAGCGATCTCCACAACACAAAGATCCTAGTCAACATAGCCCAAATTTTCCTTATGAGTGTGAGCAACATCAATGATCTAAGATTTTCTATAGGACCTCGTTTCTTACCTGGCTTGGGTTAAGGGATGTAAGCATTCCTTTTTGAATATCCTGTGGAAATGTGCTTGCTTTTGAAATATTGTTTACAATTTGAGCAATTTCTGCATATAAATTATCTGATCCATACTTTGCTAACCCAGCATTTAATTCTTCATCGTCCAGGCTTTTGTTGTTTTTCAATAATTTTGCCGCATGCTTTACTTCTTCTTTAGTAAATGGAACTTTCATTGGATAGTGAGTCCTTTTAACGCCAGTTGCATTTTCATCATCAAACATTTTTTGAAAAAATTTTGCTGTGGCTTCAGTTTGCTATTCAGCATCAATAATTAGACCATCATTTCCTTCTACAATCAATTTTTTCTTTGTTTGAAAGTTTTGCAAATCCGCTTTAAAATGCCTAGAAGAATCATGTTTTGTTTGCCCAATTTCTTCTGTGATACCAGTCACCTTTTTTCTTCTATTTGTTTTAGATTTTCATGAATTTGCTTTGGAATTTCCTTGCGATTCTTCTTAAGATCATCAATTTCTGCTAAATTTTTACAATGGTGAATTTTATCTTTCAAAACTTTCTGATTCGCAGACAAGCTTCTATCTCGTCATCTTTAATTTTTTGATCATTAAATCTCACATATCCAAGTATTTCTGCTGCCAAATTTTTATGTGAACTTTGAGTTTTTGCCATTGCAAATTTCTGTTTTCAGATGTCTCACCAGGTGGAGATTTAGTAATGTTCTGCTCTAACTTTAAATTGTATTTTTCTCTATAATCTTTATCCTTCAGCTTGGCAGCATCTAAGTATTTTGTTCTTTGCTTTTTCTGCAGCATCGTTACCCATTTGACTGAAATCTTAGTTATAACCAGAGTGGTTGGTCTATGTTTAAACCAGCATACGACCTGGAATTTCTTATTAGTGGCATATGCATTTTCCTTACCATAATAAAATCTATTTGATTTCTTATAGGATTTCTCCTGGGTTACCCATTCCATGACTTCCTATTTTTCCGTGTTGTTTGCCAGACAGCGACGTGAGGGTATTTATGTTGGAATACAGTGTTAGTGACGACCAGATTTTTGGCTACAACAGTTTCAGCTAATCGTAATCCATTTGAATTTGAAATTCCCTTTCAATATTTACCTATATGCTCTGGCAATCAGTTATGCAGTGATCCAATCTTGGCATTGAAATCTCCACAAACGATTAGCAAATGACGTTTAGGTACTGTACTGATAATTCAAACCATCATAAAAAAGATCTCTTAACTTGGGATCCTTTTCACTTTCCACTAGCGTGGGTGCATAGCCTTTTACGATTGTAATTTTCTGGTTTTTATTCCAGTTTTGAGAGCAATAATTCTTGAATTTATAATAGTATACGTACAATTGAAATCCACCGAATGAACAAAACCCACTCCAGCATAAGCGGTATTGTACAAAAGTCAAACACTAAATTTGGAACCTAACCTAACTACAATACGTACAATATAATATAATAATGCTTTGTATAGTTTAATAAATGATTTCAATTTTTTAATCTAATTATCTAAATTTTTGTTGCAGTACTAAGTTCCTAAAGCCAATATTTTTGTTTTATAACAAAAAAGTTACTTGTTATATTTTAAAAACAATGTAGCAGTATTTCTTTGTATTAGAAAGAATTGTTTTGTCATCAAGTTACTCAACAGATGGCAGCAAGAAGTCTAAAGTCTACAGCAGTTGCAGTTTCACGTGAAACGAAGTAAAGTGTGTAAAAATTTAATAATAATTAGTTTAATAAATAATAGGAAAATTTTTCGGCACGGGGAAATGAAATCGGAGGGACACTAATGCTTGCAGTTTTGAGTGGCTTGTAAATATTATTTTAAATAAAAGGTCTTGATGAGGCGAATTGAATTGTGTAATTATGTCCAGGTGTCTTTGATTCCTGATCCCCGCTGGGGGCAAAAACGGAATTGAAGGTTCTAGTTCTTCCAGTGTCGAGAATCAGTGGTTTTTACATCTAATGAAAGATCTCGATAAGATGAGTTACGTCTCTAGAGTGACTAACCCCAGACACCACTAGGAGGTAAAACTGAAATTAGGGAAGGGGTGATAAATGGTTCCAGTGTCAAGCAACAGTAGGTTGTAGTATATGAAGTGAAAGGGATCTTTGAGACAAATTGAATAAGATACTCCCAAACTGGTTGACCCTTGACCCTGTCTAAGACGGAAATACAAAATTGGGTGGGTTGGGGAGACAGATGTTTTCACTTTTGTACAACAGTAGCTTGCTTTTATATCAAATGAAAGGCCTCAATGAAAGAAACTGAATGGTATGAGTTTTGCCCAAATTGGTTGGCCCTGACCCCATTAAGTGGTGAAAACCGAACCTAGGCAGTCAAGGAGACGAATGTTTCCAGTGTTAAGCAACAGTAGACCGTTTTATATCAAGTGAGCGGCCTCGACAATACAATTTTTATGCTGTGCTCATGTTTGATTGACCATTAACCCACAGGTGACTGCTCAAACAGTAAGAAGTTGTGATTTCATTGAAACTATTAATGTCAAGCGTAACCTTACTTATGTACATACTGTTAAATATTTTGAAAAACATTTTTATCTGTAAATACAAAACAAAAACTGTCACATAAAGCATCCCCTGTCACTGAAGCAGAATCTTACCACAGTTTTTGATAGAGTCAAAACATTTGTTAGTTAATTTTTTTGTGTGAATAAAGTTACACTACAAAAAGCATGTGTCATAACAATAATACATTTAACATTTCACTACAAAAAGCAGTTACTATCAGTTACACAGAGTTACACAGACATGAAATTGAAGATTTAGAGTGTCTCCAATGTCCATGTTCTAGTATGCCACTTAAGCTTTTATTATACAGTAGGCGCCACTTAATGGACTCACGGTTAATAGACTTAAGCGCTTAATTGACTCAAAAACACCTGAAACGGGCCGCTTCTATTCAAATATACATAAAAACTATCGGTATTTGGCTCAAATAACTCTGCATAATTGACTCAATATTTTTCCTTCACCTACTTAAAATAAGATAGCTATTTGTGCCAAAACAGCCTTTCATGTTATCTTTACTTCCCTTTTGTGCACTATGTATACAGAAACTATCAAGTTAAGTACCTATGAACTATGAATTTTATTTCACACATCAAAAAATATAATATCAAACACAATAATAAATTTTAAATAAAATAAACCATACGGTCATTAACACACTTACCTTACTTGACTTACCTTACTTGACTGAAAAAATGATTATAGTTATGCATGCTTCTGTAGATAACTTAGTGTAAATAATGATGAAGTAAGCGATGTAATAATAGCAATGGTATAAGAGCAATAAACCTGAAAGTTGAGAAAGGAAAATATAATATGTAATTATGACTTTGAGCGAGTAACGTTTTGTTTATAAGCACGTACATTTATCATGTACTGATATGCTGGCTTAATGGTTTTGCTTAGAATATGTTCCCCGCTCGCCCGCTGTTACCCAAAGAATTTCTGGAAACTAAACATTTAATCACTTGCCTAGGGGTTTCCTTTTGATGCTCTCATTGCAAATCATGCTTTCAGGCTTAAGTGAGTTAGCAGTCAGAGATGCAGGTACAGTAATCAGCCGGTATTCCTTGTCACTTACAAGAGTAAACATCGTATAGCAAATAAGGGCAATGTAAGTGAGCAGACAATTCAGAACTGTTTTAGTCACACACAACAACAGATTTTCAACGTTTTTATAATTAGCAAGAACTTTGTGGGCAAACTTCTTTGTGAGAAAATGAAGCAATATTATATAAATTAATATTTTAAAATATTTTTCTAATTTTTAACTGCACAAAGGAATTTAGGCATTACTTCGTTTCTAAAATTCATTAAAAACCTTTGCAGTGCATAGTAAGCTGATGACTCATACTTCTATACCTGTAAGACTACATCCATCGGTTAACAGGTTCAGTCAGTTAATTGGGTCAAAACTTCGGTCCCAAAGTGAGTCTATTGAGCGGCACCCACTGTACTAGTTTTTCTCATTGCACACTTATATGCGGTTAGGACTGAACTAAAACATGGCTTGACATTTGAAATTCACGGGGGGTGTTGAGTCACTTTCCTAGAAGTCCAAAGGAGAGTCATGGTAGAATTATTTTGTAAAATTGGTAATAAGCATTGTAAAATGCATGTGTTTAAAGAAGTAAACATATTTAAAAGTGCATGATAATATGTGTGATAATATTTAAAAGTCATGATAATATCATGACTAGGTCACCAGTGATACCAGTTGGTACCAGTGATAATGGCATTAATACATCTCCATGGCATCATTGTTATATGTGGATGGATCTTCTTATTGGTACAGTGGTTTCTCTTTAAAGTTGCAATCCAGCAACAACTTCACTCTCAATAATTTTGGAACATCAGATTTTGATGTCAGTTGTTTCCTTTTAATGTCAGAGAATGATAAAACACATAATGCAACGTGCACCTTCTCGGTTCGTGCTTTTATACGGCTCTCAGACTGGGCAAGCAAAGTGTATAGCTGAAGACATAGCTGAAAAAGCAAAAACACATGGACTGCTTGCTGATCTACATTGCATGAGCAAAGTTGGCTCAAAGGTAAAATTAAACTATGCCATATTGCATTTGCCATATTAAAGTGCAGTTTTAATATTTTTCCGTAGATTATATAGGTAAATATGACAAGATTTTTTGGAAATCAGTTTCAGTTTTGTCAGTTTTGAATATTAGGCTGAAAATAAATTTATTTTTGAAAAAAGTGATTTGCTAGGAATAATTGAGTACTGCTAAATTTATTATTACTAACAAGGAAAAACATGTTTGTCCCAGGATGTCATGCAGTGCCAACATGTACCTTTTTGTTGGCAAGTCCATAGCTTCATCTGACTGCTATTGATAACATTAATTGGGCAGCTTCATTGAGCAATTGTACCAGCTATAAGCAACTGCTTGCTAAAATTTCTGGAACCTTTATGAATCAGTCAAGAGAGTTCTCATTCTAAATCATATTTAGTCAGAATAATCAGAACTGTATTCATCTGTCTCAGTAAATAGAATAATATAGCGTGCCCCAATTTATGTACAACACTATTAAATTTTTTGTTTGGTGCAGTATGTGACAATGCATGACGTTGTACAATAAAAACAGTCGTAAAATGAGTTACTAAAAACAGTGATATTTCAAGCTATCATAGACCATCTAACCCAAAGTAATGTGTTTATGTGTATCAGCAACTGGATAATAGATTAATCAAAGCAGTTAACTTGTTTTTACTAGTTTAGCATTGAGAATGAGTCATGCGTCGTATTTGTAGTCTCCACTACGGGAGATGGTGATTACCCTGATACTGCACTGAAATTTGCACGAAGGATTAAAAGAAAAACATTACCATGCAACTATTTCCAGAATATAAGGTTTACGTTATTAGGTAGGTATGTGTATACTGGCCTCACTTTTTTGTTGTGGAATATAATCTCACGTTGTCGAATGTTTTTAGATTTTAATGTGGAGTTAACTCACTTAAGCATCACTAAATTTGATCATACAGAATAGTTAACGCTTTCATTGCAGTGATTGTCATTTTGCTTTGTGGTTTGACTGGTTAGCCAATTTAAGTGATTTTAAATACACTTTAATCACTGCAGCCATAAAAAAATGTTAAATTGGTCGTTAAAGCTTGCAATGTATCTGTAACTGAAAAATGGTATTTTTTCAGGCCTTGGTGACAGCAACTATAACAATTTTTGTAACAGTGGAAAAAACATCAACAAAAGATTTCTTGAACTTGGAGCAACTCATTTTTATCCCCCAGCATGGAGTGATGATGGCATTGGGTAAATTAATCTATCTTTAATCTGTACTTGATTTCATTTACTCTTGCTTACTTTATGTGAAGATGTTCTTGTAGATATTCATCTTTCAGTAAGTTTTGTTTGTAGAATTCCAATTCTAACTGCAATAAAATTTGGAAATTGTCAAATGTTACATTTACTACATTTAGTACTTTGGCGACTAACAAATGCTATATAGTAAATGTGTAGATGTGTAGAATGTGTTATATAGCCCCTTCCTACTTACCTCCCTCCCTCCCTCGTCCTCTCTCTCTCTCTCTCTCTCTCTCTCTCTCTCTCTCTCTCTCTCTCTCTCTCTCTCTCTCTCTCTCTCTCTCTCTCTCTCTCTCTCTCTCTCTCCTCTCTCTCTCTCTCTCTCTCTCTCTCTCTCTCTCTCTCTCTCTCTCTCTCTCTCTCTCTCTCTCTCTCTCTCTCTCTCTCTCTCTCTCTCTCTCTCTCTCTCTCTCTCTCTCTCTCTCTCTCTCTCTCTCTCTCTCTCTCCCTCTCTCCCTCTCCCTCCCTCCCTCCCTCCCTCCCTCCCTCCCTCCCTCCCTCTTTCAAACACAGTGATGTGATAAAGTTATTTAATATTTGCCTGTTGTAGGTTGGAAATAGTTGTCGATCCATGGGTAGATGGACTTTGGGCTGCAACAAAAAAGGAGCTCGACTTGCAGCGCAGAAATGTTGACCGGTCACCAGAAAATATTATTCATCAAGCAACAATGAATTTCTCTTCAAGCGAACATTTAAAACTCCCGCCAACTGCTCGATCATTACCTAACCAAATTTTTTGCAACATTCATGTTAATTGTGAAGCTACGCATAATGAAGCTGTCTCTCACAATGTTCCTAATAGTGAATATATAACTGCACCAAGTGGTAATGTTGCTTTTGAAGTGTCTAGTCAAGATTTGGAGAATGACGTTGCCATTGGATTTGGCGACTCTACCAGTTCTTTCAATGCTAGCAATATTCAGACAGATAAATCAGAGGAAAATAGCTCGCTCTGTGATTCAGTGACAGTCGTAACGATGACTGACTTTGTGAATTTGGACACAAAATCAGAAAATCCTTTACATGCTATCGGTGCTAAATTAAAGTCGGAGCAAAACTCTTCGGCTTCTGACACAGTGTTTACTTCAGTTGAAAAAGAGGCCGTGTTTCCATTTACTGCACCTAATCCTAAACTTGCTGGCATTGATTTGTCCTTTCCCACACTTCAGCCATGTTGTCTAGAAATTTTATATGATAGCATAAACAATATAGATGTCAAGGTCTGTATCCTTACAAAATTTGATATAAATATGTATGTTACGTCCTAAATACCTTTAAAATGAATGAAATCATGCTGTATAATCCTGCAGTTTTTAAAATATTCTAATCAAAGGAGCCAAATTATCTGACATGAGTTTTTTGGCTGTGTTTTTAAAATTTCTGAGTTGCTTTTGGAGTAAAAGTGATTTGAAATGCCTGCTTTGCACAGCCTATTCATAACATGAGCTATGTATACAGTAATAGAAGTTTGTAGTCAAAGCCTATTTGTTAACTTTTTTGCAAGAATTTACTGATCCTTTAAGATGTTGGTGCACAAAAAGAAGTCATAGGAGAACACATTGCTTACTTATATAACCTGCTTTCAGGGTTTTAGTGCTGCGTTGTCTGATGATAAATTTCAAAAAGCAACCATCGTTTCTGCCAAGCAACTCACAACGCATTTTCCACTAGTCAAGAAAACCTTGGAGTTATGTATTGATATTTCAGTGAGTGCTTGTTGTGCTTTTCAGTTTTCTCAACTACACATCTATTTATGTTGTTATAAGTTGGCTGATTTATTCACTACACTTTTGCATAGCACAATGAGTGTAAATCTTTTAACAAATGTACCTCTTATATTGCAGAAAGTCTCAATTTGAATACATGTTGATGAAAAAGACATTTTGACTTTTCAGTGTGTCTTAGTTTTGTACAGTGTTAAATCATGTAATTATTATTATGTTAGATCAGGCTTTGAAATGACGTGCATTCCTGTTCTGATGGTTACTGATCTTGCTATACGTTATTAAAACTATAAATATGACGGTTCTTGAAGTTAATTACTTTGTGTTCACTAATACTTTTTGCTATTCAACTTGTACTCTTTCATTTTCACAGTCGTTGAATTGGGACTTTGAACCTGGGGATGCATTTTTCATTTTGTGTCAGAATGAAGTGTCAGAAGTGGACCAGTTGATTCGTCGGTAAGGTGTACAGTCCTAGTTTTGTTTTAAAAATAACTTGTTAGAAAATTTTGTCATTGTTAGTTGGCTCAGATGTAAATAAGTGATGCCTACAGTGCTGCAATTTCATTTAAAAGCCAGGTTTATTTCCGATTGTGGCACATTGATGTAAGCCTCCGATAAATCACTTATATTCTTAATCTTGCTGGCGTGATTTGCATAGTATTGGTTTACTGATCTACTTGCTGAATTTAAAATCCCAAAGCACATTAATAAAACACACCTGCAAGAGAAGTAAGTTGACTGGGTATCAAATTGTCTTTGTTAGTATGGCAAAGTTTTTCAATGGCATTTTAACCTCTGTTATTTAACTTGAGAAGTATTTAGACCCTTAAAAACCAAAGCATGAGCCACTTGTTTAGTGTGCTGACAGCTTTAGGGATGCCTGCTTGAATGGCTTTAAAGCAGTCTTGCATGTCAAACATCGTGTTTCTATTTTTTTAATAAAGTAGTTGTTCTGACACGAGGAAAATATATCCATTTTGAGACTTGTTGCTATTAGCGTATTTATAAATTACAAATCATTCAAAAATAGTTCCGTTTTTGCATTTCTGTGGATCAGGAACATGTCAGAGATAGGCAGTCTATAAATTATTAATGTGTGGAGTGCAATGAGGTCAGTTTAACTCCTTCAGGATCATGCCATTCAAAATAGATTTTATAGTACCTTTTCTGCTACTGTATGAGACAGACGTAACTAAATGATTACAAATTAGATTCTGTTATATTCAGGAGAATATCCACTCATGCTATTTGTTTAAACATTAATAGATTTAAATGCATAAAGTTAAGAAAAATATGCCCTTTTCAGCCACTCCAACTTAGCCTATTGATTAGCTTAGTCTGGTGTATACTTGCATGATCGTACACACATGATCGGATAGTTGAAATTTTCTGCGTTAACCAATTTCACACAAGTGATACTGCACCTTGTTACAGTGCAAACACTGCAGTTACTGAAAGCTTTTTTCAGTTTTTTGGTCAAAAATAGATTTTTAATTTGTCTAAAATAAGCAAATGCATTTTTATATAATTTTGCATGAAAGTCCATTTTGTGAGGAGTAGAAACCTGCAAAAATTGTCAACAGTAACATAATTGCTTCTTAGTGAGTGAGCAGTTTTTCAAGAACCCATGCAAAATGCAGCAAAAACTTATGGTCCTGGAGGAGTTAAAGCAAAAATACTGCAATAATCAAATGAGACTGCTGTATGGTTGCAAAGACTTTCCCTGTGACCGTGTAAGAAAGCCCTTGAGTTTAAGAGCCTTCTTGTTCAAGTATCAAAGAAATGAATCGGTTTTATTTATTGATTTTGTTTATCAGAGCTAAATTGACTTAACATGCAGTAGTTGCCTACATGTGGTGTTTGATACATTTAGCAAATGTATGCACAGTTGTGATCCTTGCTGTACTGAGAAATGTATGAGAAAATGACCCCACAAGCAAGTATCTTTTTGGACTAGTCATCACATTATAGCTGCATGTACAAGCTTGCACACAGATGACATTTTGTTAAAGATTGTCTAGCATTAACTTTTTTATAGGATGTTTGTTTTATATTCCAGACTTCAGTATAATCATTTGGCAGACAAACCATTTACATTGAGATTTCAAGATAATGCTAATAAAAAGCGCCATCTGCCGGTGCATATCACCCGAAACACAGTCAGAGGTGTTTTGATGTATGATATTGATATTCGTACGGCGGCCAGCAAGGTAACCAAAATTTTGCAGTTGGCAGAATTCCTAAAGCTGTTAGGAAAGTTCTTTTGTTGATACACTTAAATTTGGTAGGCTGTCGCTTGTTTTCTTGTCCTGTTTAGTCAATAGATTCAATTGTGTAAAATAAGCCCACAGCAGACTGATGCTGCGTGATTCTGTTTTGTGGTGGATATGGAGAAGCATATTCTGCATTAGAAGAATTTTCTGCTCTTGAAAAAGGGTTTCTGCTCTTGTAGTTCAGTCAGCTTCTTGCATCGTTAACACTTCCAGGAAAAGTTGAGCTTTGAAATTAAATATTGGCAACTTAAGGCAAACAGTTAAGTGGAAATTTTTCATATTGCATTCTTATTATGTCTAGAAAAATATATTTTAGGCCTATTCGTTTAAACTGTACAGACAGCAGATGCATTATTGATTTAATCAACATTTGTAAAATACTGTTTACTTACTTAATTTACCATTGTAAACTTTTGTGCACTTTTTATTGGGTCCCCTGCTTTTTCATTTCTTTATTTGTTTTTTTTAACATGTTTGAAACTTAGATATGAAATACTTTTTGTAGGTTTTTCTTCGGTCTTTAGCAGAATTTACTTCAGAACACACAGAGAAGAGGAGGCTTCTAGAATTGTGCAGTAGACAAGGTTCAGTTGACCATCGGTCACATTTTTACCTTGCTGATCGGCGTCCAACAGTCCTGGATCTGCTTCTTGCGTTCCCTTCGTGTCAACCCCCTATAGAAGTCCTCTTTCGTGAGTTAATATTTTTGTAGCTTGGGTGGAAGCAAAATAGTCTCCAGAAAAAATGCATTTATAGCAGTTGTTTTTCAAGTAGCTCAACTAACTCATTAAGTAAAAATGCACTTCTGTGTAGAATTTGGTCTAGCAGGAATGATTTTTCTAACTTGTTGATACAACAACTAGTTGCTGTTTTGACTAATGTCTGATTTTACGTTTACAAGTTAATTCCAGTGCATTTGTCATAGCAGTGTGAAAGTCGTTATTTATTACGAAGTGGATGGGCCTAGGTGTTATAACATGGGTACACTAACTTAGGTTTCTAAGCAAGCTGCATTGGGGTGGCACACCTGAAGGACATCCTGTGCACAAAACATGAGTGGGAAAGCTGTAAAGCATATTAAGCATATGTAGAGCATATTAAGAAATTTGTACTATCAAGTGAATTGATTTAATACATTCAGAAAAAAACTTCCTAAGTTAACTCGTAACTTTCATCCTGACAGAGGCATTTGTAAGACCCACATGATCATGTAGCTGGATTTCACCTTTTCCAAAGTGCTATCTATTTCTCTCCAAGACCCCCACCAAGTGCCACTATCATGTTCATTCTACACAGTGTTCTTGCAATTAACAAAAAAACAGCCATTTTTATTTTCACATTTGCTCCTAGAAGCCATGTACAAATATGTCCTAGCAGCACTTGATGGGAGTTTTTCAAGGAAATTTGCAGCTCTTTGGAAATAGGAGAAAACAGGCTTCACGATAATGTGGGTCTGTTTTACAAATACCTCTACCGGGATATGATTAGTTTGGGGAACATTTTCTGGGCGACCCTGTATAATTACTAGACCTTGTACTATTAGTTACAGTGTAGCCAGAATTTAGCATATAAGATGAAATACAGCAGTTATCAGGTGGACGCTTTATGCTAACGAAACGCATTTCTCTCTTTTTAGAACACCTTGGTGCCCTCCGAGCAAGGCCATATTCTATTACCAGGTATTTGTTTGTTTAAACAAAATTTTATGTTTTTGTTACTTGATGCTGTTTTTTTTTAACATTTCTCATTTAAGTTTGATGGTTTTTTGTTTGATTCCAAATATCCGTTTGATTTAAGTCATTAAATGAAGCCCAATTAGTGAAACTGGGACAGTATAAAAATAAATTTTTTATCATGAATAATTAGATGACGTAGCTTCTTGGAGTTGCTTAGCTGTTTTATAAGGAGTGAACGTTCGATTACTTTGATCGCTGGAGTCCAAAGCATCTGCCTTGTAAACGAAAAGGTCCCTTGTCCAAGTTCAACTTTTTCACATTTCTTATCATTCAGGTTTCATATCAAAACTGAGCTATTTGTGAATTTGTGCCATCGTTAATAATAATCTTGATATTAAGGTTATAATAATTAATTGAAATAAAGCATTTGCAATTGATATTTTGCTTCATTATAACAGTATCTAAAATACAAAAGTGTTAATGAGATGTAGTTTCCTTTCAGAGAAAATTTTCTTTTTAATGATACACAGTTTTTCAATTACTGACTATTCTTGAAGCCAAAGTTAAGCAACGTGCATCCTAGTTAGTAAATAGAGGGACAACCTACAAAATTGGTTCTGGGCAGTTTTATCTTTCAGTCTACTACCAGCTCTTTGTACAGACGTGTATAAGTCATCTCTACTAGTTTACTGTCTCATCTTAGAGCCAGAGGCAGAAATTCTTACAAGTATTACAAGGACTAAAACTTGGTGTCCAGGTGATGGACATAGTCCAGAGACAACTATAGAAGCCTCTAGGATCAAGGTAATTGCACTGGAGGGGGTCGCAGCAAAGAGCCACAGAGCCCCACAAAAATTGGAAAATTTGGACTGCTAAAATGTCGATTTTATTGGAATTTTCACCACTTGCATGTATTAATTAGCAGATTTATATACACACCATACGCACATGGAGGTAAGAGTGTGGCGCTTTGCAAGATAATCTTACCTTATGCTAGACACTGTTCCTCAAAATTTCTTAGAACTGTACTGAAAAAAGGAGCCCTAAATTTTTTAGCTAAGAAACTATGCAATACTTGACTGACACCAATAGATCAATTGACTAATCAAACATTTTGCTAAATGCATCACGTTAAAGTAACTGTAGTGATTAATTTATAGCACATAGTTGCTGGTATATAACTTGAAAACACTAGTTCTGCAAAATATCTCTCCCATCTATAGACACTCCTTATGCCTGATGTTGCTTAACTACTGGCGGAAGTATTTTTGAGTGTAATTAAGTAATTACACTGTGAAGTTTTTAAGATATTAGCACATGGTTTGATTAGGTGACAAGGCTAGTTGCTACGTTAACTATAATAGCATAATTTGAAGCCAACTACAGATCAATGAGTCAGCAAGCTAATACTTTTAACTGTTATATAATGAAATTTTGGCACTGCAGATGGGTAGGGCTTGAAGGCTAGTTGTGCTGCTGCTAAAGTCAATATAAAAATATCTCATCATCAGAACAGCAGGCCTATTTTGCCACAATAGCATCTACTGCGTACGCACATTATAATTACACCTAGATCAAGTTTTTGAATAAGATGCACGGATGCAGTACATAGAGGGACAAATTGCAGCATATGATTATGTGTAGAAAAATATTACCTGAATAATAATTATGGCATCACTTATTAGAATATGGAACAGTTTTGTCATCCTTTCTAATAAAAAAAGGAAAACATCTATTTTTTTTATGTTGAAAAAACATATTTTAAGTAAAAATTTGTGTCCCTCTGCCAGAAAAAGCATACCACGGACTACGCTTTTCAGTCAGCGAAGATCTTCCGGTCCTGCTTAAAGGACGTGTAACTAGTTAGATCTCAGTTCTGCCACAGTGAGCAGAGTAATAATTAGATCTAACCGCTTAGTCATAGATTTCGACCAGAAATTTGTCACACCTGAAAATCAGAGCGTGAAAAAGTCCAGGAATCTTAGAATCCAAGTTCTAGTCTAAGTTAACGCTCAAGAGTCCAGGTCCAAGTCTGCTGAGCAGTGTAGATAGCATTATTATCATACACTATACTAGATACTAGGAAGGTGTGCAATAGATAGCTAATTATCATCATAAGCAGAGATATCATTTCAAAGCTTTTTATTTCCTCAAACTATTTACACTAAATCTTACAATGTAAACCTGCTCAATTTGTACACCAAGTTATTTTAACAGTGTTTGTTGTTTAATAGCATTTCTCTAGTCTCAGTTCTAAGGAAAACCTGCTTGAGTACACTCATACGAGTTAACAACTAAAGTCTTTACCGCTGCCCACAATGACAGGTAATAACAGTAGAAACTATAATATTGACGTTATCTTGACTGTATAATAATACTAATTTCATTTAGGACATAGTCCAGGAATAACACCTTGAGTAAGTCAATACTGATTTCCGAGATGGCGAGATGGTCCCAATTATTATTACATGCATGTTACTTTAATAAACCCGTGGCTCGTCAAAGAACCAGCGATTCCATTTTTGTTATGACTCAGTCAGGAATTGAACCTGCGACCTCACTGGTATGAAGAGAGCACGCTACCATTGTGCTAAACCCCAGTTGAGCTATACCTACTTTCATTAAATCAGGAAATATTATTGTTTTCTGTGCAAATATGCTGCGCAATTTACGGTAGTTATTTCACATGTAATTTTTTTCTAGCTCCCCACTGAAGGTACCAGACAAAGTCAACATTGTTTTTAACGTGGAAGAATTTACCGGTTTGACTGGAGTTAACAAGAATGGTCTATGCACTGGTTGGCTTAACAAAATTACTCAACATTTACAACAACAGCAGCCACCTAGTTTAGAGGATGATATTGCAAAACTCACAATAACGGATTTACCTCAGGTGTGAATTTGCAGATTGTCCATATTTTGAAGAAGCAATGAAGATCTGGGCCGGGATTCATTAAAATATTCCAGAAAAAAGTTCATAAGAGTTTTTGTGCACAAATATTTAAGAAGTTTGTTTAGAAAAACTTTGTGTGAGTTCTTATCTGTTTTGTTCGCGCACAGATTTTATGCTGCAAAAGTTCAGCCCTTCTCTAATCTTACGAAAAATATTTTGTGTTAATAATTGATGCTAGTAAAATATAACTTTGTCATCTAAAATCCTTTTAAGCAACTAATGCTTCTTATTTGCTGTGCACATTTATTCCTTCTAACAATTATTTTATTATGTACTAAACCCAAAATATTTATACTGCCTGTGCACTCTTTATCAATTGGAATTTGTAATTGTAGGAGCAGTCAAGACATCTTAGGTTCCAGTAAATTGTGTGAGTGTTACAGATGCAAGAGTTTATTAGTAAATTATTTTATCTTCATAGAAAAAAGATTACCGTTAAATTTACTTTACTTTTACTTAGCATGGTGAAGTATGCAACAAGGGAATACACTTACTGCTATTATCCGTCAGACAGCAAACAAGAGTAATTAATGTATTTGCAACAGGCTGTCAAGCAGTGTTTGCGTGTATTGAACCTGCTCATACTTAGAAAACATTTTTTCGTTCAGAATTGCAGACAATTATGTTTTGGTACAAATTTTTTCTCCATTTTGTGATAATTGCATGTATAGGGGTCATTCTCGAACTTTTGGTCGTGAACCGAACCCCGAAAAATCCTGGCCTCCAACTCAGTTGTATTTGATATTTGTTTATTTATTTTAGCCATAACAAAATAAAAATAATAAAAAAACAGAAAATAAAACACAAAAAATTGGCCATACCTGTACAAAGTGGATAGACCATAGCGTAGCGTACAGGCCATCCTAAGTAGTGACCGATTACAGAGTTACATAGTAAATATAGATACAGTAATAATGAAATGTGAGACCATGACACTAACTTGTATACATTATCATAGTAAAAAATGTCAATGGAACAGTCTATTACAAAACATAACTAGCCTAAAAGAAGATTACAATTACAATTATAGTATTTCAAGAGTATAATTCACACACGTAACAATTAGTAATATTATAGGGGAAGGAATATGTGTCCAAAAAGAAATTTTTTCTATACTTTTTTAGTTCTTGGTAAAAGTGAGTGAAAAGCTTATTAATGATTAACTGTGGAGTATTAGACACTAGTGCATAAATATAATACTTAAGTGTTCTTTCAGCAAAAACATGTTCATGAACAGGTGGACGTATGCCATCTTTATAACGAGTATTATACGAGTGGAAATCTGAAACTGTAGTAACATCAATTAGCATCCGCAACCCTGATCCTGAACCATTAATCCCGACACAAACCTGGATTTCGTGCTGAACATCAAACAGCCTTACTTTTTGTCTGATAGTCTGACTAGATCTTTAATAGTCTGACTAGTTCTGTTAGCTTCACTGAGTCTTCACATGGTTACAGCAACATTAGTCCAATCTTGAACAAGCTCTTGTTAAAACATAGGACATCTCAAGCTAAGAAGCAGTGCTATTTCTTTTAGTTTTGCCGATTTTGCAATGACATTAACATTGCACTAAACACTTTCAGTGTTTTCTTTCATCTGTAATACCAAATTTATTATCAGCTAATTATAACAAATAAGATGTTTTTTTTCCAGATTTTAGTTGCTCTTCGGCCAAATCATCATTTTCGTTTGGCACGCGATGTTACTTTACCTGTTATCATGGTGGGACCTGGTACAGGCATAGCTCCATTTATCGGATTTCTTCATCAATTGTAAGTCTGCTATTACACAAGTTTTAGTTTACAACCATGCCTTTTCAAACTTGTCTAAATTCTATTTCATGAATCTATTCTTAATTATTCGCATAACTGATTGACTGCAATGAACTGAACTGATTGGCTGCATTACTGGCTAACTGATTAATGCAGCTGGATGCTGGCTTACCTGCATAATCTTTCTTCTTGTCTAATTGTTTCCTTGCTTACCTATTTATTCCACATTTTCCGTCAATTTTTCTTGGTTTATTTTTATTTAATTTTTGGTATTCTGTTTTTAAAACTGAACTATTGTTAGTACCTTCACTGATCGGTTAGCACAAAAATTGTAAAAAGAGTGTTAAGTGCCAAGCGACTGAAAAGAACATTACAGATTTAAGGTTTTAACTTGTAATCCCATCAGAAGAGTTATATATCAAATCTTTTCATTCATTTTTATTTTTGTACAGAGAAGCCATCAAGCAGAATAATCCCACGGTGAAAATTGGCAAAACTTGGTTATTTTATGGATGCAGATTTAAAAATAAGGACTATTTATTTAGGTATGTATAATAGAAATCGTTACAATAGTGGAGTTTAGTATATCTGTCTACTTGTTCTCTACTTAAGTGGGATGTGTGGCACGTTTCATGATGTCTAAACGACCATAAACTAAATCAGCATCATGTAGATTGGCTTTTTGGCAATACCTTTACAAATGCATGATTCTCTTTTAGTGGTTTTCCTATTGACAATTTCTGCATTCTAAATTTCACACATTTAAGATTGATCTGTTACAAAAAAACTGCATTTAAGTTAATGACTTAATTTTGGTAAAAAAGTGTACATCCTTTACACTGCAGAGCTGCTCTAGTACAAAGACCAAGACCAGACCTTTTCTATTTAGTTCACAAATGTATGAAATGCACTTTCATCAATGCCATTGTTTTGAGTGTACTTTTTTGCTTCATCACAAGGTCGAATTATTTTTTCTATAAAAGAAATCTATAATTATTGGGAAAGCACAAGTAAATTAATAAACTTTAATTGTGATACTGTTGCAGAAATGAAATTCAGGGTTTCCTTCAGAAAGAGATACTGTCCCGATTTTCCGTATGCTTCTCTAGAGAATCTGCCAGCATTTCATCCCCGCGGTATGTTCAAGACAGCATTCGACAGCATGCAAGTGATATTATTACGCTGATTGCGCAAGAAAATGCTTCAGTCTACATATGTGGTGATGCCAAAAACATGGCTAAAGATGTAATGAAAGCATTCGTAGATATTTATCGGCAGGAAACGGGTGTAACTGAAATTGTGGCAACAGAGTACATACGCAAATTGCAAGAGGAAAAGCGATATCGACAAGATGTGTGGGCTTGACGACAGTGATGGTGTTGATGGTAGTAGTGCATTATTGTTATGATTTCTCTAGGCTGCCCTAACTTTTCACGATTAGACAGAGATAATAGTAATGACTTGCATTCTCGGGAGGTTTTGCTGTTTCTCCACACTTACTACCCTCCTGCCATCTACGAAACTAGTTTTTCTATCTGTTTTTAAGATAACTGTGAGTCAACAAATTAAAAATATGTCAACAAAATTAAGTTAAGTGATTGAAGTTTGGTCAGTAGCGCATGCCAGAAGTTTATGGTCAACTAGTTGAAAGTGCTGTTAGCAATTTGCTTAACACTTTTTCAAGTTTTTAATTTGACAGCCCAGCTTGGTGATTATGATTTTTCATACAGAAAATTTGTTATTGTGATTGATACAGATCTAAATTGTGATAAATGCAAATTATAGCTCGATCGTGACATTGTTTTATTATGAAAATTTATTGATTTTAAATAAAGAACTTGATTGTAATTTGTGTGAAGTGACATGAATTATTATTGTTATTAACTGTGCTTGTATTGCAACGCCAAATTACTTTTTTGCTTTCACTACTTGGATATTGAGCAGGAACAGATTTTTCTGCTCAGAATAGAGTTTTCCAAATCATAAGAAAACTCTTACAGATCATTCAATTTTATTAATTTTCTTCATTTTATATAAAAATGTTTATTCCCTTTTTAACTTATTTTAGCACGCAAAACTTTGAATCATCAAGCCATATAGAGCAAAGCTACATGCAGAAATGAATACAGCCTGTAATAAGAAATAAATGTATGATTAGCAAATAGCTTAGCTATGTACAAATTTGTAGTAACATAAATAATGTGTGGCGTAAAATTTAGCAGAAACTGTTTCGTGCAGCAATTACATAAAAGTAACTAATGATGAGTGAACAAAATACAAGTTACTTAAAATTTGAATCTCAAAACTAAAGAAAACAAAAATGTATGCACACATTTATAATACCTGTGTGATCATATAATAGTTCCATGATTACTAAACATACAATCGCACTTACATTACATATAGTAAGGCAATGAGCTAAATAAAAGCTAACTATCAAAAAATAAAAAACAACCCAAAACTATCTAATTTTTCATATTTGAATTCTTAAATTTACAAGTACATATCTGTAAATAGACATGTAAATGAGTGCAAGTAAATGATTGTTATTAAGCTCAACTTCATGGCAATGCTACAACTCATATATAAAAATTAGTACAACACAATTTCGATTCATGTTCATTTCACTTTAGGACTGGCATTATGATTTCACTGACACTGTAAAAATACTAACAATTTTTAGATAGTTTAAATAAGTATTTCACAAACATAAATATCATTAGTAGAATCAACTAATACCTAATATGTTTCTTGTTATACAAAAAGTGCTAAAACTTATCTTATGTACAATATATATTTACATGCCACAGTCACATTAATCAACTGTAGGCAGTGGCAGCCGACACTTTAATTAGCTTTTCTTTGTTTTGAAATATGAACTCGTGTTTTTTTGAAGAGACTGCGTTTTGTTTTATGCAGTTTTCCTGTGTTTTCTATTTCTAGATCTTTATGTCTGTGAGAGTGCTGACGCACAGATAGAGACGGTACACTTTCTAAACTATCACTGTCGGTAAAATCAAAAACAGATTTGTTACTTGCAGATTTTTTTGGTGGCAAGTCTAAACGTTTCAGCTTAAGCTTTGTTAACGAATCTTTATTACTAGAAAGTTTTTTTGTATGATGAAAGAAATTGCTTGCACTAATCTTTGAAATTTTACCTGATGTTGGCACATTAAGAGAAACAACTTCACCCGCAACTTCTATAGGAGAAATTTTTGTGGGCTTTTGTACAGGAGACACTGCACTTCGAAATCTGGAAGACGTATTGTCTTGGCGAGATTCTCGTTTTCTTTTTATTGGCGGCATGCAATCTAAGTTTCGTTCTCGACTTGAAGCTCTGGTCATTCTGGCAAACAAATTTTCAGGTCCTGCGTGCCGCTTGTTGACCTTTTGCTTAAAAATATTGACAGGCTTGTCTTTCTCCTTTTCTGTCCTGGACAATGGTGGAGAAAGGATTGGTTTATTCATGATGTTTCCTACATGAACAGACTCTGATTTGGATCCTTTCGCCATTCTTATGAACAAGTTTTCAGATCTTTCCTGTTGCTTCTGACTGGATCTACCCCGTTGCTCATGACTGGATTTATTGCACTGTTCTGGATGAAGTTCCTGGCCTGACTTGCTTATATTTGTAGAGACTTCACGAGAATTCTGTGACTTGAATCCTTTGTTGGATACGTTGGGGCTTGTTGAAAGCCTTACACTACCTTCACTACATTTATTAGACCTTACTAAAGGAATTGTCAAACTTTTCTTGCAAGAAATATTAGGACTCTTTGACATTGCCACCATACCCTTGCTAGAAGCATTGAGACTTGTTGATTTGCCCACTAAACCATTATGAGATACAGTGGAATTTGCTATTAAAATATTGCTAGATGAATTGGGACTTCTTGACCTTGTTATTATACTTTTACTAGACAAAGTTAGGCTTTCTGACGTTGTGACCAAGCTTTTCTTTCCTATATCAGTGCTTGACAACTTTGTTGGCAGGCAATTATTAGTTTTGCTAGGACTTTGGGATCTTGTCAAGCGTTTTTTGAATACACTGAAGCTTACGGGGGTTGTGTTTGATTCTTTCTTCAAAATATTAGGGCTTACTGATCTTCTCTCCAAACCTTTCTTAGATAAATCCGGGCTAGTTGATCTTGTTTGCATCCTTGAAAAAAGATTACCTGAAACTTTCTTCTTGTTTTTGCTGTTTGTCTGTGTCAATGACATTGTGTGAGTTTTCTGGGTTATTTTGGCTGACAAGGGAGAAAGATTTTTAGTTGATGGCTTAAAGTCATCATCGTGATCGCTACATTGCGGATTTACATTTAAAATTTGAGCGCAGGTAAAACCGCTAACTGAAGAAACAGGAACAGCTTTCTCAGTGACTGTCGCCGATTCATTAGAGGATACAATATTTTTAATATTACTCAAAGGTTGTATACAAGGAACATATTGGGATTCAGCTATAAGTTTCTTTGAAACGTCCTGATCTAGTTTCAAATCTTGATTTGTATGTACTCTTTCAACTACTAGTTTATCATTGTGCATGTTCCTACTGGCCTTGTTTGTTCCCACATCACTAACAGCAATAATATTATTAACTTTCAATGTTTCCTCAGAACTATCAATGAGATGTTCTCTTGACGACTTATCATCATCTTGTGACACTTCATTAGGTCTAAGTGAAGGTGAAACATCATGATGGCGTTCCACGGTTTGATGAAGTAACGATGATAAATTATATTTCTTATCCATGTCTTCATCATCAGAACTACATTCAGACATTGATTCTGTTGAAGAGCCATCATTTTCATCATTCTTCAAAGTGTGTGACACAACCTTTTCTGAAGTCCCTGGTTTGTGTGCAGAAGATGTAACTAATACTTTTTGTCGTGCTAACCCTCGTCTAGTTTTCTTATCTTGACCTGAAGAAAAGAAGTTTTCATTCATTGGTCTACCACACTCCCTTAAAAGTCGTTGGAATGGCAGCTCATGTACAGCAGGCAGATCAGGTAATGTGTCTCCTTCATTGAAACTGGAGGTTGTGTTATTAGTAATGGAAGTGGACGTTGTGTTTTTGACAACACAATCAATCTGCGACTTGGAATGTGCGAGTGTAAGTGGACCTGTGGGTTCACAAGCATAGTTGCCTTCGGATTTAGCCATAATTTCAGGTGACTGTGGCCTAAAACGTGGCAATGTATTTAAATCTTTAGGCTCGGAAACATGCTCTGGTGGCAATGACTTAGAACGTGCTAATGTCCTTGGATCTGTAGGTTTAGAGACAGAGTTTTCTCTAGATCTAATAATTTCTGACAAAAGCGGGACACTTTCGTTTTTTCCAACGGATGTTTCCAAATTAGGTTTTCGGACATTATTGATGACACTTCTTTCATGATCTTCTTTCACTTCCTGGGAATCTTCTTCACTGGAGGTAAAATAATTTACTAATGAAAGCCCAGGAAACATGCCCTCTGGAGAATCCATCAGCATGGTACTAACAAAGGAGCCGTATTCACAGGTATCTACAGGTTTCAAGGTTAAACCTTTGACAATCTTGTCAGAATTCTGCACAGAATGTAAATCTTCATCGTTTTCATTTAGCTGTAATTGACGTTCAGAAGAATCATTTACAGGTTGAAGACTACCATTATTATTCTCAGTTTTCAAAAGTTGACAAACATCAGATTCTCGTTTACGTTTTCGTCTACGTCTAAGCTTTCTCTTTCTGCGACAAGTACTGCGATCACTGGGATCCACGTCAGGTTTTGTAGCATTGTTCTGTGTGGTTTCTGTTGTTTGTTGCTGCTGAATTGTTGATGAGCTGGTATTCACTCGAACTGAAGCCAAGATACTTCTTTCACGACTTCGTCCTTGTGACGGCGAAGAAGCACCTGTAACCAAAAGCACAGAAATAATATAAGCAAAGAAAAAGTAGCAATGGCAGTACATTGAATAGCTTTAAGTATGCTATCAAATCTTTGTAAAAGAGCAGGTCATTAATATTGTGACGTTTGAGGCCATTCGGCGACAAGGTGACCATAATACCTTTTGTCACTTTGTGCGTGCAGTCGAAGATGCCCAGGAGCCCAATTCGTTAGTCTATTTTTTAAAGTTCAGAAAAAGGTCATAGTAAGTGTAGCAAGACCAGAGCCAAACTGCCTTAACCTAACCTAACCAAACATACTATAATAAGCCTAATGAATTAACAGGAGGCACTGCTATGACCTAATGAAGAACAAATAAAATAGTCCTAAACCCGTGCATTGTGCAAACAGAATAATGTTTAGCTAAGACAACAACCAACTAAGAGAAGCTGAAAACTACAAAACAGTCAGTATGTACTAGGTGTTACATAAATTCATGCCAAAGATTCTAGACAGATATTTCAAAGTTCATGATTACATCAAAATAACAACAGAACAAAAATCGTAAATGGGTTCGCGGATGTTTTAAACACATAAATCCATTATGAGTTTCTTCAAAAGTGTTTATGTGAGCAACATGGTACACCTAGAAATGGCAGATTGAAGAAAAAAGCCCTAACAAAAATACAAAAAAAAATACAGCAGAATAAAGCTGGCAGCTCAGAATGGAAAATGTTTACTCATGGGGACTAAACCGTTAATTTTTAGACCTACTATACCCAATGGCAGAACACTGCACTTCCTTAGCATGTACATAGCCTTTTCCTCGACGATCATGTATATACTTTACATAGACATACTTAAGTCAAATAACCAAAGTTTCTATAATATAATCACAATACCTATTTTGTTGGGAGACTCTTTGCTGGCTCTTCTTGAATTGTCGGGCAAACCTCTCTTCCTCCACTTTTTACCATTATTATTGTCTTGGAGTAAACCAGCTACTTCTCTCAAAAGCCCCTTTTTAACTTTCCTCCTTTTTTCCTGCTGTTTAGATTTTTGCCTTGCTTCCTCTTCTTGCCATTTCTGCCTTTTTGCTGCAATGAGAAAAGCTCAAATTATCTAATTGCAGAAAGAACAAGTAGCCTAATAAGGTCTTTCCATTTCAATCCAAGTAATACAAGTATTGTTAATGATAACCCTGTTTTGGTTTAAGAATTGCAAACCATCATCAGGTACAAAGTCAGATCAAAACGTAGTTAAAATTGTTGGAATTGCAATATCTTTTCCACATGAATGCTTGTGCTGCTGTTTATATAAGACTTTCCTTTAGGCAAACTGATACAAGGTATTCATCTAAGAAGAAGAGAGCACCAAACAAAGCTAAAGCATCAATGATACTGTAGGCCCCAGACTCTCATGTTTGGCACCTATGAGGACCTTGATGTTTTGCACAAGAACTCTTTTGTCATAGGCAACAAATGTATTCAAAGAGAACTAATTTGTCTCCCTTACCAAGTTACCCCTTAGCAAAAATCTCAAGGCTATCCCAGATGGTTCAGGTATAAATGGCTTCAACTCAAAAAGTGAATGGCTGACGGATGATGGGCATTGCATGACGGCATAAGGTCACAGACTGTCAGAGAACCTAAAGCTTGTGATGTAATGCCAAGCACACACAAAATTAAACAAAGGACAATGTGGCAACAAAAACTCGATATACGAAATAAAATCACCATAAAAAATACAGACAGAGTGCGCTAAAAAATAATGCTTTTTCATTGATCGTACTCCATTAACGTGAGCAATTATTACTTCATTAAGAATGAATGATGTTAAGCAAACACCATACCTTCATATTCTGCACTTGCAGTCTTTGCTTCTTCTTCTTCTGCCTTATGAAGATGATCAGCAAAAGCACCCACGAAATCAAAGCGATTTAATTTGAATTCTGGAAATTCTGGCTTGTGTATCTTCACATGCTTTGTGGATGGTGGTGGAGCAGCATTACGATTACTATCATCTTTATCATTTTTAGCCGTATCGTCATTGCTTTCAGCATAATACTTTTTGGATGCGGCAACATTAATCACAGTATCTGTGTTACCAGATATCTGCTGAGGTTTTTCCATCTGCAGCATGTCAGTATTTCCAACAGATGTTGCTCCACTTGCTGAAACTGTCTCTACTTGCTTGTTTGTAGAATCTAGTAACACTTCGTTACTAGCAGACTCTTCAGTCGAGCAACAAGCTGAATCCTTTAACAGTACTTTTGGTGACTGCACGGGAGTATCTTCAAAAAGTAATTCTATGCAGTGCCAAACATTTCTTTTCACTCCAGCAATTGATTCAACTGATTCTTCACTGGCACAGGCTTTCTTGGTCAAATCTTCATCAACCTCGGCAACCTTGGGATTCTCAGTAGTGTTTTCGATCTGTAGTTTCACCACTCCACCTGTACTGTCACCGAGTTTATCAACAATTTCAGAAATGCATTTTATTTGTTCAGGTGCAAAACTATTTGAAGTAGAAGTATTTCTCTTGCATTCACTATCAAAAGCAATATCAGCAAATGTCTGTAGAAGTTCACAAGCTGAAACCTGTGTACCAGCAGGTTGTGATGCAACTCTAGAATCTGCCTTACCACTAGTTGATGGCAGAATGTCGCTAGCTAGTGTTAGAGCATTAGCGGCTGACTGAACTTCTCCAGATGACAACCGAGCACTAGCAGATGAGTACACTTCATTATTTGATGTGCAAGTACTAACCGTTGTTTGCAGGTCTCCAGCTGATACCTGAACATTAGCAGATGACTGCATTTCAGTACCAGCAGATGAGTGAATTGCCATAGGTGATACCCAAGAATTAGCTGGTGAGTGCTGTAATTCGCCAAAAGGTATCTGAACAGTAGCCGCTGAGTGCAGTTCCTTAGCTGATACCTGAGCATTAGGTGATGACTGAATTTCTATAGCTGACACATCATTGTTGGCTGATAACTGCAATTCCTTGCTTATCTGACTCCTAACTAGTGACCGCTCATCTTTAACTGGTACCTGACTACTAGCTAATGACTGTAATTCTCTGACTGATGTCTGACTACTAGCTGATGACAGCAATTCCAAAGTTGGTACCTTGGTACTGGGCAATGACTGCAGTTCTTTTGCTGAAACTTGAGTGCAAGCTGAATGTGACACAATTATGGCATCTGCAGATTCTCTTATGGCAAATTCAGCCATTGCTACAGATGGCAAATTATCGCATTTTGTTTGAGCCACATTGAGTCGCTGCCTTTTAGGTTTTCCTAAAGAAGCTTGTGTTCCGCGAGATTCTGTCAGCTTTCTTGGTGGCTTAAAGTTTATACCAGATTCTTTTTCTGTAAGCATTTTCGGTTTCATCTTGTTATTTGGTCCACCAGACAGTTTCTCATTTAAAAGTGCTTCTGTACTGATAATGTTTGACAATGCTTCTTCACAAGAATCATTAGCAAAATTTTTTTCACAGCTAACAATATCACCCACCAACTGTTTGTTTTGATGAATGCTTGCCACTTTACCTTTGGCAGTACTGCTGAAACTATGCGTCTGTAATTCTTTTTTCGCAAATGCCGCTTTACTATCCAAAATATGCGTTGTCGTTTCCTTATCTGCATCTGTATTTGCAGATTCTCTGTTAATATATTCAAGATGATCAGTCAAGTTCCTCTGATTATTTTGACTATCAATTTTCACATCAGCCAAGTTGTCAATGACAATTTTTTCTTGTAGATCATCCACTGCTGCTGAGAAAACTGAAGACGGTTTATAATCCACAGCTTCTCTTGCCAAACCTGCTTTACTGTTATTCGGCTCCAACACACAAGCTTCCAAAAGCACCTGCTTATCTGGTAACTGATTTAAGTTACCATTTTCCTTAACAACATTTCTGATCAGAGAATTCCTGCTTGCTTTTGCAAAGATTTCTTCAAAAGGATTTTTTGTTTCTAATGCTTCAGGACTGCTTTCAGCAAAAATATCAGAGATGGAATCACAAGAATCAGACTGCCAATATTGTACTGCTGTACCAACAGGATTTTCTTGTTGCTCAAGAGAATTGTTTACTGATGCCACAGAGTTATCATACAGCTTGTCATTAACCACATTTAACCCAGGAGATGAATACGTAACCCCATTAATTTCTTTACAAATGCAGTCATGTTTAGCTGCCTTTAAATTAGATACAGAATCATTTAAAGTATGTTCCTTTGCTACAGCCAACTCATTAGATAAATTTCTGTCTGTTGAAACAATATATTCGAGCTTGTCTGGTAAGGGAATGGCCCGAGATGTAACACTATCAACTGACTCAGATACAACACTATGAATGTCTTTTGCAAATGCTAATTGGACACCAGCAGCTTCAGACTCATCTTTTTTCTTGCTGTTCTTTTCCAGTATATCCCTGGCAGCACTAGTTTGCTTTTCAGCAAATAACTCTTTCTCTATAATGCATTTATTTGGTACTACATCTTTAGTATTGCAGTTTGTTGTCAAATTACTACTGGAAGTTATTTTAGATAACCTTTCCTCTAGCTGCTCATGCTCAGAAGATTTACATGAGGATTTCCCAGCCTCTGTGAGCACTTCTTCAAAAGTTGCTGCAACAGTGTGAGTTGTTTGTTCCAGCATATATTGCACAGAATAAACTGGATGTTTTTCTGTTTTATCCCTGACACTCCTTACATTTGTTACAGCTAATGATAGTAAAGATTCGCTATTTGGTGCAGCATTATCTGACGCAGATGTAGGAAATACTTGCGAAGTTGTTGTTGGAATTTGTGGTGGCAGATTTTGTCTCACAGCACATCTACTGCCATTAATGGGGTAACGAGACGCCACACTTGAGCGGTTTTCTGTAGGCTTGCTCAGCACAAATTGTTGAATCTGAGGTCGTAATGTAGGTATTTCTGAACTCTGAGTACTATTTGAAGTCTCTGACGAATATAATACAGGAGTAAAAATATATGGCTGAGGCAAAGCACGTGGCTGAGGAGGACATGTTGCGATAATGCGAGGCCGAGACATCATTGTTTCCAAACCTCGAAGCTGGAGAATAGATGTCGAAGTGCAAGGCTGAGGAGATAATATCAGACGACATGGGTCTGCAGGTAAATGAGGTGGTAGGTGTTTAGGCAGTGATGAGCAAGGATCAAGTTTCTTAGTACTAGGACAAATATCTTCTACAAATGTAACTACTGGACCATCGTCTTCGTCACTATTACTGTTTGAAGAACCAGTTTCTTCACTAGTGTTGGTATTTGAAGGCGTCTGGTCTTCAAGGAGCATTTTTTCAATTTGACAGGCACTGGTCAGAATCAAATTTTCTTTCAAACACCTAGGTGCAATTGTTTTTGCACTGCTTGCAGCATCGACATTTTCGTGAAGCACCACATTCTCTGCTGTGATGTCTTTTTCAATTCCACTATTAGCTTTTGGACTGAATTGTTTCTGTTCAACATTGCTCCCACGGAGTAACTCTTCAATCAGCAATTGGTCAAGATCATTTTCGTTGTTGGTCGACTTTGTTAACATGGCATCTTCTGCTTCCTCAGAAGATGTATTAGGCTTGCTTACAATCTTGGCTTTATCAGTGCATCTTGCACGCACAATCACAGATGACGCATTAGGCTGGATGGATTTAAGAAGTTCATTTTTACCCGTACTACGAAGCGAGGTTTGGCGAACTGATTTAGTTAATTCATTCACTTCAGAATTATTATCCTTTCTAGACTTGCATTGTATGTTGCTAGAGTCCGTGATGTTATCAGGAAGTAACTGGTGATCAACAGGTGTTGAAGATTTACATGTATTAGCAAAATCATGCTTCACTGAATTATTATTACAATTGTTCTCTTTTGCCAGTGTAACCGTTACAGGGACAGAATCCAAACCCTGTTGAGATTTAGTGGAGGTATCCACATCGCAATTATCTGATTGATCTAAAATCTTATTAGAAGTCTTCTTCTTTGCTAGCCTTGACTTTGAATTGCTAATATTATGAGAAGCTATAGTATGTTTCACAGTTTTATTTGATGTACCTGAACTGGTATTGCCACGACAGGTTAAATTCCTAGAAGTATCCTTCAATGATACTTTAGTGGATTTTGAATTCTCGATAGCACCAGGAATCATTTTGACAGATTTTACTTGGTTACCATTAGAATTGTTATCCTCAATACCATTTAAATCACTGGTGGGCTGAAATTCATATGACAGCTTAGGTTCAGCAAAACTGCTGAACTCATCATCTGATTCACCAGATATGTCGCTACTACTGCTCATTGCTTCAACCAGTCCCCATAGTACCAGTTCCCCATAATTGACCATGTCACCAGCAGCTATTGCGTCTGTCAGCTTCTTTTTACCATCTACCATTTTCACACTGCATGGCTTACAAAGTTTAATAGCTTGATTTTCTATTGAATGTTCAGGCATCTCATTAATATTACAATTTATATCATGTTCATCTCCAGTATCAGAATCCCCATTATTATCTTCTTCAGTTCCATTAATAGAATCCCTGCTTCTATCATTATCAGCAGAAATACTTTCGCTGTTGCCATCAAAATCATCATCATCATCATCAAGTTCACTAGAAATATCATAATCACTGCTAGCAACTTCATGTATATCGCCATCATAATCATTAGTGTTGGCGATAATGTACATAGAATTACATGGCTTTTCCACGGGATTCCCTATAAGTGACTTGCTGCTATTGCTTGATGTTGTCCGAATTACCATTTTAAGTCCATTCCTCTTCACTGCACCATCGAGCTGATCATTACAGCTACGTGCAACTTTATCAATGGTATCTATAACTGTTTGGCTAACTGGTGCAACTGTTCCAGATTCCATTTCAGGACTCCCTGTGGTGCTGCTGACCAAATGCTCATCAGAATCTAGATCATCAGAATGGGATTCTATGCAATATGGCAATGTATCCGTAGATGTATTTGGTGAGCAAGCTTCTCTCCTGCTTGTGGTTTCATCCACTCTATTGGTCTGAATCAATTTAGGTGAGCTTCTGCTGTTTGAATTTATGCAAGCCTTGTCATGTTGCAGTAACACCTCTGGATCTTTTGTGGTAAACTGAAAACTACAAGCCTTGCACTGAAACAGTAATAAAGACTTACGTGGCGCTTTCATCACACTGCAAGAATAAGAATGAACAGCTTTTCTGGCTTTTAAACGAAATAGCATTAGAGGATATTCCACCAGGCACTCAGTGCATACTAAATTCTTTGTTTTCAAATCCAGCAATTGACATGGTATTGCATTTTCTTTAGAAGTTTCAAGGGGTGCCACAGTCTTCTTTGCTTTTTGCTTTGGAGCTGCCTTTTCAGCAGCTGCAGGTTTTAAAATGTGCTCAGCCTCAAAATCAGTGTTTTTTGCTCCATTTTGTTTAATTTTCAATATTATTTTTCCACCTGTTGTATCAGTTGTAGATGACATTTCCCTCACTGTTTCTCCTGACTTGTCAGCCTGCTGTGCCACATCAAATTCCTCATCATTGGTTTTAATAGTATCTCCTTGACCAGGCTGAGTAGAGAGTATATCTGAAACAACATTATTCACTATGCCTTGGATGTAACTTTGAGCATCAGAGATAGTATTCAACACTTTAGCAGTAGAATGTGCTGGTTCTGTAGCACTTTGGAAAGTAATTGCTTCTTGACACTTGCTTACACTCAAGTCTAAAGGCACCATATCAGGTGATGCCAACTTTCTAACATTTGACTGATCTGCAATCTGTGCTGCTGAATCCACTGGAGTAGTCACATGTGAACTTAAAGTCACTGTTGCTGGGACGGCAACTGCTCCAGAGGCATCATACAAAGGAGGTGGCCTAGGTGATTGCCGAAGAACAGCCTTTTTAGAATGTACCAAAAGAGGTGGTGGTGGAGGAGGAAGAGAAGTTTTTTGCTGTAACATTTGTTGCAATACCGTATGCTGTTGTTGTGTAGCCTGTATACTAAGAATTGGCTGATTACGTGTCAAACTCTGGTTGCTAGTACTAACATTATTCAGTGACGATATTTGATGTTGTTGAACTGTGTGAGTTTTAGGTACATGTTGATTAGATAGGAGGTTTTTGTTGTTAGAACTCCCTTGTTGGTAATGGAATTCTCGATGCTTTAATACCTTCTGTATATTGTCACCGGTCAGGTTTTGACCAGGACGAACAACTGGTATATTAACTTCTTGATGCATTGGCAACCTAGACCTAGGCGCACTACCACGAAGCAACTGATTTTGGCATACATTAGACTGTGGCCTAAGTGCACTTTCCAAGGTACTTTGTAAAGGAACAACACTTGAAACATCCAATGAGGTGACAGGAAGATGTTGTGCTTGCTCACTGATCAACTGTCTAACCTGATGTCGAGACTGCTGCTTTGGAGCGTAAGAAGAGAGTTCCTTTTGAGGAGAATGATAGCTGGGAGCAACATATGGCGGAATTAAGGGTCTTGGTCGGTACCCTTGAGCAGGCACTGCATCTAAAAATGGATTTACTACCTCAGCATTTCTCTGATTTGAAAAATTCAAGTATTGCTGTTGTTGATATTGGTCATATTGTAACTGATTACGTGGATTGTACAAACCAGCACTTGGATGTCTAGGGATTCGCACAGGTGGCATTGCTTGAGTGAAAGCAATAGGAGGGCGAATCTCAGTAGACACATTTGTGCCTAATAAAGGATTGTAGTGAGAAGACGAATAACTTTCAGAAAACATTCTTTGACTTGTTGAAAGATACGGTGGAGGAGGAGCGCGAGAACCCATTTTCACCTGAGCAGCTGGCACATTTGCCTGAGCACTTGGTAGGAAGCTATTCCTTATTTGAGAATACTGTGGCAGTTTTTGCTGCTGAGTACTTTGTTGAAACTGGGATGAAGAAAAACCAGTACTCCTATTAAGTACTTCACCTCTTTTAGCATTTTGAATTGTCTGTTGCTGATTTCGCATCATTAATATCAGAGAAGGGTCTGGAATACGCAATTCAACGTCACCATTCAGAGAAGCAGCCAGTCTCTGCTGATGCTGCAATACTTGACCTCTCTGGACATCCAAAATCCGTTGCCTTCTTGCCAATTCTTGTTCTTGAGAAATATAATGACAATGCTGTTGTTGCAAAATTTCTTCTAGCTGAGCTGTGGTATGTTTAGTAAATGGACGCTGCTGTGGCACTGACACAGTGGGGCCTACTATACCATGTAAATGTGGCGCAACCAAAGGTGTAGAATATGGAATGCCTGTTGCTCCATGGCTATTAGATGTGGCATACAAGGAACTAGAAGAAGATGCCGTCGCTAACTGCACTAGAGAGTTCATCTGTTTAACTGTGGTGAGGTAAGAAACATGCGAAGATGGTGTAAGCAATGCCTTAGAAAGTAAAACACTTGTGTCCCCAATGAAAGAGGTGGTACTTTCAGGTAAATGGTGTAGCCTCTGAGTCTGACCACTTGTGCTCAGCACTGGATTCATAATGCTTGGCGTATTTGTTGTGCCAACAACAATGTTGTTGCTTACAACTGTTGAAGCAATTTCACGATCTTGTTCAAAGCTATGTCTGGCAGAATGCTTCCCCATTCCACATCTAGCAAATCTGTTTCTGTCTTCTGAATGGATTGTAACTGGAGAACTAGAAGATTCATAGTCTAGACTATTCTGAAGGTTTTGAGCTAGTTGGTCAGCTATGGCTAATAAGCCTTTCTTTCCTTTTTTCTGCTTCTTGTGCATTTCAACTTGTTCCTAAAAAATAAATCAAGCTGTAGGAACAGGTCATTAGTGAACAACTGGTAATACTAATAAACTATAAAAGATGCAAACAAACATTGTAAACTAATCGTTTTACATAAACATGCTAACTGATCAGATTTGCTATTGTGGAAATTAACTGTGTAATTAAATGTGGAAAACAAGTACTGTATAGAACAAAATTAACTTTGTCATCCCCAAGCAGGCATGTCAAGATGAATGAAATTAAGCATATAAGTTTAGATATAAACCTTTTCTACTAGATTTTGAAAATGACTTTAGTTAAATTTAAAATTTCGTGGGAAGTTTTTGCAACTTTTTTTTATCGGCTACGTGTAATTAGAGTATTTGCATAATGCGAGAACAATTTAATAATGTCAGTTCCTGTAGCCAGTGAAACTTTGGCTTGAGTAATCACCAAGAGTCACAACTAAAATTAATAGATCATGTTACACATTATTTCCAATTATAAAGGCATATTAAATAGAGAAAATATCAAAATATAGGTCATTTATCATTTTTAGCCTGCCTGCCATAAACTTCGGCATCTACATAAAGACTTTAGACCTGCAATTACTGTATGGTAATTATTTTACATTTAGTTAAGCATATTAAACTTAACTAATATATTACTCTGTACGGTAAACTTGCAGAGTACTGGCAGATCTACTGTGGTTTTATAGCGTAATATTAAGCAACTTTTGGTAAAATGTTGAATTTCGTGAAAAATGTTTGCCAATCGATAAACAAAGACTGGAACTGATGCGAAATTAGCAACGGCATCGTGTGAAACTAAAATGTACAACTCTGACTGTTCACTGTATCTTTTCTTTCGAGACTATTTTCAACTGTATGTGAAGTAATAACTCTTCATTTATGAAAAGGTGAAAATTTACTTTTGATAATTTTCATATAACTTATAGACTTGAATGTGCCACTAATAAGTTAAGCTTGGTTTATGCTACAGTTTGATGTGACTTATTACTGCTCCTTTGCTCCTGTTTTATGACTTCTGGTATGTAAAAATTATTATCATCAATTTTTTTTTAAATGTTTGTATAACTACATCTTGATATATGTAAAAAACATGTAAAATATTTCCATATTTCTTGAAAAATTCCCGATGTACCAAAAAATCACTGTTTACTAATGGCATTTGACAACAAAATTAACAAGGCTGCAAAAGGCCAGATATGTTAACAGAATTTCGTGATCCAAGTTATATCAGCCTACTCCTTACATAACCAATGTAAACATGGCGAAACCAGGACATTTAGCATGCCAGATTTTATTGCATTTCTCTGCTTTTCAAGCTGTGACAAATGTACAGACAAAGATTGTAAAAAGAAACTCATTACAAGCTAATTGGAGAAGTACATGAAGATAATGAACAAGAATACAATAAAATGAAATCCCAGTAAAAAGTGTAGCAAATGCTTTCCGATATAATTATAAGATACTGAAATACAAATGAGTCATATAGCAGTTTGGCAGTTTTCATTTTGATTCAGAGTTAAAACAGATGTGCTGACATTTGAACAAGCAAGTCGCCCTAAGTAAGTTTATAATACATTAATTAAGTGTTAATAAATTAAGTGCATTATAGAAAAAATTTCTTGCACTTTTTAGATGCCCTTTTCAGACAATAAAATTCATTAAAACACAAGATTAAAAGGAAATCTATGAAAGACAAAAATGGTAAATGAAAAACTATAAACTTACTAGAACATAACTACGTTCTGTGGATGATTGTTTACTGGTCTGAGAATTCAGCACAGCCAGTACTTCCCTATCAGTTAAAAACTCAACTTCACAGCACTCTGAGTCATCATCATCATCCATTTCTTTTTGACGGGGTTCTTGACTGTCTTCAACAGCAGCTTTGTAAACCTAAGTGAAACAGTTTATAGTTTACGAAAGTTGGCTCTTCACTTCCCTTCAAATGACTGACCATGCTATTTTACGCTTGTCTACAGAGCCAAGATGACAGGCAACAAATCACTTTTTTCTATGATTCGTCATGGGTATTTATACAGCACAAAAATGTATACAAGCCAGGTGCACAGAGTGCAACCTCAATTCGAACCCACAGATGTTGATGGTGCTGGAGCATTGTTTTATATGCACATATAATAACATGTATATTGTAAAATGTAAATCTTTCCAATATTTCACATAATATTAAAAAATGGTTGTCCCACTTAAAATAATCTTTCTGCTACCGATATGCTTGAACAATTGCTGCAAATATATTGGTTACTGCTGCGACATGATAACATACAAAAAATGCCAGTAGGCTTACGTTATACTTATGCATGTTAGTATAGGACTTTTGAATCATCAGGGAGTCATCATCTTGTTACAAATATTTATGGTGCAAGGTTTAGGGAATTTAGTAAATTAGTGAACTTTATCAGTTATAAGTTCATTGATTACTGATCTTAAATCCGTTTGCTATTTCTTGCTACTATCAACTGAACTTCTTGCCTCAAAATATACGTGCAAATTTCGTCAAAATTTACATGTTGTTGCAAAGTTATACACAGCAAGTGCTTGAAAAGATTAATTTTTAACATTTTTAGGAGTATTTCAAATGACTGATTAATGATCGTAAATCGACTGCCTACTTATTGTTCAAAATAAATTTGGTTTTCATTTTGTATCCGTGGGTGCACATCTTACCAGATTGACAAGTTGTGCAAGGTTATTAACAAATAAATTTTTAAAAAATCCTCACACATTGGTCAGGTTCCCCCTACTATGGTATGTTGCGACCCAGAAACAGAAGCTATACTACATGTAGTAGTACTCTAAACTTTCCTTCTTAAACAGTTTTTGTTAATGCTGTGTAGGTCTCACTTAAAGTGGTGATTTTGTGCCCTTTATATACAAAATTTTTCACTTTATGTTGTATTTTTTCAGTTATTCTTCTAAAACAACAACACAATTCTAATAACTGAATACTCAGAGCAATCAAATGTCATGCCCCGAGCAATGCTGAATAAAAAAATAAACTGAAATAAAACTTAATTGCAGAAGTAGTAAGCAATAATACCATAAAATTAAACAAACCTGTCCTCTTTCAGCACTATTGTGGTCATTGCCACCAGGTCTCACTGTGGCCATTGCAGTTGGTATTTCTGGAGTATCACTGGGAAGTTCTTGCTTGTTGCTCTCATGTGAAGCCATCAAAAGTGTTTCAGCACTTTCACAGTCTTTATTCTCAATAAGCTTTATTGCTGGTCTTGGTGTCTTTGGTGGCATTGCAAAACTGGCATTACCAACACCTGCCACTTTAACATTCTTCGGCAGATCAAAACTAGTTTTCCTTTGCGAAGCAATAAATGCTCTTTCAGCACTTTCATGGTCTTTATCGTCAATAAGCTTTATTGCTGGTCTTGGTGTCTGCGGTGGAATTTCAAAGTCGGCATCAACCACAGCCACTGTTTCAGCACTGTTTGACGTATCAGCATTAGTTAGCCTTTGCGAAGCAATAAATGCTCTTTCAGCACTTTCATGATCGTTATCGTCAATAAGCTTCATCGCTGGTCTTGGTGTCTCCGGTGGAATTTCAAAGTCAGTGCCAACGACATTCGCTGCTTCAGCATTGATCAACATATCAACATCAGTCAGGCTTTGTGAAGCAATAAATGCTCTTTCAGCATTTTCATTGTCTTTATCCTCAATAAGCTTAACTTCTGGCCTTGGTGTTTTAGGAGGTATTTTAAAATCAGTACCTTCAACAACATCTGTTACTTTGGCACTGTTTGGCAGATCAATAGCAGTTTTCCCTTGTAAAACTATGAAAGCACTATTATGGTCTTCATCATTTCCAGGCGTTAGTGCTGCCTTAGTCCTCTCAGGAAGCACTTCAAATTCATTGTGATCAGCAAAATTTACTACCTCTAGAGTATTTGGAACATCAACACTAGTATCTTCTTGTAAGGCTACAACAGCCCTTACATCATTCTCATGGATTTTGTTCTCAATATGGTTCAAGGCAAATCTTAGTACCGGGGTCGTTTCAAAGTTGCTAATATTGGCACTACTCAAGGTTTCTGCATTTTTTAGTAAATGAACGTCAGTTTCCACTTGTGCAGTTCTTTCAGCATTTTTGCGATCATCAACTTCAATAAGCTTTACTGGTCGGCTTGACATTTGTGGCCGCATTTCAAGATCAGTACTACTAACAGCACAAGCTGTTTCATCAGTGTTATTTAGCAGCTCAACGCTAGTTTTTCTCTGCGGAACTATAAAAGTTTTATTGTCACTTTTCTTGTCTTTATCATCACTGTTCTTTACTGCGGGAATAGGTATTTCAATGTCAATAGCATCAACAGCACTCGCCATTTCTATCCTGTGTGTTTTGTCAATACCAGTTTTCCCTTGCCCAGCAACGAAAGCACTTTCAGTATTTCCACAGTCATTAACATCAAAGAGTCTCACTGCTGGCCCTGATGTTTCTAATGGCAAATCTAACTGAGAATCATTAAGAGCACAAACTTGTAAATTGGCAGAGAACTCAGTACAAGTTTTTTTGACACCGCCTTTTCCTTGGGAAGCAACAAATGCTTTTTCAGCACTTTCCTGATCATTATCATCAACAACTGTTACTATTGGCCTCGTTGATGTTTCTAATTCTGACCTGTCAGCAGCACTGACACTTGCTCCTGATCTGTCTAACAGATCAACATCACTTTTCCTGTGTGAAGCTATAAATGCTTTTTCAGCACTTTTCTGGTTGTTATCATCAACAATTGTCAGTAAAGGTTTTGGAGATGCTTCCAACTCAGCATCTTCGACAGCATCCACACTTACTTCTTCTGACCTATCTAGTAGATGAATGCCAGGTTTCCTTTGTGAAGTAATAAAGATTTTTTCTGCATGTTTATGGTCACTGTCATCAACAATTGTTAGCACAGGTTTTGGGGATGCTTCCAATTCAGCGTCTTCGACAACAGTAGCTTTTCTAACATTTGGAACTCCAGCATTCAACTTTACAAGTGAAGCTCCAAAAGTCTTCTCTGCAATACCAAGATGAACTTCATTGTTTGATCTTTCTGACAATCTACATACAGAATTTCTATAATCTTGGTCAACTTTTTGGTCAAATTCCGTCTTCTCCAGTTTAATGTTTGAAAAGCATTTTGAAGAATTACCACTAGAATTATCAGTTACATGGTTAGACTCTTTAAAATGTTCTCTTGCTTTGCCTTCAGCAGGACTACCTAAGCAATTAATGATCAAACAATCATCACCAGAATCACTGTTATTCCCAAGATCTTCACTATGATCACTGTGCAATGTAGAGTGGCTTTGTTTACCACCTCTTTTAGGCAGCCATTGGTTTGAGCTATGTCCTGTGGCTTCAGAACAAGGCAAATCACAAAGAACTGGTATTTGTTCACAATTAGATTTGTATTTCTGTGTGGGTTCATGTTCATCCGTTTTTACGTGTCCTCCATACTCAAATTTGCCACTGTTAGAAATCTTCAGCTTGTTAAGCTGAAATTTTAATTTTTCTACACGAGCTATATTTAAGGATGGTTTAACTCCTAAAGTATTACTGACTTGCTTTGTGGCATTTTGCGCATCACTCATTTGCTGACCATCATTTTCAGAAGTAATAGCATCGACATACTGTACATCTGTACTAGTTACTAAATGTTTATTAGGTGAATCTCGTGAAGTGCCTTTTAACATTTCAACGTCGTTCTCGAAAGACTTATCCAAACTTTTGTTTCCTAGCAGAAGCTCTTTAAATGTTGATTGTTTACTACTCGCATTTTCTGACGTAGTATTTAAAATGGGAAGCACAAGTTGTGGTTGTTCAATATTTACATTCTTAAAGTTTAATTGCTGTTTTAGTTTCTCGACCACAGACATTAGGTGCAAGCTAAACTCACTTAGTTCTGGTGAAAATTCTAAAATTGCTTCTGCTTCCTGAATAGCAAGTTGCAGCTCTTTTACAGCTCTAAGTTTTTCATCTGAATGTAGTTGACTGATCACACTGGTGTTTTTCAAAGCTTGGTATAGTTCTTTTAAAATCTCTTTACTTCTATAGGGCTTATATTGAGTATCTGTATTCGATGAACCACAAAACTTCTGACAGTTAACTTCAGATTCACTTTCCTTAACAGATGTAGGATTAACAGCTTGACTTGTGGATGGTACTGCATTTTTTACATCAATAACTATCTGCATGTGATCTTGACTGGTTTTGACTGCAGGGTTGCTCACTTTAGCAGAAATGCTACTGCTTTTACTATATTTTGTAGTAGGTTGTTTTTGCACTAAAGAATTGCACTGCTGAAAGATTTGCTTTGGAGAAATGCTGCCTCCGTGTGAAACTTCGGGGTCACTTGTTAAATGGCTAGAGTTTAAAGATTCTATCCCTGAAATAGAAGCACTATCCTTGTTCATGAAACTGCTAATATTTGAGTTGGAAAATGAAGCGTTGCTGTGTTCATTATCAGAGCTAGTTGGTACTGTAATAACCTGATCTTCTACATGAGCTGAAGAGTATAGATCACCACACACTGGTTTCGCACTGTTATCTCTGTTAGAGACTCCTGGCTGGCAATTCGTATTAGTCAATGAAATGTTACTAGAAAGTGAAAAAATACTACTCTCATTAACCGGTACAACCTCATTAGGATCAGTGTTCGATTTCTGAAAAATGTCAGATGAATAATGAACTGTTGCAAGCAAGGCATCCTTTAACTGTTTGTCCCGTTGTTCCTTACTTTCGAGTAGTGCACTAAAAAGGCTAGCCTGACGTTCTTGTCTGCGAACTGAGTTACTCGACACATGCTCACCAATAGCAGACTCTATTGTTTTACCAATAACGGACATATAACTTACTTGCACTTCCTTAACAATTTCAGTAACAGGATGCAATGATGCAACCTCGTGTATTAATTTGTTGAGAACTACTAACACATCAGCTTTCTCGCGTCCGTGTTCAATATTAATATTGTATAGACCACTTTGATTATCGTATGACCTCTCGCAAGACATAATCATATCACTTTCTCTATGAAATTTACTTTTATTATTTTTTGCTATTTCATTAAGACGATCCTCTTGGATAGCATCACTGTGATTAGAACGATGCGAAGACATTAATTTAGTAACTTGTTTATCCTTTCTCTTACCATTGCTCGCCACGTTTAAGTGATTATCAAAAATTTTACAAACACTGGAAGACTTGGGTTCCCAATCCTGATTCTTGGCAGTGATGTCAATACCATTTCTGTGTTGACAATAACACTTATCCAATTGTTTCTGAAAGTGACTAGTGCAGCATTCATGAACAGTTCCTTCAGTTTCAACACTACCAATGAGAATTTCTCTGCCATTGACTATTTCCATTTCATTAGAGACAGTTTCCACAATTTTGTCTAGCACAGAAGCAACACTAAAAGCCAGGTGCTGAGCTGGGTTCCAAGTAGACATTTTTTAAATTTCTTATTTACTTTTTTGAGGCACAAACACATATAGTGTACTTTTTTGCGCAACAATGACCTTTAGCCAAGTTTGTACTGAATTAATTGTGCAAAACTATCTGCAATAAAGCACTGAGATTCATCAATATACATGCTAAACATCACAGGCAATTACAAATTTACTGTACTGGTGAAGTAGACAACTGGTAATGTGATATTGTTTCTCATTTCTGCTGCAGGTAAAGCTAAGTTCGTTCTGTCTGGAGGGATTTGAATAAGTTAGAATGGATCACAATAATAGGTGCTTCATTATGTCCTATATCCACATGAAATCTACTGCATACATATGTCATCCAAGGGTAATTCCAGCAGTGCATGTCCACTAGTCTGCAAAATCAATAGACATACATATAAAATAGAAGATTCACCAATGCAATATACGTAATCGATATTTGAATATAATACAGGCCTACAGTACAAAATACATGTGCCCCGTTTTGACAAACAAATCTATGCATGTACGTATATTTAAAGCCAGTACGCTATTTTTAGAAATCGAGAATAGTAACGGGTGTCTAGGCTAAGTGCTGAAGCAGTAATATTAGAAATCAAAATTAGGTCACTCCAAATGTAAACAGTAGTCCTACCATCACTAACGTTGCAGCAGTGTACCTGATTTTCAATGTAATATGCTGAAACAGCAGTCAGCCTGTCCCTAAACGGCACTTGACAGTGAAACAAGAAAACTTTAATTCAGCAGTCAGCCTGTTCCTAAACAGCACTTGACAATGAAACAAGAAAACTTTAATTACTAAGTAAAAAATGCACATCTAGCTACTTTAAACACTTTAACCCTACTATTGTACTTCTACCTAGTCTTACTGTACTGGACACATGGCATATAATTTAATGTTGCAGAGAGTTCATGGTTTCCTTGCAATCAGGATGCTTACTTTCATGTTTCCAACATTACAAGAGACAACAGAAATCACCTCAATAGTAATGTCTTTGCACAATAACAAAGACAAAATACAAGCTATGAACGGAGTAAAGTAGTTTATCAACACCCCCTTGCTTGCTGCCCCCCGTGGTGCAAAAACACAAAGAACATTCTTCCCACAACATAAAGTATTGACATGAGCAGGATATCACACAAGCTGGATGGCCTTGACCCAAAGCAACGCAGGACTTAACATTTTTCATGAATGCAAGAAAACTTACAAACAGGAATGGGAGTAAAACCCACTGCAATAACAAGAACAGTGAAAATACATACGAGACTTTTTGTAAAATTTGAGCTGACCAAACCTCGTCTGCTTCAAAAGAACATCAATAAAATAACGTCTGTCACTAGCAAATTAATTATAAAAAATTTGCCGTTCAGTATTCATATTGTCTTGTTAGTTGTAGTAGCTTATCTTCATAGCTCACTAGCCTTGTTTGAGGGGCTTTGTATAAAAAATCTTGAGACCTTGAAATTAGGAGTATAAATAATTAACCATGTTATCATTTATAAATAGGCTTTATCATTATTAGCAGTCATGATTCAAGAGATTACAAAATGTAAAGAAAAATGGTTGACAAAAATAAAAGCAAAAATTTCAACATGATCAAAGTATTTTCCAATGCAAACATTATCATGCATACAACTACAGAATTTGGCTCAGTTATGAGCACATTTCACAAGCCCATTTCTATTTACACAGAGAGATAAATGTGCCATCAAAGGAAGTAACTGCAAACAAAAATGTTTCATGTTTTTTCTGAATCTGGATGTTATGTAGTATTATAGAAAAATCCATAATATGAATTGGCTTTGGGGAAAGTGTTATAGGCCCGGCTGAATTTGTGGACTGTCCAAGACACCAGCATTAGCCTTAGCAATCATATTATTACTGACCTTTTTATGAACATCTAAAAGGCCATTTAGATTGATCAGCTTTTTTGTCAAACTTGTTTGTCAGTTTTAGTTTAACAAACTAGTTTGACTGTGTAAGCAGCAAAACTGACAAACTTTTAGTTTGACAAACAAGGTTTCACGGTATATCAAACCATCTTGAATTCACCAGTGAAACAAAAACTGACAAACTTAGCCTCAACAACCAATAGTGTCATGAGCTCGTTACATCATACCAATTGTCCATTTTCACATGGGACGGAAAGTTTTGTTGCTATTAATCCAACAAATGGTATAAAAATACACGACCATCAGCATTGTTGGATGTTGCCTAATACTGAAACCTGGAGGTTAGACACAGTGTTAATACAAAGAAGAATTTGATTTTGCTTACGAAGAGAAGATTCTGGTTTTGCTGTATTGCTTTCTACCAATCAACTAAATAATTTTGGATAGTACTATGTACTATATAGCAGTGTTATCTAGGCAATGGCTAGTAAAACCGAGCTTCTTGCAATAAATAGTCAAATATTACAGGTGTGACATATGCATATAATTCAAAAAGTCACGCTGCACCTGAATGTTCAAATTCTTGAAAATCAGGCTGTAACTGCTTCTTTCAATTCTTTGCTGTGGCTATTTTTCATCCAAGCTTTTCTAACTCTTCCTTTTTTAATCGTACAAGCTAGCCCAATAGACAACAAAGCATGTCTGCATATTGGCGCCATAATTTGACTGAAACCCCTGCTGAATAATTATCACCAGAGGTTTTGTTTGTCAGTTTAAAAAGTGATCATGTAAATGGACCATAATGCGGTATAGTCTAGGATACCATGTACAGCTAACAATGTAAAATGTTATTCTCATAAGTTTGTTGGCATGGCTACTTTTTAGCTTAGCAAAATCTTTGAAGGTTAGATTGAAAAATACTTTAAAAAACCTCGATTTTCACCACTATACAAATTGCTTTGCGAATTGGTAACAATTGCTTTAGTAACAATGCAAAAATTGTTTACCTTACAATAGCAACTGCAAGAGAAAGCATTAGATGTTCTTTGCACACTCTAGCTAACAATATTAAAATATTGTATGTTAGAATTTTGCAATTAGGAAAAAATATTAAAAAAGTTTCTTGATTTATTTCTAATTAAGAAAGTAAAAATTAAGGTCATTCATTTCTAAGCTGGAAGCTTATTAAACGGCATAACTTGTAACTCGAATGATTAATTATAAAAATTTCTTAAGAGGACTATATAGTTAATTCTTAAATTTTGGCACCTACCATTATAAAAATAGCCCGGTTTGTAACCCCGGCTATAACTTTCAATTCTGCTGGGATTAAAACCAGGGCCAAAACCCCAAAGTTGGCCTAAAGCCCATTTAATCTCCATGCATTATATAATTTTGAATACAAAGCCTATATTTTAAAACACTACAAAAAATAAAATGGAGAGGAATATGTGTCCAAAATACAATATCTGTTTAAAAATAATTTACCTGAAATAAGTCTAGGAAAAGAAAGAAGCCATCTACACCTATATTTATTATATCTGTCATCCTGTTAATAAATTAATTTATCGTGTGCTCTACTTTTTCAAACTTGCTTTGTTTAAAATAAAGGAACTCTAAAATGCAACATTTTCAGCTTTTGAAATACAGTACAAAACGATTAGAGCAAAATAGTTTAGTCCATACACACCAGTAATATAAACTTGCAAAAGGAAACGAACTTTCGTCATTCACTTAACTAGTACCACAACTTTGAATACAGTGCAATTGGTTATTCCGTAACTTCGCTACTATATTCACATAAAACGTATTCACATATTTTACCTTTGCCAGCCATTAGCAAATTAATTAGCAGCCAAATTTAGCCCATCATTCGTGGTGCTGCAAAAAGTTGTTGGGGACAAGGCAGCTTGCAGTTGTTTACTGCAAACAAAGATTGACTGACTTCTTTGAATCTCATTGACTTTACTGAACATGTCACTTACAGCTAAACGCGTACATGTAATTAGGTATGAAACAGTCGACGTTTTCAGTTTATTGAAGTAACGTAACATACATTTCATTGAATTTTAATACAGTGCAAAGTAATTCATACTTGATAGCATTGACTAAAACTACTTTACACCCTCAATGAGGTCTGACATTGTACATTATTTATATTAATTACATAATTAATATATTATATTATATTTACTATTAATACATGCCTGTCCATCTAGTAGTCATACGCATGTGATTAGCCATGTATGCTTATAGAGTACATCGGTTATAGAGTACTTTTTTGGGTCGTTAGCAGGTTCATTATAGTGATGTTATTCTATATTAAATGAAATTGACATAAAAATTTATTCTGCATGCATACCTTCTTCACAATACTCTTTCTCACTTGAATGATATTCACAAAAAGGTGGTCTTCCTCATTTAAGGATGCACCAAAGCCTTTTCATCAACTGAGGCGAAGCCGACTTTTTTGTGCTTGAGTGCCTTGAAACTGAAGCCTAACCAAACGAGTGAACGTTATTAGTTAAGTTAACACTGCACAAGTTTTCTTATAGTGATGACTTGATGTGTCTTCATGTGCTAATGATTTATAAACTTTGTATGTTATATTTTGTTCTGTATGTACATGTACACATTGGCATCATATATAATAAATCAAATCAAATTGAAGTCAAAACGTTGTAGTGAACTGAATTTCGACTAAAATATCATGTCAATGTGGGATACTGGACAGAATCCAAAGCGAATTCTTTACTGAAACTGAACCGAATTTTCTTGTAATGTGTTAACGAAAACCCAAACATTCCAATTGAAAGGAATTATAAACTATGCAATGTTTAAATCATTTCAAGTTAATTTAAATCATTTAAATTATAACTAAAAAACACTTGGGTTTCAACAAACGCCCCACATATTATTCTTATCGTGACTGTAGACTAGCCGTTCCTCAAAGACAAATGCGGGTTGGCTTTTCTCAACTAAACTTTGACCTGAGTCAGAGAGGATGTAAAATCTATGATGGGACCCCTATTTCACCTACCTGTAGATGCGGTGCCTCCTTTGAAACCGTTAATCAATTTCTAATTAGCTGCTTGTTATATCACCAGGCTCGAAATATATTATTAAGCGCAAACTCTGTACTTTGTTAATTCCTCATAATATTAGAATTTATAATCTGTCAACAAATGAACTTGAAGCTTATTTGCTTCTTCGCGGCAATCGACACTTAAATATAACTGTTAGTATCCAAGTATTTAAGCTTCTACAGAAATTCATATTTCTAATTAAGTGCTTCTAAGCATTGTGTTAGTTTATATTGATTAAATAGTAATATTAATGTTATTTTCAACATTATGCTATATATATATATGTGTCTATACTGCTAGTAGACATACTGTAATGCTTCTACTGTTTGTCTATTATCTGCACTCTACTCTGCTAAGTGTTACGTTTCATTGGCGAGAATATTCATCAGTTGTTAGAAACTGTCTGTTCAAGCAGTATTGTAATACCCGTTATTCAATAAAAATATGTTTAAACTAAATTGTTCTGATTGATAAATCCGTGTTTGTATTTAATGGTTATTGTAATGAAGAATTAATTTTTTTAAAGCAGCCCCAATTATTTTAAAAGCAGTCTAAGCTATTTGTATAATCGGCAAAAAGAGCATTGAAGAACAAGAATTTCACTGATTTATTTTGCCACGTATAAGCGAATACCAAACGGCCATACTTTTGTGCATTGAAGAGTTGGTGCACACATTTTTGAGTTATCATACAGAAACAGAAAGCAAAATATTGTCTGTTGTGATTTATTCGCTGTTTACCATCAGCTTTTTTCAGATAAATTTTTGTATTAGGCACATATTTGGTTTTTTAATAGGATTTTCAGTGACTGTTACAATTATTAGAAAAGTAATTTTGGTACACCAAAAGTTCACCAAACCTTTCCGTTATTACAATCAAGATTTTTATACTGATATTTGGGGATAATATTTTGAAAAAATTCAGTGCATTCATATTCTCATTTATATGGACATATACTTATACCCACAATTGCAAGTTCAAGTTTTTTGGTACAGAACTGCAAACTAGGGATGCACTGAATATTCGGATCACAAAATTTTTTTGCCCGAATATCAGTATAAAAATCTGGTCCGGTAAACTTCAGTTGTAATCACTAAAGGTTCAGATAGTCTTTGTTATTCTGAGGTTGCTTTTTTAATAATTGTCATATCCGGTGAAAATTATGCTAAACAAACTGAATATTTCCCTATAATGCTTAAAAAATTTATCTGAGAAGCTGATAGTAAACAGTGGACATGACACAAGAGCTGACATTTTGTTTTCTGTTTCCGTATGATAACTCGAAGAATGCGACGCACTGTCGGTACACAAGTCATGTCAATGTACAAAAGTGGTGCTGTATTTGCTTACAGAAATGAATGAGAAGTTTGAGAACTCGAGCTAGTAAACAATTGTAGTATTTCAGTTTTGCATTTACTATTGTAATACATTTGTAAAGAATTCCTTAAGCATAGAATTTTACCATATGTGCCTACTCTACTGTATGTCTCGCAGTCAACAGCAAATTTAGACAATTTTATTCGTATGCCTGTGTCAATATTGATGAAGTCTGTAATAAAATTGTCTATTGATATTGATGACTGCAAGACGTGCAGTAGAGTAGGCACATACGATGAAATTCTGTCACTAAGGAACTCTTTACAAGTGTATTACAATTGGTTACAGATGTTATTCAATAAAACAAATGAAAACATATGACAGTTTCAAATTCACATCAAGATCATTTGTTCAATAACACTTCATTAAATGTAGTTCAGGAAGAGACTGAGTATATCATCTGACTTAAAAACTGAAAAGCACATCTCTATGAAAGTTAATAAAGCAAACATAATACTAGGCATGATAAATTGGACATTCATTAATAAAAATGTAAGCATAGTTATCATACCATATATTTCTAAAGTACATCAAACTGTGGAATATGTTAGTCCTAGTTTGCTAAAGACAACACGTTTGATTGAGGGTGTCCAAGGAAAGGGTACAAAAATGGTTGATTTGCTGAAGAATGATCCTTATTGTCTGCGACTTAAGCGTCTAGGTCTACAAACATTAATTATTAACTAGAATGACGTGTGCCTGCCGACATAATACAAACTCTCAAAGTCATTAAAGGAAATGAAGTGGAGGTTAGCAACTTCCAATTTAAGAGTCATGGGAGGACCATGCAAGGACACCAGTTACAATGGTACAAGAAAAGAGCAAAGATAATTTAAGAAAATAGTTTTTAGCCATAAGATAGTGAGAACTGCTTACTGGAGGAATATACTTGTATATATGTGGAATGGTTTACCTCAAAGGCCCATTTTAGTAATTACAGTTAATCGGTTTAAAAGGGCCATCCATCCTAATGCTGAACTATGTTGTCACTTGATTGTAGTGACAAATGACGGGACGCTAGTCCCCGGGGAAATACAATCAGTGATATCATTAATAAAGATAAGGAAACAGTATAGGCCACTCAAGGTTTCTTGGGGAATACCACTTACAGTAGGGCGCCATTCAGTGAAAATACCATTAAGAACAACACGATGGAAATGATGGGTAAGAAAGTAGCTGACCACTTAAGAAGCTTACCTCTTACACCAAAATATTCCATCTTAAGTAAGAGACGTTTTGGGGGACAGAATCAAATGCCTTTTTAAAGTCGAGATAAAGTACATCAATACCAAGCGAAGTAGGATATCAAAGAATCTAGTCGACTGATTTAAACACGGACGTAGATTAAAACGATTGAATGAAGTGGAATGGAACCATGCCGTAATTTACATATGCGTTCAGTTTGGATGAGAAAGGTTTGAACCTTGTCTCACAACACAGATTCGGATTCAAAGCAATTGACAACTACTGATAACAAAATATGGGATGAAGATAATCAGACGAAGGACATGCATTTGGCTGTTTAGGGATGGTGTTAACATTACAGTTAAACCAACATTGAGTGAGGACTCCAGAATCAAGAGTTTTACGGAACAAAAGAAAAAAGGGAAAGTAAGCTGAAGAACACAGGATTTCAAAATAAAGCCATGAACTTCAAATGGCCTTGTAGCCTGAAATAGTGTTAAGTTAATAAGGTTAGCATACACATTGTTAATACTGAATTTGTAATTCAGAGAATCAGCATTCCAGCCAGAAGAAGGAATAGGCAAGACATTATCATCAGACTTATGAGAGAAGAAAGATGCAAGAACATCATTTATTGTAGAAGTGACCTGCTCGCTAAAAGGCTTCAAAAGAGTATAAAACTTACTACCTGACGACTTGGCATTTTTGCTCAGTCCACTTGCGAGTCCAATTTCATACCTCATCCTTGCATGGCGAATAAACAACCTTAACTGCTCGGATTGTCTGGTACAGTCAGCATGTGTGTTAGACAAATTAGTATGGCTCCACAACCTCCAAAGTTTAAGCTTCTTAGATTTAGCTTGACAAACACACTTGTCATTTGCCCAGGGTCGGACCTTTTACGATCAGACTTAAAGGTTCCCCTTAGTGGGACAAAATTATCAACAGCATCACGAAAGTTGATTTTTTTCAGGACAACTGGATAGTAGAAGTTCTAAAAAATTCTTATCATGAATAGGAAATTAACATGCTGGGTTTACAAAATTTTCATTAATTATTTCTAAACACAAAACATCAAAAACACTGCTAAACTAAGTTAGGCATATCGAAATCACCACAAATCACAGTATCATTATTAGCACATAAATCAATTGCTTTTCCAATTTCACAAAGAACACCAGTATTACAAATACCAAATGTAGCAATATAAACAGAGTTACATGAATGATAAACACATAAAATATTCAACTTTTGTATGTTAATGCTATTAATTATATTACAGACCGAAATTTAGATTGGATTCATGAGAAACAAGTCTGCGAACATAGAGTTTTTCTACAGCACGATACCAGTATCCTTAACTATTACCCATACGTTCTTGCTCGATGTATATGAATTATATATATATCATTACAGTGACCATATGAAAACGCCAAAAAGGTTGTACGGTATGCATGTGCGTATTACATAACCCAGTCTTAAGTTCTTTACACACAAGGCCACCAAAATTAAAGCCATAACAAGTGTCAACAATTGACTGGGTAGCAAAGGTGAGTTTGAGTTGAGTTAAAGCCGCAGAAACTTACCTTACCAAAATTAAATGATCCCAAGGATTAAACTTTTAATACATACGGCTGCTATTAAATGTGACTACTAAAAATAGAATAATCGTAACAACAACAATATAAAGTTCAGCCAAAAAAAACTCAAGGTTAATTAGTGGTTATAAAATACGAAAACACAAAATTAGCATAAAAACGGTAGAAAACTCTGCCATGATGTTTTAGCTTAGCAGGTCACGATATCTCAAAAACTAATGCACCGAGCAATTTGCACGACTTCGTCACAGTTGTAAAAACCTTCTACAAGTGAACTAAAACATTTTTTGAGTTGTTGTTACCCAGCTGCCCACGATGCGTTGCTCACCCAATTTGAAAAAAGAAATAATTAAAATTGTTTCCATAAAACAATCTTTGAAATGTGTTGTTAAGAACTGGTCTGGTAAACCCACACAGAACTCCTGACAACTCCTTGTGCCGGAAGTCCTATGGATAAAGCAACTGATTTGCCTCTACTTTCCTGAAAGTGCAAAATGCTTATTATAAAACTAAAATGTTGAATAGACATTCTAAAAATTAATATTTTCGGGCAAACATCAAACGAGTTCTTTAATTCGAATTTGATTCAAAGCTAAAATTATGGATTCGAATAATTCATCGCTTCAATTACATAAGTTCTTTATCACTAAAGGTTGAAATAATATGCGTATATCTCTAGATAATGACACCCTTTTGGTGTCAGCATCTAGAGATGTATCAAATTGGTACCGCTTGTACCAATTTGCACTCCCCTGACTAACGTTCCCACTTTTTTGCGCGTTTTTCTCACATTTTTTTCTGTGTTATTAGTGGTACAATGTGTTGTGTTTTGTTTCTGTTGTATTAAGGCTCGTAGAGAAAACCGGAACACACACAGTAAAATAAAACTACTTTATTTAGCAAGAATTCTACACACAAAAGTATGAAGGAACTAGAAAAGATTGTACTAAACGTGAAAATCTGGAAAACGTTTAAGTATATCTGAAAAGGTAAGTATACAATTACAAGTCCGTGTTAGATCTGCGTGCTCTGTGTGTGAACCCATGTCGGCAGTTTGCTTCGCCTTATATAGCGCGCTGTAGAAACTTCTTGAACAAATGTTCGAGAACAATCCAGACAGTAAGACGGTCATTCCGATGGAACATTCTAGGATTTTTATGCAATCCTACTTGACATCAGTGATCTCCACAGCACCTCCCCACCGAAATTGATGCTGTCTCCAAAGCATCAGCCACAAAGTCTCTCTCTTGGCTTGGGTGTCCTCTTGGATCATTTGGCATTGTCCGGTCCATACTCAGGCACATGTGGCTTGGTCTCGGACATGGACTGAGGTGCTCTGGTCTGCTTCAGGGTTTCTGGCAATTCTTCCAGGATCTCCACTGGATGATCAGGTGGAAGCTCAGAAGAAAGATCCGTCTCCTCACCAGGCTCGTAGTCCTCTGCAGAAGAGTAGCGTGGACGTAGCTTTTCCCAGTGTCGTCTCCACACTGGACCATGAGGAAAGACCTTAACGTTGAAGCAGCGAGTACCCAAAGCTTTCTTGATGACCGCTGGTACCCATCGGGGATGTCCATCTCGATGAAGTCCATAGTACAGAGCATAGACAGGCTCTCCAGCCTTGTGCTGCTTGGTGACCTTGGCGATACCTCCCGAGTCTGAGTGCAGCGAGATGGCTCCTTGGATTGCTTGCCCTGAGTGGTGTGTGCTGGCGAGGGTAGCAAGGAGTCGATCCTTGTCAGTATCTGTCGAGACATCAAGAGTTCATTCGGAGAGAATCCACAGGATGTCAGTGTTCTCTGGTACAGCATCAGAAATGCTTGAAGAGCTCGTTTCGGGGGCAGAGAAGACTTTCTGAGTGCTTGCTTAAATGTCTGCACCAATCGTTCTGCTGCTCCATTGGTAGCTGGATGGTATGGTGCTCCTGTGAGATGTGTGATCCTATGTTCTCTGCACCAGCTCTGGAATGCATCAGACATGAAGGTTGATGCATTGTCTGTGACCAGCGTGTGAGGTAATCCGAAGTGAGCAAAGTCCTCTTCCAGCAGATCTAGAGTGGCTCTAGTGGACGTGGAAGACGTAGGGTGAATGCATGGATACTTTGAGTAAGACCCGTGATCACCAGCCAGTTTGCACCCATGAAGTTTATGCGTGATCCAGGTGTAAGTGGCTCCATGGCTTCTCTGGTAGCATCCATGGGTGAACTGCAGGCTTGGATGGCTTGTTTTGATGTTCTCCGCATGAGTCACATCGTCGGCTAGCCATGTCGATAGCTGCATCGATACCAGGGCCAGTAGACAGCAGTTCTTGCCAACTGTTTCATGCGTTCCATGCCGAAGTGCCCGATATGCAGTAGATCCAGGATCTTGGATTGCAGGCTTTGTGGAATCACAACTCTTGATCCATGGATGAGGCACCTGTGGCAGATACTGAGTGAATCCGACAATTTCTGGAACTTTTCGACTTCTTCGTTGATCTCAGCGTGTTGGGCGGCCATCCTTCTTGGACGTAGTGCATGACCGTAGCTAGCACTGGATCTTTCCCTGACTCTTGTCGGAGGATGTTGGCTTAACTTGAAGACTGAGAACTTTAATGGCACACACTGTGTCCATGTGTTCACCATTTTCCTCCCTGTCGAAGTCGTTGTCGTCTCCAGATCACTAAGGGCATCTGCATTGCCGTGATCTGCTGTGTTCCGGTACTCAATGGTGTAGTCAAACTGGTTTAGCCACAGGGCCCACCGAGCTAGACGATTAGCTGTAAGAAGTGGCGTCCCTTTCTTCGGTCTGATGAGTGAAGTCAGTGGCTTATGATCAGTCACCAGTGTGAAATGACGCCCGTAGAGGTACTGGTAGAATTTCCGTAAGCCGAAGATTATGGCCAGGGCTTCCATATGTATTTGGCTGTAGTTCCTTTCTGCAGCTGTGAGAGTCTTGGACACATTGGCAATTGGGCGCTCGCTTCCGTCCGGATAGCGATGAAACAGGACAGCTCCAATTCCAACGTTGGATGCGTCACAAGCCAATCCCAGAGGCTTGTCTGGGTCGAAATGCACAAGGACTTGATCTGAGGATAGCACATTTTTCAGCGGTTGAAATGCTGTTTGCTCCTCATCTCCCCACTTCCAGGGGATTGTCTTCTTGGTCAAGCGGTAAAGAGGATCTGCCATAGTAGCCAGGTTTGGGATGAACTTCCCGTTGAACTGAACCGAGCCAAAGAAAGCAAGCTCGAGATGTCTGTAGGAGGCGGCATCTTCATGACTGCCTCGACATTGGATCCTTTTGTGACTCCTTTGGCTGCTAAGGTGTGTCCAAGATATTCAATACTTGGTTGTGCGAACAAGCACTTTTTACGACGACATCTGAGTCCTTTGTCGTTCAGACGAGTGAGCAAGCGTCTCAGGTTGCTCAGGTAATCCTTTGCGTCTTGCCCGCTGACAAGGATATCATCTTGGAAGACGGCAACTCCAGGCAGATCACTGGTCAGGTTCTCCATGATCTCCTGAAAGTAACCAGGCGCTGACTTGATTCCGAAAGGAAGTCATTGCTGCAGGAGTACACCACGGTGGGTACTGAGAGCTAGCCTGCATTGACTCTCGGGTGCCAGCTTAATCTGGTTGTATGCATCAGCAAGGTAGATGTTCGTGTAGCCACATCCGCTTCCCAGCTTCTGCATCAGTTCCTCTGGGAGTGGCATTGGATGACGGTGGTCCTCTAGCTGATCGTTGATGCCGACTGAGTAGTCACCATAGATCCACAATTTGTGCTTCTGGGTGCCCGGAGTGTAAGCTTTATGAATCGGTGCCACTGGCGTTCCGTATTCGTTGAACTGGACTGGCTTCCAGACACCTTCGGCGATGCCTTCTTCATAACCTTTGGCCAGGTCATCTCGAAGAGCGAATCGAACCAGTCGTGCCTTGTGAAAAACCGGCTTCGCGTCAGACTCGAACTTCACTTCCAGTTCGAAGTCCTTAAGACCCCAATTCTTCTTTGAAGAGATCTGGGAACTCGTCACACAGGTTGTGGCAATGTCGTTGCAGGGAAGCATAAGTCGTGTAACAGGTCTCCGGATGTGACGCTTTTGCACCCTTGCTCTTGTCTTGACTCTCTATGCTTCTCAGTCCTAGTGCATTGTCTACAGAAATTCCCAGCTACTGGATAGCATTTCGTCCAAGCAGGTTCAGGTCAGGCATATTGGTGACGATGTAGAATATTGAGCTTTGTTTGCCAGTTCTTGGATCCTTGGTTTGGCCGATGAAAGTTCCCAGCACTGGCAGGTCATGCTTGCTGGCAGACTCGTAGCGATGTCTGAAGTCATCCAGCTTTGGCTTGCCCAGTTGCTTCCAGACCGGTACTGAAAAAGAAAATTTCCCGATGTTGCAGTGTCAAGTTCCATTGTTAACTGTTGGTCTTGGATGTCGACTTTGACGTCCAATCTAGGAGAGTCGTCGGGAACTTCTCCAAGGACCGCCTTGACAAGCTTATCTTTCCCGATTCTTCTCACGGACTTTCCAGATTTTTGGTCCCGTTGCTGTCGTTGCTTCTTCATGTAGACAGCCTCCAAATGTCCTTTCTTGTCACAGAAATGGCACTTGGCATCTTTATATGGACAGTCAGTCACTTTGTGGCCCTTTCTACAACGGTAGCACTTTGTATTCGTGTCTGTGGAATGTGACTGCTGCTGGTTCTTACGTTGACCCATGTTCTGGTTCAGCTTGACTTTGTTGACAGGCCTGGGCTTGGGACCGTAAACAGTTTCCTTGACAGCTTTTGCCGCGTCTTCAGTCTCGGCAGCGATTTGGATAGCATGGGTGAAAGTCAGCTCTTCATCCTTGATTTTGAAGATAGCTTTCAAAACAGCTTTGTTATTGATGGAGCATATGAACCTCTGTCTCAGAGCTTCATCTAGTGGGTTTCGGATTGAAGGAAAGTCACATGTAGCAGCGTCTTGGCATATGCGGGCTGCTAACTCATGGGGTGTTTTGCCTGGCTTCCTTTGCATGTTACTCCAGAACTTGAAACATTCACGCAGTATGAAAAGATTCGGGTCAAACTCTTCCTTCATAAAGTCGACAATTTCATCAATTGTCAGTTCTTTGATATCCTTGGGTGGAGACTGTTGTGTCGCTAGATTTGCCAGTTGTTTGTAAACACATACAGTCTGATTTGTTAGGAAAACTTGAGCCTGGCATTGGTCAGGCACTGCGTTGGCTGCCACGAAGGTACAAAATCTTGACCAGTAGTCAGGCCACAGTTCAGAAGTAGGATCGAAAGCAGCAAATGGTGGAATGGCAGCTGTAAGTGTGGATGCATGTGGTAGGTGGGTGCTTGGGCTGTAGTTCTCTTCAGGAGTTCGAGCCTGAAGCAGCCTCCTCATAGCATCCATATCTTCTCTATGTTGCTGTGCCTGCCGATCCATTTGTTCTCTCTGCTGATCTAACTGCTGGTGGAGGAGCTTGATAAGTTCGCCCATCTGCTCTGCCATCATTGCTTGAATAAACAACTGTCCACTGAGTTACCAAGGATCCTGTCGAATGCCCCAATATTTGTTGTGTTTTGTTTCTCTTGTAAGGCTCGTAGAAAAAAACAGAAAACACGCCGTAAAATAAAACTACTTTATTTAGCGAGGATTCTACACACAAAAGTATGAAGGAACTAGAAAAGATTGTACTAAACGTAAAAATCTGGAAAACGTTTATGTATATCTGAAAAGGTAAGTATACAAGTTTAAGTCCGTATTAGATCTGCGTGCTCTGTGTGCAAACCCGTGTCGGCAGCCTGCTTCGCCTTATATAGCGTGCTGTAGAAACTTCTTAAACAAATGTTCGAGAACAATCCAGACAGTAAGGCGGTCATTCCGACGGAACATTCTACGATGTTCTATGCAATTCTACTTGATGTCAGCGATCTCCACAATGGTATTCCAATTTTTCTGTGACCACCAGCATGAGTGCTGGAGGCTGTTTTGTTTGGAAATCTTGCTCAATCTGTCCATCCCATAGATGTTTCTTTCTCATGCCGTCCATGGAATGCATAATATTCGACACAGACACCTCTTGTTGAAACTGTCCAACTTTTCATACATTAGTAATGTTAGAACCAGACTGTCCATTTCATACACTAAAACAGAGATTACATTTGCTGCTGTCTACTCCCTACTTCATCTCCAGACTAACAAGTCTATTCAACCAGACGCAAGAGAAATTTGCAACTACAGCAGAGTGGTCAGATCTGTAACTGAAACTGAAATAAACATTACTACAAGCCACATGGTCATGGAATACAGGCCAGCTAGACTTTGGTCTTATCTACATGAGATTTTTGATTTTGATTTATATTTAGTCCGAGAAGAATTTCAGATTTAAATTGACTTTTGACTTTGAACTGTTCGATCAAGGGCATTGACTACCCTACTTTTACATCTACCACTACAACAAGTAGTCGAAGGGGGTTTGTGCTACTCACACTCTATGAGTCGGGAGTCTCTTGCAATTTTGCGTTGACTCACTGACTCAGTAAACTATACTGCGATATAAAGTCGAGGAAACATGTCGGAGTAACGTATTTTATGAAATTGGAAGTCAAAATCAAATCAAACCAAATCAGTTAAAAACAAATACATCAGACAAAAAAAGACAGAAAATTTAAGAAACCGAAAAACTGATAGACCAACAATATTCTTTGTATGATGCGTCTTACCCTGTTCTTAATTTACTTGATGTAGACAATCATTAGAAATCTCCTGATAAATTCATGCGCTGCGAATGCAGAATTTTAACGCTGATTACAAATCTCCTTACCTGTGCTGGACTGCTGCCTGGTTACATTAAAAAGTTGCTACTTTACTTTCAAGTCTCGTGACATTGCTAGTTACAATATGAATTTCAAAATACTGTATACAAGTATCGTGACTTGTACAGCTCTGTACTATAAAGATATATGCATTTATATATAGATATTTTCAAACTAGTGACAACTTTATTCAGCATTAACGTACGTTTGGGTGGCCGTTTTCAGCTCATTGGCTATAACTGCTACAATAGTGATTACTCCCGTACACTGTTTCGTGATCCAACTGCGCTTTCTACATAATTAATTTGCATTGATTTAGAAATTCATGACCTGAAATTTTCTGGTTAGAAAAGTATTTTATACTGATTATAAATCTGCCGGTCTGAGGAGGACACATGTTGACGCTTGTACTGTTTTCAAAAGTGGCTTGATTACAAAATCTATTGATCTGTGCTGGCTACAGAAACAGTTAATGCTGGTTACAAATTTCGTAGCCTGGCTGATTACAGAAGCCTCTTCAACTATTATATTTACATGATCAGTTTTTGAACTGTGAAATTGAAACTGACAAACAAGTACAAATGTAAGAAAGTTTGGTGCAAGAAAGTTTGTTACGAGGAAAGTTTGGTATTGGTGAAATTTGGCAATAGGAATTTTGATGCTAGGTACTATGATCTTTTGATAAAAGGAATTTTTAGTACGAGGAAAATGTGGTACCAGGATTGTTTAGTACGAAGACATATTAGTACAAAGAAGTTTTGAACTTTTGGTACTAGGAAAATATGGTACGAAGAAAATTTCATACTAGGAAAGTTTGGTACTGGAAAATGTGACACTAAACGAAAAAAGAGTTATCTATAATGCAGTATAAAATAATTGTTTCAACCCGAAAATAGGAAGTTCCCTATAGAGAAATGTATCCGCGGGGAGGAAAGTTGGTAAAACGATAGTTTGGTTTATTAAAATGCTCAAAACATAATAATTAATAGTGCATGACAGCTAAAATTTTATCACACATTTGAGAATTCCGCAAATCTGTAAGGTCTCTCTGAAAGACTCGGTCAATTTGTTCTTTTTTCGGGAAAAATGGTGTTTTTTCTTTTACAAACCTTGTCAAACTAAGATGAGAACAAGGCAATGATGGGGCAATCACTGGAATTTGTAAAGAACATTTTGTAGCATAGTTTGGTTTTGCGCGAGGCACACAATATGGAGTGAGAGCTGTTCTTCTTGGTGCTTTTACTGCTGCTGCTGGCGGTGCGGGGTAAAAATGGTACATGAAAAAATGGCACGGTAGGTATAATGGCACAAATGGAAAAATAGGGAAAAAATGGCACATATGTTATTTGCATTTAATTGGTTTCTATAATAAAACTAGAACGTGTTCAGTACTGCCAAAGCTAAACAATCCTAAATTTGTTCCTCTGATTCTTTTGATTAAAAAAAGTAAACACAAAGATAAACGAGCAAACATACAAAAACGTACATGTATTAGTATTGTATAGACTAGCAAAAACTCACAAAATATTTGTTCATTAAATAGATTTATAATCAATAATGTACGAATGTTCCGCATAGTGTTTATCTACATTTTTAACCATTAATTTTAACGATGGTAATAAAGTGCCAAATATGTACGTGCCAATTCACCTTATAATGCTATACACATTAATAGGCAAAGGTTAGAGACAGCGTTACACAGTTGTACAAGCGAGAATATCTCGAAATGGAACTGGAACTTACTTGTAGTTGTTTGTCCAGGTAGAGATAACACGTAAACACTCCCTCTGAGACCACTAGGAAATGCTTTACGAATGTTTTTTTGTACATGGTGTTCCGTCAAGTTTTGCGAGAAAAGAACCGGCGAAAAGATTCCCAATTTGGCACCCGATATCTGCCTTCTCCACAAAGTTTTTTGGAAATCTGTTAGTTAGTTTTTGCGTAATAAGCTCGCTGTCATAGCAGACAAAAAGCAAACAAACAGAAAAGTAAACAAACTCTGTTGAAGTTAAACTTCATTGGTAAAGGTAAAAATAACTAAAATAATTATCCTCTACTGTAACCCTAACCCGAAACACATATTTTACTAAGCGTACCATTTTTACCAGGGCCACTTTTTCCTGTGCCATGTTTACCTACATTCGCTGCTGACAGTGGCGATAGTGATGGTGTAATACTTCCTCAGTACTAAGCTTTCCTAGTACCAAGCTTGTTCCGTACCATTTTTACATTGTACCATATTTACTTGTACGAAAAATGCTTGACAAAACTTCGCTAGTACTGTATTTACTAGTACCATGTTTTCTCTGTAGCAAATTTTCCCAGTACCAAAATTTCCGCATACCAGAAATTCTTAGTAGAAAATTATCCCACTACCAAAATTTCAATGTACCAAAATTACAATGACCAAACTTACTTATACCAAACTTACAGTGCACTACCAAAAACTGATTAGACGTTATCAAACTTTACTCCGTTAAACTCCTGTAATGACTATTCAGCAGAAGAACTGAAAGAAGCACGTCCGTACAGCTTCATTTTCAAAGATTTAAACGTTGAGGTGTCCTGTACTTTTTGAATTACATACACTTGCAATGTTTGACAATTTATTGCAAGAAGTTCAATTTAAGTAACCAACTCCTGTACAATAGCTACAGTACCGCCACAAATGGTTTACTTGATTGGTTGAAAGCAATAGAGCAAAATCGGAATTTTCTTTTTGTAAGCAAAATCAAAATCTCCTTTGTATTACCTCTATTTCTACTCTTCAGGTGCCAGTATCAACCAACAACCAACAATGTTGATCGTCATATATTTATACCACTTGCTGGATTAATATGGACAAAATTCGCCGGCTCCCGCGCGAAAATGCACAGTCAGTATAATGTACCGAGCGCGTGACGCTAATGGCTGTTGAGTTTGTCAGTTTTTGCTTGACGAATTCAAGAGAGTTTCATACCATTAAGCTTGATTTGTCAAACTAAAAGTTTGCCAGTTTCGCTGTTTAAACGGTCAATCCAGTTTGTCAAACTAAAACAGACAAACAATTTTGACAAAAAAACTGATCGTCTCAAAGCAGACACCGGCGCGGCCATTCTAGCTGTGAGCTTCGCTAGAATGACAATGAAACGAAAGCTAAGCATCTCTCCCGAGGCAACCCACTCGAACTTGTTCTCCGCGTACCAAACGAAACGTCACCTATCACCCACGATCTTAATGTGCGGCAAAAAACGTCACTGGCTCACCGAAAATGTCTTATTAATCTTATTGACAACATAAAGTACTTTATAGTTTTAAATTTTGTTGGTTGGGCACAAAAATTGTGGTTATTTTTTCAAATTTTACGCAATTTTATCCAAACTTGTTTCAAACGACGTTAAATACCATTAAAATAGGTAAAACGACTTATCGTTGCTAAGTAAAAATGGCACGAAAAGATAGCACAGGAATAAATCACATAGAAAATGGCACAAATAGAAAAGTAGGAAAAAATGTAACCCTCAGTAAAATATAAACTCATTTGTGTTAAATTACTATTATAATTAGAATCAGAAGCAAACAAATTTTAATATTCATTCTTTATTAGTAATTATTATACTAAAACATGCTATATTCAAGGTACACGGTATTCATTACAAACAGTAGAAAACTAGACATATATCATAACAACAGGTAAAAAACAATTACTGCAAAAGACTTAAAATGTAGTAAAAGCTTCACAGTAATTAAAAAAACAATAAAACCTGATAAAAATGACTAAAGATTAAGTAACCGACAACTACAAATATCAGCATAATTATATGTAGCGTTTTTATTATAGTTAGTCCTTTCTTTGATGTATCGCTTTTATTGTTATTGTATTGCTCAAATAAATTAATCTACTGTTTGGGTACTTTAAAGACTACTCTACAATAACTAATGCAGATATATTCATTACGATGAACACTGTAATCAGCTAATTAGCAAACAGTGCGTTTGTCTTATAATCAGTAAAATGCTACATTGGCGATTTTGCCTGGAATCTGTTACCTACTGGTCCCACTGTAATTATTCCCATTGCTCAAGAATATATGGAAGCCACATGTTTATCGCTTGAATAGCGGTTTCCTTTTGAAAGTCATCCTTGCACAGAATGTTTCGTCGTCGACTCGTCGTCATCGTCGTCGTCGTTGTCGATTTTCCGCTGCTGTTACGTTCTAAAAAACATAGCACGTCCCACCTGTTGATGCCACGCATTCGTGTCCTCTGCCACTGCCCACGATGCATCACCCTTCAAATCTAGAGTTGTACTTTTTAAATCTTTTTGCAGTATATTTACATACGTCAGTAGCGACCCCCTAACGGCTTTTTTGTCGTTTCAAGCACTTTACGTAATGCTATAGGAAGTGGAGCCTCTTGAGGTAATCTCAGTACATGGCTAATCCAATGCAATCTTCTTGCTTGTATTTGTTTACTCCATGGATTCCTCATGACCACATTATACAGATCATGATTGAATATTCCGTCAGGCCATTTAGTTCCTAGTAATTTCCTGCAGAGACGTCTTTGAAAAGCGTCAATTTCTTTATGCTGCTTAACTTTTATTATCCATAGCTCAGCATTGTACAAAAACACAGGTAAGTTCACTAAAGTTGAATGGATCCGGATTTTGATTTCAAGAGAAAGTCACTTATTTTCAAAAACCGTTGTGAGATCTGAATAAGCAGACAATGCAAGAATTTTCCTTCTTTCTATTTCGGCTTCGGTGTCTAACAAAACACTTTATTTGAAAATAAGCGTATGAAGCCGCGTCTACTGTATATTACATGTTGCATCATAATTATTTTAATTATTTTCTTATTATTGAAATTGCCTGTATCAACCAATACATTTGCCATTTTTACCTACTTTTCCATTCGTGCTGTTTTTCCTGTGCCATTATTTTCTGTGAAATTTTTAACTGTGCCATTTTTACTTGTTCTTAACTTACTTTACTTAACTGCTAATACGAGTTCTGTGTGCAATGAGACAGTATGTAGATGACACAAAATTTCAGGACGAACTATTTTTAGCTTTATGTAATCGAAGAGTTTTCTTGTCCTTAAAGTCTATGCTAACCCTTTTCACTTAGAAATAAAATGACAACGTTTGCATTTAAGCTCCATAATGCAAGCTTACAAATGCAACGCTTGTTAAACTACAAAACCATGTACGTATTTAAAAGTCAAGAAAGTTGTCTAATCTGAAGTTCAAGATAAGCAAATAAAAACTGTACAAACAGATAAACGAGGAAACAAAAAATTTAAACGACCAAAAATTATTTGGCAAATAAACGAAAAAATGAGGGTTTAAAATAAACCAACTTAAAAAAACAAAATAGAAATTTTAATGAGTAAACAAGTGAAAAAATTATTACGCGAACTGACAACGATGTGCATAATTAAGTCAATGGAAGTCCATTTAAGTATGTAGTTAAGCGTAATACATATAGCTTTGTGCATTGCAAATTAGAAAAAATGAGCCCAAACTACTTTAAATGTACAGACCATTGAACACATGGGTTCGGTCTAGGAACGCATGACCTTTTGAGGTTTATTTCACCGCTGGCTCTTTTTCACGGTTTATCAAAAAATTCTGAACGTATTTATGTAAGCGTCTTTATCAAATTAACAAAGCTGGAAATTACAATGCATAACAGGAGCTTAATAAGCCTTTGTATTTATGACTTAGTAAGTGTAGTGGTATTAAAATGGGAAATCATACTTTGAAACCCTATGCTTCAAAATCTACGAATGAATGCAGACTCAACACGTGCTAGTGCTCCTGTTTCGCACTCGTGTTTCTTTTTCATGTAACACTCATATCAATATATTTTTTGGAATTATACAAGTATAGCAAACACGTATGAAAATATAGAAAAGATATGAAGTATCACATCTTACACTCGTTAAAATGGGGAAAAAAACAATTGAATATATACTGTTTCAGTTAGACTTGTAGATACCGAAAAGACTTGAGTCCCAACCTCGAAGGCTTTGTCACCTCTCCCCCAGGGGCCTTCTCTTCGCTCAGGGTCACACGGGCTTTTTGGAGCCCGTTTGTCCCTCCGGGTATAGTAGATTGCCACAGGAAGTCAGGGTCATCTTAAAGCACGGGCTCACTGGCCCAGATCCTTACGATTTTAGGAGCTGCACGCTGCCAAATTAATAAAAAAGATCTCTTAGCAAAGTGACAAATTGCTGTTATTTTGTGAACGGTTTACCCATATTCTTGTTCTAGAAGCGTAGTGCATGAAAGTTATGAAGTTATAGGACAAAAGAATTTATCCTATAGTGACTACTCTTCTCACCAAGGCATAAACGGAGTGCAAGCATCTGGTGATCAACAGCTTTCCAGTAGCAGATATAGTGCTCATGCAGAACAATACATTGCTTATTATGAAAATTCACATACCAATTAAGTATCATTTGTACTTTGACATGATTATATTTTTCTAGGCTAAAGAGATAGTTTTCAAAAGTTCGTGTTGATTAATTCCGGTTTTATGCCAATTTTTAATAAACATTGATCTTGGTGGAAGTCCTCACATTAGTGGGGGAGGGGATTGGAAGCCACGCGCATTGCTTTGCGCAGCCCTATTACCTTAAGACAGCTCTGCGCAAAGTTGGCTTTATAGACATTGACGCCTAGCTATTGCCTCATTTGCATGTATCATTTCACTTAATCTTTGTGTCACTTTTCAATTAGCCTCGTGAGGTTTAAAAAGATTTTATGTCCTATTTAAATGTAGGCCCTGTCCCATAAGTGACATTATTATACCAGTAAATGAAATAACGCGACTTGCTACTTAGAAGCATAAACTACGAGACCGGGACATCATAACAAAAGCTATGTTGGATTTTTGTTTCGGCAAATGAAATTGCAATTACACAACTAAGTATTATACAAATAACAAATACTGTTCAGGCTTCAAGTCACTTTATTCTGCACATTTTAATACACGAAAAAATATTATAATTTTACGCTAAGTATAAAGTAATAAATCAGAACTATGTTTGTTACAATACTGTATATTAATGGCAATAAAATACTGAGACTAACTATCTAATAAAACAACTTTGGTCAAATGCGACTGCCACAGTCAACGTGCAATGCAAACACGCATGCCACAAAGTAATAAAAACAATCAATTATGCAGGTAATATGCAAAATAACGATAATTGTCCAGTAAAAACAATGCAACACTGAACGATTTGACAAGCTAACAGTAATTAAAACACACATAGCAGAGAACTGACAATTAATGGAAACGTTTAAAACAACGAAAAATCTGTTCTAAAACAAAATAACTCATTAGGTATATTGCACTTGATAGAAAGAACAAAACAACAAAATGAGATACATACATAAGCATAAATACAATAATCATAATGTACAAGGAAATCTTTGGTATAAGCCAGTTAATTACATTATGTTAGCAACTACAATACAATTCCGTCTAGAACATTATGCTTGTCAAATTAGTATAGAAAGTTCTGAAAATTAATGAACAAAGGTTCTGTATCAGATATACGGAAAGATGCTTACCGGACTTGAGACAAAATAAATTTTAATGACGATCATGTATATACCCTGTATTCAGGTGATAATACCACCCTGTGAAATTGCTAAAATAAACACAAATTGAGTAGCTAATTACATAACAATAAAAACAATGATGCGAAGTCAATTTTACCAGAGCATTTCAGATAAGTACACAGCCTATACAAGGGAAATATCAATTAGGTTTTCCATGTTAGGACAAAGAACTTTAGTGTATGGTTTTTCATATAGAATTAAACAGGCCTAATTTTGTTTACTTATAGAATGTTTTAGTGAGAGTGTTAACAAGGAAGAGAGTGCGAAAGAAAGATTAAAACAAAGCGTAGAATCTTCCTTAAATTCATTTCCCATATTTACAATAATATCATTTCATTAGCACAGAATAGACCTAATAATTAATTAGAGCTTATTTTGTAACTAACTTATAGAAAATGATACTAACAATAGCTAAAAATTATCCTGACCCACCTAACATTCCTGACTTAGTGTTAAGAAATTTGTACACAGTTAAGTATTGCCATTAAGTAAGATTAAACAGATATTATTGCTTGCACAACAGCTCACGTCTAAACTCTTCACATTTAAGGTATGCAAAAAACTACAACTACCTACCATTATTGAGTATTTGTAGGTAACTTGCAACGTACATGTAATTAAGATACAAGTAAATCGCAAAAGATACAACTTGTCTTCAAACAATAAACAATATTTATAAAACATTAAGGAAATAAGTTCGTTGCCTACTATAACAACAAAATACCCATGCAGGTTAGTGCTATCTAATGTACAAGTGCGAAATATCAACTAATTAAGCAAAGTTAATTAAATATGCAATGAGATAAATGTTGAAGAACTATCGTAAAAGCTACACCTGTATTATGCCATGAATATACAATTTTAGAATTTTAACATGCCACGTACAAAGTGCAGCACTGTTGTAGTAGCTCCATCTATGAGCCACGTTAGGAGAAAAATGAAGCATATTGAATTTGGCTACGTCTGTGATGTAAGAAACCAAATTTAAAGGTGAAAAAACATGGTACTACAAACAAAAGAACAGTTCAGGTAACTAAGTATGAAATAAACAATTAGACAAATGCATGAACACTTGAAATGAGCATTTGAAAATTTTAGATTTTGAATTGATCGGGAAATAGAAAACCAAAAGCAATTTAAAGAATCAATCCAAGATGACTTTTGTGAACAATAAACTAAAAGATAAAGTGTGACATAACCTATAGAGAGAAAACAGCGAACTACATGTGAATAGTAACGAACAAATAAAAAGTGTGAATGAAAGAACAGAAATGCCCTAATTCTATAGAAGCTACATAAATGAACACTAATTCTCTACTCAAGTCACTAGATGTACTCAACCATATGCCAGATCCTCTAGAATCTCAGCAACTGACTAGTAAAATAAGAATCAAATAGCACCAAATTATATAAAATACTACAAAAACACAAAAAACTGCATTAAACACTAGGTATGGAAGCCCACAACTACAATAAACGTTAGATATGGTATCTCACGCAAGTGCAATAAAAACTAGTTATGGAAGACCAGAAACTGCACTATGCCATAGATATGGAAGCCCGCATCATTGGAAGCCATAACAATAATACTCGGAAGCTAATAAACTAGGTTACAAGGTTGGTTCAGATAGCCTTGGATATCTAAATTAAGCAGTGTACAAAACTCATAGAAAGATTACTCTTAAATATGAAAACTAAACATTTCAAAATTATGCTTTCAATATTATGCATGAGTTGCATAAAATTCACGCAGTACGAAAAGTATTTGGAAGACCATATAATACAGCGGAAGCTTTAGATGGAAGCACACTACAATGAAGCATAGGAAATTATGTAATATTAGTAAAGAGTAACATTCAATATTACATAAAAACACTTGGAATTTTCCAAGAAGGACAGACACAGGAGTTGTTATCAACAATGGAAGACATTTGATTTTGTTGCTCATATTCAAATAATCATAATTATTATGTACATACATATCACAAGGCTAGTCTAAGTTCGGACAACACCTGACATACAATAACAGTATTATGATTCAGATATCATTAAACATTAAATTTTTGGAAGCACTTTTACATAATTATTTCTTTGTTACACAAAGAAAATAATGAAGAACTTCATAAACGAAGTAAATAATATTTATATTTTTGTGAAAATAAAAATGAGTAATGATGACTAATCAAATTCATTTGATAAATGGCGTAAAGGACTAACATGAGTCACTTAAAATGAAGGGCAGGCATAGCATGTGCAGTGCAACGAAAAAAATGGCAAAACTTCTTTTTTATTACATTCAAATTAAATTATGAACTGCCCAAACAAAAAGCAAAATGTTTAGGAAACTGAAATGCAACATGTAGTGCCAGCTAATCACTCAAAAAAACATGGCAACACTTGACTGAAAAAATGGCCCAATCATGAATATTTCTACAATTGGATTAATCACTAATACTGAACTATATGTATTGCACGAATGAAGATTTAGAAAAAGAATAACATGCAGACAATTTACAATTACTACATAGTATTAATAATAACACATTATCATGTGGTCCCACAACATAGCTATACCATGAAACTTGCAGGAAAAACATAAGAAATGGAACAGGTTATACACATAATGAAAAGCAAGTTTGTTTTAAAAAGAAACAATATTTTTTAAATTTTAAATTATTTATATTTCAATTTCATTCTTACATTGCTGTTTTACCAATGTTTTACCAACTTTTTCTTGGTTTTGATTACTTTAAAGTGTATTAAGAGAGCAAAATACATTATAGTCAAATAACACTAACATGGCTTTTAATGACAATATTTTTGGCAAAATAAAATGTCTGTATTTGCATGGACACGTACGTATCAATGCACCTCGTTATATTGCCAAACTCCCTTAATGCCAACTTTTTTGCAGTCCCAAAATAGGCAATATAAATTTTTAATAACAGGCAATATTTATTCTAATAATACACATTATTTCATACATAAATAAAGCAGACTAGGACCACACTTTCTGAATAATAAATGATAGTTTATGGTTTCACTGGCAATGCCTAGGTCAAATTCAGAGTAACATCACTGACAAACATCTTCTGCATTAATTCTTCAACTTTCAGCTTTTAAAAAGTTATGTTTCAAAGATTAAATAATAAATAAATAAAAAAGAACTACCACAGACACATTAACTATTTGTTTTGGCAAACAGAAATACTGAATTTAAAGCATTATATAAAGCATAAGCTTCGATGTCGTGTGGGGTAATCCTAATAAATTGCGCTCGTCATTATTAAAAAGTCAACAAGGCTTTCTTGATTGGGATTTTTGATAACCTGATGTTTGCAGAGAAACAACATCAATCTTTGGCTTAAGTAAAGCAATATACAAATGGTCTGTAATGATCTTCGTTGCAATTAAAACACTTGTCAGGTTTTAGTCTTTTAGTTTCAAACAGTGGAGTTTCTAAATTTTAGGACTTCAAATGTGGACTAGATTTTACATTAAAGCTGAAAATAAACATAACACTGTAAAATGATGACTAACAGTTAGCATATCAATTGTACACAATTTCTTAAAGCAGAAGTTTTAAGTGGAAAATACAGTAAACGTCAGTGTTGATGGAAACGAAAGCTTACTGAGCAAAAATAGCTTAATCCCTGTAAGGCTTGCAGTAGCTATATCTGTGGTTCATATGCTGACTGTATGAGCCTGAATGGCTGAAACGTTTCATGCATTTCTTGCACTGGAACGGTTTCTCTCCACTATGTAAACGTTTATGTTCTGTCAAGTGATGTTTGTGCTTGAAGGCTTTGTCACAGATGTCGCATTTGTATGGACGGGCTCCTGAAAAAAATCAATAAACTGAGGAAGGCATTGTTATAAGAGTACAGAAACAATGAACTGAAACAACCCTTAAATAATATAATGTAACCTTGATGTGTATAAACTCCTGCAACAGTCTATGAAACAATGATACATATGTATAAACTATTTTTATGATGGCACAATTAATATTAAAATAACAACACAACCAATGAAGCATGAGACACATTTATATAGGAACTTCTAAAACAATCAAGGAAGTAATATCACATTAATACTTCACTAAATTAAGGAGAGAAACAACAAATAGTCAGCATTTCTTTTCTGTATGCCCAATGATGTGCACAGCATATCACACCTATAATAGAACTAATAAAGCCAATTTAAGGTTCCTGTTATGATTAAATATAAATGTAACCTACCAGAGTGTTCATACTTGTGGCGAGCAAGACTGCTTTGTTTATTGAACATCTTATGGCACTGATCGCAAGCATACAGTAAGCCGTCGCCTCCTTCTGATTCAATCTTATGTTCCTTCCAAGACTTGCGCCTCTTAACAGCAGGGCTTTCACTGTCATCAAACTCAAACTCTGTTTCTTCAGACTCCATCTGTAAAAAGTGTAGCAAATAAAATATTCCAACTTGTTCAACTTTCAGTTTTAATAATTTCACAAAACAATAATACAAATAGTTAAAATATTTAGCTAACTGTCACACATTTCACAACTCTTCAGTAAAATCCAAGCTAAAATGCACTAATAAAAACACAAGGAGCATTTATATACCTGTTTCCATGTTTTCTTACGAATCCGTCTGCCTTCATCATCATATTCTGTCGCACAATCTTCTGCATCACTAGTTACGCAACTTTCTTTTCCACTCCCATCTTTTTCTGGATTGCCATTTTCATCCATGCAGTCATAACTAGCTTCAGATTTACTGGCGGGAGATATGGATGCTGGTGGTGGAGTTACCATATGTAGACTGTCACATCCAGTAGAAGCTGTAGAGCTATGCGGACTTGATGGAAAGTTGGCTCTGCATGAAATACCATCGACGGGGCTTCCAGTTTTGATCATTCCTTCTCTATGCATATACTGGTATAAAATAGATTGTTCTATGCTTTTATTTGCCATGCTTCCATTTGTTGTTGTGTCATTTTTTCTACTGAGATTAAGTACAGCCATTAGTTCCGGGTGCAGTTCCGGAGTACTGGATGCTTCCTGCTCATTTTTGTCCCCAAGTCCACCATTGTGAGCTGGTTTAGGTTTTAATGACAAATCCAGAGGAGCATCTTGGGGAGGCTGGTAGAGGTAATTTAATGACTTTATAGGCTGGGAAAATGGCAGCATTAATCTTGGTGTGGATGAAACAGGTTTGGTGTGTGCACTTTGATGTGCAAACTGAGGTGAAATTACTGGCGAAGTGTAAAACAAAGGCTGAAAAGCAGTGGTCGATGACGGCACAAGAGCACCATTGTATCGAGATAAGACTGGCGTAAAGGACGAGACAGAATGTTGAGAAATTGCTGTGGGTTTTATCACGGAAGAATTTTGCAATTCTGCTGGAGATGAAGCTGCAGAAGCTGGCTGAAATGGAATCTGGATCACTCTACCCCTCTTTCGATCTCTGGCTCGCATGTTCTGGAACCAGACCTGGACAACTCGCTTTGGAAATCCGACTTCTTGTCCAATACGAATGAGTTCAAACTTCCTAGGTCTAGGATTGATTTCATAGTAAGCTTTTAGAATCTTGACCTGCTCCTCGTTGATAAATGAGCGCATGCGGTTCTTTGTTTCTTCCGCTGTTTGCTCATCAGTCACATCATATGTAGAACCGCCATCTTCACTTTCTGTTGCTGCACTGTCTCCATTGGCTTCGGGCTCAGCCAGCAACTGCTTGATGTGATGATGGGACTGGATGGATGCTAGCTGGACGTCTTTATTCATTTTACATAAGTATCGCTCATGTTGATGCTGATCTATGCGATTAATGAACACCTCACCACAATGGCCACATTTGTAATCAATTCCTTCTAGATCATCCTTACTATCGTCACCTACATCTCCATTTGGCTGCTGTGGAAGTTCATCTTTAACCTCTTCTGCAGACTTTTCCAGCTTTACCTCCGGGCTAATACCACATCTGAGACGAGCCAGTAAAGCACTTTCTTGCTCTTTCTGCTTTGTCACTGTCGCATTGACAACTTCAAGAATTTTCTTCACAGCCGTTAAATCATTGTTCCCATGCCTGTCTTCAGATTCATTGTTTTCTGTCTTAATGGCGACTTCATCTGTTGTTTGTTTACTGGATGTATCTGTCTGCTTGGTGGAAGTGGAAGACGATGATGATTCAGTAGCAATGGCTTGTTTCTCAGAGCTGGATGACACAACTTCACTACTAGTTGGAAAGACAGGAGGATTCAGATGCTCCGGTGCTGGAAGACTAAGAGGTGATGCAGCCACTGGAGCTGTAAGCTGACTCACTAAAGCACTTTCTGTATATCTTGGCGAAACAAATGACTTGTAAGTGAGAAATGGATTATAATGTGATGTACTCACTGCTTGCAGAGCAGCATTACCTTGGGGCGTAAGAGTTGGTGGCTCAGATTTACGGCCCCGTGGCTTCTGACCACCCCGTACTTTCAAATTCATAACCAGACATTTCTTGCTGGTCATGTGAGAACTGTATGAGCCAGAGTGTGAGAAATGTTTACCGCAGTTTGGGCACTCAAAAGGTTTCTCTCCAGTGTGGATTCTAATGTGCTCTTTTAGGTGATGCTTGAACTTGAAAGCTTTGCCACATTCTGGACATTTAAACTTCCGCAAGACTTGGCTCTCATCATGGGAGATCATGTGACGTTGCAGTCGGTAAACGTTAGCAAATGTCTTCCGGCAGACCTTGCAAGACTGTTGTGTGGGTGAATGAAGAGCTAAATGCTGGTCCAATTGTGATTTGCTAGGAAAATTAGTCTCACATTTGTGACAGAGAAACTGCGTAGAATGAGTTGTAGTATGATCAGTACTCATGTGCTGCCTCAGTGCGTAGACATGTGGGTAGTTCTTCTCACAGTATGGACAAGACAAAGTGTACTCATCCATCTTTGGTGTAGTATCTGAAAAAAAATTATATGCACATTATCATAATGTTTAACATTCGGTTAATAAATAAAAATAATAATACACTACATATTAACTGGAAAAAAATCTAGCAAAAAAATTAATAGTGGTGAGAAATTGCTGCTAAGCTATATAAATCATTTCAATTAGGCTAAGATACACCAATAAAAGTTTTTAATAACAGTTCTCAAGTGACCGTCCAGAAGTTAGGTATTAATTTAGGCATTTAAGTAAGTCTTTAAACTGATTACAAAACTGACATCAGATTAGTTATGAAAATTCTTGCAAGGCAGGCTTAATATCCTCCAAGGTAGATGGTTTTGATTGGATTACTGATGGCAAAATACATGCCACACCCGTTATTAATACACCTTGAAAAATATATTGTAAAAGACACAAATACAAACGTGATCAATCAATAGAAACGACAAATTTATAATTTCATTACGAAAAAAGCAAGCAAATCAATTTTCAATACAAGATGAACAGCTTTAAACATTCAGTAAATTCAATGAGGGCATACTCCAGCAGCTTGCGATATTACAGAGTGCTGAATTACTCTAAATATAACTCTACAAAAAAATAAGTATTAAATTTATGGAAGCTTAATATTCATTTACTATTCAGGTTTTACTAAAATTCTATCGGTAATACAAAAACAAATAAGTTAAGTTCATTGAAAAGATATGCGCTTCAGTGCTTAGGTTTAATTAAAATTAACTGCTATAGGAATAACGCTATTCTTATATTAAGGCACCGTAAATAAGGCTGTAAGCACATGACCCCAGGTGGCTGACAAACGAACTAATCGCCCGTATTATGTAGGGCAACTGAACTAACCTGCCATCCTATGGTAATAGTACCACATAACTGATCTCCACATTAGATCGTTTAACATCATGTTTACTAGCTGATTCAAGAGATGTCGATTGGAAAGCAAAAATCAGACGCGACTAGATAAAACAACTCGTTAATCAAATTAAGCTATAATACACAATGGAATGTGTTTAATGGTTATCACAGTTATTACAATACTGAATTATTGCTGTTGATACACATTTATGTATAAAGAAGTACTCAACACTATGCACAAAAATTATCACAATAATTAGAATTCACAACAGTTTATAATAATGACAGCGCTATACAATACGGAATGCATATTTTACAAATGGTCGCGTTTAATCAACCATTTTTCTGATCACGGCTCATTTTAGATGAATTGTATTATCATCGCAAAGCTGACTAGAAGCATAATAGTGGTCTAACATTCCATCCCGCGTGTTGCTGCTGCTGCTGCACTCATTGCTGGAAGCTGCAGAACTGAGATGCTAGCTGCTTGCCGCATCTCGATTGATACACCAACAAGCTCGTATTCAATTAGATGCCCGTTTATCATTGAAATAAGAATGAAGTGTCCCGGCGAGTCACGTGATCGTACCCCCGGTGACCACCACCAACAAGAGCGTTGCCATGGCAATCAGGAAAAAAGGCGTATCTAGATGGAGCCGTGTTTGATTTGGAAATTGCTGTAATTTTAACATCATTAGCTTGGGTTTTGGCAAGCTGTGAAAGGCAATTCCTACTTCTTGCTTATCAATGTTAGAAAACAGGAGAATCAATATAAGCAGCGCTGATAGAGCCACATTGGCTGATAGTCAAATAGCTTGGAAAATGAGAGTCCTGAGCAAAAAGCAAATTGACTGCAAATTACAGACAAAACGGGCAGCATTTTTTTAATTGCAAACAAGAACTCGTCCGATAATCATAATTTGCCGTCATATTAATGAAATTTTTAAGCAACGCAGATTCATACAGAATAGAAAACATGAAAATTGTTGCAGTAAAATTAATGGAGCAACAAATAGCAATCGACAAGAAGAGAATTAATGCAGCGAATACGAGGTGTAACATTCACTTCGCAAACACAAGAGAAATTAAGTAGAGAACATTTTTCCCTGCTCTAAACGAAGCCATTGCCTCCCATATCACGAAGCCATTTATCTGATATATGTTAAGCGCCAAGCAGAAATGGAATGAGTTTTCATAAATGCAATTCCCAACCAAGAATCAGATAAGGTGTGTGCTTGTGGTAGTCATGGTAATCAATTTAACTCAAACCAGTCGATGTATGCTGACGACATTATGCAAATACACAGGCTTGTTAACAACTACACTGGCATAATATTTCATGTGCTTGTAGGCTAAGCGTAGAACACGAAAACATTACTGCTGTAGTAAATGTCTAACTTGGTAAATCTAAATTGGTTCACGGTGACAACAAATGTCATTTTTATTACGCATAATCAATCATAGAAGTCGCAACAAAAAGCAGAGACAAAGGTATTTGTATTTGAAAATCGGCAAAATATTTGTTTGTGCCAGCGCTTTTCGCGTTTCAAGAAAAAAATTTAATAGATTTGTTCTAGTATAATATAAGGAATTCGTTCCGGAGCCGAAAATCAAACATAAAATTTATATCCTGCTCGTCCTAAAGGCACGAAATAAAAAAATGCATAAAGTGATTACTAATTGGAGCCAGCTATTTCTTTAAAAGACATTTCCAACAAGAATAAAACAAGTGTGATGCACTTTGAAACGAACTAACTTTTTATAACTTTGTTTTTCTGCAAGGCTAAGACTTCAGGAGAAATTTTTGTAAAGAAAACACATCTTGAATGCATTTAACTTTTACGCACGGAGCGTCAAGGGACTTTCCTTTTCATTCGTAAAGGCACATTTTCTTCTTTACAGTCAGCTTATATAAACCGCTAGCGGTCTGCAAACAATGATAAATTACTGCAAAATAATTTTTAAATAAAGTGTACAGATAGGCAGGTATTAATATCTTATACAATTGTACTCCAATCAAAGCATCGCGTGCATCAGGTGTGAGAAGAATTAACCTTTACAAACCAATCAATTACACATAACTGTACCGGTACATGTTGATTGGCTGCTATCACAGGTAATTGCCAGGTAGGAATACACAAGGTGGGCATGGCACGCGTCACGCGCACGCGCACGCATTCACCTGTGATTTGCAGGTCAAACGGTAATTACAGGTGTGAAACCCAGTAATTGATAGGTGATTTGACAAAATACCGAACAAAGGGGGGCGTAGCCATTTTAGATGAATTGTATAATGACTAATTAGCTAGACTAAAAAGCGACCTTTTCGTTTTTTACTCAAATGTGTTTAAATCAAAATACACAACATCAGCCTCAGTTAAGTAGTTTTTATTACTGAAAACATACACCTTAAATAACAACCATTAATATTCCGTCGCAATTTCCATGCAAATTGTATTTCTGATCTCGGCAAATTGTGGCATGTTGTAATAAAGGCTTTCTTATAGGGTCATTGTCAATTAATAAAATACGATCAGTGATTCACTGCTACACAGTGCCACTTAAATTTTGTCTTTTTATGTCTATTTTCTACTATGACTTTTCGGTAACTTTTGACCGGCTCCATGACCTAGGATCGCCACATTTTCCTTGTTCGCATCTTGTTTTTGCATTACTGCCACGTTTGACGTACGTGTAAGGTACCATATAGGGTCTACATACGAAAATTTCATCAAATTGACACCCCCCCAGCCCTAGTGCTACATTTACAAATATAAGTCAAAGGTTGAAAGATATTATTTCAGTTGGAATAACTTAAAATTTGCCTTGATCTAATAATTTGGGTCAAGATTCTTCCATTAAAATAAGCCTAAGCTTTCTAACATGACCATTAACAATGTGAAATAAGTAGTAACTGTATTCACGCAGTATTAAAATTATAAAAAATTCAATACATACAGTTTAGAAGGAGTGAAAAACACCTATACAGGGCATTTTTCACCGAAACTTTCATGCAGTTTCCGTATATTCTCGTTTGTGGCTACTAAGCCATCACGTACTTCCTAGGTCTCTCACAGGTTTATTGGCTTATTCTACCTGAATACATGTGATAATGAACACTGACGTTAATGGTAATAACGGAGCGCTGACTCACAGACGTGTCTTATCAAGAAACTGCATTGAATACGTAATTGTACCTACATATAGGCCTAAGTATATGTAGATTATACATGGAAGAGGACAGCTTACAAACACACCTAGAATTTTTGCTTAATGAACATTAAGTATCCGCACCCATATTATGCAAATTTTGAAAAATTCTGTGTATCACTTATCACTTATCAGGAGTTCTGCACAGGAAAAATTAAGTGGAATCTGATTATGCAACATCTATCAATATTTGCCTTCGCCTTGATAAAAGATCTCACCTACTCAATGCATATTTATGACTTACAATAAAAAAGGTAGTAATTGAAGATAAATTCTGAATTATACCTCGCTCAGTCGAGCTGCAATAACTACTCCTGTTACGGGACAACTGAAGCGCTAATAATACACCGTTTCCAGTGTTTTCAAAAAGCTGCAAAAAAGTGAATAAATTTTCATAAATTTGTGCAGAAGGTATTGTGCGTGAAAACCTGCACAGATAATCCGTAAAGTTGAACAAGAGCATGTTAAGCGGCTAGCTCATTTATCTTGTCTGTTTTAATTAGTTTATACACCTTTACAGATTGTGCGACCATGGCTTAATAAGCTAGCAGTGAAAGTTGTGCAGTGAAAATTATAATGATCTGATTGTCTGTATAACATGCACGACAAAATTAGTAGGAAATCTTCAGAATTTCTCTTTAGTTTAAAATTTTGTGATTAAAACTTTGTGATTACCTTGTTTTTTTTATTTGTTAGCTTACACCTTTGCTCGAGCTTTGCAACACTCTTAGCAGTGAAAGTTGTAAAGTGTTAATTACAATAATCTAATTGTCTGCACGAATCTCATACACGAAAAAATTGTTGTAGTACATCTTCAGAATTTCTCTTTAGTTTAAGATTTCGGAAAATGTCGCGATTACCTTGTTTTTTATTCGTTCACCTACACATTTGCTGGAACTTTTCTCTTTCTTATTTCTTGTTTGATTATTTTAATTCGTTTTTCCTTGAACTTTTTCTTCCTCGTTTTTTATTTGCTTGGTTATTTTTATTGGTTCATTTATTTGCTTGCTTGTGCATCCTTTTTCTCAAATATCTTATTAATGTTCTACACATACGACTGATAACCTTGCGTAGGCCTATTGATTAATTTAATTATTTTTATTCCTTTGATTTTATTAATAATCGCAGAAGGCTAGTTTTAGTTCTTGTGGCAAAACGAAATTAGGACGTGGCTTCGAAGTTAATGTACATCTAAAGCTCTGGCAATCGTTTGGTCATTATGCCTATTAGGTTACAGAGTACCTTGAGAAAAGCCAATATCAGATGGCTTTTGAAGGCTCTCCTACGTGGCACCTTTGCTAGCCAGCTAAAGCTCCCAAGATGCGTCCTGCTCGTTATGCTCATTTGCATTCTGATGACTGTCTGTCATTGCTGATTACATCAAAAACCTGCCGCTTCTTTTATTCATAGTTTATTATATTTAGTCCCCAATACGCCCGTGTTGGTACTAATGACGGCGAGGAAGGCATGGAGATTAGATTTCCCCTGAAACCTGCGAGAAATGATGAATAATTCCAGGCAAACAAGACACAGCTAGTGACAATAATATGTAGAGACACGCCACTCACCTTATAGCAACAATTCCCTTAGACAAGCACAGCTAGGCCATCACTGAACTCTGTCTAATAAAAACCGATTGATTCTGTTGACGTCTTTTGTTTACTTGAAGCAGCCATTGTCAATCTGGTGAGGTGTTCATTTTTTCATGTACAAAAAAGTGAATCCGGTAAACGATTTTTGTTAGTGTTTTTAGGTAATGGTGCAAACATTATACATCTTCGAGGTGTTTAATTCTTTGCTTTTAAGGGTAAATCAGTTGTAATTAGTTCAACCTAGCTTATAGGGAAAATTTTTTTAGACAAACTTTGGCACACCAGCAATGAATTCTGCATAATGAAAATTAATTGATTTCTGTTGACGACTAATAAGTTGTAAAAATGGTGTTGTCAACTTTGGCATGGTAGTAGATGAGTAACCACTGCGGTTCGATTTTTTTCTCTTGCAGTTCAAATGATTTACTTTGTCTTTTAACATCAGAAAAGAAATCAGAGGATTGAGTGAACGAGCTGCGCAGAATGGATAACGAGGGTCAGTTAATGAAAATGAATTGCGTCAGAGATTTTTTTGTATAACGGAGGAAGATGGTGAACAACATATACTTCTGAAGATCACTTTTAAGCGAACGAGACTGTTCGAATATTTTTCCCCCGTAAGAGCAAATCTGGTCGCTCGATTTTTCTCGTTCGCAAAAGTTAATCAGGTGACTATGTTTTTTTCGTCTTGTAAGAGCGAATCAGTGACTATAGCTTCAGGGTTTCAACCAATAAACACACCGTTGATTAAGCAGAGGAAACGCGTAGAGAAAACAAAGGATTAAGGTGCATGGCGGCTTCAGCTAAGTCTGGGTTCGAGAGATCAATGTTAATGGAAAGGTTTTCAGCATTAGCTCAGGGCAAAACCTTCAGATATATCGGAAAGTAACTGTACGATCAGATCATACACCTGACCTGAATGAACAACAGGTGGCGTGTCCATACATGACGCGATAGAAGAGGGGCGCTTCAAAGGGTAATAAAGGAGAGAGAGAGCACACAATATTTTAAAGAAGATCTAATTATCATATCTCTCACAAACAACTTAAGTTACCGTTACCGTTGTCATTGTAGTTCCTGTTGTTGTTACTTCTTTTATCGGTATTGTTGTTGTTGTACTGTTGTTGGCGCTGTTGTAATTGCTGTCATCGCCACCGCCACTGCCGTCATCACCGTCATTGCATGATTGTTGATGTGCCGTTATTGTTGCTGTAGCTGTAATTGTTTATGTTGTTATTGTCGTTACTGACGTATTTGTGGTTGTTGCCTTCTTTGTCACTGCTGTTGCCGCCATTGCCACCACCGTCGTCATCGTCAGTGTTGTTGTTGTTGTGCTGCTGATGTCGTTGTTGGCGTGCTGTTATTACTGTCGTCGTGGCCGTGTCGTGCGCGTGGTAGTCGTGGTGGTGATAATCGTTGTCATTCCGCATGACTGTGGTCGTCGCTGCTGTTATTATTGTTGTATCATTGTCGTTATTGGTGTCTTTATTGTTGTGAATGTAAAAGCTAGAAAGATAGTATACTTACAGCAAGAGAAGAAACAAGTTCATAAGAATGACTTGAAACAACAGTTTTCCGCCATTATTCGCTTCAAGTTTTCACACGTTCACGTCACAACGTAAAACTAAATGAGGCATGACAGTAAAACATAATTATAACGCTAAAATTTGGTCTATAGGTTTATAACGAACACAAATTGCCCAAATGAGTAATACTTCACGACAAAACAAAAACAATATTGCGAATATTGCTCAACCAACACCGCCAAATATATTTGAACGGCAAAACTGCAACAATAATGCGAAGTTATTTGGGAAATTTTTGCACCTGTTCAGTTTCCAAAGCGACAATATCACAAGATCTGTAAACGATGAAAATGGGAGATTACAGGCAATTTAATTTGAAAGAAACGAGGATGTTAAGCGCTGAAAATAAAGACAGCCGATTGATGCGTATTAAAAACATTTTAATAATCTTGTTGTTCAGATTCTGAAAACACTAATTAAAAAAGTATTTAAAAGTGCCTGTAAAGGTATATCGGGCGTAAAATTTAAATGCTGTCATAAAGCGAACAGCATTATTACAATTTCTATAATCCCATATTGAATGATCCTGATTTGTATAAATCATCTATGACGCAATAACAGATTCAGCAAATGTAGATGAGATATTCATATTCTACCTGATAGTTTTATAGCCAATAAATTGCAGGGAATGTTCTCTAAAAGGATTATGGCAGACAAGTGAACAAATAAAATTGAAAAAATGCACATGTAACATTTAGCCTGGGTATATTACAAAGAGATATGCTTATATTTATATGTATAAATTATGCACATGCGCAAGACAGCCACTCACGTAAGATGAGTACAGCTTTTAAACCATAAGATACTGTAAGCTATACGATTAGGTACTTAATTCCACATACGCCGCGGCGGCCACTATTCGTGACTTGCTCTGAGAAAACTTAAAAAAATGTCTTGACACCTTCCAAGCTAAGCACACTGATGTAGGGTGCTTTGTGTCTACAGTAACAACAATTCAAGCAGTCCCAGTACATGCAGTTAACATTTTATTTTAATTTACTACGAGCTAGTACATTTCCAGCTAGGAGTGCTATGACAATCTTTTTCAGAATCAGCAAAGGCGTCAGTTTTTAACAAGTGTGTAAAGATTATGTAATAGAAAATATGGATTTACTTATGTACAATTAAATTAAACGAAGCTTCAAGGAAGACCAAACTTGTGCGTCTATACGAAAAGGAAGCTCTTTCAACTCTTTTAAGAAAGAAACTTTATAGAGAATCTGGCAAAAGAAGCTACGCATGTATGGTGACACTTCACACTGGGGCTTCATCATAAATAGTGCATGCAATCAATGCCACGTATTGTGTGTGCAAAGACAGATTAGGAAGAGAAGATTTTAAGTACCTTTGTGGAAGAGAACATGTGTGCGGGATACCAAACTAAAGATGTAATGTCATACCGCCTGCAGCTGCTGAATACGTAAATAGTATCATACAGGTCAGACTATAGGTGACGAAACAGCAGAAAGAGGTCAAAAAATAAAGGAAAGCTGCGCGAGATGCAAGTGCGTGTGTAGAATAGAAACGAGTTTTAATGCTCTACTAGATAGCAAGTATCATTGGACATTAGAATACTGACAGCAATAATGTTATCTTGCAATTAGTATATCGTCTGAAGTTAGTAACATCATATGATCAACTCATAAAATACGCACAGAATATCTAATAAAACAAAATATGAAATCAAAATTTGCAAAATAAGCCAACACATAGTATATTAATCAGTTGTGGTAGCAGCAACTATACAAAACTTTAATCTTTAATTTTACAAAATTAATTGAAAAACATTAGCAATGTTTTAATTTAAAATTGCTTTGTTGATCATTTATCAAGAAGTAACATGATAAATGCAATGTATTGTATTTACTTAATCGAACAGCGAAATAATACGTTCAGTTTAATTAACTGACTCCTATAGAAGGAAGTAGTTTATTTGTAGTAATATCTAGCTAATAGTGTGCACCTTCTAATTTTGCGAAATTAAAAACCATTATCAGAATCCCTTTTAATGCAGCACCTTTCAAAACGCACCTAATCACAACACAAGTGCAGTCTCGTTCATGTAAAAGCATTACATCGCGTGACACTGTTATTTAGCTTGTCAATAGCTATAGTCAATGACTACATGATTAAAAGGTCATACCTGTATAACAGCGCTTACCTACTTAATCAAACAATACGAAAATTACTCGTTCCATTATAAACACACGATCCAATTACAAGCATCATGAAGTGGGTAATGTTGGACATAAGCGATGTTGTGTGCGTGAATTAGAAGCAGTGTAATAATCATAATTATTAAACGTTGATTACAAGTAGCAGGTAAGGCTACCAGGTAAATTTTATAAAAAATTTAACACCTATATTACTTTGAATGGCTGTCACCGGAGGATAAAGAAGGGGCACTTTTTCTTTTACATACATATATATATATATATATATATATATATATTTCTTCTAGTTACGTAAAACAACAGGAAAGTAACGAGTGTAAACCATATTGATACATAGTTAAAATTCCACTTAAAGGTGAAATTTTTTCAAGTGTTCACGCTTTCAATATAAAGTTTTTAATTTCTAATCATTTAAAAGTAAATCGTATTTCGATTCTTTGCGATTTTTCTACTCCACAGTTTCTCTAGGGAGGTTCATGTTAATGACAATACAGTCATGCTTCATGCCTTCAACGCACCTATTCTCTTACGAAATTAAACAAGTCATTTTCAGTTTCTCTTTGCAGAGAAAAGCACAAAGCGGCAGTATTACCTAGGGGAATTCTGAGCCGTTTGCAAAACAAGTCTTTGAAATCTGCACCATCTTTGAACGGTTTTGTGATAATCACAGAGTATATATTTAATACGTAGTGGTTCATATACAGCTGTAGTGCTGCAAAACATCCTTATGTGCCTTAGAATTTTTTCCAGATCGAATATTTTCTCTACAACGTGGCTTATTAGGTAAAATTTTCTGTAAAAAAAGCATTAACTAAATTAACACTACTCTTTGCACTTACGATTAAGTAAATTATCACAATTTTAAAATCTACTTCTACTGCATAAATAGAAGTCAATGCAAAACTTCAAAGGGCATACAACTTCGAAACTGCTAAGAGCTGCCTCACCAAATTTATATAGGAAGGTATAGTAGAATACGGGGCTCATATTTTAGTGGGGTAGTCACTAATCGGTTGAATGAGTGGTTCGATGCTAGTGATAGATTATAATTCAAAAGCTTTAAAGAACTGGACAAGGGTAATCTACAGACGGGAGACAGACCGACGACCTCAAGTGGTTAGTCTAGCTGGTTCAGTTAGCCAGTGCTTTAAGCCACCTGAAATGCTCGTGTTGTTAATTTTGATTGTGCATTTCGTTGAAAGAAGCAGTCTAGCGCCAAAGTTTTTTACAAGTATAACGCATTAGTGTGATGCAAATTCACAAAAGCTTAATGTACCATTTTCTCACGAACCGAGTTTAGTGCTTGCACTTTAAGTAATGTTGAAACCTCATATTATCCAGCAGTATTTAGGGGCACGGTGATATATACGCCAGTGTTAAAATTCATCTATTCCTCTGAAATCTAACAGACTGGAAGTACAACTTTGGTAACATCAATCAGCTGCATCATTAACGTTTGCAATAAGCAAGTCTTTTCCTATAATGACTAGGAAGCTCTGCTTGCAGGTTGCGAAGAAATCAGGTCTATTCAATAGCTGACTGGCTTATTCCAGCCACCTTTGTGTGCACAAATCTCCTGCTATTGATTTTGTATTGGTTTTACGTAAATCGAGACGATATTCACGGGTTTAATTCAGAGCTGCAGGTTGTCAGTTCACAGGGAGGAAGACACAGAACCATCTTTCGGTTAAAAAATATTATGTCCAAAGTCGCTATGCGCACAATTCGTACAATTTTTGCTAATACACTACAAGAAGTTTCCAAATCAGGATAGAAATAAACGTGGCTCAAGAATAAGTAGGTACGGCAAAAATTCAGCAGTACCAACACTAGCTAGTCAGGTTTGCTTTTCCCAGTGTCCATGCTAAAACGGAGGGCATTCAAATGGCTTTCTCGTTAAGTCAACTGTCCTGGCTTAATTCGTTACTTCTTGAATTTTCATTTAGCATTATACCAACAGCCATATAGAAATGCTCATTTCATCTCAAATTCGATTTTAGGTATACTTCTGGCTTTCTCAGCATGGTAACAATGTTAACTTACAAACTGGCAATTGACCGAAAACAAAGCACCAAATAGATAACAATTTATTTAGTTGCAAGTGGAGTGATCATCATCGTCATCATCACTGATGCCAAAATCGGCGTCGGGGTCGTTTTTACCACCACCATGAGGGTCATCACCAGCATCGTTCTCATTTTCGTCAATAACAAGTTAATGATGTGGTATGACGTCGAAAACGAAAAATTAGACAAGGAATTTTGTAAACTTTCGTGTAGCCAGTATGTGATAGTAAATATTAATTATATATTACTCATTAAGCGGTAATACCTACTAACAAGTAAAAGGTGCCCCTTCTAGAAGTCACTCGCTAGGTCAGCAACAGGATCAATATTATAATGACAAGGGAAAAATAAATGGCCAAAAAATTCAATTGACAAGCAAAGCAAACTAAGCACAGAGCGGAAAATTATATAAAATTTCAAACTGTTTCATTGCTTTTTTTTTAGAAAATCCATCAAATCACTTACTACAACATGCATGTACAAAGCGCTGATAATATCAGCATATTATGGGAATGTGCAACTGTGTGCTAAAGCGGCAATTAGGAGACGCAAAATGGTGCAAGGAAAACAGTCTGGACACAGAGCGAATGTTATTACAGGTAACGTGAATAAACAGCATAGGACAGCAGCAACGTTAGTAAATATTAAATTATCGGTTCATATCGACTTGCTGCTGAGAATGGCACAACCTGTGCAAATAGAGGAGCAGGGAGAGAGGAGGAGACGGAAAGATAGAGAAAGAGAAGTAAGACAGCATCTGTATTGACAAGATAATTGAAGTTTGATGTGTGGTATGTTTGAAGCCACTTGAGAAATTTACGTGCGTGCGCCTCCCGCCCCGTGACAATAGGTGTGGCTTCTTTTAGCAGTGTATGATGTTTTGATAGTGCGATTAAAAAACAAAAGCTTCAGTAAAGGAATTAAAGGAAAACCGGACCAATCTCAGATTACAGCTATAAACAATTCACCCTATGAAATACTGAAAGGGAGCATACTACTTTTTCAAGAATGAAAAACGTAATTTCGCACTCGCGCGGCTGGTTCTTTGCTGTTAATTGCATTTACATAGTTGTATTTACATATTCGCATTACTTTGCTAGTTAATGGGTACCAGCGCTTGCATCTCGGAAACGCGTTGCACGAAAAACAGGTGCTATACCTCTCAGTTCAGCTTGTTCAGTTATGACGTAGTCCACACGTCCGAGAGATTATAACGGTATACTTGAAATTTGAATTCTAACCCTAAAATTTGCCAAGTTTTTGTTTACTACACTAAATGTTGCACAGTAGCACTGTACTTCAATTTTTGTTTTCGCAAACATGTGCAACACACTTGTGGAATTTTGTGCTATTGAAAATGGTGTTCATTTGTGACGTCATCACTAACTGGGATCGCCTGCCGTTAAATAACTTTTTAACGTATCATTTAATTATGTATACTTTTACCGTTTCAAAGCTGCGTAGGAATTGAAAATTATCCAGATTTCCTTTAAGAAAATAGGTTGAAAAAATTGAAATGATGACGAATCCGTCTATATATCACTAGAATTATAAAACAGCAACTATTTTCTAGTTAAAAAACCCCAAACTGAAAAATCAGAAATTTGCAATGCTTCAGTTCAAGCTAATTAATTTTATGAAAAAGACGAATTAACAAAACGAAAAGACAAAAATGCTAAAGATGTGTCTGGATTTTATAAATTACGACACACGCATGCACGCACGCACGCACGCACGCGCACACACACACGCACGCACACACACACACACACACACACACGCACACACACACACAAGGTGACTGAAAATACTATTTCTATTATCAATTAGACAAATACATTAAAAAAGTAAGAAAACCATTTGTGGTGTGAAGCGATTAGTCAAGTTTCTGATATATTGTCTGCAACCAGTTCGTAAAAAATGGCACTCATTAACTACTGGCAAGTGCAGCGCTTTTAGCCTTTTATTGCGGTGTAAACCACAATAATGACGACACTGACATATATTATAAAATATGCAAAAATCGCTAGCACAGTGAAATGCAATTTGAAGATTACCGTTTTACTTTTCAAAATCAGTTCGCAGCTACTAAATAAACTGAAAATTTAAATTGCAAATTTAATTACTCGGCAGCGACAGGGGCTTTTGTGCTAGGCGCTCAGATGCACCTTCAATTCCAGTAATGAGTTGAGAAACTTCTGATAACCGCTACTATGCGCAGAATAATTAATTTAACCTGCTTAGGAAGCTGAGGAAAAGACAGGTTCTGTCAGGAGAGGATGAGGAATGATACAATCGCCATCGCTATCTCTTTCCAACACACCTCATTATATTTCTCCACTCATTTCTGAACGGCGTATGCATTAAGACTGAAGGTGTTTTTATGGGTAATAAATTGCTCTATGCTGTCAGGTTGACTCTAAATTTTAAAGTCTAAAACTATTAACCAGGTTCTGCATAAGATGCTTTTAACGTTTAATTTCGTAAACTTTTTCGTACGTGTTTGCTATTAAATGGCGTTATAGTGGACTATAGTGGTAATGATGATCAATTTTAATCATACATAGACCCACGCAAATTACGCTAAATTGCTTATATATTCCAAAGGCCTACAAAAAATCCAATCACCTATTTTAACTGTAAACAAGATCTTGCTAATTGACCACCACCTAACACAGTAAAATTAGCTGTAAAATATATCAATAATTTTCAGATTTTTAATGACATTGCTTTGCAGAAATTAATTCATTTTATCTAAATGCCGCAAACTATTTGATGAAAAGTGCGCTGTTCTTGTGTTTTATCACGTGCTGCAAAGGTAAACAGTGAAACTGTTCATTATGAATTCCACGTGAGACAGGAGCGCCGCATCTTTGCAAACACATATCAACACAAATTTCTTCCACAAATACAATTTTAATGATAATTTTCCTTAATTAAATATCGGTTGTTTGCTAATGACAAACAGTGTATATCGATTGCACCTGCAAACCAAAACCACGGTTGCCATAGCAACTACACCAAACAATGAAATATTGATAGAGATGAATTATCATGAGAAGGATGCTCAAGTTTTCTGGACCAAGAAGAAGGAATTTGGCAACAGCAACATCACTGCAATCAGTGTCTTTCTCAGTTATAAGAAAAACGTTTTCAATAAAGAACACGGAAAAGCACTTATGAGTTGAGTTGTCACTATACTAACGATTACGTTTTGCCTTTTCGTTAAATTTATCTATGGAATGGGATATAGACGATGACCTACACAAGAAACTGAATCACTACAGTTGAAAAAACATCTTATGTATAGTGTGTCTCTTTTACAGCGTGAACATTTTTTTCATTTTTATTTCCAAATTTTACTTAGACTAAACTAAAGTAGTAGTTTTTCTGCTAAGTTAGAAAGGCATACACATGCTTATTACAAGGCCTGAATATTTTTAGGGACATACCTAATGTTACCTACTTAAAGCTGACAGATCATTCGTAAAGCATTAGTGTTGAACAGGTGCATAGGGTCTTTCATGTAAATGCTAAATCCATTCAGCGTCAAGTCAAAACGTCAAGATGTTATCAAAATGTCACCCCGGCGAACAAACGTATTAGACATGTTGTACAATGGTCGATAGAAACTCTTTTCATTTCGCTCTGATAAACAGGAGCTTCACGTTTTTGAAGTGACGCGGTGCTTTTTTACCTAATGAAGATGCAAGATTAGATTATTGGATACACAATTCAATTCTATATGTGGCTCCTGTAATAACCGTGCGTTTCTCTTTTGCTTTCAACTTCCATTTACATGGCTTCAATGCCGACAGTTTGTTTCACTTTATGGGTTTTAACGTACCTATTACCGGCTGTCAGTATTAATACTCCATGGTCATTTCTGGTCTTTTGTGTGGTTATTTGCATTTTCTTGTTGAAATTTATTTCCCGCACTTCCTGTTATTTCTGTTAAACTCTTTATTGCTCGGGGAAGTCACACACGCAGGGATTCGCAGGTAGTCATGTGGAACGTAGAAATATATATGGATTCCGCCTCATTTCTTCCGGCTTTACCTATTCATATGTTAATGAAATCGATTGGTTGCTGGGCTCTGAACTTAATTTGCCGGCGTTCTATGCCTCCTTTACGTCACCGAGGGTATTATAGAAATAGCAGGAGGATGTCGCTCGATTGCTGCTTGCTGATTGGTCATAATGACTGCCTGTGTTACACCGGTGATTGCACATAATCATCATGTGGGTGCAGCAAACGAATCACCTATAATCACCTACATGCCGCGACTCATGTAAAAGCCTTTAAGAATCCATGCGCTATACTATCTTAAATGGAAGCAAATCCAGCGGAATATTAAACCGCTGGACTCTAAATTTCCTACATAATCCGGGTCCAGGGAGGACAAGAATCGATACGAATGTGGATTATTTTAGAATATGACATGTCCTGACATGTTTCTTCTTGCGCAGGAATGCGAAATATGGCTGAATGCTGAATTTATATTCTCTCCAAATCCGTCCATGGGGAATAGCAATACAAACAAACTGGCAATATGAGACGCTTTCACCTGAATCTTATCGCTGAAGCCAATGTGTGGTCAGGAATAACGACCCACTTGAGGAAGCCAATATATCAGTATTAGGACGAAGCAAAAATGTAAATGGTTTGATGCTGAAGATGATAATACGTGGCCATCATTGGGCGATTGTCAGTGAAATTTGCACACACTTTGGGAATCACAACCTGCACAAACAGCGCTCAAGCATTTGTGGCTTTCTACATTTCGCGGTGACCATGTTTGTCTTGGAAGCCAGGCTGTATTTACCCTGCCTCTTCACGTACCTATTTGTGTCAAATAGGTTTGCAAATATTGAGGTATACGTGTATTTATTAGTCGCTTGATAACTCCAACTCAGAGCAGCTCTTGTGCTTAGCGGTCTCGGCTGAGTCAAATAATGAAATTTTCTTCTTCCATATTTGAAGCTAAGCTACGTACATAGCGGGACAGCGTTGAAGTTATCTGCATGACAGCTCTGGCAAATCAAAACATTTTTATGAACAAAGAGAGTGTGAATTTGTGATTAGGGAAGTTTATCTTTCGCTTCACTAAGCTTTGTAAAATGCAGAAGCGCATTCACACAGCAGAAAGAGAAAGACAAAACACTGACTTATATTAACTGCTAGACCTTTTCGGACTCTAGTTTCTGTACCGGGCAAAATTTCCATTTGTCAGCAGCCACACACACGAAAATAGCAGGCATAGTATAGGGACAATTTATTTATCACATTCAAACCCATATACGAGTAACGAGATAATTGTTGCCGACTGTAACTTTGAGTTGTTTTAACTGGTCGAGGCACAGAAAACATTAAAGACAATGACTTAATTATTAAATCATTTAATTTAAAACATGAAAATCTAAACATAGAGCGCATTATTATTATATAGCTTTGAGGAGTGCATTAACTTCAAACCAGTAAGATAAACTCTAACCAGCTTGCATTAAAACACATTACGATGATGAAGCTGAACAATTTGCTTGTGGGTGAGTCTGAAGCAATCACTTATTGGAAATCCTTTGCAATCCTTTGATGACATCTTCATGGATTCATACCTCTGCTGTGTAAACACTAAACCTGAGTACTTGGCTTCCTGCTTCATAACATAATTTGCAGCTGATGCTATTTGCTGCTGGCTGCCGAGAGCTGTACAAGTTTGTGCCAAAACCTTATTCAATTCTAGCATAACTTTATAAAGCAGTAACCTGAAAAAGCAAACTTCGGTCCTGACCCGATGACAACTAGGGAGTAGTTCGTTTATTTTCTTGCATATTTTAATCATTGTTTCCATTGCCATTATAAGTTCCGCCGGTGTTTTGTGTTACAGTTCTTCTTTTATAATTTATTTTGCCTGAATTAATCTTACTTTAACTGAATGGGTTACCTATACTGAAGGTATGTTACTTTAATCATGTGTTTTTTTTTACTTTTTGTTTGTTTACAAAACTTGCTTATTTATCTTGATAGCCTTCAGGTTTTATTTTTAACGTACGTGTTACACAGCAGCCAAAAAAATAAGAAGCAAAAAGAGTTATAAATGGAGTTAGTTAGGCATATTAATCCAAAATTTTAAAGCTTTGCAGAGGTACGCGCATGCGTAATCGAGATGAAGCCCCGCCTACCTGAATAAACTCATCGACTGCTCGTGATTCAGTGTAAAAGTACCTCGCGTTTACCAGGAAAATAATACTAAACATTCGCAGCGGCGACAATTTTCAACATCCAATCAAATCCCGGTGAAAAATATCTCTGAGGCTGTTTTCTTTCAATCTAAAATCTTTGGCTTTCAAACAGTCCGTAGATAAGTTGTTCATTTCCGAGCAGGTTTTCCGTAATTTCCTCGCTTCTCATCTCTGTGACTGAGAAAATAATGCAGGAAGAGCAATCCTGGAGATCTCTGCACCTTTCTCAACAAATATCATGTAATCAATGATGATTGCAAAGCGATTTTCAGGCAAGGCCATCAGTCTTTCTCTACTTTGTAAAGCAATAACTTAACTTACAACAAAACCCAATCTTTGCCGTGCTGAAAAAGCCGTGAGAATTATTGGGTAGTCTATTCTGTAGAAATTTTTCTTTGCCGAATTTTATTCACTTTATCGCAGTTTGACAAACGAGAAATGACGAAGAAAAACGTCTATACATGCAGGTTTGTATGAAACAGAACGTTAAGTCATGTATAGGACGCCAATACAATTTAATTTTCGAAATTAATGTTTGTCACTTGGACTTTGTTTTACTTTCTGTGCAGTTCTAATTTCTACCGCCCAAATGCTGGCAAGCAAATGGCTTTACAGAACCAATCATTTACACAAGTATTTACACATTTATACAGTTCACTTTATACCTCAAATTTTTCAAAAGAAATGTTTTGTGAAATGCAAATCGATACTTGCGCTTAATTTATCCACAATTTGTTAAAATTCTTCGCAATAGCCCATACTATTTTATTTGGGTATAAATTCAGTTTAGTTAAACCTCAGTGTGAAAGACAGCCATTAAAATCCCGAAAAATTTTATGCCCGCCGAGCTGAATTACAAGATATTTAATGAATATGAATGAGACCCAATAGTTAGAGTGCGGGAGACCCCAGACAGGAACCAAATAATATTTAAAATTAGACAGCAATTACGATTGCATTTTCATTGCCATAAAAGCAAAAGAGGAGGATTTAATCATGAAAACATGTAGCAAACTACCTCTATGTGACAAATAAATCATTCCTCTTCGCTCATAACAAACTGTCCAAAATGATCGAAGCCCGTCTGTCTGGAACATACCAATAAACAGCGGAGGGAGTGGGTTACGTGGACACTTATTTTTATATACTTGTAAACGAAGATGACATTAAAATGTAAAATCTTTATTATTTTAAGTTTTAGTGTGATAGTAATAGCAGTGCTTTCTGATTATAGAACCACTCACGTACTTGAGGCGCATAAATGGAAAATATTTACAGGATCCATTTCGTACCTCAACGAAAAATGCACAGACTAGTGTGGCAGAAGAGAATATTATTGTCAAGTATAATTATTGTAGTGTAATATACAGAGACATGTTTAGAGTGGTAATTAAACCACGTGCAGCACTTGACCCAATATTCTAGGCTCAGATTGGAAACTCCCACAGCATGTCACAGAAAATCATATTGAATTGATAGTAAAAGCACATTATTGTAATCATATTATTTTTGTAAACGTGTAAATACTTAAATAAGTTTACTGTTTAACCTCTACTGTTTCTTTTACTATTTCAATATGACGATTATACCCAGGTGTCGGTGCGCTTTGTGTGATGTGTGATTTTTTATGTATATTGTATTGTGCTGTTTGTCAGTAAACTATATGCTTGTATTTTACTATCACGTTCACACAGACAATTTTAGAACTAATTCAACTAGATTCAACCTGTCCATCTAAAAAAGAAGGTTGTGGGCGCTCGTCAGCTAAAATGATTAACTAAAAAAGCATTACAGATAAGGATATAGCTAATTCCTTAAACACAATGTGATTACTTGTTATTTCGTGCTAAGTAAATTTTCAATAGTTGTGATTTGTCTGCGTACTTTATTAATAGTTATTAACTAGTTCACATCACTTCAGTTCACGGAATCATGGGTTATAAAATCTCAAGCTTTTCCCTTTCAATCTACAAATGTCTACGATTGTTCAGGCACTTTTAAAGTGAACAATATAGCTGCAGTAACACCTCACTATCTATTCTTGTATTTATTCTTATTTATTTACTTGTCTATCTGTTTACGTGTTTACATGCCTATTTATTTTATTTGTTTACATATTTTTTTATTCATTGTAAGCTTCATAATTCCTCTCATAATTTGTAGAACATCAATCCTGTAACGCCTTTTCTGCATCAGGCCTAATTAAAGAAACTTAATTTCTGCGTCAGAAGCCGCTATAGATTAAAGCAGTGAGTGCTCCTTGTTTATCCACGACTATACATATAGGTTCTACACACTCGTGTTCGTGTAGTAAAGTCACTCTAATCCTCTTAAATGTTTTATGCCATCATAACTCCTTCTGTCGTTTGGCAAAATAAGCTGAAGAATTAGCATACGAAAATTGTGTGTGGCTATAAAGTCTATCGGTGATGCATTTACGGGCCGAGTCTTAATTAAACTTGTCGCTACTGATGCTGAGCGCAAACTTTCTAATCGGGCCGAAGATTACACGCTTTATCCCGTCTTTTATGTCGGCTGCCTACCAGATGAAGTAGTAGGCTTATGCACAAAATATGATATTAGCTCATGTCACATGACTTTAGGCAAATGGCTAGTTCATTAGTGTTTGTATCTCTGCATACCGTTCTTGGTTAACTGATTGAACTGTTGGCTGATCAGTTTATTAGTTGGTAGGTTGGTTAGTGGATTAGCTCATTGGTTGGCTGGTTCGTTGATTGACTGGCTGGTTGATATATGTAAACTAAGCAAATTTATTTAACGTATTTGTTTTGCTTCAATTAAATTTCTAGAACGTATTCGTAAGTTAATAAAAAGCCAAGCTTCAGTATACCGCTACCTCGCCGGCTGCTGCTACCCATTTCATTTTCATTAAGTGGAAACGGTGAGATTGGAACTAAAGCAAAAATCAGAGCTAATGTTGATTTACACATCAGAGCAAGGAAAAGAATCAACAACATTTGCTTTTACTGCTGGCGTCAAACTCAATCCACGGCAAACACCTCAGCTGCGGAATACATTACAGAGCAGCGCCAAGCAAAATACGGGGCAAACTAGGGTTCTATATTCAGACCACACCTGTTTGATTTATAATGCATGTGATAACCGGATAATATAAATAAAAACTAGGAAAGATGCATGACAAAAGAAGTTTCTATTCGTTGCAAGTTTGAAGCTACGCCTGTGATTCCGAACATGGCTCGTGAGTACAGGGAAATTCGATGTGCATTAGGCCATTATTTGGCTTCATTATTAGGACCGTGCCTTCAAACTTGAACTGAGTACATATAATAATTTAAAAAACACCGCCGCCATAATACACGTGGAATAAAACAGTCATTAAGGCTTTATATTCGGTAACTTTGGGTTTGCACCTGTTTGGTTCTAATGTTGCCGGTACAACCGCAAGGGCCGTAATCGCACAATACGGCGCCTGCAAATGACTGAAAGGGTTAAAAAGAATGACACGTTGACGTCAGAAACCACAAAGCGTCCTGCCCGAATCAATTTCAGCATAATTTATGGCGATAAAAATACCGAATCACATTAAACTCGAGTTTGAAACGAATGAAACAGGCTCCTGTTATTGCTAGGAGTAGATCAATTAATGCGAAAACATCTTCCTCTTTTAATCCTGCTCGTCAAGGAAGCAGAGAGGCGCCACAATGTCGCCGCACGCAGAGCACTCAAGAAATTTATAAAATTTCTGCAGAGATGGACACAAAAGAAGCGATTATTGCACTCATTAACAACGCAGCGAGTCCAGGCAGGCAAACATTTAATGTAAAGAACATGAATATAAGTATTGTACAACTAGAAAGATTAAACTTAAAGAACTACAAAGATTAAAATCGCAATATTTTTTCAACCAAGAACAGTGAAGCCCGATATGTAAATTTTTTCTTTAAATAAAATCGTATGTGATTCAAGACATATCCAGAAACATGTATAATGAAGAACCAAAAATATGAGGTAAAGGAAGGTTTTGTAAAAGCCTATACAGAAAAGTTTTCTCGTATAACAATCAAGTGTTGAAAATTCGTTAGTTCATTTAAAATGACAGTAAGATACATATTCGAAAATGAAATAATAAAATACATGCTGTTTATGCATGTACAACAACGAAAAATTTTATTAAGGAAGCAATGGTTAATCCTCCCACCAAGTTACGTAATATGTAATCCTGTTATTAATCTGCTTAAATAACGCTTCTTTTGTAGGTAACGAATTGACACCTGTGGTGGATTCTAGGCACACTGAACCTCTATACAGAGTTCGAGATTTCAAACATCCACGAAGGGCACACACTGAGTAGAAAAATAACACATGTGCTAATATAAGTGTCACTGGGTTAGTAAATCGTGAAAACTAAAAATATAATGAGGGCTGATAATTTCCAGCAACTTACAGCATAGAGCTTCTTACGGCAAGAACGTAGCATAGTGTTAAGCACATGCATCAATGCAAGTTTTTTTTGTTGGTGAACAGCTAAACTGCTGTGTGTATGAATTATGTCCATAGGTTTTAGTCAAGCATTCTTTGGGAACTAATTACGTTCATTAAGAATGAAACAAATCCAGGAACAGCAAGGGTGAAACGTTTTAATTTGAGTAAATAATAGTTAATTAAATAAGCAATCAAATAAACAACAACCGAATAAACAAAAGACTAAAATTTGTTATTAAATGTTAAGCAATATTTTGAATTATCTTTTCCATGCAGATTATATCAAGCGTGAAGCCACCAGAAGAAACTAACCAATGACGCACGAAGCCTAGTGCCCCACATGTACTGACGTAGAACACGAACTATTAGTCATGGTGCATTTCCTATAAATCCCCGTGAAAAGTGGTACATTTAGAATCAGTTTGATTACATAATCGCGGTTAATTGCTATTCCAGTCTATGTTACATACTTATTACACAGTTGGTTGCAGATTAATTGCATTTCCAGTCACAGTTTCAGTAAAACTGATTGTTTACGAGCGTTACCCTCAACAAACAACATCAATATTTACTTATTATTCTTTCGTTTTAAATAAATAAGCTGTATACTACATATACTATATAATAGTCACATCTTAATTTAAAACGGGTATATAATATTACTATAGAGTGTAGAATCAGACTGACGATGTCTGCGTCGGTTATGATTTTGAACAGTATTTTATTCTAATTCAAAACTGTGCTATTGAATAAAATGAGAATGTCGAAAATAAAGCTGACTTTAGAAATAAGAAATCTGTAAGAGGTTGTAAGCACAGACCATGCGCATGGACTTGTATATTAGAAGGCGCCATACACACTGTGTATGTACATAATGTTTCGTGTACAAAAATGCACTGATATATAACCAATAACACATAAGCGGCTCTAACGGATCGTGTACTGCTATGTAAGGTGAGGTCTCACATCAGCTTTGCAATTTGCCACGTTGAGTCATTTGCATCTGAGTTCAAATCCTGGTGGACTCATACTTTTTCAACGCCACTTTCTTCATATAATTAGCCGTTAAATTAATTATTGCAAGCGCGATGTCTTTCTTTAAGTGTCACGTACGTAATGCCATTCACTGACAAGAAAAAACTCATAAGGCGATGGTCCTTTGATTTTATAAATTTCATAAAAGATTTTAAAGTAAAAAATGAATACAGTGAAGAAACGGGCTCGTTTGTATAAATTTAAGAATTATCAGTGGTTATAAAAGCTGTCTGGGAACTCAAAATAAGAGGCAACCGTTTGAGTTCTGTGGGAGGTGAATATATACTAGTCCTACAATCTCAGTAATTTCTAAGTCTCTTGTGTACAGAAACGCTCAAGCAACACTTGGTAAAATTATTAACTAAAATAATAGTCGAATTACCAGCAATACTTAGAGTTAAATGTATAAAACATTCTTTTAAGATTTTAGCGCAAGAACATTGTACGACACGGCCTCGTCCATGTTTGCGCTCTGCTTGTTATTTGTATAACCATCACGCCAGTAACGTGTAAATGAGTTTTATTTGGCGTACATGATTCGATCTGCCCGTGTCAGTTTTGATAACCCATTCATACGTTTACCACGCTGCCTTCGTTACATCCAAACAATAAACTTCTAATACAATCAGCATACTTAAGCAATTTTCTCACAGCTTTCTGGGAAAGAGAGAGTACCTTGCCTGTAATTTCCCCTGTCACTAGGAGCACGTTTCTCCCCCGAGGCCACTTAAACAATTGAGCTCCAAATGGCAAGATTTCTGACGAACAGTTTATATCCAGCCACAGCGGCAGAGTATACCTCGATCACGTGCCATTGGCTAAACCAATCAGCAAAGCGGTGTTGTGATTGTAAATATTACTACTAATAATAAACTACGTAGAAGCTATTACACAGAAGTACTTAAAACAATGTGGGAATAAATGACTCGACTCAGTGACACAAAGCATCGACTCAAGAATAAATTCAGTATACTAGTTCATGCGCATGTTTACGTACAATGGTTTAGGTACCAAATTTATATTTCAGCATGTCTTTCACTCTTTCTCAGTGAAGCTGTCATGGAAATCCATTCAGTGTAATATAAACTTGAATCGTTTACCTGACGAGAAACTCTACTGGATTGCACTCAAAACACCGTAAGGCTTTGCCAGATATTGTGCTTTGGGATTTGCACTTTATACCTCCCGTGAAAGCCTAGTTTAATCTTATACAAAGTTTGAAATCTCATTTAAGAATTTCTAGTTCTTTTCTGTCTACCTTAATGAAATTTCTTAACAATTTTCTTTGGCGATGTCCTTAGAGTACCTATCGTATTATTTTTGCTAAATTGAAGCGTTATAGCATATTCTCAGTTGCACTTATATATCATTGTAATATGGTGTTATTCGCCCTAAATTAAGTGGTCTACTGTCCTCACAAGTTTGGATTATCAGGAAATCAAACAAAGTAAACCAAATAGAAAAAGAAGGTGTAATGGCCAAGCATAGAATTTGCTAACATTGTTATGCATCTGCATAAATACATCATTTCCATAATTCCGCAAATACACTAATGCAATAGCTCACTACCTCTGGGACACCTTACATTTGTACAGAAATAATTGTACAATGACCATAACTGAATTGTGTCTTCCACCAAGGGAAGCCCATGTTATAGGTTAGGTGGCGCACGTGGCGTCTGCCTGTAATGGCTTCAGCGAAGCAGGCAGTTCGTTAATTTTCAGAGTAAAAAGATGCGAAGATTGGCTCATTTATCTGATCACATTCATCATAAAATGAGCGGCTATCCAATCACAGGATGTCGTTTTCTGCATCTTTGTCAGCCATTATTTTGGCAAATGCAATCTAAGATATTGCTCTTTATGGAGGTAGCATCGCATTTATTTTCTGTGGGAAATTGATTGGACGTATCTGCACCATAATTCAGAATGAAATATTGTTTGGTCAAACCTAACGCTCATCAAATTTGCCATAGAATTGCAAGTAGGTACACAACTTCTCAGTCGTGGATCATGCGAATTAAGATGATAAATAACTGCGGGTTTCTGACATATAAGCAAGGAATGACAGGAATGTTTGCAAATATGAAACCTTAGCATGATAAGGCGTCCGGTTGCGCAAAAGTTGAACTGCCGACACAGAAACGCAGGTTTAGATTAAAAATCAAAATTACAGATAAAAGACAGAAATGTCTATACAAATGCATTTGTAAGCAATCTAAAGAGATGTAGCTATCTATCAAATAAGAACCTTTACACGATACTGTATAACTATATAATCAATACCAAAAAATACAGCCATCAACGGAATGAAACAGGCAAAGCATCGACCAAGGACAATAGGATTTCAGCTTCAGGTGAACTTATATAAATGCAGAAATTATTCATGTCTTCTACAAGAACACAAATAACGTTTTTCAGCAACGAAAGTGAACATAATTCGAAGTTTAAATACAAACGTACCTTCGCTACGCTGTAGCAAATCCCGGTCCACCGGTTCTGGAAAAACGATGGCCGTATCGCCCCGTTCGATTAGCTCCTTAATTTGTTCTTCCTCCAACTGAGAGTTGGTAGTCTCGGGTCCATCCTCAGTAGCTGACTGACTAGATTCATCTGAGGTCTTCTTGGTATGGTCTGGAGTAGAGCTGGGAGAAACTCGAGTTATTTCTTCTGGCCCCAGGTTAGGCGTGTTATTGTCAGTGACTGTTTCTCCCATTGTATCTATAATAATAATAATAATAATAATAATAATAATAATAATAATAATAATAATAACAAAGTCAATTTAGTAAAAATATTAGTCCAACTTAATTTAAACAAACGTTCTAAAATAACGGACTCGAGTTAAAATACAACAATGTGCTCTATAAAATTCACTTAATGGCATTTAATTCAATTGTTCAAAACACAAGAGTATCATTATTATCTTGAGCATCTTTTGTTCGCTTGGAACGCTTAATTGGCATGCTTGGAAACCTGGTATGCTGCCTCTCTTTAATATAGTGGCAAATTCTAGTATAGAATTTTAATATAGTTCGCATTAAAATCTTATTACTTAGCTAAATAGTAAAGTACATTCAATTATAAATTCACTGATTTAAGCTGACGTGGTCAGAGAAGGTATAATATCCGCTTCTGGCGTGGCTTATGAAAACAATTTCTTTACAAAGTTGGCAAAACTTACGTAACGTTATTATGACGTTATTATAAATTAACATTTCCTCAAAAACTTTTCTAAAGCTGCATTTTCCAGGTATTATTGTCACTATTATTCCTGCAAAACGTCTTTGTCATTTTACTTCCTATAAATTATATTGCAGTTATCTTAGACACTAAACTCAATCTAGTTATTCTGGGAAAGTTGTAACTCAAGACAACGCGTCATAACCAGTTTACAGGCAAAGATGAACAGAGCGGCATCATTTTGTAAATTTGCCAAACAACCGGAGGGAAATAATTCGTTCTGAAACTGCTTTGCACTTACCCCTAGTCTACCTAGAGAACAACTGTTTGATGAAAAAATAAATTCAATTTTACTAACGTTTTACTTTCTACCTTGGCGGTTTACGAGAGAAGTTATGGTTGGAAAGTTAACAAGAGAGTCAAGGCGGGGTGTACCAGAGCTCGTATTAGAGTGAAATAGTCATTTAAACCTACAAAACTGTTAAACTCCCGAGAAGTGTAAAATGAGGAAAGTCTGGCACTTTTAGAGCACAAACATGCACGACGCACGCATGCACGCACTGAGGTCCACTCTCACCATACACACACACTTGAAACTCATCTAGACGCATGGTTTAGCTTCGTCAATGGAAGCTTGATTGCCTGAACATGTTTGTGCACTGTTTAATTGTATTCATTAAAAGCTTATAACAAACGGATAATGATCAGCGGTGAGTCAGGACTCGGGCTCTAATAAAAGCTCAATATTGCTGCCTAAGATACTGTCTAAACCGTCCAGTGAATGACTAGCAATTTACCAAGTAGGTAATTTTGTGCCTTTGTCAGTAGCAGCAGCAATACAGATGATGAGACCTGACCGATAACGAAGAATCTCACTTTCTTTATACACACACAGTCTTCGATTATTTGACAATTCCATATTTCTCGCTCCCTCCATTACTTTTTGCTTGAAACTTATTTACTTTTTTCCTATACAAAGGCAAAAGATTTTTAACCAACTAAATGAACTCTTCTTATATATATATATATATAGGCGTCGATCAACAGATATTTTAGATGAGTCCACTTATATTTAATTCGATTAACTTTAACTACCTTCTTGGGGAACTTGCATTAGGTTCAGAAGGCTGTATAATGCAGTCCTTCAGCAATTACGAGACAACAATGATGTCCTCAGAACCCTTTCACCTTGATTGGATGGGCAAATAGCCACAGATGAATCATCCACGTATTTCAGCTGGGAAGCCATGCAATAGCTCTCACTAGAAGGCGCTACAGTGCATGCTGAGATTGCTGGCCGCGAAGAACCTCGCTAAACCGAACTTATTGTTTTTACTTTTATAACTTGGAATATTAACTGACTTATGCACGACACCGAAATTAATATTATGCATATAGATAGTCTCAGAGTTTGTGAGGGGTAACTAATCGGGAAAGCAATTAGCAAAGTCAATCTTAATTGCTAGCTAGCTGTCCGGTCGATAAATATCAGACTCAAGTTGAATAGCTGCTGATAACACGGCTGACCAATTAAACTTAATTAATTTTCGTTTACAAATTTAAGCAACCAATTTCTCACTTCCTTGCTAAGGACGCATTGATCAGTACCCAAGATTATCAGTATTCAAGAAAAAAATAATGAATTTTTAAATGTACCACCAGAGATAAGTGCATAATAGAAAATCAACGTCACTATACCAAGTAATTTGCCTGAGCCACAAAGACTGGTCAAGACAATGCAGACCACAGGTCCAGATATAAACTACACAGCTTACCAAAATTAAGTATGAACATGAGATGAGGAAAAATTCTCTAAAAAGCAGGAAAGAGATACAAGTACAGATGATTTTTCCTTGGTGACTCTGTTAATGGTTGAGTACAGTTTGCCTCTCCGGCACAAGATCTGGCTTTTACGCTACCGCAAAAACAAGCACCTTCAAACTTTTGTATTTATAACTCTAGGTGGAGTGTTTAGGCAAGTTGGCGCCACGTGAAGCTGGCAGCTGCTCCAGCGAGTGAACAGACATCCTTTAATAAACCTACACTTGTCATGTGCTAGTCTATACATGGTAAACCTATACATGTCATGTCCAAGTCTAAGACTACATGCAGAGAAATGACAGCCGATAAGCTTTTGCCACCTTCTCAAATAACACAACACGGGAAATCTTCTCGCATAATACAACAGGGTAAATTTGTTTGTTATGGAAAGTATGGGGCTATCGTAAGAACCTATCCGCACCTTAACCATTATACAGCCACATTCCAGGCAATATTCTTACACTAGTAACACTGCCGCCTGCATTTGTAAGAAAACATAAGGATGCCTGACCCTGTTTCACGCTGTTATATTATTTCGATTGCACATAGTCTGTTTTCTAGCAAGAATATCACATGCGAGGTACGCAGCTATACCCAGTTCAGGTTTCTCTCTAGGGCTTCCTGGACAGGTGTTGAAGATTACGTGCAAGTATAAGCACACAAATAAACTTTAACTCTGTGATTAATGCTTCAATGAGCCATAAACGTCTGGCGGAATTTTCAGTGGCGCCACTTAGTCGCCTTAGTGTTTATGTATCGCTCCAAGGTGGAAGATTAAGTTTTCCCAAGCGTCTTGAAAAATTTGCGACTATAGATGTCGCCACACCTTGTTGTCTACGATTAAATGAAGACATGTGATACTACGTACGGCTATCACACGTTAAGGTTTAAAAGGAAAAATATCAGTTAAATTAAAAAAGCTTTTCATCATATTGCCCTAATCTGTACAAAACTAAATCTCCTTTTAAATGTACACATATCAAAACTGATCTGCATTTCCTGATTGATCACCCAATACAGTTTTTAGAATTCTATGTTCCATTACTATAAATCATCAGTTTCTGACTAGATGAAATCAGAGCAAGAAATAAAAGAGGTCCATCTGGTCTACAGAAGTACTTCTTTAACACGGGTGACTATGGATGCCAAACCCCCAACATCTGAAATATGCAGCGATTCTCAAATGCCATAGTTTAGATCCTGTATTCTGCAGCTACAAATGAATTCGCAAACAAGAAAGGCTACTTCAATGGTTTTGCTATTTTGTGTATGTCCCACAGAAATGCCTATAATTGAAGTAAGCCTACGCTGTCAATTCGCACAACTTCTGTTACAAAGACAGTTTATACTTATGGTTCGCTCTCCCATAGCAAAAGTCATGTGTTCCTTCAAATATCCAGTCATGGCGCACGAAGTCCAAGAATCTTATTCTGCTTCATTTTTTATTTATACTATTTATTTCGCATGAACAATAATAACTACTGCACTTCAATTTGTTAATATTATATTATAATATCAATCGTTAAAGGACGGTAGGTGTTTATAATTAGATCTTTGTTTCAACGTTGCTTAAATTAAAGAAAACGAATTTTTAGATAAATAGTGTCACTGTAAGCGCAATTACTTCTCAGCCGTCAAATTGCTACTATTGTTAAAATCTAATGGCAGTACTCATTAGACTGTTATAGTTATAAAGCAACGAAAAAGAAATATTTGTAATCCGCGCACAACGCGTGAACTGCTTCTTTTAAAATGGCCACGTGTCAAGAGCCAACGGAAATGAACCGATATGCAGAGTACTTTAGAAGCAATTCTAAAGACATCATTACAATCAGTCAGGTTTGTCTAATGTTCTTATTATCATGTTAATAATGACCTGTGCATCACGGCACGTGTCTGCTGATTGCCAGGCATGAGAACTGTCATTATTGGATCTGACCACAATGGCCCAGCAGCCCGCCATTATTGTTGCTTGTCCACAATACTCGGAGGTGGTAATTTAAGCGATCAGAGATCAACAACAGACGGCTTTGTTTAAGTTCCAAACCAACAGTTAAATGGTTAAATAGAGAACTTTGTTATTAACGGTTGGAGTCAGAAATGTAAGCTATAGGAAGGGAAAATAGATTCAAAATTCATGCACAAAAACTGTTGTATTGTTTTGCTTATTAGAAACCTCCTCAGGCTCGGACAGATTATATTAGTTGGAAAGTGACATACATGGGCTTCAAAACCTCACAGGTAAAATTCTTTTAATGGAAAATCTGGAGCAAAAATCACCACCAGTGAACAGTTTTAGGAAGAAGTTCTTGAAACACAATCTAGCAAACGATTCTACGGCCGTAATTTCGTAATTTCGCGATAGCTTACATGCTTTCTATACATCTATCAGTAAGTCAAAATGCAATTACGTTTTTAATTCCCGCAGGTTATCTCAGAAATCTCATTTACATCTGTAAGTATTGAAATAATACGTAGATACTAGCATTTCCTGTAGTTTACGAAAGTAGTGTAATGTTAGGTATACTGAATGATTATGATCATGCAAACAAGGATGTAAAATGATTCATCTAGCACAACAGCCATTATTTCAATCATCCTCTCCTCGTCTTGATCACCCACTCAAAGCACAAAGACAGGGTAACAATCACCTTAGAGACCCTGGCTTCATAAACTTACAAGCGGGTAAATCACCCACAATCAAGCTGCATATGATTTGTACCGTATTGTCAGCGTGAAAGCGGTCAAATTAGCTAGCGACCACTTCACATGTGATAATTTGTACGACGGCTGAATGAAGTTTGTAACAATTATTTGACGTCACAATGCCGCCCGCTAGAGCGGTGGAATCAAGTACCTCCGCGGGAAACGGTCTCTCAAAATCCCAACATTCTCTGTTTGTGATAAATTGGGCAGAAGTAATACGTCTTTCTTACAAGTGAAGCTTCTATAATCCTTTGTCGTAGTTTTCTTTATTCCAATGTGAACTGATCTTTATGTGAAAGTCGTAAAAACGAGTATGCAGTCATAATTTCGTCTGATCATATCTACTCAGACCTAAAAGTTTTAACTGATGATGTTGATAAACGAAAAGCATTACACACATCTTCAGTTCAACGCCAAGACGCAGGCACGGTTTTATACCGTCTATTAATTACTTTTTACTGACCAAGTCCTACACTGGTTGCAGTTAATTAAGTAATAAAATGTGACTCAATTAGAGGCGTTTTGGTAATTAGTTGAGTAAATTGATGGAAGTAAAACAGCGTTTTATTGCTTCAATTAAAGAACGTACAAGTTTATAGAAATGAGATGAAATTTTAATAGACGGTTATTAATTAAACTTTTAGGATTATCTTGGCGACATCTTGCGTAGCAGACACCTTTATAGTAGTTACCTCTGCATAATTTAAGTCAAATTTCTTGGAACTGTTTCGCATTCAGTTGCAATTTCATTCTTAATTAAACACTGGAATCATTTTTGCAGTTAAGTAAACAGACACTGCAAAATGCGAATAAAACCAAGAGCAAGATTTCCTTGGCCCTGCAGATAGATAGCATAGACTACATTAAACGACATTATTTCACAGCAATATTGTACATGGTATACTGTAGAATAAAAAACAAAAACAGGCAGACACATTGAAATATTTAATGAAAATAAAAAAATGTGAACTACTTCATGTACCGACATTGCTGTGCACGTGCAGTATAATTGCATCGATAGCGAATTACTAAAACAGTTGGGCTTTAACAGTTCATCTTGGCACCAAGTCCTCTAGGCGGCTGATTCAATAAACTCCCTATATGGGGCGTTTGGTTCTACTAAAGAGCTAAGAAACTAATCCTGTCCCATCAAACACAAAATTTCTCTTCGAATGCCACGTGCGATTCAGCTTGTAATGGACAAACAATTGCAAAAAACTGACAAGCATGTAGAATGAAAATGTTTTTCCTTGAAAATGTTTCACTTTGGATGAGGGGGAAAACGATAATGAATTTAAGACAAATAACACGCAATTAAAACAAAAAGTATAGTTAATTAGTTACTCTCTGACATGCTAAATATTGCAGCTAGAAATAATACAACTAGACAAAAACATTGGTTCTTTATTTAAAATTCTTGTAAAATTGTTTAATGGCGTCCACCCGAGTCCCGACAAAGAAAAAGGCTTCATGCCGTCTCAACATTGGCGCATGAAAAGAGCCGCTATTTTGGTAAATCAGCGGAGCAAGACGCCATCTACAAAGCCAGCTCCTGCAGTTCGAGCATCACCTTCATCCCGCTCACGTGAGGCGTTCCTCAGCTTCCACACGGTATTGAACCTGATACGGGGGCGCAGTAAACACCACAGTGCGGAATTCAGGTTAACAGAAGTTTTATGGCCAAGAGGTGGGTGCTTAGAGCAGGCTAACTGACGTAAACAGATGTGCAGGACTAACCCAACAACAGAGAGGTAGAAATAGAGACAAGCCTTCTTTAGATTGCATTACCTAATTATTCGTATGTTCAAATTTGTTTGTGAATATATGCAAATAAAAGTTTAAAAAACCTGTGCAAGTGTTTACAAGGCTGAAATTTTCATCATCATCTTTGTTTACGTGTTTTTTTTACTGTTATGTCACTTTAACGTTACCAAACAAGCCAAGCTACATACGTGGAAACTGACGTATAGATAATACTCCGGTTAGGTAAATCACACAATTAAACATTAATCTCGATATACGTTGAAACTGCACAGTTATAAACTCATTTTATAATTTTGAGCTGTAAACAGTAAAATATCTTTGTTACCTCGGTCGTAATGCACGTACAAATTTATATAAGACCAATATAATCACTAAACATACAATACATGAACATGTATATATGAGCCCTGCTTACAGGACTAGCAATATTCTACCTTAATCAAAATTACAGAATTTAGATGCATATATCATGTGCGGGAAAAGTGCGTTTGTTGAACTTTGTTCACTACGCAATCATGCATGTAATATTTGGCTTCCTTTATTTTCTTTGTCTCATCTGGCTTCATCCCCCTCTGAATCGTGGATTCATAGCAAGGTATTTGACTCAGCGTGCTTTGGTAGGTAACTGATACATCCTTGCTCCCTGTAGAGGGAAGGCCATATGTCTGCAGCTCAAGCGCTATACCTTATATAGCCGTTGTTTGCTGTGAGACAACCTGAGCTGCTGCTGCTGCTGCTGTACGCAAGCCACTCCCATTCACCAAGGATAAGGATGCTAGCGGTTACCTTTGGCAACGGAGCTGCAGCCCAAAAAGCAAACTTACATAGACGAAACTCAGTACTAAACATAAAAACTTGAGTTGTGCATTCCGGAAAACAAAACTTGCTTCACTAGACTGTGAGAGTTATGTTTTAAGACAATTAAAAGATTACAATGTGCGAAAAACTAATTTATAGCAGGAAATTGATAATCAAAATAATTATTTAACATTAAATAATATCTAAAAATATTCTGGCAATATTTGCAAGCAAAGTAAATGTTATGTTTCTACATCTTGAATTTGTAAACAGATTTATCAATTTCAATATTTAAAACACACAACGATTAATTCTTTTCTTAAAAAAATGTTTTGGGTAATTATTATAGAAAAAGGTGAAATCTACTTTGTTAGAATACTTTCTGCTAGGCAATAAAACAGAAAGGTTAATGAATAAATACTAAAAAACGTAATCCTTTTAGACTTGTAGTGTTATAGTGGCAAATGCAATAATATTGAACCGCAGAATATTTATAATTTACACTTTTCTCACATTTCTGTTATTGATTCACCTTATACCTCACGTATAGGTAAATCAATGAAGAGAAATGTGATAAATGTGTAAATTATAAATAAATAATCGCACAGCGTTCAATAATAGATCATTAACATTTCTAATTCGCGGACACTAACAATTTGAACATTTAACCCGGTGCAGGTGTTCAGTATATATGTGCAACTTTCACATTATTCAACGTGCAATTAACACATGGTTAATAAAAAAACTAAAATCTATATTGTAACCTCGAGATGACAAAACGACTGTAATCTATCGCAATAAATTGGCTATGAAGAAAAACAAGTGATAATAAGGGATCGACACCTTAATTTTTTTAATAACATACCTCGTTCCCAAATAATTTTCTTTCTAGTCTTACCTTTATTATTTAAAATAAAATGTGTCGCGATTATTAATTACAGTAATTTTGTAAAATTAATAAAAATAAATAAATGACACAAAAACCTTAAGTGAACGATAAAAATTGTAAAATTTCGATGTTGGTGGACTTTCCTAAGCGAGTTTTGCTGTACAAAAATTTGCCAATGTAGCAGCTAACACACTAAAATAGTCTTTGAATAAACATTGATTTGAACCAATGGCTTACACTGCGAAAGACACTACACGTAAAAAACGAAAAATATTTAAACTGGCAGAAAAATAATATGGTGTCAGAAAGTGGAATACAAAGGACAAGGAATAATTAATTTGCGGATAATAAACGCTGTTCAACATCTATTTTGTTACTACCGTTACAGATAGTATACAACTACGATCTATTTTAATGAAACGTCTATAAAGTGAGCAGGAATTCAAAGTCGCGAGGAATTCGTGTAGCCCTTGCTGATCAAGAAAAAAATTCTGCTGTGTGTCCCGATGAAATTACATTTTAAAAATGACAAAGGATTAGGTAGAAATCAATGCGCAAGGTTGAATAGAATCAGTTTGTGACTGGAAGAGATTTGCTGTAGGTCCAATCAGTCTTGTGTACCCTAATTCTTCCGGTGCTGTCAGTCAAGCTTCTTATAGTCTAGGATGTAATTTCCGTGAGAGATCGCAAGACATGCTCAGAACGAACTTTTACAACCCAACGTCCAATTAATCAGATAGCAAAGCGGTCCAATGACTACTGTTTAATTGAAACTTAATGGCTATTTGTCCATTAATCTGGAGATGAACAGACGAGGCGAGTGACGGCTCAGACTACCAATCAAACAACATAATAACGAAACTGGTATAACTGACAAGCTTAAAACTTAGGCATGTACACATTACGTGAAACAATGTAGGCCCTACACGAAATTAGCAACAGACATGCAGAAACGACAAACTAGAGGCAATATGTAATGCAGATATGCAAAAACGACAAGCCTGGGCCAATGCCCAAGATGTGGACAAACATGCAGAAGTGGCAAGCTTAAAGCAGCTACGTATTTGCATTACTGAGCCGAAATTAAGTAAAATCAGGCAAAACTGACAATGTTGAAACAATGCAGAAGAAACTACGCACGACACGCAAAAGTGGCAAAGTGAAACATTCTGATATCCTTTCTTTCAAAGTAAATCTGCACAACACTATTTACTCAGGGAATGGATAGAGTTGAATAATGTGAAAACCAAAGCATGGTAAAAATTTTGGACCAGTGCGACACAGGCTGGCTCAAATCCCAGTTCGTTGGTATTATATATCAAAACCACTTTTAATTCCCTTCCAATTAAAAATACCTCAAAACTGTCATCAAAATTGCTTTGCTTCGCTCAATAAATGGAATATTGGACCACTAAAACTTTCCAACAAAGAATATTTTAGACGGTTCTGCGAGTATAAATTGTTGACTCAGTGTCCAAAGTAGTCCAGTTTTATACGACAATTATGAGCTACACATGCATATATTGTAATGACGTCAGTCCAGCTAAATTACCACAATGCATTATTTTATATAGCCATAATTAGGTTTTTTACGTCAAAATAGATAAAAATCCCCAAGGGAAAGGGCCAGACCTTCAAAAGGTCAAAACAACCACGCATTAGAGAACAAAGCACTCGAGTTCTTATCAGTTACGTAACACAAAATTATAACATAACTAGAAATAACAGGATAAACAATTTCCCATAAAATCCCAAGACAGAATGCTCGAGAGCCAAGGGTCACGCTGCAAAATAACGTTTCTTTAATATTTTATTTACGTCGCGACTGTGATGGTCATTCAATTCGATGTGATGTCATCATCAGTAAAAATGTAATTACTTTTCCTCAATACACCAGTAGCAATGTATATATGGATCCTTAAAGGTGTAATCTCCAGACACAATGGCGTTACTCACATAATTATCTAACTGCAAACCACAGAGGTATAGTTACATATTATGCCCTAAACCCATTTCCCAGATAAACTCAACGATAACCTAGAACACTGCAATATAATTGTTATATTGTCCTTCAGAAAAAGCTCATTACATCAGACTGAATGACACACTTGCACCTAAACAATTACAGGCACCAAGACATGAAAAAGCCAGTGCATAAAATAAAATAGTTAATCTAATTTAAGCTTATATTTTTCATGGTTTTTACAGCTCATGTGGGTATTTTTTAATGTAGTGATTTTCCCACAGTGCGTAACATTGGTACACGCCTTTTCACTAGTGATTATTAATCAACTAAAGTGAAAATTTAAATTACCCTTATGCAATATAAATTTACAGATTTAATTAGATTCCTTAGTGTTTTGTATCGGCTACGCATTTGTATCAACAGGAAAACAAATACACAATGCTTAAAAGAAAAACAGTTTGTAAAAATACAAATCATATGATTAAACGATTGATGTCGCTGAAGCATCTAAAAGCCAGGATAGTTTTACTTCTAAATATTTCGTCATAGTGGAATAAGAAATTCACGTTTTAATGACCAATGCCGTTTAATGAGTATGGCCCCAAGGTATGTTAATTCAATCGAGTTGCACCCGCATCCCCACTCATTTGTTTTGTGATTTTATGCGTTTCATGTTGCCTTTCGTGCGAAGGACAAGTACATCCTATAGTGGTTATTGTTCGAGAATAGGATTAATTTCTCAAACCTGGTTACCAAATAAGATTAATTTTGTCAGTCATTGTTGAAAACCACAAGGGAAGTACTAAATTGACATGTACGTACATAAAAAGTGCTTTATCATTCTGAAATTGGAAGAAATCCCGCTGGAAGGCCAGAAACTTGAATGTGATGGTAATTTTAATTGTATAACTGATTGGGCTGTATTTTTTCAATATAAATAGAGTAAATTTATAAAATAAACGTTTTTCGATGATGAGTTAGCACAATCTCTGATGTATTTCGTAAAAGTTCGCACACATTTTACGAGCACAACTCAGCACATATACGTAATTTAGGTGTGCGGATATTACGCATTACAGTTTACAAAAACGGCGAATGTTACTTATAAGATTTTTCAATTGACCTTTTGAGAAAACATGGAAACGTAATTGCGATAAAAATCAACAAAAGCCTTTACGAACGATCAAAATTTTCCCGCAATCCCGATTCTCCTGGGAAAGTACAAAGATAGAAATTGAGAGAGAAAGAGAGGAGATTAAATCGTCCTGTACAAAGGGGTTTTGCTCTGACTATGGGCTCGTGTTTATAAGAGACCATTAGCATGTTTTATAAACTCTCACTTCATATGCTATCAACGGTGAGATTTTAAGCTTAAAATCTATGCAGGTTTTAAGAAGACGCATTAGAGGCGCCACAAGTAAATGGGACTCAGCATTAAGGAGAGAGACATTGTGCATGCCTGTGGCACTAGACTCAAAGGTAACGTCATGACTGATTAGCTAATCTTTACTGAGATGATTACACTAGCGGCTCAGCTGGCAAACTAACGCTGTAATTGAAAAAGGTAAAAGTGGCAAGTTTCACCTATTTGAAGTTCACAGCCAGGCTGAAATTAGGAGAAAATTATTTTACTCATCAATCAGCCTCTTAGATGGTGCGCCTGCAGGCTGCTTGTTATGGTAAAGGTGGTTAAGATAAAATAAATGTAAAGGACTAAAGGTGGCAAGGTTCACATTTAAAAGTTAACAACCAGGCAAAAATTATAAGAAAATAATCGCGCAAATGTTTTGTTGCGCCCGTGTATAGCACCGTCATTAATATATTACACCTAGTTAGACACGATAATTAACGTACGCAAAGCGGTAATAGGGTATAGGCATAAAAGCAGAAGTGGGAAAGTGGAGAGTTTCACCTATCCGAAGTTCACATCCGAGCGGCAACTAAAAGAAAAAAGTTTTAGTAATCAGTCGACCTCTCGATGGTGCCGTTGCAGGTTGCACTATTATGGTCATAGCAATAAAACAATGTCGCAGATACTCTCTTTGTTTCAACAACGTTTACAAATGTATAAAAGGCACAAGTGGCAAGTTTCATCCCGGCTTAGTGAAGTTTACAGAGAGCTGAAATTAGAAGAAAATTGTTTTAGTCATTAATCTGCCTACTGTGGTCCGCCCCATTATTATGGCCATAGATATAAAACATCCCGGCATAGTATTAATAGGATTTTAACCGGTCCGCTTCTGTTCTTGCCTGATTGTTGGATTAACTTTATCTGTCGCTTGCAGGTGTATTGAGCTACCTATAGAGACAGATTGTAGGAGAAAAGAAAATCCCACGTGCAGGTTAAGCCTGTCAATAACAATGCCGTGTAATAGTGTATGCTGCAGATAAGAGAGAAAAACAGCCCATTTGCTCGTAGTACATTTAATGCAACTTTCAATTAAGGTTGCTCAATTAATTTAGGTTTCATTTTCGTTTTGATTTCGATTGCGAGTGGGATTTCAGCCCGCATACGTTAAAATCATCTACAAGGCATTCAGAAAACAATATCGATGCTTCCGTTGTGTATAACACTATTAACACGCATCTATTCTGTTTATACAACTGGCACGTAGACGAACCATTTACATTGGCGAATCGTTGATAATTGAGTTTTATTGTATTTTGCAGAAGACTATACTCCACATCAAACACTCCGGGCGTGACTAATCTGATTATTATCACTACACAACTAGATTAACAAAACACCAACACTTCCAATCATGGATTTTAATTGGGTAATGACAAAATACAGAGAACCGACAAGCACTTATGTAATTCAGACCTTTTGATGAATGCTGTAATGTGTATAGATCTTCAAATTTCTTTTAACAATTTCTTACGAATATTTAAAAATGCAACAAGTTAAAAGACTTCAGTTTAACATCTTTTCAAGTCTTACATGAGATACTAAAGCCTAACCTGCATATTTTATTTTAAATATACTGTGCTTAGCCCTTCATTCACTAGTCTGTTGTTAGGTTCACAGGAGGTATTATGAAAGCACTCAAACACTAATTAGACCTGTGCCAATCTTAACGATTAATCAAATTAAATGTTTATGATAAATGTAATGAAATTGTTTGCCATCAATCAAAGCCTCTTAACGTAATTGAATGGAACTAAGAAAGGTTCGGCATGACCATCTGAATGAATATCGGTAAAGGGCAATTGTGAATCTTCACATAATGAAGCCATTTCTAGGTGGATCTCCATGAATAGCTGTAAAACCAAAGCCATGCACAAAGAAGCCTCGAATATGAATGCACATCAGGCACAAACAAATCTAGCAAAAACGAAAGCGTTGTTTGGATACCTGAGTCTGACTAAATATAGCCTAAGAACAAGACTGAAGCCATTGTTTGTAGATTTATAATTATATTTGAATATCGACCAGAAGAAAATTGAAATACATACTACCCATTGTGTATAGGTAAATGGCTCTCAAATAGTTAATAAGTAAAACGAAAAATATGGTTGAAGCTATTGCTAAAATAAACAGATGAATATGAATTAGTATAAATGAGAAAAAGAAAAGAGTCGAGTCATTGTTTTAAAGGGGATATTCAAATAAGGGAATATCATTGAATATCGGTTAAGAGTTAAAAAGAATGCCGACGGCACACAACGTAAAAACGTATGATTACATAATACAGTAACTTTCATTATTTCAATAAACACCTTTAAAATATTACAAATCCTACTGTGGTATTTAGGAACTGAACCCACCAAGTTTAATAGAAATTAAGCCCTGGAACGGTATTCTCTATATGTCTAGAAACTAAAAAGACACGGGCAGTAATCTTAAAGTGAGCAAAGTTCGTTATTTTAAAACATAAGCAAATCAAGTGAACATATAAAAGCACTTGTTATAGATGAAGTGAGCGAGAGATAAGCAGATTATCCTCCCTATACACGCTGCACACTTCAATTAATTTTGCTGAATTTGTTAATGTGATTAACGTTGGTCACTGATTGACTTTGCCTCTAAAATTACCATCACAAGAGCGGAAGGTAAATCGAAGCAATCATTGCCAGCCATCTGCCAGGTTTCCAAGGCTGTTGTATGCATGCCCACCGGTCTGCCACACAGGGGATAGGTTACTTCTAGATCTGATACATCCAATCCGCCCAGTCAGGTGGGAGCAAGAAACAAAAACAGGAGGCTGAACCCACCCATCTGCTGTGCAATCAGAAAAGAGCAGAATCGAAAGGGGAGGTCTGCCTGATTTATACATGTAGCCAGGGTTATATAGTCTTTGTGACATTTTTCACTTAGTAACTATTCCGGCCATTGTGAGGGAAATACAAAAGATTATGAACAGAAGGTAGGGCGATGACGCTGATTATGTACCTGAACAGGCAAGACTTAATGCATTAATTGGCAACGCCTCCTTGACTACAATGAGGATAACACTTGGAACTATCATAACTCTATGCATCATATTAAGTAAAACAATGTCCACATTTAACGGCAAAAATGGTACTGAACGCAGGAGATTACAGTATTAAGTTGGTCGTTTACAGGAATCCACACAATACAAGCAATTCTTCAATAACACGAACATTTGGTATGCTAAACTCGCCATATATCATACTTTGCATAAAGTCTATAAGAAGCTTAAGGTAGAATATTTCTCCAATAATGGCATTCAGATCTGTGGAGGCTTCCCTCATATTTTATACTTTGTGGAAAATGCGCAAAGGCTTAAAGGTACAATGTCTTTCCAAATTACTCTCAATCCGCCGGACAGGTTTGAACTAAGCCGGTGATATTAAAATGCATTTTCATTAAACGAGAGTCAGCAGCTTAGGGCAACATAGATGAGACCATGTGATAAATTACAGAATAAGTGAGCGGCAGGATGAGGATTATCTAGACGCATGAACATCATCTCAGATGAGTATCTGCAGTTTTATTCACAAATGGATCACCCCACTTCCCAGAGGGTTAGGAAGTGAAAAAAATGAGCAACCTACCAGGAATCTATTATCTAGACGCTTCGAACTAAGAATAATAACCGCAAGAGGCAAGAGTTTTATGCGCAGCGGTTATGCTATTTCCCAAGAGCAAGGCAAGAAAAACTAACTGGTGCAGTAATAGTAATACACATGTAACAATTGATTGGAGGATAATGTAAGATCCTGTATAATCGGATCATCTCACTACCCAGGGTTGTGAAAGCAATCTGGCGGGGTGGATTTTTTAATTCCCACCCGCAGGGAAATAGCAATAACTTAGAAAATAATGTAAAATGTAGTTGGCTGAGCTAATTGTTGGTGTGTACGACACGATCCCGAATGAGCTCGACCAGTGTAAATGGCTTCATTTCGTATTGCACTTGGCTTAAGAAAGGGTTAACAGTGTCACTCCGGACCTATGCTTAATCTATTTATTTTGTAAGTTTGACTGGAAGCAGTTACCGTAGCAACCGGATGAAGCATCATGGGAAGATGTTTGCATACAAATGAAGCAGGAGGGAGGAGGAGGGGATGCATGATCAGCGTCCTGGAAGTAATGTCACGCAGTCATTCTATAGAGTTAATGCCCGTGCTAGGATTTCCTGCTGAACTGATTTATTCCTTTCAAAGGCAAATTGTTCATCAATTAGGAAGAACATTAGCAGACCACCTCGTGAAGCCAGACCATGAAGCCATGGAGTTAAAGACAATAGAGACATGATCGATCAATGAGGTAACATGTACACCAACAGCAATAAATTGCTCAATTCTCTCAGTAGGACAACAAGTAGTCATTTCCTTGAATTAATGAAGCTTTTTCATCTCCCGGCCTTTACGGTCACAAACTGCCGCTTAGTCATTGCACAACTTTATCAAGCAAATTGTTTTTCTTTTTTCAATTGAGTCACAATATGGAAGTAATTTCTCAAATGAAAGGCGCACTTTGGAATTTGCTCTTTGAGATGTTCTATACATTTCCTTTAACCGCTTCCCGAAATTGCTCTGTCATAAAAAATCGTTTTGCTTGCGACAGTATGGGCGTGGCAATCAGAAAAAGCTGAATCTACACAAAAACAAAGTAATTATGCTCATATTACGCTTTGTAGAAAGACTTTGTAGACATTGATTTCATCAAACTAAAATAAATATTGGGAATTTTAGAAAATAATCTTAAAACTAATAAAACACAATAGTTAATTAGGAAGATGAAACGTCAACGATGTAAGTATATGGTACCAGGTTCGACTCCTAGTTGTGAAAGGTTTTTTTCACTATAACAACGATAGGATTACGTGTTTAACGCAGAAACACATTTTATAGTTTAAAACTTTACAAAACGATTTTAGCACGAATTTAGTAATAATAGTTACAACAGGTAATGAACCACATGCTGACTAACTGCTATACATATCATTTACACAATGTTTTTGTATATTAAAGTTTTTACATCTAAAATTACGTTTTACACCTAAAATGAAAATCATTAAATTTAACTGTGCATTGAGTTTGCTTACACCTGCGTTAAGCATTTTAAGCGTTTATTACCGCACTTTTTATTATGTAATGCAAATCAAGAAGCTGAGTGCTTAATGGATGCGAATCAGACACCTGTCGGGTTTCTATGGTAATGCGCATCTGCCGCATCCTCAGAGAAAAAGCTAACGAGCTAAAAGGTTGGTTAACGCAATGAAACACCTGAGGCAAGCCAAGCAGCAAATGGTTTCCACTACACGCTGAGAATAAGTTAGGAAGAAAAAGAAGACGAAATGTGGCCACGCCCCCAAGCAGCGCTGATATGAATCTACCCAATCGGTGAAACATCTGGAAGCGCAAATGGTAAATGCAATAACAAGGGGAAAAGTATGAAGAAAAATAAAAAATATCTAATATGCACTTGGAATGCACCTAGTTTGTTGAGTCTTATTTCTGACACTTAACAGAATTAAGTCCATAATTCCTCATCTAGCTAAAATTTACTGGTCACAAAACAAAATACTTTATGTACCCTCTTTGCTTCATTACTCATTGGACGTTCAATTTCACTAGAATTATAGAGCACTGAACGTTTCTACTACCCTCAGGACCCTCAGCCTACTAATTCTCACTGGACCTTCGGCCTTTTCAATAACTCAGGCTGCAAGCAAGAGTATAAAAGAACAGTATATGGGGACAAAAGAAAAAGGGACAAGTAATACAGTAACTGTCTTGGCCATAGCGACGATTCAGAAAATTCCTTCCCATCATCCCATGCAGTTAATCTAGCTAAACTGTCAAATAGAACAAAGCGATAAAGTGTTTTTTGGCAACAAACTGTTGGTTAAAGAATTTCTTTGACAAGAAAATTTTCCAGTCAACAACTTTCCAGCATCTCAGACGCAGAAAAATAGAACTGTCAAGTTTTTAATTTCCGTGTAATATTCCATCATTGAAACGCGTTGAACCGTGAGTCGATATTCATTATGTAGATTCAGTATGGAAATAAGAGGGTTTCTGCTTCTATAAAAGCTCATGTATCCACATAATGTAAAGTTTAAAAATTGAAGCTTGGTTTTGCAGGTTCATAAAGCATATATCAGTACAAACCCGCGAAATAAGTAAACTGAAAGCTTGACAAATTCTGTTCGAAGTGTTACCAAGACCCGAACCCTGATATTCATTCTGAACGGGCAGCAATTAACGTTAGTCCATTAGGCACTGAAAAATTTTTAAACTACGCTTGCGTATAAGCCTAAATAAAATAATAGACATCTAATCGATTTAAATTTTTGATAAGCTTAGAATCTAATGACTACATGTGTTAATGAAAACCAATTAATACACTTTAAATTGACGCGATTAACACATATGCGTTATATAAGTGCTTTGATAATGCTTTAAAAACAGCGGTATGTTTTCATGTAACACGCGCACAGGTAAAGGATACCTCGGTAAACCAACCTGTATTGTTTCTACAGCTGCATGATTCGCATGATCCCACCTGGCCAATGACAATGCGTTATAATTGCTTTATTATGCTATGTAACTTGTAGTTACAATGGACTATTTCACTGATCAATTAAGTTAAACTATAATAAGCCATTAAGAATAGTTTAAGTCTTGTATGAAATAAATTATGATCATTTACGTTCAATTGCAATGAAACAAAAACAGCAGTATGATTTAAACTTTGCACTGCAGAAACAAGCAATTATGCATATGATTGATTTGGCTTGTGACATTTAGAGTGTTCGATATTGTGTACCTGGTTCAAATCTAGGATACGTTTCATTTTTTCATGCATACTTCGTTTCTCTGTGGTTTTAGCGACGTTTGGTTTCAAATCTTTTTAACAAAAAATAAGGTGTTATTCCATAATTGTGAGACGCTTCATAAAAGTTTGGCAGTTTTTAAAAATTGCAATGGACCAGTCGAATTGGTTGCTTTGCGGTTTGTTAGGGTATTAATAGGAAAAAATAAAAATTTCTAAAATAATGAAAAACGACTAAAAGTCGTAATAATAAAGTTCAGTTTGAGCGAGAAAAATGATTATAGTTCAGGACTCCAGTAAAACCAAAAAATCGCTCATAAACGACGAAAAACAAAAATGGCGTTTACAACGTAATTTAGCATGCACAGCTTGACATATTGGTGCATGACTGCATGAAAAGATGTAGCGATTAGAGCAATCTGTGCAAATCAAGCACTAACAAAACATGAACCAATCACTCACGTAACTACACTAGCAATACAATTCCACTTTGCATGCAAATTTATAAAAAAAAATCCGTCATGGCAATTTGTACTTCTTCTATTCAGCTAAGTCACAATTATAAAAAACAATTTAAATCTTTATAACGGTATTCCAGGGGGGATATTTATAATTACATGTGACGAAACCTTCCAATTAAAACGATGATAGTCAATGCAAATAATCAAGTTCGCTTCACTAAAATGCCCCCTTTTATTAATGCTTTTAAAGGCGTATATGTGAGAATATATACATTGATATAAGAATAAAAATTATGCAAATTTTATGTATGTAAAAGTGAAAAAGGCTGTTAGTTAAATGTATTTTATTTCAAGAGTTCAACAAATAAAAAGTACCTAATAATAATAAAATGTTAGCACTATTTTAGATGAAAAACTCATGATAAATCAAACATAAACACAGACATACTATCACAGAGTAAAACAAAACTTTAGCGATACATCTCATCTAGGCTCGTCTTAAGAGCTGTTTATCTTAACTCTTTGACATTTCCAGTTTCTACAACAAATGGATGAAACTCCCAGTGTTTCTAATAAATAATTTGATTACTAAATTATCAAATTAAACTAAAGGATTTTAGTAAAAATGCCGCTCGTATTTACATATATTTTTCTATTATAGTTTTGCCAAAGCTAAAACGTTTGCGGTAAATTCACAGACAGCTAGCGTTTGTATTCTTGAACAGAGGTAAATTAAATTGATTTTGACAAAAGAGTGTCTGATGAATAACAAACAATTCATCAGGGAACTCACGTTGCCAATTAATTTGAAATTATTAATTACGAAAAAGTCAATTTAGTTAATACAATTTTACCTCTGGGTGCGCGTGTTCCAGCGCAAGAATTAGTGAGGAAATTAATATTATATATATTATGTTATAAATTATATATATAATATAAACTTAATGCAAATTTTAATAAAACTAAATTCAAAAAGCTAATGCAACCTACATTATTCATCAAAATGACACGTTTAATTGTTTGTAACGAATGTTATCTAGTTTATGCTTTATGTGAAGTAAATGCAGTCAAGCAGGTAAACAGGTAAAACATTTTAAATCGCAAGGGAAATCAACGCAGACCCCACGCCACGTGGCGCTGTGTGTTAAAGTCAAAGGCCGTGAAATGTAGATAATACCTAGAATACAAAACACGGCGTCTGTTCGCGCTTGCATAAATTTAACAGTCACGTTTACGGAATATCGTAGAAGCCGTGCAAGTAGCGATAAACAATAAGTAATGGATTTAACAAGAAGGTTAACTGATAAATTCCAAAATAAGAGCCTTGTTTGTAAAAACAAAACAATAACGTAACATAGATCGTAATGCCGCTATATAATTAAACGAACAGTGACGAGTACGCTAGTTAAACTCATAAAATAATAGTTTTGACTTTTGAGAAACAACGCCTAGTCAGCGAAAGCAACATGATTTAGAATTTTAGACCTAGTAGAAAAAACACAACGAAGTATATACAATAATGACCAATGATTAGAAAAACAATGAACACATAAAAATGTAGCGCTTTGCTCGTATAGTAATTAAAAATTTCAATATCTTGACAATTTCAACATAGACAGAAACGCATGGCCCTAGCGGCTGACGCTGCAGGTAGAATAATGCATTTTGCGTTTGTGAATTCGTGAATTCGCAAACATTTCTAACAAAGGTAACTGCTAATGCATTTTTCCCCGGAGCGCGCTTTTCTTCCTTCTTATAACAAAGCACCTGATTTTGAAAATTCCTGAGAAGCTCAATTCTAATTAATTCCCTAAATAGTCCGCACTTGAACAGAATGTGTAATTTTATCCTGACTCGCCGTAGTGCTAATGAGTCAAACATTTTTGCAAAACCCTCGCATTTCCGCGTTAGGTTAAAGCTAGCATTTTATTAGCCATTAAACAAGTAGTAACAGAGTACGATCATACGCGTTTGTAATATTTGGTACATATGCTTCACAAAGCCCTCATTCTAATATAAAAGCACCAGTTTAGAGGTATCCTTTTTTCGTAATGTAGGTGCCTCGCAAGGAGGTAATGTTAGCATCTAGGTAATGTGCTAACTTCGCCGCTATTTCGCGGAATCTAATTTTTTTTAAAGTTATACTAAAACTTTGCAACAGAACGTGAAGGCAAATATCAAAAAGTTTCTTCAGTACAACTTTAAATTTAGACTTGTTCGAGACTCAATACAAAAAACAAGTAACTAATAATAATATCGTCTAACTTGCAATTTTTGAGTGACTTACTTTTTGCTGATGGTATAAACCAGTATGGTGGCATCTCTCTCCCTTTTCTCTCCCTCTGTGTCCTTTCCACCAATAATCTTAGCTGCTTAAAAACCACCCTCTCTTTATCAATAGCGCAGGTAGACTGACTGGGGCACACACCTCCACTCACCTGATTCTAGCGTTGTGACATGTGGCTCGCAGACCCTCTTTTGTTAGACAAATATCACTGCCGCATATACATCCCAATTAACCCATTTTGCAGCCCCTCCACAATCTTCCCCTAGTAAGGTTACACAACAACAAGGTGCTAACCTTTGTTGCTGTTTGTATAGGCACACTTCAAAGTGCGGCCTGTGAGTGACCACTGACCGCTGGTCAAGAGATGAGTGAAAACTGATACCAGTGTCAAATTTGTACAGAGGTTCAAAACTGTTGATATGTATCTGCACTCTCGCGCAGGCGGTCACCATGTGTCTAGTAAGGTTAAACACCTCTCCCAGCAGGTTTAAAATTACCGGCTATTACATAAATTCACGTGCAAGTGAAGTCATACGTGGATGACGTAATTGCAGAACTCTTGCAAGGAATGTTCATGCGAGAAATATTATAATTGCAATTCATATCATGGTATTGCTGCAGGATGAGGTAGCATTATAGTTAAAAAGATGCGATTAATCATATTAGGAAAACTATACTCACAGCGAATATTCGTTATTAATTTTGTATGATTTGTCTTAAATTTACAATAACTATTATTAGTCAAATCCGACTTTGCAACACTAAACAGGAAAGAGAACTTCAAACTCTAAATGGAGAGAAAAATACCCAAATCCGGTTGAAGATAACACTCAAGGTACACACTGATGAAACAGGAACCTTAACTTCCTGTTCACGTAAAAAAATTGTGCAGTTTTCGCCTGCAAACCTACTCACACAACTATCGTTCGAATGCTACATCATCCCCAGTATCTCTTACCAAAAAATGTACAGATACATGTCACGTGAAACTCTAGGAAAAAATTTCCAAGCTTTAATACTAGGTCTAACAATATGACTGTGTTAGTAACAATAATACAATTACTGCTAGTAAACTAATAATGCAAATTAAGTCTTACCTTATAGTAAAGCATGCAATGTTATAAGCAAACGTACAGAGTTTCCTATATTACTAATCCAGTGTTTAAGTTAGATTTGTTTGGGCTTACCTGAAAAACAAAGTGAATTGAAAAAAGAGTGGAAATAAACGTTAATGCGCAACCTTTGCGGCTCAATAAACACTGTTTCCCAGTACTGCAACGTTTAAAAAATTAGAAGTGTTCTAAACAAAAAAATTAAAAAACTACCGAAAGTTACTGCAGCAACTAAACGTGTCTTGATGCTGATGTCTTTTAACAGACTTGTCTATTAAATAAATAATTCAGTTTAAATCAACAAAGCTTAAAAACAAAAACTTTTAACAAGCTCACTTATTATATTAGTCACTGGTAAGTCAATATATTGAAAGGAGATAATTGATCATTAAAAGAAAACGTAGTGACAGCAGGGACACAAACCGCAGCATAAATTATATTTGACCGCTAACTCATAATCACTTGTTAATTACTAACAAATAAAGGTGAATAGGATGTTCTGTCCACACATTAGCAGGCATGAGAAAGGTAAATAATGACTGGTCGCAGGACGATTTAGTTCGTTAGGACACACACCAGGGCGGCGCTGCACATTATGCTGCAATGATAGGTTTTTGATGCAGCTATTATCATTTGCAAACAACAGTGTGGCCTGTATAAATCAATAGATAGACCACACACGTATGCGCAGCATTGCAGGTATCATGAAGCTCAACTCAGTCACCTATCATAAAAAGGCTTCATGTTACGAATTGCCAATCTCACAGGTGTCATTTTTATCAACTAATATAAAAGACATCACTGCTTTGCAGAACTACCATTATTAAGCTGACAGAGATGCTGCCCAGAAACCCAGTAACATTTGATTTCCATTCATTCTATTCAATTGCACTACCAATTGCCCATGCAACATCAATTTCAAATTTTGGTCGCTAAATTTTAGAGAAGTGGCCTGCAGTGCTACATAGATGTACGTTTAATACTTAGTCTGGGTACTTCGGATTTTTTTTTGCAAAACTTAACGATTATAATTGTTCCTAGCAATAATTGTATTATTGATAAATCATTACAGACTGAAATGAGGCAGTTTTCTTAGTCAAACATCAAACGTTAACACATATAAAAAATAAAATAAAATAACCCGAAGAAAACGAAAAATTAGTGTGTATTTAAACCAAACCGTTTAAGTATAACAGTGTTGTCACTTGAAATCACTAGTTCATTAAATTTAAAAAATCCACAAATTAAATTATCGTTTAGTGGTATAGAAAACGCTTAACTAACTTATATTATCATTAATTTTTAGGTTATTAAATTACTACAACACCATGGAGGCTGATTTATTAATCAGTTGACCTAAAATCAACCTTTCGCGCTTACAGCTGCTTGAAGTTCAGCCAAAGTTTTGTCCTGTAAGAAAAAAATAAAGTTCCTCTGATCTTACAGGTTGGGTAGAGCAAACGGCGTGAATTCTTGAAAAATAATAAACAAAGGAAAACCGAATTACCTAAATCAGGTTAACAAAGAACGTTGTTTAACAGTGAAGCCAGACTTCTTCCACGCCCAGAATCAGAAAAATAACATTAATTCGGTAAACAAAGGAGGAGTGTGATGTTTACATTGGCAAATTATCACCATTCCATAGAACTATAGGCCTTAGCAAAATGTTAATATCCATAACATTATAAAGCAAAAATGCTTTTAAGTATCAGAGGCCCATACGTAAATTACTTAATTACCATACATTTTTGCCCATCTGGTCCAACAAGGTGGTCATGTTACAAGCAGCCCTAGACAGAAGCTGGTTTGTAAATGATGGACAATAACCATAAACATATAAATCAATGATTCTTGGACAAACAAGAATAAGTAGTCGGTTACTGGTCAGTGGTCACACAAGCAGGGGCGCACTGGGAGATGACCAGATGACCTGTTTAAATATGAAGTGCTAAATAGACCAGTATCCTGACCTAAAAGAAACAGACGCTGTTCTAAGTCAAGACAAATGTTTTTCTGACAAACGAAATACAGAAGCATATAGACCTAAAAAGAGTACCTGTATTTTATAGTCTCTGTATAATATTCGAAGATTACGCGTCTAACCTACTCTATACATACATGTATATACAAGGTATATTTTGCCCAACAGTTCCAAGTATTATACGGTGCGCGGTGTATCCGGTGCCAATGACATCGGGGGTTCAACTTATAAAGCTGTTACTTGGCTGCGATAAAAATCAAACAAGTAAGATTCTGATTCCATATCTCCTGGAAGGCCAGAAAAACTCATTCCACAGAAAAACAAGTACTTAACTTTACTTTTTCAGGGCGGGTAAGTTGAGATAACTAGACTTCAACATAGACATTCTCGAGTAACCAATCTACAAAAAGGCAGAGAGCCCTACTAACTCCAGTGACACCAACCAAGGAAGGAGACAGTAAATGTTAAACTAGCTACATATAAGATCTCGAAAGTCACCCCCAAGATACCCTGGAAGCTTTCTTTATGGAAAAACAAGTGATCTCTAACAAATAGTCAACAGACAAAACAAATGGATTCACCTATTGAGAGGTGCATGAATGTAAGTCATGCCACGAGAAAGTTGGTTACCTCACCTTGAGTCATCAAATGTGATCGCCCATAAAGGCGATAACCTTACCCACACGAAGGGCAGGTAACCTCACCCAACCAGGAAGTCGTTTAATACCTCAACGCAGAATCAGCCATAAAAGAGCGACGGCTAATGAAATTTACCTATCCTACGTGCGTGTGCTACGTGATCAATAAAGGTGTTTTTGCCATGCATTCACAGCCACGAGTGTTATGATATAACAGAGAATCATCTCTGACATTTAAGCCAACTCATGTACAAAAATATAGCTCTTTGTTGCTCCGGCGGTTGCCCTACGTTCATTAGGTGAGATGACTAATCCCGCTTGATTGAATTATGGAAGAGGCGAGCCAGGTAAATGACTGTTAAATAACCTGGAATAATTGCAGCCTGCACTATAAATTACCTCGTTTCGTTGCAAGATCTTTGTGTGCACTTGTAATTATTGCGCTCAAATAAATGGTCTTAACACTTTATAAATGATTATAATTTCCATGACTAATTCCTCATCCTTTTTATACACATGATACACTCACTCTAAAGAGGTACACATTAAAGTATACACTTCAAATTTCAAAAGTTGTTTCACTCTTTTCAGTATGGTTATTGTGGTAAGATGTGGAGAAGAAATTGTATATGATTTGGCCTGATTTACGTTTTTACATGTATACATACATACTATAAAAAGTTGTTCCAGACTGACTCGCATGTTGTTTCTTGTCAGCTACAGCCGTCGTCGTATAAGATTTTTTTTCTTTGGCAAACACCTTTTTCGAATAATTATCCCTAATGATCATCCTCAACATCACTGCAACCAATGCAGGCTTAATTTAGCCTGTATTTACGTGGGCTCACCATGTAGAAATTGAATCAGTGAGGTGGATGCAAGGCTATATGTAAATGAAGCTCCACGTCCCACACAAACTCAATCAACTACTAATTACCTATGATTACTCTTTCCTAGAGCTTCTACCTGCTAGTGAATAGTCAATCAAGAGCAGACTTACACAGCAATCACTGCCAATTCTACAATAATTACCGTCTATGCTGCATCCTTGCACCTAGAGCAACGGTTACCATGGCAACCGTAGGTAAGAGAAGAACTGATGTAAAACACCTTGACTATATCTCTCATACCAGCTAGCGCCATGTTGATACAATTTATGCTGCGGCATGAGAAATAATAAACTGAAGCCAGTTTTTATTGCCGAGGAAAGAGCTATATGATATTGGGTAAAGGAAACAGCAGGTGCGGTTCATTGGAACAAACTGTACTTTGTGGAACAAATCTAAACAAAAATGTAAGTTGAAAACCCGGGCAGGATCATACATGCCGCCCATGAAACATAAATGTACTCGTAGTTGAAGCTGCACACGCTGTTATTTTTTATTTCTTTACTATTAAAATAACCTATAATTATTAACATTAATCTCGATTTTAACATTTAACAATTACCACTGATTTTACTTACACGATGCAGGAAATCATGCAAATAAAGCGAGCATATAAATGTATCTAAGCAGTTAATAACATGATGCTGATTTACAGAATTTATATATATGCTTACAAAAAAACAATTACCGGTATATAAGACGACGGAAATAAAAACAGCCATCAATTTTGCAACTTTCAACTACATATTAACTGTAAATTATTGTCTTTGTTTGCGTATTTGAAAAGTCTGAAAAGTGATTGATTCTCTTTAATCCACGAGATTTCAATTTTTGTTATTAATCTTTTGTTTACAGAACTACAAAATGCCTATAGATTACAGTAATGAAAATTTTTCATTTTAAAAGCTTAAATTAGCCAAATTTAATCAGGTGTATAAGTACCAACAAAAGACTGCCTGTGCAGGATAATAAGCGCTATCAACGTTCCTTTAGTCACAATCATTAGAGTCATTATGGTCACGTAACAACCGTCACGCGCAATCAGCCCGATTCTATCACTGATGACACCTTTATAACCTGCTGCTCATGCAAATAATTAGAATAATTATTACACCTGTATATAGCATGCAGGTGTCACAAAGGCGTGATTTATGGCTGTTTAAATCATTCTCTAATAACACGTCTATACAAGAGATTTAAAGGAAACATGCATGGGTGTATGAACGATTAAAATTTATAGTTATCATCAACGCAGTTAGTTTTCTAAATTTAATCACAATCTATGTTTCCTACCAAACATAACAGCTGCGGGTTTTCTCAGTTATACTTTAGAATACATCTACACATAATACAATTTGTAAAGTAAATGCGAAGCGTAAGATAAAGTATAGAATGAATCTAAATATGAATTCAAAAACTCAACAAAAGATAATGATAAAATAACAGCGATGAACACATTTTATGTAAGAGGGCTATACATTTTACACAGAGAAAAATGAAAAATATAGCCCTTTACAAATTTTTAATTTCCAAAAGCAGAAGACATTTTATATTAACTTGACACATTTTAAATAAAAACCTGGCGATTTTAAATTGAACAGGTGAAGCATGGCATGTTGCAAAGTGAAGCTTAATTATAGTATACTAGGTTTTTCACAGGTAAGTTTTAGGTCTTCGGTGGGAAAGAGTGTTTTAGCACTTTGATCACTTGATGACACAGTTACACTCGATAAGAAATTATTTTAACGTAAAATTATACTAATTTCTATTTTTTTACAGTTCTAACTGCTGAAGGTACAGGATTTACCTGTAAGCTACAGCACATATATATAAATAATTCATATAATAAACTACAGTTCATATAAATTTATCATACTTAGAATGCTTAAATTTCTCTTTCAATTTTCATTTTTCTCAGGTAAACGCCCCCCAGACCACACACGCTAAACAGCAACCAATCAGAAATCACCAGGTGAAAATTCTGCGCCAGGTGTACCGCTACCTATATACGAATCACACACACACAGGTAAGCGACAGCCAATCAGAAAGCGTCAAGGTTAAAGTTCTGCTTAAATGTGTCTACCTGTGCGCAGCTTATCAAGGAATGGTGGATTTACGCAAGTAAGCTACCAATCGTAACAACAGCAGTTTGTTTCGCAGGTAGAACAGGTAGAGCTGCGATTTGTTATTGACAAATGAAACTGACATACCTACAATCACACACGTACAGATAACCTAAACGTCAGTAATGCCTTTTTAGAAAGTGTAGTGAACTTCAGATACTAATTAGGAGTAAAGTAGTATTCTACTAACAAGCAGAATGAAGCAAAAATTTGTTTTTGTAAAACTTACTGAAGTATTCGTTTTGTATTTTTTACATTTTCATACTATATATACAAAACCGATAAGCTCCCACGCACATATCATTATTAGGAAAAATTTTTAGCCAAAACAAAATTAAAATGGCTTATATAATATATGACTCGCGTGTATTAACCAGAGATATTCCTAAATTTTTTGATCAATCAATCAACAAAACAAATAACATGTTATATGTGAATTTTGTTTTCCCAGTGTGGTAAATGGCCAGGTTTACGGGTTTGCGGTAATTTTCTGAAACTGCAGGCTGCATAATTTTACACGGCTTCCATTAGTCACTAATTGTTTCTGCGTAATATCCAGCGTTTTCAGCACCCGTGAGATTCAGGTAAAACTGTAAAATTAGAAAATTTCATTTCGCAGCGTCAGGTTAATGGGTTGCAGTGGGATATGATAGGTGAAATAATCACTCGTGTAATTGTGGCTAAAACCCGGGCAAATTATGTATAAAATGTCAAAGTGTATGATAAAACCCCGTGAGTAGATGCAAATATGAATTTATTACATCCCTGTAGCTTTGGTAGATAATAACACAATTAGGGATACACATATATTCATGAGCGTTTTGCATTATTAACGTCCAAAAAACTATACAAGGACACACGCGTAAAAAGTGTTAATATAATTATTACGTTTTTCACGTTTTATTTCTCAAATTTTGATTCGTAAATGTGTATAAACTGTCAGGTGACAAATTATTTTTGTTAGTTAAACAAGTGCATGAAGCTTGGATATACTACGAGACTTGCTCACCAGTTACGCGTGATATAATAAATACTGTGCTACCTATATATATTATACATGTATATATTAATATAGTTTCATTGTTTTAGTTGCTTGACAGAGACTTTTGCGATTAATTGCACGCATAACTTCCATTCGAGGACTACATTTCTTGTTTACAATTAGTTCCTAAAGTCTATACCAAGGAAAACTGGAACGTCCTTGAGAAACTGCACGAGCTTTACACAGATGGATGGCTTAGAATAAAAGTAAAAAGGCGAAAATTAGTCTAATAGCCCATCCTGCAAATCCACGGTGAACTACTGCCTTTACAAACAACAAAAACGGTGAGATAAATAAATCGAATAAATATTTCTAATAAATGTCGAATGGAATCCAAGGTCGAATAAAGATTCAGCCTAAAACTTAAATATGGACAACACTGTATATAAGTTTCAATTATTTTGACAGATTATTGGTCCAAAATAAAATAGCCATTACTTTGTTTTAAACACACAACGAAGGTCCCTCGGGCCAAAACTTTTTTAAATTTCAACGCAATTAAAATCTGCACTCAATTTCAGTCCATGACCAAGCACAGCTATAATATAAAGATCGTTTACCTAACAGATTATGCATACGCCTGTCGCTTATGTTAATCCTGTTTATTTTCAAAATGGGCAGGTGAGAGTCGACAATAGACACTTAAAAAGGCAACCGAAATTGCCGCTTAAGGAGTCCCCCATCTGTAGGTAAGTTCATTCAATCTAAGGTAGTTCACTGTTGTTCTGTCACCTGGGCACGCAACGCTCAGGTGTTGGTGCCGCTACCTTGAATGAAATTACCGTTAAATGCACCGCTTTATTATTATTGTTTGCCAGCATTTTAGCACTACAATAGGACTTTGACTCGTGCTCACACATCCGTTATTCACATACATGGCGGGAAGCTAACATTGTGCCTCGTGTATCATAGCGCTGCATATCTTTTAATGACTATAATTGGTAAATTTAATGCAATAGAGACTAGCAATTAAAGGGAGTCTAATATACACACTCACGCACGCATCCAAACACGCATATATGCACGTGCGAACATTTACGCAGACATATACGCAATGTAGCCTCGATTTCACGTCTTCGATTTTAAGTAAAAGAAAACTAAACGTATATAGATCTTAACTTCATGCAATTGTGCTTTAATTCGCTAAATTTGAAAACTCCGTGACAGTTATGATGGTATCATCATAATAAATTTTGCAAAATTGTCACTAAAAACTTTTTAGATCAGCAATTATGGCATAAAATATGTCGACTCATAATCCCCCCTCCAAGAAAAACTACTTTGCCGGGTATAAAGACGATATTTGTACGATGGGGAGCTAGTGCACCAACCAAGAAACGAGTCTCGTAAAACACGAAATTTCTGAAAAACTTTTAGTTCATCCGTAGTTCCTTTGTTTTTCTGTAACAGTTTCAATTAACAACCCCTCTCCAAAAAATTGAATTAGATTAAGCACATCGCTCCGTGAGAAATTAAAAACGAACATGCAGAGCACTAAACGAACCAAATTAACCAAGGCCCCACTCCGAAGCGGAGGTTATGAGGGTAGAGACTGCACAGTCATGGTCGATTGCCATGAGAAGTTATTTGACTTGATTGAAGGCTTACGCCAGGTCGCGTGCCGGGTGCCTAGGTGTGTTGCTTTGCTTCAGTGGGCCACAATGATCCTATTAACTGCAGGCTAAACCATCTGCCGTTATAGACACGAGCTAAACTATTGTTCATTTTACAATAGATATGATGTAATAAACAGCACCTTATTTTGCACCCATAGGAGAGAGTTATGTGCCAAACTCTGTAACATAATCTTGAGCGTTTGATCAATTGAGAAAGAATGTACAATTTGCTGCACATTGCAGTTCTACAGCGCATCTGATTACTGCGTTCTACTATCCTTGTAATCAAATATCGAAGTGGATTTTTACGGGGGATTATCTTAAACAAGTCACCGACAAACTTACTGTATTTAGCGGGGCTGATCCAAGAATTGGTCTTATTTTACTCGCGCCTGCGAGTACAAGGCAGTTTTTCCATAAATTTAAACATCTCGGTTTTCGCCTGGCTGGTTTAATAGCTAAACATTTTTGTCTTGACTTCATTAAATCAACTTTTCAATTGTCACTCACAAACAACATACCACTTGCCAGTAACAACAAGCCAAAGCTTTGAATTAATGGTTGTGTTCAGAAAATTGATCATTACTATTAGTTTTACCGTGGAATACCTATTTCGCGGAAAATCTACCTTTTCCAGGGAGTCAAACGCGACATTTTCCGATTTTACAGCTTTCCTGTCTGCGTCTGCACGATGACTACCTTTTCTTGGATGAAATTTATCTATACTATCCAGCTACATCGTATTATTGCCGACTGGACAGCTGTGATGAGCACTGAAACGTGTCAGGTGCAGGGCGGATAATGTTACATTTTACTCTAAATAAAAGTGTGGAAAAAACAGTTTGTACAACTAAATTGTAGAAAAGGTGGCCCGGGTGGGATAGCTACAAGCAGTTTTTCCTTTATTGGCAAACTCAACAAATGTTAATTATTATTAATGTTAAATTAACACAACAGTTATTGTTAATATAAACAAATGCATACGATTTACAAGAAATTATAAATGCTAATTTCAAGAGCACAAATCCATGAATGAGATCACATTCATTTTATGAAACCAAACTAAACAAGCCGAAAGAAAAATGTGAAAGACATAGCTGGAACAGGATTTGAACTGGGAACGTTTGAATGAATGTGGATTGTAATCCAAATGTGTCGGGTTAAACATAGGGCCTAGTACCGATGTTTACACGTTAACATTTTTTGTTTGTCCTAGTAGTAGCTTTTGACCAAGCTTGGTTTCGAAACTTTTATGCATAGTATTAATCCGTCAGCCTGGAAGAAAATTACTGTAAAATGATAATGAGCTATGAGTCAAGTCACTGTTTTAGCCCATCAGTTTTTTTTTAATTATTAAGTTATAATGGATCCAAGGAGGAGAAATTTAATGAAATTTCATTTACTACATTTAATCGATGAAGTCTGACCGACCTAATAATTAAAAATTGCCTCTTGATTAAAAATTTCTCTTGAGTATTAAGAGAAAAACTACCAATCATTAATTCACGCGCCAACTTTGCGCTCAAACGATTAATGAGGTCAGTTTGCTAAGTTTTCCTCCCTAAAAAAATCTGAAGAAATAGATAAACATGAAAACCTCCAAAAACTGCAAAAAATCCAACAAATCCAATAAGATGCAACAGCAACAACAAAAATCCTCGACGTTTTTCAAGCAGTATTTTTATATAAAATAAAACAACTGCTAATCTATATGCTTGATAGGCTTTTGCTAATGTCAAAAAATTCAACTGCTTTTTCCCAAAATTATCTTTAGATACTTTTAATAATTAGGTGTAGATAAAGTAATTAGGTTACTATTAACTTTATTCGGGTAAAATGTACTGATAATTGATTACGAATTTGTTCTCCATGCATACAACCAAAAAACTATACATCTGGACACAATGAAGAAACTGCACGAAGCAAAAGTGACATTTGGCAGCGTCTAAGAAGTACACACTTGAAGCCCTAGCGTACTCATGCCTTGTCATCAACATACCCTGCAGCATGTAATGGCTTTATAGCACACCTTAAATACACGCTCGGAAAAGGTACGCAATCTCTTCCAACATATAATTAAGCATTTAAATCCTGTATAGTAGCTGAGATAAGTAGGTAGAGGTTGTTGGAAGGATCTGCATGACATGTGGCCGGGGTTTTATAAGATGTCACCTGCTGCAGACGGGTGCCATTGTTTGTCTCCACTTCTGATTGTGCTGCTAATGAAAGGCAAATACACAAGACAAAAACCCTTGATTGAACCTATTAAACTGCTTTTAAATGCTAGACAGTTTCGTGCTTTCTCTGTATAACATTCAGGTAGAATAGGTTCCATTTTAACATAAAATGCAGTTTCCTATATACAATAAGTACATATGGCACGCAAATAGATAAGTATAAATAATTTAATATATATGTATATATAAATATATTTATGAACAGTATCTTCTACACGTTATACACTGCTTTAGGAATAGACACTTTTTAATTAAATTTGTGTCTTACAAAAATCTTGGAGTACAGTACTTAACAAAAATGTGAAGACAAATTAGAATTAGTATAGCTGTATTTAGGTACATTTTTGCGGCTGTCTAATAAATTTCAAAACCATTATTTTAAATTTAGTATAAATTTAAAAACGTGGGAATGTAGGCAACGTCTCATTTTGAAACAAAGCAACGTTTCAAAGCATTATTTGATAGACATATTTAGCAAAGAAGCAATGAATGCATGTATGTGCGCCGTTGTTTCTTGTATTAACAAGCCTTCTAGGGCTGCAGGTAACCGGAAACCGCACGGACCACCTGAGGGGCTAAAGTTATAAACTTCCGGTGCTTCTGCAAATATATTTTACCTGTGTTCCTGCACGTAAAGTTCACTTCCTCTCTTTCTCTCTCTCTCTCTCTCTCTACACGTCAGAAAAATATCTCTAGGCGCCCTTGAACAACAACGCGGCCACGTAACGTTTAACCTCTGCTAGTAACATCATCTCTAAAAATAAATAGCTATGAACTTCAGACCATGCATATACCTTGGCAGACTTTATTTCCTTATAAAATATAGGACATTCTCGAACTGCCCACGAAATAGAGCTATTGGCAATAAAACCATAATATATTTCTTCTATTTCTCTGTGGCAGGTGGGCCAGGCACACTTATCCCTCCAAACTACAAGCTATACAGCTTAATCAAGTGACTAATCTTAGGTAGCCGCGTGCTCTATCCCTTGAGGTCACAACTTCAACTTTATGAAGTGTAATGCTGAGTAATTAACAAATATTACGTGTGTTTAATAACCTGCATTGACATGTGACACTATATTTGTCATGTATAGACTAAATCTACACAATTTGCAGAAACATTTTAACATGATTTGCACAGCAATCAGAGTGAACTGGGATTAATTTTTAACTAAAACAATCTATTTTGTCTTTTTTGTTTTAATATTTTTTAAGTTTATAATTATATAGTTTCCTAATGAAAATCAATAAGCGGATAGCTAAAAATGTTGCTACATACAAAGCACACAATGCAAAAATTCAATTGCATTGAACGCATTGTCATAAAAAGAAAAAAAGACAGTTAACGACCTTATTCACACATGGCAAAAACACTTTAAATTCCTACTTAGAGAGAGAATATATATTTCTCAAAGTATAATTAATGTTTAATACATATAAATTAAAAATCCGAGAATAGGTTTTATGGTGCACATGTGGGAGTCGCCCGGGGGAGTGGCAGAATATGGCTTGCAAAAATAGACTCACAGGTGGTGGATTTTGTTAGACTAAATTACAGCCTATATGTAAGTATAGCTTGAGGGCGGCACATGACATAGATTAGTACCTAGATAGCATAACGTTTTAAATTAATGGGCAAGCAGCAGAAAAATTAGCCTTACAGGTAGGCTGGTTTGTAGTGATTAAATGGTACAATTATCAAGCGGTCATAGTAATTTATAAACAGTGGATGTTCTTGTAGGGACTGTTAATTAAGGCTCTGGCAAAATTATAGTTGACATTAGCCTATATTAGTCCAAAACAATTCTTGTAGATAACGGCATCAGTGTTATAAACGCTTATTTTAATAATATATACAAGACACGTATCGCCACTTTGCCGAGAAAGTAATTTTTAAAAGGCTAGCGCCTTTTTATTTTTGCAAAGAGTAAGTCTGTTTTAGCTAAACAACTAAGCTTTTAGGCATTTTAACTATAGTACAATTTTGTAATATCAGCAAAAAGTTCGCTAAAAACAAAAATGAAAATTTATGAGAATATGAGAATATTATGAGAATATACTTATTATGAGAACATTAGTAACAATTATTCTGGTGCTTTCCTTCACGATTTTACTCAAAACTCACAGATTTTACATACATCTCACTGTGATGCCACGCACACACTATCATGCACAAGAAACAGTAAAGTAAATTGCTTACACAATGGCTTACCTGTCTTGTGTAGGCCCTTAAATGTTGCTATTGCCTACACGATTGAATTTACAACAAACTACGTCTATGATGTGACTAAAACTAAAAGTCGGAAACTAAATGATTAAAAACACCAGCCGAAATATAGCACTAGTTTTATATTTACTAATTGCAGTTCACACCTAAATCAGGTCCTAATGCGTGTATCACTTCAACCACGTTTATCTGAAACTCATCGAAAGCCAACTGTTCAAGTTAAATTTTCTATGAGTTATCTCATCTATGAATGATAAACTAAACTCAGGTACAACAGCGATAGTTTATGACAGTTTTTCACATGCATAACACAGGAAAGGTGCGCGCCTGACGTTTCCTGGCACCAGGTACACCACCACAGACATGGTTAATAATGACTCACCTGAGAATGTTTTGCTATTTGTCTACTGTATACTTGCATTACACAACAATCATTATTTGAATTATAATAAACGAAATTTCGAAATAAACGAGTGCCAAAGATGTTTTCCAACAAAATTTACTTAATAAAAATAAAGATTCTTCAAAGTAAAAAAACGTTGAGCCTTTAGGTGTAAAGTATGATATCAGAATAAGATTAGCTCGAAAAATTTAGGCCGAATTGTGTACATAATTAAGCAACATCAAGTTAAAAAGTAACGTCTAGCAATGGTATTGAAAACCTACGCTAATTCCAACGAAACCGGACCATACCCCAATAAAAATTATAATTATCAGCAAGTATACGCATTCATGTCGGAAAATAGTCTTACAGACTAATGTTCTTTGTACTGCAAACCTACGTTAAAATAAAGTAACCTGTCACTATATCAGCGGATAGACGTTAAAAGATTGCTTGCGTGGGTCCATGAATTACAAAAAAGATATGAGTGTATATAATATGGCTTATCACTTATCAGCTAGTTATAAGTCACAACGAGCTTCAGTAAAAAATGTATCAGTTTGAATGCGTGCTATGTAAGTTTCGACAAGTGTTTTACTCTAAATAAAGAAACCCAAAACACATGCAGCAGTCTCCAGACTATTTTGGGCAATTTTGGGGGTTATAGTGGTACCTACTAAAGCGTGATGAATGTACCATCTCGTATGAGTTTAACTTTCACTAAAATTTTACCGCAGGACATATTAACGGTGCACTAATTAACTTTGCAATTAAACACAGTTAATTAGTAACCTCGTCTGACAAAGACTGCATCTTCTGAGATAGAGTAACATGTGGCAATCACATCCTATTCAAAACCTTCATCCAAGGGCTTGTTTACACAAGCTACCTGCTTCAGTGTGAACAAAGATCCTCTGTCAAGCTTTTGTTTGTCGAGAGTGAATGAAGAGGGCGCTCTGAAAGCCTGTTGGCTTGATTCACAGGCCAGCAGCCTGCTGCTGCTGTTTGTACAAAAAGCTGCTGGATGTAAGATGTTCTATGAGCAACAACAGTGAGCATTATCTATGGCTTCACAAACAGCGGCACGAATCACAGCACGTGCTTTAATACCTGTTGTCCTAAAATTTAAAACCTAATAGCTAATTCCTGATGTGAACTTACCAATTTTACGGAGAATGTTTATGAAACTTTAACAGTTTAATTACAACAGATTAACTTGTAAATGCATTTACTGGCACCATAAACAATATTAACGGGGGTGGGTGTAAAGATGTGTTCATTATTCAAAATCAATTTGGCAGTTCCTAACCTCGATCGTGCGAACTTACCAATATCAGTAACTCCGCCATGTTGCCAATTTTACTGCAACCAAACAATTATGCTTTTAAAAGAACTTTGTGCCTGGTGTCTTCAATAGTTTCACAAAAGTACTTATGAAGCCAACCCAAAATATATGCAATGATAAATCAATTATAAATTTCTCAACCATGATCATAACAATATGTACAAGCACATGTTTCTATTGAATTTATTTTTTGCTTGTTTTTGTCGCTACTCAGTGCCTGTGTTGCTAGCTTATTGTTTGCATTATATTTCACTGTCTGATTGTCACTGCTGTCACAATTGCTGCCGCTGTCGCCGCAAATACGTTCGCTGTTTCCAGTTTCAGATAAAAAGGTGTCGCCGTGCAAGAATACTGAGACATGTTTCTCTTACTTCAGGGACACAGAAACGCTATGATTGCATCAATGCAGTGATGAATATTACCCAAGGGAGCAATGCCAACTTCTCCAATCAACTCTAATGCAAGCCACAAAACCAAATGTTTCCGATTTTACTTGGCTTCATTTCTCATATTGGCTGATAGGGGGCGTTCATTTGTTTGTACGTTGACCTGCATTGAACCGTTTTGAAGACTGAAATCATATTCAAGACCTGCGCTGGCGGCTAAAATCGTATCAAAGTATGGTTCAGGTATTTTACGCTCAGTACAAAGTTAAGGCAGTGAATGTAGTTGGAGTTGTTATTCTGAGATGTATAAAGAAGTAAAAAAACGAATCTAAGTTTTTACACAGTTCGGTTTTGCATACACGCAAGCTACCATCCAACACTCGACGGTCTATTACTGATGGGTCCAAAAATTAGCTCACTAATCAAGTGTTTCTCAGGATAATCCTCTCTAAGTGATGTGAACAGAACTAGTAACCAATTCAGTGAAATAGCTGCAATTCGTGATGTGACCGATTTAAGTGGCAAAATTTATACATGACGGTTGGTAATCACAACTGCCTCAAGGTTCATGTGTATACACGGCGTCCGGCTTCCTATACCGATTAGCCAGACAACATCCCATGGCTTCGTTGCCAATACCAATCTGGGTGATTGACCTATCCGTCAGTAAAGCTTGACCCTTCTACCAATAACATTTTGTATTATCACACATAAACAGCATAATGAGATAACAATTGAATTTCCAATTAGTGCAAACTCCATCGTTAGTGTTTATAAACATAAACAAAGCGTTGAAGAAAGTGTAAACAAAAACAACCCGTTGAAGAAAAGCTTCCTACGTCTTGAGAAATTGGTTCAAAACAGAATTCCACAAACGTTATGCATTCTTAACAGTTGGGACACTTGATACCGCTATGTACATACCTGAAACTCATATGCTTTTAGCAAATTAACCAAATTTTGCTTTTTTATTAAGATAAGATAAGAATGTTTATACCACAATGCATAACACCAATAAAATACATCTAAAAATGGTCTCATTTTAAATATAAATTAGATAACATTGTGAGGGGACGAAGGAGCAGGCTACCTAGCCGTCCCCCAGAGCAATTATTACACAGTAATTTATGTAGTTTGAACAATTCATTACATACTAGATTTGGACTAGTATACAATTATTATGAGTATAGAATTACTTTTCATTAGAAATAGGTTTGGACGGTTAAAATCTACACATCTAACTTTTTGGTCGTTTTTCTGAATACTTATTTTCTATATTTAAACGAACTTATCTATCACAATTTTTATTTATTAATTGTATACAATGTATACTTCTGAAATATTGATGCACTGAAGAAGTTTGACTTCTACAAAAGCATTTAGCCATTAGATGCGCCAGGTGACGGTGCATTAATTCGGGACATTACGTTGAATATTTTCTTGGTTGTAGCTTGTTGACAGGGATTTTGAAAGAACGGGGCCATTTGGCTGCCACATGGCTACACAAAACCACAATCCACGCAAGCCAACCCCCTTTAGTCTCCTTACTCAATTTATTACCTTCAAGGGAGTCAGTATGAAAAGAGAAAATAGGCCAAGTGCAACTGCGTAGATAAAGCTAAGTTAACTATTATCAACTACCATTTAACATAAACCGTAAAATGTTAACATAGTGTTTAAATTTCTCTATTTAATTCTCTCAAAAAAATTATCTTCATAGTGTAAACTGAAAGTCTAGTGAGGGACAGGCTAAGATAAGCAATTAACAATAAAATGACAGTCTCAGGATTGCTAGTTTGTGTTCAAATTAAGTTCTGAACACAGTTTTAACACTGAACACTGTCACACTGCTACAAATTATTATTATTACTTTGCTATACTTCATTATGATATACCGTTGAGTTTATATATTGCGAAGTAGTTCACAATATTTTATTCACTAACAGCAATAGTAAAAACTAAGACACTTTAGACTCCTAAGACACATTTAACAACTTCTTTTCAAGTAATTTCCATCGCACAAATATAATCGTTAACATCAAAACTATAATAGTTACTAATGACACATTAATTTTAATGCATTCTTCACATCATATGCTATGGTTACTCATGAATGACAAAGTGTAAACAAATTTTCAACATCATACTAGCATACAAGTAGTTATCTATAATAACTGTAGTTTTACAATTGCAAATGCTTCTCTTAAAAAGAAGAAAATTGTAATTTTGTAACATGATATCTTATTTAAATTGATGTGTACAACATTATATCATAGTAATTGCTTAATTTTCAACAAATGTCTTGTCATTCATGAACAAGTGATGATTAGTCAATTTCGATAAATTATGAACTATAAAATGAATTTCATGCTAAATGTAAGTGTTTTTATGTAATGTTGAAATAAGGCATACTCGTTGTTAAGAAAACTTCTTGAAAAAAATAAACTTAATCGTTTTATGAAATTGATAAAAGGGCAAAAAATATTAGTAAATGTGTATTAAGAAAATTTGTACATGCATACCGGTTACTAAAACATATATACCTACCTAGGCTAGTAGCTATCTATAATATTCTTGCATTTTTACCACTCATTGCAATGATGCATTTGTTTTGGATTCTTCATTTTTAATCAGTATTCATTCATTCAGAGGTTTCATAATTATTAGAGCCTCTTCTAAAGCAGTCTTGCTTTCAACATTCACTGAAAATAACTTGGACATTTTTCTGTTCTGTTCCACCCTATTCTATTTCATTCTATTCCAGTTGTCTCTCCCATGTTACGAATATGTTAAAAACTACATGTCCGTATACACAATTTTATACGTACATTAAATAAAAAACTTGATTATTAATACACAATATGTCTGTGTATCACATCTTTTAATCTTATTATTTTAATTATCTTTGAACTGAATCTGCTAATAATTATTCAGAAGCTATTATGAAACTAATATTGGCTAGACAATATGCAAACAATAATTTAAACTCCTTAAATTTTAAAATAAAATTAGATAATTATTGGGCAGGATAGAGCCAAAAAATTCAAATGTCCAGCTGCATGACACGTATTATGGTAGGCTTCAGCAGTCTTGCAACTCACAACGCGTTCGCGAGCGCCACTTTCCAGCAAACATACTTACTGACGAGTGACGACAATACCAAGAAATTAAATAAAAAAGTCAGACAGTGCCACGAGTTTCCCCGGTGTTAAACCAAAGCTATTCAAAATTGAAATTTATAACGAACTTAAAATGCTTCTCGCCGACGTCTGCCTAAACAGACGAACGTGTACAGTTCACGTGTAACTATGTTGGCTCAGCTACGCATAATGCATGCATAAGGCTTAATTCGGGTTTAGCAAGTAGACGAGATGATTTTTTACAATGAAAGGCAGTGAAAATTATTTATGTCTTGAAAAATTATGAATTTGTATTCCGATTTTTTTCAAATAGACGCTCAGGTAAGTGTACCCAGGTGAGACACCTCAACGTAAACATGTGAATTAGCACAAAAGCGTTTAAATTGTCGCTAAAATACATAATCAACTAATAGTCTAAATAACAGTGCGTCGTTTGAACAAAAAGTATTTTTCAAACTTACCGTTTTTTCGTCGTGGATTTGCCTGTTTTCTCCGTGTACACCTGAGGCCGTTTTCTGCCATGTTTGCATGATTTCTACTCATCCCGCTAGGCGCGCATGCGTCGCCACCGTCCAAAAACGTGACCGAACTCTCGGATGCTAAGGAGGAAGCAGTAATCACTAATATTTCTGTACGCAACTTTGAACGTCACGAAAGTTATTGTAGCACAAATTTATAGCTAATTCACCATTTACAGCATAATGTAACAGAAAGATATACTTTATTTTAACTCTTCAAAAAGTAATAATCGCGTCATTAATTCTAGAAAAAATAGTAGGTGCTTTAAATTCAATCGCTACTATCCGAGTCATAGAGCGCTGTTTCACAAGAGCTTCCAATCCTACTTCGTCAGTGTCTTCTCTTAAAATAGCGTTCACCTTCTTGCGGGGAATCAGCAACCATACGTAAAGCTCGTCCCCGTTTTGCACCTATCGGGTTACGACCCTCGGCAGGGGCTGTATTCTCCTCAAGTTGCTTCTGTGCTGCACAGTTACTCACGGGTAGTGAAACCAAGTTTGTTTTGCTAGTTAAAATGAATGTGATGACAGCCCTTTTAAGTTTCAACCTATAGTGCTACGGCCCCCGTTGTTGTCACCGAATCCCAAAATTTTAGTTTTTGGAATTCTTGGCCATTCGCGATAATAATACAAAAGTTTCGCTGAAAATGTATCGAAAACACAAGCGTCCATAAACGGTCCATTGAACTTGATGCTGTTCACTGCTAAACAAAAATAATACTAATAAATTAAACTTCTTGGTGTGCGCGCACTGCACTCGAATTTAATGGTGAATGGTGTGGTAAAGCATTTCTTATCTCTTAACACGAAAAATTAATAACTTGTTAATGTTAGTTATTAATGAATTAAAAACTTCAATTAACTGTATCAGGGTGCTCAAGTCAATTTAAGCCATATAAATAGGCAAGTTTTTACAGTGACAGCAAATACTGAAAAACATAAAAAACTGTAGTTGACTTGACATCACTACCCATGGGTATAATCACTATTAATCAAAGAATTATAACATAAAGATAGGTGCTTAATGTAGGTTTAACGGCTTTAAATTGATGCATCAAATTTAGGCTCTAATGCAAAACGTTTAAACGCATGCATGGCATCTAACATAAAATCTCGCTATTAAATGTGCCGCCAATGACTCTTTAGTTACCTCTAAAGTGGTTTGTAGAAATGAAGTTTAGTCGGCATGGCTTCAGCGACTTTATAGTTATGTAGAACAAAAAATTCGGACGACCGTTCCAAGTCTCCGGACGCTATCTGCATGTGTAGGTGCGGCCGAGGGGCATCTCCTGTGACGTGTGCTGATTGCATCATATAAATCTCGCTACTCTATACAGCCCTAGGCCTATTGCAGCATGCTGCGCGTGTGCTGAAAAAATATTGCAACGACTCCTACATGCTTAAAAATACACGTGAAAAATGTGCAATTTAGGAATGCTGCTTGTATAAAATACATTAAAAAATTTCTAATTCCGAAAGGAAATTAGAAGTCAGTGAGAACTGAAACATTTGAATTCACTCATTTATCAACCAACGAACTTACACGAATTTAATAAATTTTAGAGACGTCTGTCTTACATAGCTATACTATTTTTCAATGCCTTGAAAGGGTTTAGTGATCCTGACCTCTTCCTTTTTCTCTTTTAATCCGTCCTGCACAAGAGACGCTTCCACTTTTTTTAATTATCATTTTAGCAACTTCCTAACATGAACTGGGCCAGCGAAATGCTCTCCTTACAAATATGGTGAATAACGTACGTGCATTTAAAAGAAAAGCTGAGAATTCACAACAAACAATTTTAAAACAAATTATTGTTTTTGCTGCAGAATATAATCAAGTAATAGTGTAATATGCATGATCTTTGTGAGACCGACCGTATTTTATCAATGGTTCGAAAACCTTTAAAGCTGGATTCGAGTTCGAAAGTTGCAAATTTCTGGTAGAAAATGTTCACGGTTAGTGAACAGCGGGACGTCAATGGAGTTTTGATAATAATAAGCACGATTTTGACTTGCTAGACATTGCAATTGGAAACGGCAGCGGTGCACCGGTAATACCACATGAGCATAACGTAGTCGTGAAACGTTGCAGTCACTTGTACGCCGTCGCAGTTAACTCTAAGAATTGTGTAAATTGTCAGATTTCTTGATGATGAAAAGACTTTTTATATATACAGCCTTTCAAATATTATTTACATTGATGATATCGGACATTTCGTCAATATGCTTTCATCTGTTGACTAAATCTTAACGTTGAAAATTCATTACGGATTTTTTATACATTCACTTGCAAATTGCACAAACCAGGCTACTGACCTGTTGTATAATAAACGTCTGATAATGTTATACAAAAAATCAAAATCAACGCATAATATAATATAGCAAAATAATTTTGATTTTTTTTTAATACGAAGGTGCTGCGTGACGACATCGACGTCGACATATGGGGCCCCCAAGCTTTTGAGAGCCCTTGCGAAAAGATTTTCAAATACAATTTTTTTCTAAGAATGTATGTAACATTTTTCATAAGAATACATTTTAAGAATATTTTTAATGGCAAACAAAACATAGCTATTATACTTTATCTAAATAATTTGCAACAAGTTTAATTCGAGCTATGCAAATATCGCTAAAATATATCACAAGTAAAAACATTAAAGGCGTGTTCGGGGGGTTGTTCCGTTCGAGGAGCGCCCATAGCTTCATTAGCCTAGGGACCCATAACGTCAAAATCATACGACTCTGCATGCTACGCTAAGTTAGGGCCATAAAATTACTTTTAAAGATGTTATTGGGGCTACATGTTTTAAAATGCACAACACTGAACAGAGTAGAAGTTGTTATTAAAAATGGTTACAACTTGCACTCTACTGTTCGATTAGACAATAGCGTGATACAATTTTTTCCCATTTTTCATACTCTAACATACAAGAAATCTTCAGATCCCACATTGACCGTTAGGCGCATCCATTTTAAGGTAAGACAATTGAACTAAGGTTACGATAACATTGCATAAAGTTTGAAACAAATAATTACAGCATTCGCAACACAGTCTTCACTTGTCAAAGAGATCTATAATTGCTTTTTGGTGAATTAGTGGTGCACAGTGGGATAGTGATGCAGTGTAGTTTTACTAGTCGGCGAGAACAATTTAAATTACTAAGAATTTTCTTATCCTATTACATGAATCTTTCAAACAATCGTTACATAAGTTTTTGTGTAGAAAGCTTTTTTGTGATATGCCTTATAGTATTTTTAATTCTCAATGCAAAAAATATTAATTATTATACGCCAAGCAACGCCAGTTAGTGACCATTTTAGCTTCATTGAGCTTGTTTAGTTTGTTTATTTATTTATTTGTTAAATGATGTGATGAATGAGCAAGTAATAAGGGGATAAATAAATTCTTAGATAATACACAGATAAAGTTAATGTAAATAAATAAAATATGATTCTATGAATGAATAAACGAATAAACGATTGAAATGATCAAACAAATAAAAGATGTATAAACTGATAGTTAAGTAAATAAATAATACAAAGATATAGGCAAACGAAAACACTGTTGATGACAATAACAACAACAACAACAACAACAATAATAATAATAATAATAATAATAATAATAATAATAATAATAATAATAATAATAATAATAATAATAATAATAATAATAATAATAATAATACATAAACAAACACACCCTGCCTGACACACACACGACGTGAGTTTTTGAATAAGCTGCTTTCAATATTGGTATTGCGCCGTTGGCATTATTATTTCATTTTCTTATTAATTTAAACCTCCCGCCTAATAATAGTAATTGAGAAGTTGTTTCAATGGCTATTGAACTGGGCGAGAAGGGGCGTTACTTGCAAATATTTTTAAAAAATTGACGTTAGATGGTGCTAGAAATAGCTAAAATGGCAGCTCCCACAAGTGAGACTGTTGTATTATCTGAAGCTGGAAAATCTATAAAAGGGATTATTTCTGATATTGCTGGAGTTTTGTATGACAGTGGTGAAGGAGATGGAGTTGCAATTAATGGCTCAATTGATGCACTAGCAAAGTAATTATGTTTTATTTACATTGTTCACCGATGGGAAACTTGTCCCCATAAAGTGTTAAAGCCCCATAACTTGGGCATAAAGAAAACCGGACGATTGTGTAAACATTAGTTCAGAATAAAGAATGCTCTAAAATATTGATAACTACGATGGTTTTTAAATCAAAGCTTAGATTAAATAAAAATTACCTCGGATAGTTGAATTTTTGTCAAACTTTCAAAGCTGCGCGCGGCTCAGTGAATCTACTAAGATCGGCAACGGCGCCTTTTTGTCACATTCCTTGACCGTGATAACCATGACCATGAACTGCAGTGTTAGTTTCTGACGTCATATGACGTAGAGCCATTTTCGTGACAACTTGCGTTTAAGCAGTAATACTTATGCAAACGTGCTTGACGCGCTAGGGAAGATGCCTGCCATTGCACAAACTGTGATTAGTTTCTGATGTAAGCAGTAGCTGTGTTCAATTGCTGTTAATTAACTTTCTAAGCTAACTATTCAAATTTAAAAAACAATTGCTAACTTTCATGGGCAAGAAAATCTATATTTTGGGCAGTAAATTAAAATGAGAGGGAATCTAAACAATCGTCCGGTTTTCCTTTAAATCGTCAATGGCTTAACAGTTTTGTTGGAAAATGATTACTTTTCTCTCGACCTTCTAAGCCTCTTTTTGGACATTGTTTGTTCCTTATTCCCAAATGAACATCTGCTCCAATATGTTTTGGTATCTGTGTTTTTTAGTTTTATTTAGTAAACATGTGCCTCTACTGCCCTGTTTCTGTTATTTTCCTTGAGAAAGCAAAAGTGTACCGTGAAACCATGAGGAATCAGTTTAAGTCAAGAGAGTTGAGAGTCCTGTGGAGGTAAGACACCATGATGACAAAACAACCTTCATTTTCGTGACATCTCTAAAACAACTGTCAACAAAATATAGAATTGGTGTGAATAATTGTTTACGTGTTTTACAGAAAGCAAGGGTGTTGCAAAAGAAATCACCTACTTATAAAGACAATGTATATTGAACCTGATCTTACTTACAAGCAACACCAAGAAAGATATAAAAATAGAGTTGCTAAGCATCAATCTATAAAAGCAAACAAGCTGGAAAAATCATTACAAGTAACTGTCGGTGCAAGGTGTGCCACCAAACAGGCAGATCACTTATCACAAGTTTCGATCTCGAGCTCTAGTAACTACGAAACTATCAACTAAGAGATGCAAACGATTCAGCAATCAAACTAATCGATGATTAGTTAAATGACACCGTGGGACACCCACCCCATGTTGATACATCTCGTTTGTACATGCAGAAACATTTTACAGCAAAAACATTAACTTCGTTTATACCAATGCTCTGAGTTTAGCAAGTAAAATCACTGATCTAGACGTATACATTACCTGGCACAATCCTGATGTAGTGTCTATCATGGATAATTGGAGATGAATTAACAATTCAGACTCTCTTTTTGAATTTAAAGGATACAAATCATTTAAACGCAATGCTAACCTTTTAAGTTAAACCTGTTAGTTTGAGATTAAAAAATCGTTAGATCTGGCAATATGATTGACCTCTGGAAAACTGAAATCACAACAACAGCTTGATAAAAAAACATAATAAAATCATTTTTTATTTCTAAATTTTCCTGGAAAAATTTTCGATTCTTACCACATAATATTTCACATTTCACATTTCAGTGATAATGTCAAGGAATGATGTTTGAAATATACATTTTTTTGCAGTTAAAGTGGTTAATTTCCAATCTGTTAATTACTATGGTAAAAGTTCATTTTTATTAAAAGTAAAAAATTGACTGAAAATTAAAAACCTATTGTCCACCAAAATTTGCTATAACCAAGAATACTTTCAGATTGAAACAATCTGGGATTCCACTGCGACTTTGCACAAATTCTACAGAAACTACTAGAGCTGAACTTGTGAAAAAACTAAATCGCTTAGGTTTTGCCATTGAACCAAAAGAGGTGTTTGCACCTGCTCCCGCCATGTGTAAAGTTCTCAAACAACGTGGATTACGCCCACATTTGCTTATAACGGAAGGTAACTTATATATACAACTAAATGCTTTCCTGTCTGTTCTACATCCCATATAGTTTATCTCCATCTTATACCAGGGGATAAACAACTTCCTTATAATGTATAAAAATTCTTAAAAGTATAATAAATAAATTACTCATTTAATTAAATTGCAAAACTACCTCAAATTTTTGTCTAGCGACACTTATTAAGAGTAATAAATTGATTTTTTGGCTCTTTCCATTTCCATGTATATTAGTCACTAACATTTACCTGTTTATTACTGTTTATCTTTTTAGCATTGTATCCGGATTTTTCGGAAATTGATCAGAGCAATCCAAACTGTGTTGTGATCGGTGACGCAGCTGATGAGTTTTCGTATAAAAACCTCAATAAAGCATTTCAACTTTTGATGAGCTTAGAAAAGCCTTTGCTGTTTTCTTTAGGAAAAGGGTAAGAACAACTATCATTAACAGATTCTCTGTAGCTCACACTAGTGAGTCCAAATATTGTTGCACAGTTGTTGCTACTCAGCTGGCAAAGCTTAGTTGGAAGGCAACAAGACTGAAGAAATTTAGTTGAAAATTAAGCTATCACTTACTGGTAAGATCACTTTAACATCTGAGGCTCTTTAAAGATATTACTAAATGCATGTTTCATGTACAAGTTTTGTACAGCAATGTGATATGAATATTTTTGGTGATAGAAGATGAACTATAAATATACTGAACAAGTCTATTGCCCATGATTTAGGAGAATAAGCACTGTATGCTATTGCATAATATGTGAAGTCTTGTAAATAGTGTATTTTTTGTATATTGCAGTTTCTTTGATACTGCAAGTTTACCGTGTGTTTTCACCAGTTTTTACCGTGGGTTTATTGCAAGTTACACAGTGTGTTTGTGTTAAAGTTAGCTTAACTTTTTCATATTTATTTATTTGTAATGCATTTTTATAGGAAATATTATTTTGAAAGTGACGGTTTACTGAAATTAGATGCTGGACCTTTTATGAAAGCTCTAGAGGTATGCTGCTACTATAGAATAAATCATTAAATGTGAAATTGAATTATATGCTTGTTAACAGTGTTGCTAAATAAATGTGTTAAATGTACTGTGGCAAAACAGTCTTTTTAATGATCAGTGATTCTCTTTTAATGGCAAACTTGAACTCTTTTTCAAGAAAATATAACATGCTACGATGTTTTGTGGTAGTTGTTATATTTATTTCATATGCACATACACATTTCAGTTTTGATAGTTTAGAGCTTAGCTATACATCATTTAAGAAAATAATAAAAGTTAAAAAATGTTGCAATGTTGAAGCACGATAGATCCTCTGGTCGCATTTTGACTTCTTCTTTTACGATTATAACCATGGCAAGTCGCAGAGGAGCACAATCTTATATTCAAGCTGAAGGGTTAGAATCTTTAGGAAATGTAGTGCCTGCAGCAAGCAGAATTTGAAAACAAGTGGAGAAACACGTGGTTTAGTAACTTTTCAAGTACAAGTTTTTTAGTACAATGTCATGAGAAATAACTATGGCAGGATTTTCAGCATTTTTTTTACTGGAAAGACACATTTTGCTGGACAAAATTCAACTTCTTTAGAACGTTTTGCGAAAGTCTTCCTTATCTTGTAAGATAGTGCTAAATTAAATGATTTCTAGCATAATAAATGACCATTTAAGGAATTGTCATTTGTATTAATTTTGACCATTTCTCTTGTTCTACAGCTGACAGCCTTGAACTGCAAAACTATGTTCCTTAGAGAAACTACAATATAGTGTTGATGATTTATTTTGTTAATTCCGCTATAGATGGGTGTAACTATTGAATTCAGTTTTTTCCCTTCTAACTTGTTGCAGTACGCATGTGATATAGAAGCAGAAGTTGTAGGAAAACCTACATTTCAGTTTTTCTCTGCTGTTCTAGAAGATATGGGGGTCAAAGCATCTGATGTAAGTAATGAATGTAGATGATATTTATTTACATTTCACCATTATGCTATTTTAAATTAAATGAAAGCCACTAGGATGTACAAGCATTTGCACCAAAATTTTTTTGAGTCTCAGTGTTTAGCTTTATTGGTTGTCTACTGTTAATCTAAGCAGCTATTAGGGACTTGAATTGTTTTTAATGTCTTCATAATTTTGTTTACATAGAGATTGCTTTACTATGCTGTTTAGGTGTATTAATATAAACTGTTTAAGCATATTAATACCGTCTTAGCCAGGGGTCTCCAAATTGGTCGATATCGACCCCTGCAGGTCCATGGGACTATCCAAGGGGTCGATAAATGCCTAGAGGTCGAAAGGGGGTTGATAAATGGTGGGGCTGTTTTTAGTTTTAGGGTCGAAAGCTGTTGTTCGTGTAATAAATCAAACTATATGAAATGTAACTTGCTGATGCATGTTTCTAATATATATGTATAGTTAGTTTCTATTGTCTTCTTTTTTCTTTCTGTTTGGACGGGAGAGCATTTGGTAAGAGGAAGTTGAGTGATGTCATAGTTATGAAACATGCACCAAATGAGAGCAAACAGATTCTCCTCTCTGTTTATTTTCCAGTATTTCCTGTGACGTATTCATTTGTCATGATGTGATGGTGTGTTATGATGTGTATTTCAATAAGTTTGAACACTTTTATGTTGAATTCCAACATTATATTCAATATTTTGTGCATTGCTTATGATTTCCACATTAACAGTAAACAGTTTTTTCCTTTTTGTTGCCATATTCACAGGGGAAAGGGATAAATAACAACAATTTTGGAGGACTTGGTATGCGGTTTCCCTTATTGATGCATATGGAAAGCAGCGTTTGGTATGCGGTTCCCCTCAGTAATGTATATGGAAACTGCACATCTACTTAATTATTATTAATATTTATTTTTTGTGTATGCCTGGTGGTCGATGAGAAATCAAGGATTCCATGAAGTGATCAATGATCTAAAAAGTTTGGGGACACCTGGTCTTGGTGTACACAATCAATGTTACTTTTTGTACATGTTTGTAATTAACATTTTATGTTATGTTTCTAGGCACTAATGATAGGTGACGATGTTGTAAGTGATGTAGGAGGTGCTCAAGCCTGTGGTATGAAAGCTGTGCTGGTGCGAACTGGAAAATATAGGTATGTTTAACATTATAATTAATTTAGTTACTTTTTGCAAATAAGTAGCGTCACACGTATTCTACAAATCTATTATAAAAATGTTGGTCACACATCACGCACTTGCTTCTCTACCTCATTGAAGTACTTATTTGTTAGTATGTCTAATTACATCTAATGCATTATAGAATATGTGTAAAAAACGGGTGCAAATTTAATGCTTTTTCTATCAGAAATGCGGACAGGTAGCTTAAAGGTTCCCATTTTTCCATTTTTTCTTTATGTATAGAGATCCTTTTGCAACATTAATTTTGTACAGCAATTTGACAACATTACATAAAATTTCTCCTTATACACCTACTTAGTTTTTTTCTGCCAAATCTGTACTTAACAAGATATTCCTCATTTAACTCACTTGCACAATAACTCCCAAATGACATGCTGTCAGTACACATATATTATTTAGATGCCATACGTGCTGCATGGCTGGCAAGTAATTTTATCCAACGGTGTCATAAGAAGTGAATACAACAGAGCTGTTAACAAGCAAAAATCAACTTTTGACAATTTTACAATTTTGTGTACGCTGGACTTTGCTGACTGTGTAAGTCAACTCGGAAACAAGATTTCATTAATGCGGCGACATACTAAACATGGCAAGCTTAATTTACTGCTATACAGTCGACTGCTGCCTTTCCTCGGGTGTGTTTACTAGAATTTCTGTGAAGACCGGCATTAAATTTGCACCCTGAAAATGACACCATATTTCTGTAATAATAACTTTGTGTATTTTTATTTCAATTTTTTGTCATATATATATATATATATATAAAAAGCTAATTTCATTAAATGGAAATATAGCTGAATTTGGAGATTTGCTGTCCCATCGTTTAGTATACTACACTTTATTTGATTGTAAGTTTCCTAGATATCACATTTATAATTTCATAGATGCTGTGCTATAAAAGTACCAACATCTGAAAGTGTATCATTATTCTTATATTTGTATGCCCTGTACTCAACATTTGTTACTTTCAGACCATCAGATGAGAAACGTACAGATATTAAACCTGATGGTGTCGTGGATAATTTAGCTCATGCTGTTGATTTATTGTTAGATAATTTAAAAAAATAAATTGCTTGTTTATTCTGATAGTTTTTTTGTTAGCTATTGACATGAAAATACAGCTTGCTGGTCTTCGTTAGGCTTGGTGACACTATGTACAGTGACATGATCTTGCTGTCAAGATCACTCATTATACAGGGACATGTACTGCATTGTGCTGTACTAGAACACTCGGCATTATGCGCTATATAAATGCTGTGTTAAAATGATGAGTTTGTATTCTGAAAAGAAATTTTTTATTATAAAATTGAGCACATGATAGTCAGTAATGTACAGAAAGTATTAATGCTATACATTATAATGAGGTTTTATTTTTGCAATGGTTAAATTGTTATGGAATGCTTAAATATTATTGTGGTCCTATATATAACAAAGATAAACACCAAAGCAGCCATTGCTGTCATATTTCATCCAAAATATTATGGGCAATTTATGAACTACACAAATCATAGTGCATATTAATTTAAAATGTTTGTCATCTTCATTTGGAACTTCTAGAAGTGACATGTTATTTTAACCTTCACATTGTTGGTAGAAAATTGTGTTTAGTTTACAACACCGCGTAGTTTTCATTATTCTACTGAATGACTGTGGTACATAATGTTACAACTTAGTAATGTTGTAAATAAAAAATAACTTGTAATTCATTTTTCCAAGAAATTGCGAACTTTTTCTAAGTAATTTTGATGATGGTGAATCACAGACAGCAACCTGATTCTCATTAATTTAGGTTTGAGAAAAATTTACATAGAGCAATTGCTTTAAAGATATGAATTTTGGGGAAAAAAGTTTTAGTGTTCATCTAATAATTATGAATCAAGATTAATTTCTTCTATCTGCTATTCATAGCTGTATGTTTGTATATAAATAGATCACTAATTAACATGTGTCATGCCTTTTGTTATATTAAGTCTGCAAAAGTTGAATAAAACACGTCTAAATTGTATGTGTTTACGCTTTAAATTTTTCATAGTATTAGTAAATTTGTTTCTTTGGTGATAAAACGCTGCTGTAGTTACTGCTGCTGTAACCTAGAAATTGGTGATGCTGGGTGAGTAAATGGTTTATTAATAATTATTATTTGATTTGTGGCAATTGGCATGAGTTTTTCTAAACAAGTTCTTTAGGTTCTAAAAACTTTTGCAGGATTAGTACCTAAACTGAATACCAAGACTAAAAATACCAGGATCTAAACCATAAGGCTACCTAATACATCACTGAGTAAACTATTCTACTGTTGGTTTACTATTCTACATTATTGATTGACAGACAAAGTAGGCCTGTAACTTATTACTCTTACCGGGGATACACAGTGGTTGCCTAGTACCCTTGCATGTACTGCTGAGCACTTGCTAAATTAATATTGATTGCTGTGCATTTTACAGGCATCCAAACATTCTTGGTGGGATTTTGATTGTTTTTTTGCCTCAGTTGCTCATTATGTGGTCTAATTATGCATCAGATAACTGGACATAATTAATAATTTGTGAGCATTATTATTCATGAATTATTGTTAGTTTGTTAAACTGCTGTTGTGCTTCCTAAGGATAGTTGTTGTCTAAAGTAGCGCATAATGCATTACATGTTCGTTATAATTATATTGCACTTCTATTTTTTCGTATTCTATTTTTATACACAAGTGTTTCGGGATGTAGAGTTGCCATAATGGTGCAGCTACTAGACATGAATTAGAAAGGTTATTCACGAAATTTGCCACGATGAGTTCTCGTAAAGTTTATCCTGAAAATGGTGTGCTCCCTGGGGCAAGTAAATCAACCGAAGACTTTGCTGATGCAGCTTCATCTGTCTTGCACAGTCCTAGCGAAGTCATCGGTATAGCTAGGGTAAGTTATTTGAGCATTAATTAGCATTAATTTAGTTGTTAATTAATTAGGTATGAAGTTATAAATAATTAAGTGACTAAATAAATCCATCATGTATCAATCTTTTTACAAAATCCTTGAAAACTTAACATTTTGACAGAAACATTAAACTTTTTAAGTGTGCAATTTTTTGGCAGTCACTAGTAGCAACCCTTCTATACATGGCTTTTGTTTGTTTTTAGTGTAATTTTTAACTAATTAGCATGTAAAAACCAGCAGTGAATTTAATAAACATAGATGTCTTTTAACATGGTTTACAAATAAAGAATGAAACTTATAAATGTTAAATAACTACAGTCAAATGCACGCAAAATTATGCAATCAGTCACAAGCCTAAAACGGACTATGCTGTTTTAAACTTTAATGTCAGAATGGACGTTCTTACTGTCATTCCTTGTGAAGAAATGCTAGTTTTACAGTTTTAAAAACCTGTGAGTTTCATTTTGGAAAACTTCCTGAACATATCTCATAGATTTAGTGATAATTTCCAAATCTGCTACTTCCTGCATCAGTATCCATAATTTCTCCTGTTAGGAATTGGGACATCCTGTGTACCTTATTCCTTGTGCAATCTGTGACTTGCAGCACACTTTGATTATTTTGCAACTGCAATCTGCAAGATGTAGTGAAGTTCATTATTTTTGTTTTTTTGCGATACGTTTTAAAGAAGGCTTTATTGAAGCCACAACAAGTCATTTTTTACGTTATGTTTTCTGTTCACCCTAAACAGTAGATCAGCGTGCCAAGTAAGGGGATACATTTTGTGTTTGCTGAAACAGTATCAGGTTTCAAAGTCTACAACAGAGCTGTCACATTTTTCTAACTTAATGTTAATGCCTTTTACTTGTTTTCATATCAATAACTGATTTATTGGGAAATCATTACTATACTTGCACAGTATTTTAGTTAAGTACAATTACGTAACGGGTTGTATTTTCAGAAATCACTGATGCAGTGGCTAAAGTCTCACATTTTCAAGCGTTCCTGCAATCATTTTATTCCAGTCACAAGGTATTATTTTACAATATTCATTTAGTGATGATGTGCTTTGTATCAGTCACTCATAAACACGAAAATTTGAAATGACGTAAAAACTATTCAGTCTTATTTGGATATATAGTGCATGATTGTAACAAGGACTAACAAGGACTTGCATAATTGGTGTAATTATATACACTTTTACGTCTCAAACAAACTTGCTGTAATTTGTGAAATTTTTTATAGGATTTAAGATTGTTCACAGGTATGCTTGATATGGGAAAAAATGTGCGCTTGAGATTGAAGTGCCCTAAGCTGATAATTTAAAGTCCTACTGGCCTCTATTATGAATGTTTATATATAAAGCGCGATGCACAATTATTTGGGACGTAATAGAAGTACCTGCATGGGTAATTATGCATTTGCATAGTTCTTATAGCTAAGCAGCTGCTCAACTGCTTGTAGTATAGTATTTTTTATATAATAATTGTAATTGCTTGTTATATATATAATATATATATATATATGTATAATATAGCTTTTATATAAATTTTTTTCCATAACTGCCTGTAGTGTGTTATAAAATATGCCCCGTTACATGAATATGAATGGATACACATTTTCCAAAGAGAATATGATTTTGTTAACATTGGGCCCTACAATCTGACGCCGTAGGCTATACCTTAGTGAACTTATTGGTAAATATGCCTTGCATTCATTGATGTCACAATAATGACACTAGAGATATTTTTAAAATGATATTAAACAGTAAAGACTCTCCACAGTTTTTCTGTAGGAAAAAATAGAAGTTTTTAAGTTTTTTGTACCCAAGTCCCTGTAGAGTGCATAGTTCTTCATCAATTGACTGCTTGTGTAGGTCTTCAATTGTCAAAAGTCTTCAGGTGTCCAATTAAAAAATTGCAGACTACTCTGTTGTACTTTATACTGCAATTTAGTGCAAATTTAAAACTTTATCCAATTTTCTTAATTTATTAAAGGAGGATATAGCTAAACTAGAACTAATTTGATGCCGCTGAAGTATTTTTCAATGGTAAATAACATTTGCTAACTTCTTCCCTATTTCTTTCATCTGTCAGTGGACACAGTTTGTGCATTTTTTGTAATTTAAATAGTAAACGGTATGAGCTGTGTAAATGCGGACATGAACGAGAACAACACAATACAACTCATTGTAATTTCTCGGCAAATGACGATGAGGTTTGGGATCCAAACTCGTGTACTTATCGATCACCTACAGATACGTTTGGTGAGATTGCATTTGTTGGCTATGGACAGCGCATTGGAAAGGTTAGCCACATTTATTTATCCATGATTCAGAGTTCTCTGATTTAAACCTGCTCTCACTTCCAACTTTTGACATTTCCTTTTGTCTTCAAGATCAGAGCAAAAAAATTATGCACAACTAGAGTAATAAAATGCAAATAAAGTACAACATGTTTAAGCAAGTGAAAAATAGCATTTAAGCATTTACATGATCATTCTATAAAAAGTGAAACCTCACAAAGATCTTTACTGTGGAGCATATTGTTGTAAAAATGAAATTGCTTCTGCCATCTTGCTTATGATTGTTTTGTCGCTGCAGCATAAAAAAGCCACAATGTTACATATACATTGTTATTGTTGTTTTCAGTATGTTCGAGTTGAGCATGAAACGAACATGGACACCATGATAACCTTGTTGAAAGATGTTTGGAAGTTGAAAACGCCTAATCTCTTAATCTCAGTTACTGGTGGAGCAAAAAACTTTAGCATGAATCCTCGATTAAAGCAAGTGTTTCGTAGAAGCCTAGTAAAAGCTGCAGAAAGTAACGGTACGTTCTATTCAATTATTTTCGCAAAACGAGTTTTGCAGCTAAGGTATATACGATGTGCGTGTACATGTACAGCAGTATTAGTCTAGTTTGTCTATTTAGTGCATGTGCTTGCCCATTTGTAACAAAGAGTGTTATATAACATTTTAAATAAAAAATATAACTATGCATTTTGTACATCTGAAAATCTGTGCAAAGTGAATGACTAAAATTGTCACTTTATTTATTTGACACACCAGCTTCATTCTTGAATGACAATCTAAAGCTATGTTACACAATTACCAATCTTTGGGCAGTTTTATCTAAAATAAATATAGATTTACACCAGAATATTGCGTATATTGTGGAAATTGGCTGTTTACTAGCTTGGCTTTTTACCGATTTTGTCTGATGAACTTGTTCATGATCAGGTGGTTACAACATATATATTGCAGTCGATTTGTGTCTTGAAGTGTACTGCATCTCTACTTTGTCCTTTATGCTTATATATGTAATAAGCATTTCTTTTCACTTAAATTTTTCTTCCTTCTCTAATTTGGAATGTGGGTAGTACTGGCTGAGTAAGGTCATTGTGGCATACTTTAGCTTGGCTTTGATTTTGAAACTTGGGTGTGCACGGTTTGCACTGCATTTTTAAGGCACTAAGCCCATGCCATTAAACTTGGCAAAAACTTATAAGGATCTTATGGGAGAAGGTCATCATGTCATACTTTACTTTGGCTTAAACCTTAAATAGCTTATCGCTACCTATCCTGCCTATCCTGGTGTGGCCAGGAAATTTACTGTTTCATATTCTTTTATTCATCTTTGTATATATTTTGTTCTGCATGGTTTTAAATTTTATCTAGGTGCCTGGATTATAACATCAGGAACCCATACAGGTGTAATGAAACATGTAGGAGAGGCGCTGCAGGATTACATTCTATCACATGGAATGCATTTACAGGATAAAGTTATCGCTTTAGGCATAGCACCATGGGGAGTCATCAGTAATAGAGATGGTCTTACTCATCCTATGGTAAGAGTTGTTATTTTAGCTAGAGTGTGCAGGAAAGCTTTATGAAGCACCAAAGTCATTATTATATTTTTTGTTATTTGCATTTCAACATTCTAAGCAATGATTATTTGCCCCAACCGTGAGAAGCAATTCCGTAATAGGGAAGCTACGGCTTTTCATTATTACTTTTCATTAATTATTCCTAACCTCCACAATAGAGGTTAATGCAACTAGATGAATTATCTCACCCCTATGTCTTACAGTGGTTGTTTAGTTCAAAATTGAGTTTAACAAGTGATACTGTTTGTTAAATTTCTCTTTTTATTTAGGGTAAGTGGCCAGCTTTTTACAGAGTAGATACAGAGCCAGAAAGAATGGAAGTTCAACTAGATCCTAATCACTCGCATTTCATACTCGTTGACGATGGAACTCAACACAAGTACGGCAACGAGATTGGCTTTCGTGAAAAACTTGTCAAAGCCGTGTCACTTCAGGGCATGCAAGAATCAGGCTCGTATAAACTTACGAAATTTATATGTTTTCTTTAATAATTGTAGTACGTGTCTTTCTGATGTCGGTAATGTCCTCGGCCCCCTTTTCTTAAAGCTTTCATCGTGTTAATGACATTGTTATCTCAGTTTAGTGATTGTAGTACAAAATGCAATAGTTTTAATGCTGATAGCTTTTTTTCTTTTCACATGGTGAAAAAATATTGCAGTGTTAAATTTTGTTAGAAACTAAAACACTGTAACTGGTTTTATACAGTGCCTTGTCTGGCATAATTTCATCATTAGTTGCTTGCTTGGTCATGTACTTTTAGTATAATGTGGTTTTGAGGGCTTTGCACTAACACAGTACGCATTCGCACTATCTGGATAAGCTGCAGCAACGTATTTTTATTAGCTGCAAAAATAAATGTTGATAATGAAAATAAAAACAGAAGCATTGGAGATTACATCATGTTCATGTATAAACATGAATAAGCTTGAAAGAATGAAATTTGATTTTACTACACATATGCTGGCATAAATCCAGGCTTCATGTTTTATTTAAATTAGGTAGGGAGTCAATAATTTGGTTTCAATCCACAGGAACATGGGACACAGTGACATCTAATGATATTATAAGTAGATATGCGTAGATTGTTCCAAGATGTCCATTTGATGTTTGAAAGCAATCAAAATTATTGATTCTGAGCACCCAGTTTAAATCAAAGAAGTCAAAGAAGTTCAAATGGAGCATTATGGTGGACACCCTGTAAATCTTTCATACTGATTATGAGCATTTCTCTTACTGTTTTTGGGCTAGTTCCTTTTGATGACTAGTATTTTTTGCAGGCTCTCTTCACATACCAGTAGTCTGTATTGTACTTGAAGGTGGACCAGGCACACTTGAGAATGTCTACACAGCTATGATGAATAATGCACCTACTGTTGTTATAGAGGTATGCTTACAATGGTTCACAATAATGTGAAGGGCATATTTGATGTTTTGTCTTTTACAACAATGGTAAGTCTCAGAAGAGCACTTTTGATTTATCATATAAGTGCTAGTACTTTTAAAGGAACGCTCAGGTCTTTTACAAGTATGCGTTTTTGTGGTATATCTGTATCATACTGTAAGCTGCCTTGTGCGAATAAAAATAAATTAATTAATTTGTGCCATTAATAATAGCTTATTTTTATGTACTGCCGAGTAAATGACATTTCTGTATTAAAGTATTATCACACAACAAGAGACCACGATCTAGGAAAAATGTCTGCAATTTATGGTAAGACTATTCATTGGTAGGTTGTCACTGATTGTTTTAAACATTGCACTCAACAATTTGCTCATAGGAATTCAGTGATGAATGAGTCACAGAAAGTTCCACCTCAAGTGTATATTAATGAACTTCTCTGTTTTTTGATTTGAGAGCACAACTAGTAAGTCCAACCGCTGTGTCTACATGAGTGAGCTCACGTGCCAAAAAATGTTTGGCTTCTAGTGATCTGCTAACATGCATATGACTAGAGAAACAAAATTGTTGCACAATATAATAAGCATTTTAGAAGTCACACTCAATGAATAAGTCATGGAGGGAACATCGATGAAAACGAAATCGATATTTTGAAGGGCTACATGAGGCATCAGCATTCCTTTAATAAATTTGTTCATATACAAAAATCTAATGTCCCGTCATTAAGAGTAATCCTTAAGTTGGGATGCCAGACAGATGTATATGTCCTCCCTCAACTAGATAAATGACAAAAGCCATTCTGGCATATAAAATTAAAAAATAGTGCATGTAAGTTCTATCGTTTAAATTATGTTTTTGTTAAAAGTCACGTAGTTTCTTTGTGCAGTGTTGTGATTCCAATGTGCCACAGATTTTGATATCTTTTTAAATTGGTTAGACTCTCATCTCTGTGATGAACATTAACTTACTTAAATCAAAGCTTTCTCAATAATTACTTTTACTGAATACATGTTGGTGTTTTTGTTCATGCTTACTATTATTATTTGCACCTTTAATTGATCCCCACACATGAGATGTTTGAAAAAGAACACTCCTCTTCATGATTAGAGAGTACCTGACACAATCTGAGTGTGGAATCCCTAAAACGACGAGATCCCAGGTAAAATGGCCCAGCTGTAGGTGATTCTGTTTTGTGTTATTTATGGATTAATTTTCTTTACTTTTTCCTATAGGGATCGGGACGAGCCGCTGATTTACTGGCGTATGCTTATCAAACTTGTCATACTGTGCAAAGAGATGTTTTTGACGAATTTGGGCAAAAAAGTACAATGTAAGTTCACTTTTTTGTTTTTCTATCTTGACTCCCAAGTTTCATTTATTAGCTTCAGATAAGAATTTAATAATTCGTCTGGTATATGGCTGTCAGGTTGTCTATAATTTTCTCATCTTGCACTATTGTTATCACATAAAATTGGAGAGATATTAATTTTTCTATTTCATCAATAACTTTTTTCGAATCAAGGTTTCAAGGAGAAACCTGAAAGTAAAACAATCATTTGTAGGGGTTCAACAAGATCATAAAAGTAATGATCTTTATACTGGAAGAACAAATTACGCATTAAGAGAGAGCATATTAGACGGTTCAGCCTACGCTTGGTGTAGAAACCTCATTGTAGTTTTTATGTGGCAGCCGGTATGCTTTTTTCAAAACTTTAAGGGTCTTTCTCTAAGTAGTTTTAGAGAGAGGTATATTCCTGTTTGGGAAAAGAAAGAAGTGGGCTTACAAATTGGAAGATTTTGTAATAACAATGGCATAGTTTCAAGTTCCATTTCAGTGATTAAGTTAAGAAAATTATAACTGCCTAGTCTATTGTTGTTTTGGTTTTCTGTTGCATAGCTTAAAACCTAGTTCACACAACAATTATCTTCTCTTATGATTTTATTTTTACTGTATAAAGTAGTTGCCTGTAATATAGAAAACCTGTTTCAAGTTCAGGCCACATATCTTGAGTGAATTGATCACTATATAGTATTATCTTCTTCGTATCCAAATTAAATTTTTTGTATGTTAAATTAATTTCTGGCCTATAAACATTATTATGTACGAAATATAGCCACTGAATTTTTCTTATCATAAATTAAGAACAGAAGCAGTAATTGATGAAGATCTTCGCTACAAATTGATGGCTAAACTTTCAACGGAATTTGGGGCAACAAGATTACTTGAACGTTGGAACTGGCTGGAAGAAATTCTAAAAAGGCGGAATTTATTGTACGTGTTTAAACTCGATAGTGGCAACTTAGTTCAGGACATTGATGTAGCCATGCTTAGGGCATTACTAAATGGTAAGAAATTAATAGTCATTTTAGTCTCAGCAGTTCAGTTTGTAAGAAAATGATAGGTATTTGGGCAACTGTAGTCAACTTATATATTTTTTATCTTTATAAACTGTAGATTTAGCAGGTCGTACTGAATACTATGTTGTATACTTGGCAGATTGTGTCGACATGTAAAGTTGTTTTTATGACTATAATTTTTTTATAGTTAGGAAAGTAAACTTGTTCAGTGGAAGTTTAAAAACATGTATTCGTCTTTGCTGTGTTTTTGCTCTGTCTGAGAAAATTGTTCCATGTGCCTAGAGGTGACAGCCACTTACTGATGAATAAAAATTATCTTTTTAGCCAGTGAGAGCAGTCTAGTTCAATTAAAGCTTACACTAGCTTGGAACAGGATTGATATGGCAAGAGAGTACATATTTGTGGATGACATTCGATGGAAGGTAGTTAATAGTTTGAATGTTTTCTATATTTATCAGTTGACTCACATGTAGGCAAATTGGTGCCACAGAAAATGGTGTCACAGATAGTGGTAGACAAAGATGATAATAACGAACTAAAATTGGCTTTTACTCGATTTTTAAATGTCATTAGGATTAGCTCAGTTGTCTGAAATTTAGTTGTCTCAACAAAAAACTACTCCAAAAAGTCAAGCAAGAAAACAGGACGAGATCGAGGACCTGCAGGGAGTATTCCCCACCCAGTTTCTATGTTAAAAAGGCCCTGGCCTGATCTCATTCTAATTGAGTAAGTTGCTTGAAGATGACCAGAGATGCGCACTTATTCTGCTTAAACGTGCATCTTTAGCACATTTTTTATTTTACTTTTATAAAACTTGGTCTATTTATGATCATTTTTGCCACTTTTTTGTGTTCGGAGATACAGCTGCCAAAGAGTTCTACTGTAAACTGAAGCCACCTAATGCTAAGTTGGAGATATTGTTTTTTCATACACTTAGTATACATAGTTTGTAGTCGCTGCTCAAAAGTATCTTACAGGTTGAATCTTGTAAGCTTTTTGTTATAGAATTGCATTTCGTATCTCAAGTAGCTATTTTTTGATGTGACTATGTTTTACAGCTTTAACCTATATTATAGGATGTTCAATATTTTTGTTGATTTTTCTTATTTGGTTCATAGACGGAAGAAGTTACAGACGTTATTATGAATGCATTACTTAATAATAGAGTTGAATTTATGAAGGCTCTGCTGGAACAAGGCATCAGTTTATGCAACTTTCTTACATACCGAAGACTGGAGAAACTGTATAATAAGGTAACATTATTTCTTAATGTGTGAGTGCAGATGGATGTTTAACTGTACTGTTTATCTTTTTTCTTTTTAAACAAAAAATTATTTTCACAGTAGAGGTCTTCATGCACAATTTACTTGTTAAGTATTATGAATTTGTCTTTATTATACTGTCGTTTATTGATTTAACTGTGAAGTAGATAACACTATGCTTTAGTTGACGAAATGGTGAATTCCAGAAATAACAAAACAAATACCTTGAACGATATAAACTTTTTAAATGGCAGTTTATGTCGATTTTCAGTTTGTAAGACACCATCTTGTTGACAGCAGTTTATGTAGCAAAGTTAATTATAGAGTAAAATTTCTAAAGTTGTTTATAACAGTTAAGAGTTCAGAAACGGGTAAGGAGCCACATCATGGTTGTACAAGATTGTCTAAAAAAACATTTCGCAAATTAACCTTGTAACCATTCATCAAGGAAAAAAATGTTTGTAGAAGAGACCCCACATCACCATGTAGCATGGTTTCTCCTCTTTCCAAAGAGCTGTATATTTTCCTGCAAGAACTCACTAAATGCTACTAGGGTGTTTTTTCACGGTGTCTCAGCATAGAGCAAACAATTTCCATTCCGAAATTTTTTACTCGCCGTTCCTGTATGTCGAAAACCATTTCAGCTCACGCGATGGGGACTTGGGGGGAAATTTATAGCTCTTTGGAAAAGAGGAGAAAACATGCTACATGATGATGTGGTCTGTTTTACGAATGCCTCTATCAGAATGAAGAGTTACGAGCTATTTTGGAGAAATACTTATACAGACGACCCTGTATTTCGTCACCAGTGCTGACATCTCAGTGTTGCTTGTAATGCTTGCTGGATGAATGCTGTCTATGGTCAATGCATGTTTCTTTGTATGAATTATGCTTCTGTAATTCCAATAAAAATTAAAATTAAACTTTATTTGGATAGCCTAAAAAATTCTCTTGAGCACCTTTTTTTCACTAGCGTTATATTTTGACAGTGTAATTTCTTCTTTTTTTGTTTAGATACCACTGAATAGTCATCTAAGAATGTTGCTGCACTTGAAAGGTATAGTGAGCACAGATAAGCCCATTAGATTAGAGAAAATTGGTAATCTTATTGGAGATTTAATGGGTGACTTCTTCAAGCCACCATATGTGAGTTGGAAGAAACGCAAAGCTTACATGTCGGAGAAATTTAAGAGGAATATAAGATGTGGGCGTTCCAGTAGCATTGTAGGTATGACTGCTATGCATTTTTGTGTTGTGAAATATTTTATAGTCTGGAGTGTGCTGGCAGTTAGTCTTTTGAAAGAAAACAGTTTGTTAAAATATGTATTTATCTAAAATAAAAATTATGTAATAGTTAACAAAAAGAAACTAGACCCTCTGGACGACATTTTAACCAATAAATTAGTTTTTCTACATCATAGATTTTAGAATGCACGATAATTTTATTATTGTTATTAATATGTTTTTTGCATTACTTGTACGCCATTTAACCTTATAAACAGATCTGTTTCGCAGTGAAGCCGTTCTCGTTGTTTATGTGATAAGTTTTTGCCAGTTTGTATATTGTGACGTCACAATAGAATAGCTTCGTATTCTAAATTTTGCAATGAAGCTGATTTTATGGCAACGTTTAAATAACAGGATTTCAATTCAGGAAAAACTCAATAAGCGAATAACTCAGTGCTTCACGTTTGAGGCTCATTTTTCCGTTATTGCTCTATCATTGTCTACATGTCATGTTTTATGTGAAAGCTATTATCTGAGCACGAGTCTTTTTGTGAAATATATTATTGTTATTTTGCCAAAATAGGAGTTTGCTATATTACTATTTTTAGAATTGAGAAGACGTGGCACAGAGTATTTTGAAGATGCTGCACGTGAATTGTTCTACTGGGCCGTTTTAGTGAATCACTATGACATGGCTGTGTTGTTCTGGCTGGAAGGAAAGAATCAAATAGCTGCAGCTCTGAGTGCATTGAAGCTCATCAGTGAAATGACTTGCCACATTCCAGATTTTCAAAATGTAATGGACATTAAAATGGAAGATAGTATGAGGTAAACTGGTAAGCCTACTGCCCACATAATTAATTAAACAGTCTGATATGTTAACTGACTGATTAGCTCTCTGGTTGGTCACTTACCGATTGGTCGAAAATTTGGTTGAACGACTATCTGATTCTCTGCTTGTGTGAAAATTTGGTGGAATGGCTATCTGATTTTCTGCTTATGTGGTAATTAGCTGACTAATTGCTTGGCTGACTGACCACCCAGCCAGTTGATTATTAATGAATGGATATTTGGTGTTTCTTGTTGTAAATAAAATGCGTTCAAGAAAAAAGATCTAATTTGTGATTGTTTTATCTTGTTAATTTAGTAAATGTTTTAGATGAATTCTTATCTTTGCTATTTGGGTCAGGCAAGAGGAATAGATGAATAGAGGAATTGTGTCACGACTTGTGCTTGGCAACTGAAGTAAAACAGTGGCGGACTTGGTTAGTAAATGGATGGGTGACCACCGGGGAAAGCTTTTCCGTGCCATTTCTTTTGACATACTGTTTCGCTTAGTGAAAATATGTAGATTAGTACATCCAAATTTAGCTGACCTCTGTTCGTGCATTGATTCATCTTAAAGGATTACTTTTACCAGAGCCGTAAACATTATAACTAGACCTTACGTTTGAGTGCTGTATTCCTGGATATCTAGGAATAGAAACTTTACAAATAAATTGCTGGGTATTTTTATTGGGATTAAGATTTTTATTAGTACCCCAAAAAAGGATTTTGAAAGTTTTGATTGCAATTTTGACCATGCACAAATTTTCTTTTACTACCATGTATGAACGTAATCAAAAAGAAAGATTATTTCTACTACATTGAATAACTAAAGTTGTTCAGCTTCCTATTAAATCTCTCTTGTTGTGTATGTTTACAGGAAGTTCGAGGATTTGGCCTTAGGAACCTTGAAACAATGTTATGAAGCCAGTGAACAAAAGACGCTGCAACTTCTCGTTCAAGTAATACCAGAATTCGGAGAAACTACCTGCCTGTCTCTTGCTGTTGCTGCAAGCAGTTATGATTTTATATCCTCTGCAGCCTGTCAGAAAGTACTGAATGACATTTGGAGAGGTGGCATTTCTCTGGAAAATGGAATTTTAAAGGTACATTTGGTGTTTTGGTATCAGATACGTGCTTTTATTATATGCAGTGATTTTTCAGAGGAATTTCTATCAGCTGATATGAACTTTGAGCCATCTTATTACAAATAAGAGAACTAATCGTGAGAAAACGTTACTGTGATCATGCTGTCAGCCTTTGAAAGCAGTAACTGTTTTTCTGATTGGTTTTGTCCAAAAACTGAATTTGAGAAATCTACCTCCCTGTCTCTGCCTGCAGTTGCAAGCAGTTGTGATTTTATATCAGCATCATGGCAGTGTTTGTGTCTAACATTGACATATTTAACACAAAACAATGTAGAATGATACTGGGACTACCTTTAGGAAGACATATAGTTATGGCTAGCTTTCCACATTTTTCAATAGTTTGTTATAAACTATGAAAAACTTGTATTTTTGAGATTAGGTCAGTGAGTTGAAAAGAAAAGTATTTATGCAGGATGATGTGCTCACAGAGTGTTGTGAGCTACATATTGCCACTCAAGTTATCGAAGCTTTCTGTTGATATTATCACATTTCTATTTTGGCTCTTTGCAGCATTCAACAACAATGTTTCATTATAGTACATTATTACTGCGGGACTTGATCTAGCTCATTATCTTCGATAGTCCCTTAAAATGAGCTTCGATAGTCCCTTAAAATGAGACGCTGAGCTGTTAGAAACGTAAAGGTTTTTAATAAAACCAGCTGTGATTTCCTAAGACTTGGTCGACCTGTAAAATAATTGCATCAAGCAGTCAGTGCATTTAAATTTTCAAGTTTTTTACTTTGCTTCTCTAGAATGCTACCTACAGCAAGATAATATGCAAATGACATAAAATTTCAAGATGAGCTTATTAGCTGTATGTGAAAATTCATTTGCTTTGTCCTTTAAATAAATGATTGTAATTTCTTGTGTGCTAGCTAACCAGTTTGTATTGCAGGCAGCAGATGTTAATACCGATGGCTGAGTTATTACATGATGGTTTTTTCCACTTTCTTACATCCAGAAAGTTAACCGATCCAGAATATTTTTGTTATACTATAAAGCAGATTTCCGAGGTTTCAGTTGGTTTGTAATGTTAGCAGTCGTGGCTCGTAGCCAAGATTAGTGGGGGTTGTGCTTCAGAAAATCTAAGCACAACACACGCTGAGTCAAAAAGAAACACTACTTGCACAACAGGGTGTCGGTACTGTGTGAGCCACAGTGCTCTCTCTACCTAGCGTGCAACGTTTTATCTCAGACATGTGCACATAACTGCCTGCACACAATAGCCAACATTGCATCGCTGGAACTGTGAATCACACAGGTCCATCACGTGCTCTGGTTCCATACAAGGATTTACAAGTATAAAGAATGAATTAAAGAAAAATGATTCATATTGAATGTTATCGATAATATCAAGTGAAAATAGGGGGTGCTACAGCTACCACAGTACCTATACACGAGCCGCTGCTGATCATTATTTTTAACTAAGTTACTTGCAAGTTACCAAGTTCTTAAATTTAATTAGTTAAGAACTGCTGATTACTGAAGAAATTAGTTAATGGTAACTGCGTTAGTTATAGGAAACGTTGAAAGTTAACAGTCGTAATTATGTTTTACCATACACTGGTAAAAACAAAATTAAAGTTTAGTTTAACACTTTCTTAACAGTGAATATAGCAACAAGTATTAGCTGCTAAACTTCTATTTTTGCATTTAGATTACATTGTCACTCATTTTTCCACCACTCATATTTGCTTGGATAAGATTTGATCAGGAAGTTATAGCAACAATGCTGCAAGATGGATTTGACCCACTAGAGATGTTAATTGTACATGCTGAAGTAAGAACATTTTAGTTCTTGAGAAAATTTTGAATGTTTGTTATTAAATTTTTATTATTTGCAATATAGTTGGCGAATGTCACTGTTCCATAGAGTAAAAGATTCAGCAATGGGCTGTTATGTAAAAGGAATAAGATAGGTACAGCAAATAACACACAAATTTATATACTAATATGTTTTTTAAGTTTCCATCTTATTTTTCAGGCCTAAAATACATTTTTCAAATGATTAATGTGACAAATTCTGGTATTCCAAATTCTAAATGAAAAGCCTTTTTACACATTTATGTTAAATGCATCAGTGGCCTGTTATAAGGAACCTCTCTGGAATCCCTTCTTATTGTTATTTAGTTAAAACCTATTGTGCAGTATTACAAAACTGTCAGATTACTAAATGTGTTCCACATTTCCCCAATATGTTAGTTGCATTTACATTGTAATGAAAATCAATTAATTCATTTTTAATTTAAAAAAGCAATGCTAGTTAAAAATCATTCACAGAGTTGTATTCTTTCTTGGTGGTGTGCTTTGCTGGTTCAATCTATTCATCGTGATTATTACTTGTTGCTATAGGCAGCTGAAGATAAGACCTCAAATGGTGCAAGAACTAGACCTCTTTCTACTCAGTGGTCTGAGCCTGCTTCCAAAACTACTCCAAGGTATTTTTTGTTTGTTTGTTTTCTCTAGGACAGTGCAGCTGTAATTATAATTGAACTGTTGATTTTATTTATCATTTATTTTTGAACTGTTGATTTTATTTATTTGGTGGCATTTTTTAAGTAAAACTTGTTGAGGTCTTAAAATGTAAGAGGCCATTTGTATAATAATGATATTTTTCATATTTTGCAGTCACCAGCCACCATTGCATCTAATGAGCAGTGTGGAGTATACTCGCCACAATCCAAAAACTGTTAATTTATTTTATAAGATTGTGTTTTTCTACAACTCGCCAAAAGTTACATTCCTAGCAAACTGTGTAAGTACAATTGAGTGGTATTTAATGACACGTAGACTAGAGATTAGTGTAGTAGCTTTGAAACATAGTGCTCACAGTAACTGTGGGTTTTGCAAGCTGCTTTTGTTTTTACTTCACAGAAATTAACTTTAGTGAGCATTTAAAATGTTTAAGAATGTTTCAAATGAGCAAAATACATTTGTAAATGATGTAGCACTTTTCCGGTTGTCGATCAAGGGCAGATCATGTCTCCTTAAGTCTTAGTCAGTAAACATAGGAACTAACTACCTGGTTAGATTGTGTGATCGGAAAATTGTCATATAGTTCTAAATTTTGGTAATTTAGCTGCTGCACACTCTCACCTTGTTCTTTCTGCCTAGTGCTCCATCACTTCGAAGTACACTATAAACAAATTTTACAGAATGATGTTAGAACATATTTTAGAATCTGGATCGACTAACATGGTCAAATTTTTGATACCATGAGAAATTAGCAAGAAACATGCATTCTAAAAGGTTGTCACGCAAATATGATTATTAAACAAAACTCAATTAACAGTTAAAATTTGTGGCATTTTTGGACGACTATAGACACTTTACAACTGACGAACTTATTTATTACCAAACTAATTTTTTATTTTGCAGATTTCGTATTTTGCTTTCCTCTTACTATTCAGTTACATCATCTTAACAAGCTTTACTGTAGAATTTACAACACTGGAATATGGCCTGTGTGGTTGGGTGTTTACAATATTTTTAGAAGAATGCAGACAGGTATGTTTTAGGTTGAATTAGTAGTAATAAGACACTGTTGTCAAATTGTAATAAATGACTTAGCAATACTGGATTTTGTAATGTGAATTCAGAATCCAGTATCTATAATTATGTGATTGTGTGCACATTTATTTGTAAATTGTCTAACATTTTTACCACTTTTGTATAATGTACATTTAAAAATGTTAAAAGCAAATATGATTGAACTTTCTTTTCTATATTTATAATTGGGTAGATTAGAAGTTTTGTGTAATTATGATTTGCTTGTCAATCAGGCCAGCATAGGTTGACAGATGTCCTATTTTTCCAAGGTGGTCCAACTTTTAGCTTATTGTATTGGCCTCTCCTTTTTTTCTAACTTGTTCTGTATAGTATAAACTTAGGATGTGTTTTCAGTTTAATGTTCATGTCACATTGTTGTTTGCATGTGTAATTGTATGAATGATTCACTGTTGAGCCAGCTAACACAGACAATATTAATTATTTTTATCAGTCAGTTGCAATCTTATTGTAGAACAGCTTAAAATAGCAGAGTTTCTAATAATTTCTTGTTTAGTACAATAGATCTTAATAGCCCTGCAAGATGTAGCCAGTGCCTATCGAAAAGTGGACCTATTCAAAAATATCAGTTAATGAACAGAAATCTAAAATAATGAAATTCAGAAATGATCGCCAATTTTCGCAGAATGATAGATTCACTTATCAAGGTTAAAACTTAGAAATTGTCATTGTTTGAGTACTTAGGAATCCCTCACTTGTTATTACAATGCATTGGGTAAGAGTGACACACACCTTAAGATACTTGCATTTACTATCTATGGAAACTATACTGTACTTGTTCAATACTAAAATAATATTTTAGTTTTGAGAAGACGTCTTATGCAAATTTTTTGAAGTTGAACTCAAAAAGGAAGGTTTTGAAAAGGGTTCTGGACCTATCTATAAATATGTCAATTCCTGTCGGTTTTGCAGCACAGAAAGACTCAGCATTGAAATTCACAAATCCTTCAGACTATCCTAAATACAAAGATTCTGTAAATATTTAGGAGTTGTCAAAGAAAAGCAGACTAATAGTGCTAAACATTTTTTAGTCTGGTAGTAACACCAGCAGTAATTCAAAACGAATAGAAAGGTTCCAAGAAACAATATTGACATGTTGTGACAAGACAAGCTATTCAAGGGTTCCACCACAAAATCTGGTGTATTCAATGTTTGACTTAAAACTTGTGTTTGTAAACCTTGTAATTTAAAAGCTCATAGATACATTCTTTTAGCCTGCATAGCAAACACAATTCCCTTGTATCAGTGAACTAGGTAACTCAAGGCCTGTCATTCCTGCTAAATAGAGTTAAACATTCTCTTTTATCATGTACTTGTAAAACTGTTTTAGACTAATACTTTTAGTTATTACTTTGCATGTTTTAATTACTATACCTGGTGCAATAATAAAATCTGAAAAACATTGTATGTTGATAATTTCTTTGACTGTGAAATTACTGCAGTAACAAATGTCTATAGTAATAAATGCCAAACTGTTTTCTGGAGATTATTTTCAGCCAGTTTTGATGTTTTCTGTTTTGTTTTCTATTCAGGTTGTGGATAGTGAAGGAAGGTCATTTTTAGCAAAGGTTAAGAACTATCTTGCTGATTTCTGGAATGTTGAAGATTTGATTGTGTTAGCATTTTTCACAACTGGCATTGCTCTTAAAGTGGCTTCTCAATTCTCTGGGGTAAAACTTTTAATACTACAATTAATTTTGAACACTTATATATAGTGGATATGCTTTTCCTGGATCGTATTATGTCGCAATGTTCGAATCGAGACAGTAATTCTAGTTTCTTTATTTTCAATCGGTAACGTCTACTGACTGTTTTATTTTGTAGGGCCTATTTTGTTAATGAATAATTTTATGCAATGAATTTCGTGTTACATTGCAGCTGGCACTGACATTTGCTAGAGCTGTGTTAGCAGCAGATCTCGTCTTATTTTTCATGCGATTACTTCATATCTTCTTGGTTCATAAACAGCTGGGACCGAAACTTGTCATGATTTATCGAATGGTAGGTTTTTACGTAACTACTTCATTTTTATGTCACAGTCTTGACACGTACGAACAGTGGCATGCTAGTAATGTGATGAGTGAATGCTGTGATCAGACCATGAGGCAAATGCCACTCTTGTGTATTTGTTTAATCAAAAAATGTTTTCTCTCTTTTAAGTTATATAATTTGTAGTTTTCAGTCTTAATGATATTTTGTCTTGACTGTTGATTCAGGAAATGATGCTGCTACCAGATAAGCAATTGCAGTTTCAAGCCTGCTTAACTTGGGTCTGATTAATTCAGAGTTTCTGTTAACTAATGTCGTATCTTAAGATGTAAATATAATCACATAAGCCACATTTCATTAATTCAAGCAGATTCTTTGATGCTTGTAAATATATTTTAATCGGTGTTGATAGTAATTGCATTTAGAATCATTTCTCGTTTGTTTAAGTGTGATGTAAACAAGACGTAGTTTTTTCCCTGACCTTAGAGTTAATCCTCAGTCTGATTGTTCAACTAGCCAGTTTGTTATTGTTCACAAGAAAACAGGTTGATTTTTCATATCCTACCCCACTATGAGTATAATAAAAAATATACTTTTTAACACCGATGACAATGCCAAAGCATTTCTGATAATTGAGTAATAGCTTAAACACTTAATTAATGGCCTACGAGCACAGCTAGTGATGATGTCATAACTGAGCATAATTTTCAATGACACAAATACTCCGCAACCATTTTGCATGTATTTGCGAAAGCAAAAATTAAAGGGTAGTGCTACTGTACAATCTTCAGTGTGATACACAAAAACTTGGCAAATGTTAAGTTTAAAAATGTAAAGTTCAAGTTTACTGCTGTATTCACGTATGAGCTCTTGAAAGTGTGTGCTACATCACAACTGAATGCATCTTAACTGAGGGGTACAGCTCCTGTTATTTGTGCAACTCTTCAAAGATGCCCATCTAACTAGTGAATGACAAAATGCACATAACAGCGAAGAACTAACCATGCGAACATGTAATTAATCATTTTTGCCATAATAATTCTTTCACATAAGTCATTCTTAAAAAAACAATATGTTCCTTTTCAATATTTCGTAGGTTAGATTGTTTTGAGGTCTACTTTAGCATTGAGTCAAGTTTCCCTTTAATCTAATTTATAACACAGCTGAGGTTTTTTTAAATCAATGTTCTTATGCAATGTTGTTGTTAATTATTATATTCAATTTCAGCTGTTTGATTTGATATCGTTCATGGTGATAATGATGGTTTTTGTCGTGGCTTATGGTATAGCATCACAAGCTGTACTTTATCCTAACACGCCATTTGGATCAGAACTCTTTAGAGGAATATTCTACAATGGATATTTTCAAATATATGGAGAATTGCTACTAGAAAATGTGGAAGGTATGGATTACTTTGTTGGTGTGAGCCAGACTTTTAATTTTGATTTAATTTTTCTAATTCATTCAGTTAGGACCTAGTCTGAAACAATGGTATTGGTTTGTGAATCATTCTTTGGTCCATTCTGCTGCCAGATTCAGCTTGTTAAATGTTTTTATATCACCTTTCAAGTCTTGATTTTGTAACAACCTTTAAAAACGCAAAGCTAAATGTAACAGCTGAAATGTTAAAACATTGTTTTAATTGGTGTTAATTAGCCAAAAAAATGAAAAACTGAGAGTTTGAACTTAATGCACGTCTACTGTTATAAGTCATCAACATTCAGTAATGTGTTCCAAGTTGCTGATCCTGAGTTCTTAGGTCAAAAGGTAAAATCAAAGTGCAATGTTATTAAACTTACGTTACTGGCATCCCTATTACCAAACTAACTTGAACAAATATTATTTCGCAATATTTCAGATGATAATGAATCTCTGTCATTTATGGCATAAACAAGCTATTATTTAACCCTGGATGTGATATTTTAACCTTGGTGGTTTTTTGTCAGAATTAAAATATCACTTTCTAAATGAGGCTTTGTTAAGTACTAATTTGGAAACATTCTTCAAAGGTGTAGAAAAATGTGCTTTGATTTTAAGTGCATTTGAAAATAACACTTTGTATTTCAAAAAACATTAGGGTGACTGTGAATGAATTGCAAAGTTTGCAAGAAGTACTTAAGGTTTTAAATTTTGGAACTAATGTTTGTTATTATGTTTTTCTTTGTTAGGCTGTAGTATAGCCATTTTGTTTTTGTTTTGGTCTAGAATGCTGAATCATAACCAAGCTTGCTTTGCAATATTCTTGGTTTGTCGCACTGATCTATGGTTGTTTATGTAATTAGTGTGGTGCTAGAAGGGTATTTTGCTTTATTTCTGTGTATGCACTTTCAAAATTTGTAAATACTTGAATGATTTAGCTTTTAGATCGATTTATATATTTTTGAAATTATAAATTACATAATCTCCTTGTTTTAGGTGATGGGTGCACAACGAATGATACATACGCTAAATTGTCAGAGAGATGTCCTGTAAATTCGTCTATCGTCCTTGTACTGCTCGCGGTCTATTTGCTGCTAACGAATGTTCTTCTAATTAATTTACTAATTGCCATGTTCAGCTACACATTCGAGAAAGCTCGTGATAAAACCGATTCCATTTGGAAGTTTTACCGCTACTGGCTGGTGAAGGAATATTTTGACCGTCCGCCTCTTGCTCCACCATTGATTATACTTGCCCATTTGTTCTTGATGCTCAGAGCCCTCTTTAGAAAGAAATTCACAGTGCATTCAACATCTTTTAGTAAGTTCATTTTACTGATAAGAATTACTAAGGTCCTCTTTTTTGTTTAAGAATTTCGGTGTTGTTCCACTACCATGTTTTAAATCTATTAGAAAACAGTTAATTAGCTTTGTTGGTAAAAGTATGGTTTTTTTGTTTCAGAGAAAAAAATCTGACTTCCAGGCATATAAATTTAACGAAAGTTTTTGAGAGCTGTATGTGCTTGATAAAGTTTTTGATAAGTGTATATGCTAATCATTAGTCATCAGATCACTGACTAAATGTTACAAAAATTTTATATTTAATGCTAAGGCATTGAAATCTGCTAAAAGCAACGTACATCAACTTTTTATTGAAAATATGAATTGAATTATGAATTGAATTTTTTAAATTATTTTGTAAATCTATAAGCTATTGCATTATCATTTTGCCTTTTTAATAGGACAACTGCTTGGCTCGGAAGAGAAGAAAAATGTAGAACGATTTGAAGTGATAAAAGCGGATGATTATTTTCGAATTGTGCAATCTAAAATAAACGAAACTGACAGTGAAAGAATGAAGCAGTTGCAAAAGAGGTACTTATAACAAATTTGGTGCTTTTGTTTTGTTCTAAATGTTAAAATCGCTCGGTGGCATGGCAGCTTCACTTTCGTTGGTGTATGCATAAGCAGGATGACATTGTAACGGAACATCTGCAATGCACTACAGCCAATAAAAAAAACAAAACGCATTAATGTGAGTTGTCTGCTGTTGCATGCACATGAGCAACTCACTAGCTTGAAGTTATCACGGAAGTACAGACCTGATTAACTACAATTAATGATACTCTGATTATTAGCAATTCAATGATAAAAGCATTAACATCATTGAAATCCTAGTTTGTCTGTCTTTGCTCAACATTTGCCTATATTTTATGCATTTAGTGATGGTGTTTTTTTTGCAGCCAGTAAGTTCTATTATATTCGTTAGTTAATATAAATTATTATTTATTACAATAGTTAGTATAATAGCTAGTTATTATAATAGTTAGTTCTATGCTACTAAACTATTATTAGTAATTATCAGCCGAAAGGTCAGTGTGGTCATTCCATTTCTCTGTAAGCCGATATTGAATAACTTTAAAGCGTATGTCACATAATATTTGTATGCAGAAGTGTTAACATGACTATGTTTCGTTATTTAAAATACATTGTAGAGTCAGTAAAGGAGTTTACAATTCAGTTTTAAATGCGTCTAAGTATGTACATGATTCACAGTTTTACTTCTTGTCTGTTCTTTGTAAAATCTGTTCTCTCTAAAACATATGCTGCAGTCAGTTTGCTAACTCGCATACTATCATTGAAGATAATAACTATATTTATGCAATTTATTTTGACAGTGTTGAAATGTTACTAAAAAAAGTTGATCAGGCTGAGGAGGTTCACCGCCAAAGTGTGCAAGAAAAGCAGCCTGAAATACAGTCCAAAATAATAAAGTTAGAAAATCAGGTATTTTTATTTATTCAATTACATATGAAATAAGAGAGTGCTCTTCCAACACTAGATATAATCACATAAGAATAACATGCCATATAGCCTTACAATAATTTTATTATCACACAAATCTCTTCTTCGTAGGTGGGATTCATCAGGTGTAAATTGGTGCAAATACATTATTAATACAGATACAAGTACCAAAGAGTATCAAAACACAAATTTCGAAAAGAACAAGATAAATGCAATATTAAATTTGACCATCCAACAGAAACGAAATGTAGTACATTATTATTAATATTTCTATCACTAATAAACCATTGAGAAAAAAGTAATAAAGCTTTTGAGACTTAAAGACATGCGAGTATTCTTAGGAGATTTATTAAATATGTTCATTTCGCTTCATTGTTGTTAAAAGAGTAGCCTATATGTATTTGAAATTTGTTTCATAAGTCTAAGTTATTTATTTGGGTTTATTGATTTATATTAGTAGAATAACTGAAATATTTCATTATATAGTTAAACATCATGAATGCAGCACTGAAGTGGATTATGAATGTAATGATCGAGACCAGTCCAGACATAACTAATCTACCTCCTGCAGTCCTGTCAAGCATTCAACAAACAGACAAAGGTGTTGTGTCAGTTTTCTAAATAATTTGTTTCTGGCATTACGTACAAACCATGTCTCTGTTATTTACAAAATGTTCTATGAAGCAACAGTAAGGCTGAAAGTGTAGTAATAATATAAAGTGATTTTTTGGCAAATTGGGTTTTAGGTGTATTGTCTGTGTGAAAGAATTCTTCATTGAATAATAAAATTAAATGATAATGAATTTTGTACAACTATCATCATGGTCACTAGGCATTACTTTAAAAATTTGCCAATATTTCTTAATCGTACAACAATGTTCATTATTAATTGTGATTTTGTCAGATTTACAGATTTTTTTTTATTGTATTAAACTTAATTTATGTAAGGGACCATATCATTATTTTCAATATATAATGATAATGATTGTTTATTTCACAGTTAAGAAAGTAACTTGCAAAGTTGGTGAGGTGCACGTGAAATGTAGGGCAAGTCCTTATATTGGATCAATGGTTTGGCGTTTTGATGTGCCAGATGAAAAGGTACCCTGGGAGGTAAGTCTGATTACCAACATTTGCTCTTCAATACAGCAACAATGTCAGCTTTTCATTCTAACTGGTGACTAGGTTACAAACGATTTTAAAATATTTGGGGCTGTTATGAAAAGTTTTTATAGTCTACATATAATTTTTTATCTAAGTATTTTTTCTGAATACCAAGAAGTCTCTATTACTAATCTCGTGGTACAAATAAGTCAAAGGTGAAAGATGCTCATTGTAAATAAAAGATTTAGTTTTATGTTTATTATGTTATTTAAATACATATTTATAATTTTTGGATATTTTAGAACATTTCATAAAATACAGGTCGCTAATAAAAACTGTATTCTTTTGAAGTTTCGGTTGATATCTGGTTTTATCTACAGTATGTCTTTGAAAGTTTTCTTTTTTAGTTTTTTTATAGTAAAAGTATGAATGTCTTTCTTCTAGGTTCCCTTTCCAGAATACAGTCCTTTGCCGTATACAGCCGATTCTGTGTTGAATAATCCACCCTGGGCTGATCACATAGATCTTTTCTCGCTGTAAGCTCTTTAACATCTCACCTTGCTCAAGTTTTGTTCTTACGGATTTTCGCTTACTGCAAATTCTGTTATGCAATTGTTATTTTACTGTAAGCTATATGCAGCTTTTGTATGGTTTTGTTTTTATTAAATTCTACATGCGTATTAAATCAGGAGGAGTATCCAGCTGCTAGTTGCTTCGTACTGTCTTATTTTGTCCAGCAAAGGGACCTAAATTGCAGTTTGTTGATTTTTATTGGCAGTGATTAGTGCAGGCTTAGTTTCAAGCATAATATGTTACTGCTATTAGTTTAACAAGTAATAAAGTGCTTGTTGCGAAAAATTCCAGAGTATCTCGATCTTTCTAGTTATGTCAATGTGGTACTGCCATCTGTGTGAGAAATAAGAAAAACTGCTTAGTAACCTAAACAAAGGTATTAACAATTTAGAGTTCCAAGTGAAAGACTGCTCCCATTTAATGCTTATGATCACAAGCAGTGTGTGGATAGAAGGAGCTATTCTGGACAGTATAGAGTTGTGGATGGACTGCCTCTAAATCCTATGGGTCGAACTGGTTTAACTGGTCGAGGGAATCTTGGACGTTGGGGTCCTAACCATGGCATCGATAGCATTGTTTCAAGGTTTGATGAAGATCATTTTGTAAAACCAGTAAATTCTTTTCGTAAAAAAAGTTTTTGCTCTTTAATTGTTCTGCTCTTTGTTTGTTTGTTTGCAATTTCAAAGTTTGTCTTCATTTGGTGTCGGAACTCTAAAAGAATCTATGCCGCCCTTTTATCGAGGCTTGTAAGTTTGGTGTATAGCTTCAATTAAGGTAACTAATGTTGTGATTTTTTGATGTACTTTTTCAGTAAAAATGAACTTCAGAGCCAAGTACATAGGAATAAAAGATATGATACTTTGTTTGCTTTTTACAACTTTCGAAGAGTACTAATTACAGATACAATTTCTATTTCATTTAGATGGAAGAGACTTGAATTTGGCAAAATAAAGCAGAATAATGGAAAACCAGTTTTAGAATTTGTTGCAGTAAAACGAGATGATAGTGATTCATGGGCTTTAACAGGTGTAAGTTACTGACATTTAAATCGATGGTGCTAGGTTGGAAGATGTGTACTGTACACAGACAAAAAAGCTCAATCATTTCGAGTAAATCAGAACGATGTACTGAGAGTTCATAAACTAGTAGAAATACTAAGTACTAAAATATCTGCAGTGTCACCTATTAAACCATTTCTTATACCTTCAGTGTAAAATTTATATTTCTTGAACTTTTGATTACATACATGAAAACTTATAGCTGAAGCTGATAAAGCTGAATGTATTGATGTAATTGTTACCTGTACTGTCATAAACAATTTATCCATAGGTTAAATTGCGATTTTTAAATGCATTTAATTTATATAGGGTTTGTTGGAGGGCGGAGAAAAACCGGATTCTGATGCAGCTTGCAGAGATTTCTTTGAGAAAGCTCTTGGTTCAAACCCTGAGTTTGCTTCACAACAAGATTTGAAGAAAGTGTTTACTAATGGCGAACTGGTAATTACAAATTTTATTTTCCGTGTAGTGATTAGAGTTTCATCTAAGTTGTTTATCATAAGGTAGTCGAGAAGATTCAATATGTTCTGTTGTATAGTGGTCAAATAGAATCTGCTGTTTTGTCTAATAAGACACTGTATCATGGCAACATATCAAAAGTACTACTTTAGGGTTAGAAATTTACAGTTTGCCGGTCACTTTATAATAAAATTTTAGATCTTGGAGTTCACGAACAACAACCTTCAACGAGTTATATATGTCAACACAGCTTTTTTCATTTAACGACTCGCTTACATTGTTCTGCCTTTTAAATTTTTAACATGCACAAACTTTTCGGCCATAATTTAAAAACACCGAAGCTGTAAACTTGTAACTAATGCATCGTATTAACAAACTGTGAAATTTTAACTTTGTAGAGCAGTTGCTTGTAATGTTATTTGTAGTCTAAACTTCGGCACATTTTTCTGGGCCATCCGATGTCACCATTATAACTGTTGTCAGTATTATAACTGTGTTGATTCTTTCTTTTTTAAAATTACAAATAGTATCCTGCTTGTAATCGTCAATTATAACTTCAAACTTGCATTACTCGTGTTTTCATGATTTTTCTGTGATTTGCAGAGTTTTGCTTTCGATATTTAATTTCCTTGTAAAAATTAAAAAATAGTAATCTGTATTTAACTACAGTCAGGTTTTTACTAATGTTATCGAAAACTATAATCGCCCATATAATTTTGCCATTCAGGTGAACCATTTTCATATATTCATTATCGTGCATACAGTAAAATATTTTGGTCAAAAAACTGCTACACTGTATACCATAGTACCACTAAAACTAGAGTAAATCGAACATAATATGTAACATCCGAGTTTAAAGTGAATCGAAAAGAAAATTGAGCAAAATCTATGATGTTCTGTTACAAAGTAATTTGAGTAGATTTTATTTTTATTTTGTTTTATATTTAACAGATTTATGAGGGTTGTGTTGATGATCCACGTAACACAGATAATGCCTGGGTAGAAACCAAAGCAATAAACTATCATGAGAAAGAAGAAACTTCAAACTTCTTATTTAAGGTGATAATTCATCATTTTTGAAAAATAAACATTAAACTGAACATTTATAGCTATTACTCTTTTGACAAATAGTAAATTGTCGTAGAATTACTCTATTACTGAAAACGAACTGAACACAAATTTTGTTGAAACAGGCGTGTTTGTTGAATTAATTTAAAACCTAGATTTGAGATTAGCAACTCGCAAAGCTAGTGTTATCTAAAGGTTCTAGCAACTTTTCTTATATCCTAAATGTTTTGGTTTTGCACTATTATGGTTTCGGAAGAGTAAAGCCAAGCTTAGGTCAACCTCTGACATGACACAACTCGCGTCAGCTGACAGGAAACAGTCATAGACATGCGCTTAGGTTGACTGTGATTGATTTTCAGGAACTAGGAAAATACGAATTCCTGTGAGTTGGAACACTACTTAGGTCGACAAAGACTGAACATATTTGAATGAAAAAAATCAGGCTTATTTTTTACATGCAGTTCAGCACACTGCAAACTGGAATATAGCATTTAAAGTGACGGTTACTAGCATAACTTTTGTGGCAGGACTGGAATCTAGCTATTATCAAGAATAATCCTCTGAAATGAGACACCAAACTTGGAAAAGCCTCTTAATTCATACACATTCTCCACCAACAAGGAAAATAGTCAAATAATATGGTGATGAAATTGCCCAAGATCAGTTTTCCTGGTGGTCATCCATCCACTTGCTAGTCTATCACCACCGTATCGTCAGGATGGTTATTCTCAAAAACTGTGGAAATGGTGGCCAACCAGTCAAGGTAATGGATTTTGTTACCGTACAGCATAAAGGTCAAATATCGTGGCCACATGTATTGGTTGAAAAGCAGTTATTATGTTAATTTTTTGGCATCTGAATGTTGTTGCATATGTATATTAAGGGCTGTTAACTTTAAAGCTAATATTGTTCATTTGTCTGTAAATAAACACATTTCAATTTTATTTTAGAGTATTGGCGGCAAAAAGAATATTAAATTTTGGGTGTAAAAAAGGATACGGTTTTCTGCTTAAACTCTGTTTGCAGGCATATGTTTGCATTGTTCTTTTAGGCTGGAAAGGAAACAGGCGTAGATGCAGTAACATGGCTAGAGCTCAACTCAGCAGAAATAATGCACAGCAGTCATTCTACTATACTGCGACAGTTGGCTGTGTATCATGATGCATCATACTAAACGTTATCAACTGAAGCACGAATGCACATAGCAGCTATTCTACCATGCTGTTATATTTATTTGTGTTTTATAAACTAGTATTTTACTAAACATTATCATTCAATGAAAATGTATAGCACTCACTGTACAGTCACATAATGAACATCACTAAATTTTGAACAATATTACTGTTCGATTTGTAAGTTTACTAATCTTTACCCAGGTTGTAACAATAACAGCAGTTTATATTCATTATTTTCATAATTTGGAAGAAGTTTTATTTTTAAATACTACGGATACCAGGTTGAATTATAATAACGATATTTTTAATAAGTTTTCAAAGCTAGAAACAGTAACTATCGAGGTATGAGGGATCATTTCACTAATTGTCATTGCTGCAGATTAATATTTTTGTTTGAAACACTCGTATTACAAAAGATTATTCACAGTGATCAGAAAAATCTGGCATCTGAACTTTTACACTACAAAGTATATTATTCTAATATTTCCAGGAATTTAAAAAATGTGGTTAGCAAAACAAAACGTGATTTTCGCATCACCATTGTCATCATTATTTCCTCACAATAAAAAAGTTTTGCAATGTTCCATTTTTACTATTGTTTTCCCCATGCATGGGCCATCCGTGTTTATTGACACCTTGTTAATTTCTAAACTCCAACTGCTGGATGATTCACCCTTAGTCAAGTTGGGAAAGTTTTAGTTAACTTCCTTGTGACTCCCAGCTTCGAATGAATGTAGTGTTGAACGCTTGCCAGTTTAATTGTCATAGTATTTTCAAGAAGTAAGCATTCAGAAGTGCTCGCCAAGCAACAAACCACTGTTGTATTTAATGTGTTGGTAATTTTGGCTTCAAGCTTTGCTTGCTCTTTATTATTGTGTGCAAACGTTTGCTAGCAAGTTGTTTAGAATGAAGGAAAAGTGCATTGCTAAAAACTTATAAAAGTTATTTGTTATCACGTTAATAAAATGTTATTGTCATGTAAATTTATTTTTTCATATATGCTGTTTTCTTGTGAAAAAAATCCACATCACAAATACTTTATTAGCTGAGACGGATTAAAACGATGTGATTTAATGAGGGAATGGAAAGTAGTTAGTTATCAGTAACTGGCAACATTGAAATTATCACTGCAAATTAGAAAAACTATGCATAATTTAAGTTTTAACCTAGAGTCACGTGCATTGCATGTAGTAACAAATTAAGATGTCTGATATCAAAATAATGCCTGTAAGTGTAATATTAGTTTTTTTGTTAATAATTAAAAACCTCTAAATCAGCCATGATTGGTAATGTCTTTCAGGGGCTAAAAAAGAAAATACAATGGACCATACCTATGTTCAATTCTTATTTTTTTAATGACTTCAACCCCCTCTCTCTTCTCTTCCCCCTCTGTCTTTCTCTCGCTCTCTCTCTCTCACCTCTTGACTGTTTCTTCAGCTGTTCAGCTCCCTCTGCTCATTCATCAGCTGTTCAGACATCAACGTGCTGAAAGAAGCTGCTATGCTCAGAGTGGAAACTCATCAGGCGTGACACGGAAGCGCAGTTAACAACTTTATAGTGACATCCGATATTGGTAATAGCTTTATGGGCTCTGGGAACCTTCACGAGCAGCACCTGCGTACCTACTGAGTATGTTTCACAGTCTTCATTAAAACTGGACAACACAAACTGTATTTGAGTTCAACTGGTTGAAATGTACTTTTATTCATGTTCACATTTCCGCTTTTTTATATGTTGTACTGATGAGTTATATCAGAGACTATAATATCCGCCATGGTAAGCGTAACGCGGATGTTACATTCACATCCCTGAATATGCATAAATAAAGAATAAACATGAATGTAAATAAAAGAGGAAAAGAACGTTTAAAAAATTTAGAAAACTACCTTTTAAACTTATCAGAGCTATGCCGGTATACCAAAACGTTTCGCAACAAAAATAACAACTAAAAATCAAGTTAACGAGTTTATTAATTTAGTTTTCTTTTTCTTATTTAAATCCGACTTCATTAGATAACAATTGCTCATAACAAACCTGGTGAATACTATTATTATTTCAACATAAATACAGACTCCGTGGTGTTGCGCCATGAATATTTAAAATCATAACATATATTTTTACATAACCTGTATTTTTATTAGTAGGCTTCCCAAGCGTTGTGCACGTGATCAAAGTCCTTATGTGAGACGATAAACGGGCTTCATTACAGGGTGCAAGAACCGGATGGGGTGGTAATAGGCAATAGTAAACAGTAAAGCCATTTAGTTTCATTAGCTTATTATGGACCATTTTATTTGCCGCAAATGAAGTGAAGCAGTTTGTAAAGTGCTTGTCAGCTGCACATATTGTGGCCAAATGCAAGGACAGGTGTTGTTATAGTGCAATATTGAAACATTGACCTAATAGATGATTAAAAAATCTTTAAGCTGCGCTCACGTTCTCCAAAAAAAAACAACAAAAAGTAACAAAAAATAGTAGCAACTTCTTTGCTATTAGCAAAATTCCTTTTGACTGGATTGGAGTTTCAGTATCAAATTAAACTGAAAAAAATTGCCATGTTTTCATGCATAATCGGTACTTGGTGTCTGAAATAAAGAAGTAAACAGGAAAGTTTTTAACAAGTACTTGTGTGGCTTCAAGTTGTTTGATTCCAGAACTTTCCAAATCCACATGCAGTTTCGACTTCCGACATTTGGCCAGGCTTAAATAATTCAATAATTATTTATAATTCGTTAATTATAGACGGATGATTATAGCTTTAAACATATTACAGAATTAGCATAATTAGCTAGTAATTTCTCGATTGTGAGCAAACCAACACTTCAACTGTTAGATTAGTTGGTGAGCTAAGGACTATGTCGTCTACTGGTCACACTTTTGTCGGTCTAGTTCAGTTTTAAAAAAGTTAATAACAGTTGTTGTTTCTAATTCATTCCATCGCTAACTGAAATCTTGAAATTAAGAGTATAACAATGAATAATGTCAGTGTTATAACTACGCATTTGCTTTAATACTATAATAATAATAATGCGTACGTTAAACATTACAAATGTATCAGTAATTTAAGTTTTCGCCTTGGTTTTTCGCCACCGTACAGGTACTTCTCAGTTCCATTACATTTCCTAGTTCATTCACTTAATCAGGCAGTTACATTGCCAGCTGTGTTAACGGTGTTCATGTTGGCTTTAAGTTCGACGGAAAGCACAGTCAGATAAGTGGGACTTTCGTAAAACAGTTACACCGCTTTCACATTTATACGATGCTCCCCACCTTACGACTCCGCACAGTCATGTTTTTATTGTTTTATAATTATTCTTTTAATGTATATTTTTAATGTATGTGAGATAATAAGTAAATAAATACGTAAAAATAAAACAGCAGGCAAGCAACATAGTTCTCTAAACTAAAGTTATAGGTACATGTTGCGGTATCGGACGCAAGCACACGGGCTAGGTCACCTTCCAAATAGGGAACTCTTCCTAGTAACATAGGCCACGCCTCGTTCAACTCTTTCTCAATGCTCAGCAGCTTTTATTTGCCAAACACTGGAATTTTATTTGTTGCATTAGAAGTGTTTATTCAAACATTGAGAGGTAATTTGTTGAGATAAGATCAAATGTTTAACCATGTGTGGCGGAAGATGAATTCGCACGCCAAGCTTCGAAGGATATTTGATACGGAGAATGTCAGATGCCGCTAGGATCAGTTTCACAACTCTTTCTTGTAACACTTGCACTCTAGATACTACGTGGACTGTTTGTGCTTTGCTAATCATGCGTAGAACGTCAAATACCGGAAATATATCGAAAATATCGGTTTTAAAACTATTCGCCAAATGTAACATTTCTTGCAGTGTCAGTGACTCATATAAACAATATAATAGGCTCCGTGAAAGTTTAATAGTTGGAAAGAGACAGTCAAAGGTCTCTCTCTCTCTCTCTCT